>JAHLMK010000019.1:600000-1181581 GCA_019915135.1 Strobilurus pachycystidiatus | reverse complement strand
TGGGACCAGGAAGCCCGTTCGATGGCCATTTTACAAAAATAAGACAGAACGCTTGGAGCACCGCCGTTCCTGAAGCTGGCAACGCGTGCATGGCAAGTGAACTCGGGTGAACTGACTGGTGCTAGACAAAGGTCATTCGTAAATCGCCGAAGAGTCTGTCTGTTGGGGTGATCGATCATCAGGTCGAGAAGTACCACGTGGTCGAAGTTTCTCTTGCCTTCCGCCATGGCACCGACGACTACTGGCCAATGCATGGACGCTCTCAGCTTACATACGAGTCAGATTTGTCGGACTGACTTTGCGCTGACTCCGCAACCCCTCCGCGGATGCGGTTCACGCCTAACAGCTAATCCGGAATTGCGCCACAATCCCAAGGGCCCCGAGCCAACCGTGGTCTGCTGATCATTGATTGCCCCATTACACGTGTGAAAACTTATCAGAGATTGGACTCGCACATCGTGGGAAGAGTCCTTCACTTCGAATGCTGTGACTTCGTCCGGGGCTGTACTATCCTGTACTATCACCTCGTCCATACGACGGCTGTGATTGCCTACCTACGTGGACATTGGATACACTCTCCAGGTGGATTTCTTTGCCGCGTTGCTATCATGCAATCTATGACAATTACAAGACAACTGATGTGTCCCAGGTAGATCGACGGTGACACACAAAAAAGATAAAAGGCCAGGGAGATCATCGGTCCTCACTGTTCAATAACCCATCTCTTTTCGACGAAACTACGCCACATATACTACTCTCACATTTCCTCCACTGGCAACCCGACTCGAAATGTCTATCAGATCCAGAGCCAGATCTACATCCAAAGCGCGCTCCTCATCGGAGTCGGAGGACGACGCTGGATGGACCACGGAAAGACCAGCAAACCCCCACTATAAGGATTCGCGGAAAAGGAGAAAGAGGCGGGGATTCTATTCAAAGTCCGTGCGCGACCGAGCGCCAAGACGTATGTTCAGTCGCTTTGGGCCTTCGATAGCTAATGTCTCAACCAGCCACCAACGACTTATTCGACTACGAGGACAAGTACGCGGAGGACGAGCCATTCACCGAAATGGGACCCAATGCGCGTGTCTGGAAGGCATTCTGGGATGAATGTTCGAAGCTGGACTTGGACATGGTCGAGGATTGGAGGGATGGTCTTGACGTTCTGTTAGTTTTTGTGAGTTTGCACCTAAGCTTTGCAATCAGGCCCTCACAATAGCGTTACACAGGCCGGTCTGTTCTCGGCAGTGGTGACAACCTTCGTCGTGCAGGTCTCCCAAAATCTATCGCCTGACTACACGAAGATGGGAGCCTACCTCATGCACGAACTTATCGGCGTAACGCGTACTGCCTCTGAGGGTGGCAATGTCTCTGCTGTGCCGCCTTCCCCCATCACGCCCGACACCGTCTTCCACGCCAGCCAGATGGACGCTTGGGTCAACACTCTATGGTTCACAAGCTTGTCACTGAGCTTGACGACGGCGCTCTTCACGGTCGTCTCCAAACAATGGATCCATCAATACCTTGCCCATACGTCGGGTGCACCGCGCGAACGGTGTCGTGTTCGCCAGTTCCGTCTCGAGAACTTGAAGGGGTGGTGTGTGCCTATGATCATCGCGCTTCTGCCGGTGCTCATGCACCTATCCCTTGGTCTGTATTTTGCTGGTCTCGTACTCTACGTCCACTCCCTCAGCACATCCATGTCCGCACTCGTTGGAACGATCGCCGTCATCGCTTATGTGGCCTACTTCCTCACAACCCTACTTCCTGTGTTTAAACCACGTTGCCCATACAAGAGCCCATTGGCGTTCTATTCGTACTCGCTCTTCAAGTACATTGCGTACCTTTTCCATCGATCACCAATCTATCGTTTCTGGTCGTTCATGCGGAAATCCACGCCCTCTGAAACGGAACGTAAGAAATGGTCTCTGAAGAATTTGGAAACAAAAGCGGTGGAGCGCGAGGGCGAGGCGCTGGACGCTCGAGGATTGGTTTGGCTGTACAAGAAGTCGACAAGTTATTCTGTCCATCGCGTTATCATGCAGGCCTTCAGCCATCTGTCGCTTCGCAGCCTGAAGACAGTGAAGACGGAACTTCCTGAGCTTCCACGTGCAATCTTTGTGACGGCTATGTCTCCTGAAAATCAATTACCTTCCATGCAAGCTGCTTTCGCGCGCCTCTTTCGTGCTTCTCTTCGCTTCGACCCAAATGAGCTGCCGGTGGTTGAACCAAATCCAGAGCCGTACTCGCATGAGTCTAGCGATTTGACGCTATATCTCCCCGAGCTCCTTGGGGGTCTTGACCCCAGAAACTCTGTAAGGTTTATCCGGGAGGAACTTGGCAAGGGAGCAGAGACTGTGAAGCTCGACGCCATAACTTGGTTGCTCATATTTCGTAATGCGTTGAATCATGGCCTGGAATGGCTTGACGCGGGAGATGTCGACTCAGCATTCTGGAAGCGCCTCATGGGATACTTCGCCTCGAGTCATAACTGCTCACAGATGGACTGTGACCAGGATCATCCCCGAACAAAGCATTTCTCGGTGACCACTCGTATCGGAAGAGCTCGCGAATCACCGTATAGGGACGCTCACACGCAATTTGATTCTACTTTCAAACTTCTAGACTCAAAGAAACAGGATATCGATGCCGCATCCAGCCTTTTTTTGACCATTAGAGTGGTTGCATATCCCTCTTTCTGTGATTTCTTCCTGTCGGCTATCTACCACGGATTATGTCTTGGGCCGGAATATGCCACCGTGCCAAGCGACGTACGACTCCAGCTGGCCTTGATCCAGACCGAATATGTGCATAGGACGAGTCACGAGCGCGATGGCTTGATGAAGAAGCTAATCCGTAACTTCAGGCAGTATCTCGGTATGATGTCCAACTCTGGTAGCAACTTTCCACTGTACCAGACACATTCAAAGTTCCCTCGCGCTGCATTCCATTCGTTATCAACCTTCATAGCTTCCGGGGCTCTGAAGCAAGACCACTTGACCTTACAGCACAAGTGGGATCTACTCCATTTATTCTTCCGCTCCATTGTTCTGGATCCACAACTCCACCGGGATTATATTGAATGGTTCTCGGAAACGGCTGGTAATGTGGCGCACATTACGGATGCCATATTCTGTCATCCGAGTACTATCCCGACTCCACTTCTGATAGATGTCCTGGAATGCATACATCGCTCACGATGCAGCTCGTTGGCATCTGCGATATATCCGGAGCTCGTGGCCCGGGATTGGCTGCGTACGATCTACCATGACTTCTCACTAGGGAAGAGTAAAGATCATGTCTCTCACATCTTCGTCGTTTCCACCTACGTCGACACATTGCACATGCTGAAGTCGCTTGAGCCATCCATTCACGAGGCGACCTTGTTGTACCTCTCCGATCCTATCACGCTTATTAGTGCTGCAAAGATGTTGATGCTGGGCGACGTTGATCGACGTCGAAGGCTTTATACTTTGGCGTCATTTGTTGACAAGGGGCTATGGAATCTGGTCGGAAACACGTTGCTCGATTATGCTGTCTCCGCCGAGGCGTCCACTGTGTATGACCACCAATTGCAATTGGAGGATATTCCACGAGAGCCACATCAATGGCAAAAGGCAATCTCATATGAGACATTTGCACACTTGGAACGTGTGGTTTCAACGTTTCTGCAGTACGCTGGTACTGGTAGAGCAACAGCCTCAATCTGTACGACCTGCGACCCTTTCCATTCTGTGAGTTCCAGCACTTTTCTGATCCAGGTGTACTCAAGAAACCATTCTCAGACCTCCGAGTCGCACGAGTCGGCCGCCAGTGTTGAGTCAACGCAGGCGTTACTAAGTAGCGGTAGAGGCAGCTGTCGGCTCACGACGATTAGGACGCTTCTGGGCGGGCGTAGTAGAATGGCTGCCAGTGTCGAGGATGGGGAGAAAGACAATAGCGGCGTAGCAACAGTGTAGAGAAGAGTCCACGGCGGTGAAGTCTGATGATCCATTAGACTAAGATTCCGTCTACATTGAATATAGCTGTGTTGTCCCTTCGAGTTTTGAGGAACACTTACCGTGATATATTTATTGCCTTACAGGTGAAAATCCAGCTATTGGAACATGCTCGCTTCATCGGCTGGATTCGACGCGTCGTTGCACGGGCTTGATCGTCGGACAGAGTTAGACTTGATTCAAAACTCCATGGACCCCTTCCCTTACATGGATAGTTGCAACGGACAGCTTCTGCGCTGAAGTGGAGATTGGCACTGAGGATGCAAAACAAAGGATCGCATAGATATGGCTATCGTGAGCGAGCAAGCTGGCACGCGTATGGAGCAGTCGAGCTAGATAGTACTACTATCCTTTCGCCGACGACCCCATGTATCGAAATCTCCAAAGGTCCACGCGTCCTTGTGCTTGCTGGCAAATCCTAGATTCATAATACAAATGATCACCGTCGGGATAGCGAACCTGTACGACGCGTCAACTGAGGTAGACAAAGAGCATGTAATGGACCAACCAAGGAGACGGACTAGTGTCCAGACAGCAGATGACAAAAGGGACAGAGTAGGAGAGCGTGGCTTTCTTCCGAACGCGTTTCTCTATCGCCTTATTGAGTGCAATGATATCTTTCTTTGACATCGATTCGCGAAGCACGGCACTGTCGAGGGTCGCAATCTCCTGCAAAGATATGTGCATGAGAGGGAGTCTGCCATGATCTGAGTTGTAGCGTACATACATCTGTAAGATGAGGGACGAGGGATGTAGCCAAGGCGTTTACGAGGGGGATAAACGTCTCGGCGTTGTATTCGTCGACCTTCACGTTCCGTATGTAGTCGACGAATGCGTCGAGATCGCCATGCAGGGCTTTGTGTTGCTCGAAATTGGCGGCAAGGCTGCCTTTGCCCGTGTGCTTCTCAATTGAAGGAAAGTACAACTCGTCTTCGTTATCGTGATGATCTTGGAGAGAATCTGTCTGTTCAGTTTCGAAGTGAGACCTCGAGAGAAGAGATATAACGAGGGGGACTCACGAATGCCAAACAGAATGTCCTGAACCCCTCGAATCGAGCAGGAGTCACTAGAGGTCCGTTCCTGAGAATCGAGTTGAGAGCTCGTATGAAGATGTTGTGGATGACAGCCATCTGCCTACGGAGAATTCAAGACGGGTAGGTTAGAGACGGATTCGGAGACGGTGCACAGAGTACTAGTACTACTCACATCGCTTGTTGATCCCACAAGTCTTTGTGATTGCCGGGGGGAATAGCTGTCAATGCGTCGAGTCGTCACGGTCCGTCAAACTCTCAGAGGATAAGTGGACGCACGAATCAGTGGAAAAGCCATGCTTGATAGGTGAACAGAAGGAAGCCGTGTTTTAAGAGCGCTAGTGCGATGGATACACGAGGCCAATGCCGTTCCGGTGTACAACTTGATCATCAAACAGCCTGACCTCTCCAATCCAGTTCGGGGTTTGTTCGTAACTCATATGGTCGGGTCACTGCAGAGATTGGGACTGATGGGAGGCTCCACCCCTGAGACTTGCAGTTTGTCGACTGAAAGAAATCCTACAAGTCATCTTCAACTGGGACTCTGTCTGGGAGAACAAGGCAAGGATTAGTCCGAGTCATTTTAACGACACTCATATTTGAAGTCTTCCATAAAGTTCCAGCCTTCACTGGTAATGGACAATTGAAGTCGTCGTCAAATCGGTGCAGATGAGCGCCCAGAGTCATGAAAGTGGCCGTTTCCAATGAAATATAGCGCGCAAACGTGTCATCGATCAATTCTAAGGGTGCCTTACCCTTTGGTCCTGCTTTGGTCAGAGCGCGATGTCTGTCAGTACAGCAATGTATGTATGGAACGAGCGCCTTACCACGCAGGACTCGCACGGCAGTAGGCCCTTGATAAGCGCTTTGTACAGAAATTACTCTAGAATGAGGGCTGCGGACTAGGTCCAGGTCTGCGTCAGGGACGACGTTACAAGTCTCCATGGGCGCCAATGTCTGCGATAACGGTCAACTCAAATGACAAACCGTTCGTCAAAAGCGAAGACTAGGGGAACCCGGCCTTGCTCCTGCCTTGCACGAAGAAGGGAAAGAGGTACAAGTCACATATGTCCGTTATCACCGCGAGCTACCTGCCGCCGGCAATTGCATTCTTCGTCTGAACCATGAACGGACCTTGCACCTTGCTTGCACCTACAGTATACGATTTTGCGCATATGCCATCTTTGTGCTATGACTTTGCGTTCAACATGCTACAATTGACGTTTCCGAACCATTTACACGTCCCCGAACCATCTACACGTTCTCCCGCTCCTCAGAAGTCGGTCGCGCTACACTAGTACTGTTACAGCTTACTTCCTCCAAATAAGCCTTCTCCTGCTGTCAACCATGGCGAGAAGCGGCTACGACCATTCGTCGACGACCCCGGGGTGAATTTCATGACGACAACGGCTACGAGGCGGATATTTTCAGCGTAAAAGGTTTGTTTACCCTGATATTTGCTAGGCATTCGACCACCGAGCAACAAAGTCATGGCTCCATGGCTTCTTCATGGCTCAAACACACTTCTCAACTTGCACAGAGTGACCATCTCGACAGCTTTGAGCTATTTCGAAGCCCGGGCAGTGACATCGGGAGCGCGGCGGGATAGCGATGCTTCCCGACCACTGCGTTACCAAGGAATCTGACCATTCTCTACCGGGCGCAAGCGGCCTTGATAATGCTCAAGCTCACCAAGCAACACGCGACGCGGCTCTGCGTGACGGAATTGCTGCTCGCAAGACTATATAAACAGTAAAGGTTTTTCATCCAACACATAACACACCTCAACTTCGAGAACTCTCAACCAACCTCTCGAAATTTTAGTGATGGCAAACCTCAACATGGCAGATGCGATGTCTTTGGACGGACAAGTCGCCCTTGTCAGTGGCGGCGGGACAGGACTGTAAGCGACATACGTAACTTTGTGTCTATAGTGTCTCACTCATGCCTCTTCTTTCTAGCGGTTTCATGATTGCGAAAGGGCTTGCCTCGAATGGTGCCAAGGTCTACATCACCGGCAGGCGCGAGGCTACGTTACGAACAGCCGCTGATTCGTTTACCGAGGGACAGTTGGTTCCGTGAGCATTCTTGTCCTTCCTTCACGCATAGTCATCATATACTCAGCCTTTTTTCAGCCTCACTCTCGACGTCACGAACGGCGTTAGCATAGAAGCGGCCGTTCAACATATACAAACTACCGACGGCAAGCTTGACATCCTCGTGAATAAGTAAATCACATCCATTTCCTCAGAAGCTATCTGTTACTCATTGAAGACGTACAGTGCTGGCGGAGGCTCCCCAGAAGAATTCTCCCAGAAAAAGTTGAAGAACTTCATGGAAAAGGGTGATATCCTTGACCACGAGACGCCCGAAATCTGGGGAGATGTCTTCAACCTCAACATATCGTCCGCCTTCTTCATGACAAGGGCATTCATCAGCCTCCTGGTCAAGGGCGCAGAGTCGCGCAACGCTACCTCGTCTGTCATCAACATCTCGTCTGCTGCTGCCGACTTCAACATGTGGCTAGCTATTACCAGTGTAAGACTCTTTTGTATCATGTTGCTGGAAGCCATTAATCATTCTCTAGCTCTCGTATGGTATCTCAAAAGCAGCGTTGGAAAAGCTTACCTTGAGTTTGGCGACCGACTTTGCGCACAGGAAGATCCCTATTCGTGTCAACGCCATTCGGCCCGGCGCCTTTCCCTCCGAAGCGGTGAAGATAGAGGGGCCTTTGGTAACGCCTTTCCCAGGTCTCATTGCGCCTTCGCCTGCAGGAAGAGTGGGAACGTGAGCACTCCTTGACATTTTTGAGAGTTCGATGCTGACCGATTCCTTCGAAGTGCTGCCGAGTTAGCAATGACTGCGGTGTACCTCGCTGCTTCCAATTACACGACTGGTTCCATTGTGTCGGTGGATGGAGGGATGGCTCTTGTGAATCCTTAAGGAGCTCAATAAGTAGTAACATGGATGATGATAGAATTACTAGTACGATAGCACTTGCCACTGAGAATGAAAGTACCTCTGGGATTAATGGATATTAGTGAGAAGGTCCATGGGTCGCAGAATGGAGTTCTAGTAACGCCTGGCCGAATACTAGTACGAAGAACAGTGTGAGAGGTCCCGCCTGAATTCTCAAGAAGGCAATCAACCAGACTCGGAGTTATCGGTAATCGGTGTCTGCCTCTTGGCCATTGACCATCACTGCACTGTCGATGACGCTGACCTGTACCAAAGCCGATAACTTTCTTCATCTTTTCATGCCGCTGCCTTGACTTCCAGATGCCTTCGACCCCAGTATCGCCTTGCACACGGCGTACAACGCGGGTGTCGACTGGGAGACCGCTAACTGGGGCGACGCGCATCCTGAGGTCGACACTGACTCCACAAACTTTACAGCCGGTGGTTCTTGGAATGGAATGGCCCTTTAGTTTTTCCCTCAAACGACGGCGAAGTCGCGAAAACCACGACAGCAACGACCACCTGGTGACACTGACCTCTCGTGCGCGGCAGCGGAAAGGACCCCACATAAGCTGGGAACCATGTG
The DNA here is from genome assembly GCA_019915135.1 of Strobilurus pachycystidiatus. Classification (NCBI taxonomy): domain Eukaryota; kingdom Fungi; phylum Basidiomycota; class Agaricomycetes; order Agaricales; family Physalacriaceae; genus Strobilurus; species Strobilurus pachycystidiatus. Next base: position 1,173,008 of record JAHLMK010000019.1, on the reverse strand, counting down.
CGTACGTTTGAAAACATATCTTTCCTTCTCACACTAGGCTGTCCAGGCAGTCTATGCATCGCGACTACCGACAGGCACCTTTAACGATGCGCGGAAAAGTCGGCGGCAACTCTCACGGGGACCTTTCCGACCCTCTCGATTTGCCTCTTATAGACTTTTCCCAGTCGCCCATATCATTGGGAAAGGAAGTCGACGGCTTGACAGATGGCCCTCGCCAAAAGGTACCTGTTGAGCTCGGTCAGGCTTCTTTTTCCTGTCGCTCAATGGCTCCCTATCATCGACATCCGCTAGCAGTGACGCTTCGGCGGATTCGCTGATACATCCGACATGGTTGACGCCTTCGGTGGTCAGTACGCTTCTCAGAGGTGATTATCTCATCATTAAACAACGGGAATTTCGTTCCAGACCACTGTAACACTGTTATGACCCCAATATTGGCGATATCAGAATTACCTCCCCGCCGCGATACTTTCGAATCATTCCAGCATCTGGACCAGGCGTCACAGTCCCTTCAAGCCCGATTCAACTCTCCGACAACGGTTTTCTTGCTCTCAAGAGGCAGCGAAGGTCTTGAATGATTCAGATTCTGACCGACAGACGCTTTGATCACTGCCATTCTAGCCTGCCGCCATGATCGGATAACTAGATGCTCGGACTCGTAATTTCAATGTAGGGATTGACGATATCGCGCAGGCCTTCTAGTCTCACGTTCTGGCCTCGTACGGGCACCATCGTCAGGCAGACTCCGTCCCATAAACTTGCACCCCACTCCGTTCACGACGCGTGTTTCGCACAAGGCTTTGGGCTGGAGCGAGGGGTCTATCCCCAACTCTTCCTCCGTACACTTCCTTACCTTGCCAATCACACGTGCGTTACATCTGGTGCCGTCACGAAGTACAGGCAGGGGCATTCGGACATCGAGAAACTCGTGGAGGACATCAAGAAGCAAAGGAATAGCAGAGATCGGGGGCAAGATGAGCTTGCTCGCTGCGCGCCCCCGCCTTGCGTTGGCAAATGGCGAAGAAGAATAGTGGGGTGGGCCGCGACAACCTTGAGTCTATCTCCAAGTACTCAAACCAAGTGTGATAAGTAAGTCTTGTAGTAGGAATGTGTACACACAAACACATTCGCGTTTATATTATAACGTTGTCCGGATCGACATTCCCTGCATGTCCTGATTGTTGACGTTAAAGGGTTCAAACCCTCGTTCGACGATGCCTTGGCCCTTGTGCTGATGATCCATCATGCATCAAGCAGTCGCCGGTCCTCATTTAGTTGGTGCTCATTCCGAAGGACGATAATGAATTGTGAGTCGTAAGAGAGGGTGAGAAATTATAATTGAGTAGTAACTTGGAACTGAGTCCTCAGGCCTCAGTACTGAGTGTGTAGGCCTGAATGCTGGCAAACGGTGGGTCAGTGGCCGGGACCGGCCGCGAGTTTGAGATTGCAATGCATGTCCACACTGCACACTGACTGAACAGTGAACGGCAGCACCCACTGCGGCACTGCCACAGTGCCACAATCCGACTCTGTCGGACCTCTGCGCCATGCGTGGCGCAAAAAATGGACACCTAGGTGACAGGCCCTTGCATTGTATAGGTATAGCATATCAATACTCACTTGATGTGCAGTTACTAGTACGTTGTACCAAATTATGATAGTTCATTGTTATTCAGGCTGACAGGAATCAGGAAACAGATGTGATTTTAGAATTTAGGTTCTTAAGACTCAGTTCTAGAATCGAAATGAGTGTCATTGAGAATCGAGAATCGAGCGAGGTAATGTCACATAGGGTGGCGCAGTAAACCCTAGGTTTCGATACACCTCGGGTTTACTGCGGTTTTTAACGGTATCAATACGGTTTCGGAAGGTCGACGAGTAGGTTTGGATGTTTCAATACCGGCACGTGATGTTTACACGTGACGGCCGCGGCGCTGCTGGGCAAGCCTGAGACCAGCAACAAAAGGGCGGGAATAGGGCGGGAGGGCGGCGCGCCCATCACGTATGCGCGTCACGTGCCTGTATCGAAACCGTTAGTAACGGTATCGAAACCTAGGCAAAAATGAGGGTAGGTTAGTAACGGTTTCAAACCTACCGGGTAGGTTTACTGCGCCACCCTAATGTCACATGTGTGGCGAAAAAGGCTTTCAGAGGAAAAAAACATTACGGTGTAATCACTCATTGGACACATTGGGAATTGAACCCAACACCTCCCGCATGCTAAGCGGGCGTGATAAACCAACTACACCATGTGCCCTTGTTGGTCTCTCTAAGGTGGTAGCTACAGCCAATGGCGCAGCTTATCTCTCACAAATGCGCACCTCCCACACCAGCTGACCGGCGCACCCTGCAATCACCTTCGTGAAGTTCGGAGCACAATCATAATCTCGGCACCAATACCCCTTCTTCCAAATGAAAGCGTCCGGTACGTCAACCCCCACAACCCCATCCCCATCCCCAACGCCTTCATGACAACGATTCAAGCAGTCAGCGCGCAGCCTCTGTTCGGACCCCGAGGTACGGTCTGTGGGCCACCGCAGAAGTTACAACCGGTTTTGTGGCCCTCAGGATCACGCAACTTGGCGTGTGGAACGAAGCTGAGTGGTTGATTTGATTGCAATTTGCGCCGGAGAAAGGATTGAGGGGAAAAGTCACAGTCAGGCGCCACTGTCATGATGAGCAAGACAAAGGAGATAAAGAAAGACCGGCAGGAAGGAGGGCAACAAGTCGTCAACACTGAACAGGTACGTACCTCCGCGAACTTCGAAAGGGTGATTACAACGAGGTCGATTCCCAGAACACGAGTTTCACAAGTCACATCGGAGGACAGGCGCGAGGATCCGAGGGCATTCCGCTCCGGTGTTCAAGGCGACAGTAAACTTCTTCTGAAACCCTGAGAGCCAAGTTACTCAATGACGAGAAGGAATAGACAGTTGATTGCAACCATTATTGAGTCTTGGGAGAGAGCCTCGGATAGCCTGGAGGTCGTGCACGCTGCGCCGGATCTATCAAAATCAGAGGAGACTGAGCCTGAGCATGAGACCGAGATGGGTTCTGATTATCCTCTGATTGGGGAGGCACGTACACAGAGGGCCAGACTCGGGAGAACAGCTGAGCAGAGACACAAGGCCAGGTCGTACGGTTTGAATTGCAGAGACCAGTCGACCGTGTCCCACAGTCCGAGATCGGGATCGGGTGTCGTATCGGAACGGAAGCGTGTGTCGGGCGCGAGGGACGAAAAAGCAGTGCAAGGTGGTGTACAATTGTGGTTGGTCGTAATTGGGCGGGCTGTCTATGGGATGTACACTGAGGCTGGTATCGTAGCATAGCATATGTACAGACGGATGCGTGGGTGCGTGATGTGTGATATGGATATGAATGGAGGAATAAGAATAAGTGGCCGAATCCGAAATGAAAAAAGGCAAAAGCTAGAATCCGTCCAGGCAGCCGCCGGAGACCTCGCGCTCACGCTCGCGCATAGAGAGCGCTTTGCACATGGCGAGACGCTTCTTCTTCTTGGTGGGCGACGACGAGGGCGGGAAGGGGAGGTCGTCGCACGGGACGGGGACTTTCTGCTTTTTCTGCATCGGCGCATGCGTTTCTGGCGGCTGCGAGAAAGCATAGTCGGGATAAGGTGAGAGGAGAGCGTGCGCGTTGTTGAAGAGCAGCGAGGAGACGGCATGGGATGAGTCGTCGCTCTCGTCGCTCTCGTCTGGGATAAGGTCCGGGCAGTCGCGCGGCGGGTACTTTGTGTCGCTCAGCATGTAGCAGCGGCCGCCGCGCTCGGGCAGAGCGCAGGAATTGGGCGACACGACGATGGGCGTGCGGTCATAGCTGGGGGCGTCGAAGGTGCGGGTGAGAAGGGGCGACGAGGGGAAATGGACAGAGGCGTGGGCGGACTGCTGCGACGGCGCCCGTTTTAGAATGGGGCGGGGAGCGACGAACATGGCTGGGCAACGTTGGCTGCGGCGGCGGCGACGACGACGGGGACGACGACGGGCTGGTTGGGTTATTGGGCATCCATGGTGGTGGTTCTTAAGAGAGGCTGGGTGGTGGCTCTGTCGATGTCACATCACAGTGCTGATCGCTTTTTTTCGGACTCCGCGCAAAAGTCGCGCACTCCGGACTCAACGTGCGTCCACTGCCCCATTCGGCCGCGACATCTTGCATTGTCTCGCGGCGCCGTGCTTGCCTTGTCTGCCCCAGTCCACAGCTCATTATTGCTTGCATTGTTCTCTCAGCTCCAGGGATCAGAACAGTGGCCATTGTCTGCTGACCGTCTTATCGCACCCCTTCACTTTCTCCATTCATTTGCTTCAACTTGCTTATCCGAATCACACCGGGCCTGACATGACACCCACCATTCCTTGACGCCCGCTTTTGGCCCATCTCGTCACGGCGTATTCTTGTCCTGAAGCTTGCTCTAATGACAGGCCTCGACCGCCGGATCATTCTCACCTTCATGATCGACGCTCGCCCGACACTGTTCGCTAGCTCGAGCGCTCATCCCGTTCTTGGCCTCGTCTGTACAACTGCCCTGGCGTCCCTTCATGCGGTCATGCCCGAAGTAAGTACTACTGCCGAAGGTTTCATTGTCGGGCTCAGAGCCACCGCCTCCAATTGTAGGCGGCACTAGCTTATTGTTGGCCCAAACAGGCTCTTCCCGCTTTGACGACCCTTAATCTCTCGCCGATTGTTGTTTATTGCCCTTTTGGAGCCGGTTCGCTTGGGAAGCCTTATTGTCCACCTAATCGACCACAGGCGGTTCGCCCCGACGTCCCAGCATGGTAGGTAGTCTTCAGAAAGGTGACTGAACCTCGTGCTCACAATGGACTCACACTCTAATCCAACTATAGCTCGCCCTTGGCATGTCTTCTCTCCCCCCCAAGCCATCGTCTCATATAACTCGAACCTTAACGCTAAACAACGTTAGTTAGTCCTTGGCGTCTTCGGCTTCTTACCTGGTCTTGCAAGACTCCTTCTGTCCCTTGGCACGTCTTCTTGCTCCTCGTCTTACGCACATGTGAGCACTACCAGCGTTGACGTCCTGGCGCTGCCAAGTTTCAATTGCCTGCTTCTTCCTCTGCGTTGCCGCCGCCCACCGGCGTTGCCAGCCCAGTAAGTTAACAGGCATTAGCTCTTCCGACCCACGGCCTGGACTCCTCCCGCCACTTCTACATGGGCTCCAAGCGGTTAGTCGCAGATGTCGATGAACGCGCGACGACATTCCTTCCGGGCATCATTACCCCAATCATAGAAACGATCACCATCACAATCATACCGCTGGGGGCTGGCGCCGACGTATCAGGATATTGACGCTGCCTCCCTGTTCCTGGACTGCATTTAGACTTTCTCTTCGTCTTTGCTTAAATCCGTCGCCGATATTAAAAGCACCTGCTTCCGCCTACTGGTAGTGTGGGCTTGGCGGTGGGCTTAGTTGGGAGGTAATACGCGTGTTCGGATCCGGGGACGCTGGAGGCTGTTCAAACTTCAGACGAGTGAGCGTTTGCTTGCATGCTCGTTGCCCGAGCGATGACTGACTGATTCTCCATCTACATCTACACTAGTGCCTTGGATCATGATGGCGACTAGTCTGCTGATCGACGGGCGCAATGGATGAGGGCTACATACTGTAGTGTTTGACGGATGTCGGGACGACCACCGGACGTGGCGCAGACTCCTGTGGCGATGCTCCATGATCCGAGCTCGGAGCGCACAGGGAACATTGAAATCCCGTCCACCGCCACCAATGACGCATCATACCACGCGCGCAGCATGTCCCGACCCGACATCGTCATGTTTATGATTTATTCCATTCCCAGCCGAGTCGGCAGTGTCAGTGTAAGGTTTGTAAATTTTTTCACTAGTGTCATGTCACGCCCCGGCCATCCATCCCCAATCCCAAAAAAAAATCGCCTCGTATCAACAATCAACCCCGAGGTGAAGATCCAACTCGTTAGAGGTTTTGTGCCCACGGCCATAACCGGTGGACTATGAACTCGCCGTGATATCTGTCCGTGGATTTTGGGGCGTTGATCCGACTCGCATCTGGCCACTTGTATTCTGGTGGAAGATCTCTGTGGAGATACGGGTATGTGGCTTGCCCATCGGATTGCCGCGATGAGGAGCACTTGCACGGGCACATGGTGTAGTTGGTTTATCACGCCCGCTTAGCATGCGGGAGGTGTTGGGTTCAATTCCCAATGTGTCCAATGAGTGATTACACCGTAATGCTTTTTCCTCTGAAAGCCTTTTTCAACCGCCACACATCTCAATGACTCATTTCTGGATTCTTAGTTCTAGGACCAAGAATTCAATGAACTCACTTCCGTTTACGGTTTTCTGTCTGCCTGAATAACGATGAACTTAGAACTATCATAATTCGGTACAACCTGCACATCAAGTGAGTATTGATATGCTATACCTATAGAATGCAAGGGCCTGTCACCTGCCCGAATTTGCGTCACTGTATGCATGGCGGCGGCGACCCGCATACTGTGGCCACACCCGCCTCAAGAATGAGTATAGCCCTGCCTCTCCATTCTCGCCGCAGCTCCGAATTGATCCTCTGCCATCAAGTCCCTGCCTCTGCATTTCGGACGCCACAGCCTCAGGACACGTGAAATAGTATGATCGTGGGAGAGCGTCCTGTACTCTCTCTGTAACCTCAATCTCTCCGTCTGGGATGTCGACGTGCATTGACTCGGAGTCTCCACTGTCCAGCAAGACCTTAGCTCTGCCTCCTGCGTGGGCTCACTGGGCTCCGATCCTTCACCTCTTGCTCTCGTGTGTTTATTTTCCGTGGGCGCCTGACAAGGATTACGCGAGGCAACTGTACCCGCATCAAATTCGACTTGATGAACTCACGGAAAACCTAGTCGCCTGCCAGTGCACTATCGGCGGCTCCCCATCTCTGCTATATAACGGACTTGATGTGGCGTTCGATGCCCACTGTAGGTATTCAGGGACGAGCACTGTATACACTGTGCAGTCTCCGTGTCGCGGACCCTATCAACACTTGTCAATGCGATCCTTCTGCTCATCTTTTTCGCGTGTCCAGTCTTTGGATGAGCGCTAGCCTTTTGCGATTACTGTATAGCCTAAATGAGGAGGATTCGCTGCCAAGCCTTCTGGTCTGGAGCTCTCCATACAATTCTGACAATCGTCCCGTTCAATATGCATACAGCAGACTGAAAGTGGCAGCTCCTGGGATCGGATGCATCAAACAAGCGATGTTTCCATCACACTTGAAATCGGTTCGAGCCTTTATCGCCTCGTGTAAAAGTAATACAGCATGGCAGAACTCACGATAATATGGTCGTTTGACACCGTCAAGCGCACCTCGAGGCCTGCCCGACGCCGACCTGGAGAGTATTCTCCTCGGAGATATATTCGCTGCCAGTGCCACTCTCGGTGTTCCCAAGCTATATGAAGCGAAGTGATCGCCACTGCCAATAGCCACTTCTCAGTCTCACCTGGTGCTCAGGACTTCACTAGGCACTATATAAACTATGTACGCTTAGACAGCCGAATCGCCAATCAACGCGGATCGGATGCTTTGAACCCTGGATTACCGGAACACACTTCTTCCTCGCATTGAACGCGCTGAACAGAGTGTACGTGGCGCCGGGGATCATACATCAATTCGAACTTCGAACTTCGAAGGACCTGATGCTGGGACAGCTGTCAAACTACGCGCTACAATGCTACATTCACTTTCAAGATCGGTGCTTCGACAAACGAACCGCTGGCCACCTCGAGAGTGAGCCAGAAATTTCTAAATTACAGCAAGACTATAACTAGCAGACTAAATGTACGGATGAGATGCTTAAATAATAGTGCTCCAAGATATAAATCAAATAACGACAACGAATGAAATAGTTGAGAGCAGACGAAAGCGAAGACCAAAGATATAAACAATAAATCAAGTCCCAAAAAGTTGAGAGACTTTTGTGCAAAGTTGCAACTTACAATCCATCGTTGAAACTGCCCGCGTCGTACAAACTGACGCCATCCATGTCCCCAAGGTGCATCTCGTGCTCAGGCTTGAGGCGCAGGCTGACCTCGCTCTCATTGTCGCTGAGCACAGATAGTTCGGCTGTCGACATCATCGAAGTCGATCCCCGTCGCGTCCTCTTCATCCACCCAAACTCATCTCTCTTGATCCAAGTCGGATCATCTCTCGTCGTGGTCCACCCTTGGTCCTCCTCCTCCTCTCTCGACTCCTCCTCTTCCACGTCCTCTTCCTGTTGCTGCGCCTCCGCTCTCCGCCCTTTGCTACTCCACAGCTCGTCGCCATCCCGCTCCCACTCATCAGCCATGAGCATGCTCATATTCGCCGGTGGTGCTGGGAATATCGACGACGTCGCAGAATACCGCTTCGGGTTCGGAGGCGAGAACACCTTCTCCCTCGGCGGCGGTGGCGTTGGCGGATTGACAGCCTGCTCAACACCACACAGCATCTCCCCAATCTCTCGCCGGAGGTCGTCCACGACGCTCCGCAAAATGGCATTTTCCTCCTCCAACTCGCCGATGCGCTCGTCCTCACCTTCGACACTCCTCCCAGACCCAGCTCCCCTGTCCCGCGCCATGAGCTCCTCTTCGCGCTCACGTAACAGATGCAATGCGTCATCTCGCTCGCGCTCAAAGGCGTCTCTTTCCCGCTCAACTCCATCTAGCCGCTCCCTCAGTTCCGTGTTCTCCTCCCGCAGTATCCGCGCTGTCCTCTGCGAGTCACTCAACGCACCAAGCAATGCACTCATCTCCATGGCATGCTTGTTCGAGTCATCATCCCACCCTGCCACGCTCGTCGGCGCTGTCGACGCACTGCGCGGGCTCTCCGTGAACGAAGACGGGCTGCGCCGTGAAGAGGACATCCTAGAATTGCTTCTGTCGCTTCTCAGGGATCCGAACCTACTGAGGGATCCAAGGCGTTGGGTCGGATCTGGGGAGGTGTATTTGCTGTCGTGGGGAACCATGTAGCGGCTATCACCCACGGAGCCACGGCGAGGCTGATGTGTCGGGCGAGCAGCAGGCGAGGTCTCCTCCAATAATCCAGCAGCTTTGAACGCCTTTGTAGTGCGCGGACCAAGCCACTCGACAGACCCTGGGGAGGACATGCTACTACCAGGTCGAGACGGCGTGGTCGTACTCATGCTGCGCTTTCTCATTCGATTCGGATTGAGGGATCTTGACATGTCCAAGCTGGGCCGAGCTGACGAGGATCGTGGTGGGAAGATGGAAGAGGTGGATGGTTTGGGAGGAGGCTCTTGCGCTGCTGGCATTATAGACTCTGCACCGTATGACATGTTACGTGCTGGTGGCCGTATTTGACTGCTACTCGCCCGCAGTGGCGAAGGAGGGGGCCGGGGAGACACGCGACCGGTGCTTCCTGGGGAGACTGTTCCGAGACCAGGTGAAGGTTGCCGCGGAGGCGTCTTGGAGATAGAGGGCGCAGAAGATGGTCTGAGTCGCGGCAATGATGAATGCACTGGTCTCCGAGCTAGTAGTGACGGCTGAGGTTTCTGAGCAGTCATCTTGTTCGGACTGAGTAGAGCAGCGATATCAGGACGAACAGTGTCCACGTCGAGGCTAATATCGGCGCTAAAACTCATGTCGTCATCGAGTTGGTGTTCTTGAGGTGTTATCCCCCATCCTGGTGTCGCTCCCATGGCGTCGCGTACCTGCGCGTCCAATTGAGATGTTGATAGGTCAAGATGACTGTCGTCCGCGTCTGGATCTATAGGGCTCGGTTCTCGTCGTTCTGATGGTGCTGGGGAGGGAGAAGGAGAAGGTATGTGTTTTGAGATAGAGATACCGGAAGTATCTGCCTCTATGATTGTGGAAAGGTCGGCGATTGGTGGGGAAGGTGAAGGAGGTGCGAAAACACTCGAGCGAGATGAATGTGCCACAGTCGGAGATGGGGGAGGCGACGTCGAAGCCTTCGGAGGCGAAACTTTAGGTGAAGGTGGTAAACTTGACGGTCGAGATGGAGTAGACACCGGACCGAAGGGCAGCGGTTTCTGCGAAAAGGCCGCTGTGAAGGCTGGCTGTAGCGGCTCTGAGGCAAGAGTGAGTTGAAGATTGCCATACGCTTCCTGAAGCACATACCACGAAAGGGGGGCGGCCGCGCAGGGGTAGAATGCGCCGGTGCGCCTATCGAAGGCGGAGCAAGGGTTGGACCGTTTGATTCTTTGAACGTTGAGCATAGGTAGAGCGAAGTGCCATTGCAACATACCTCCGACTGGACTACTTCTGCCCTTATCGAGGGTACTGAGTGAGATACTCCGTCTCACCGATTCGGTAAATGATGGCTCCTCTTGTTTCTCGATGGAAATGATGGGTGGAAGGAAGATCGAAGGGATGGCCCGCTCTTGCAGAGAGCTCTTGCGCTCCTGCTGCATGTATGTTGGCGGCCTTTCGTACATGAAAGAGCCTTTGCGGCCGACATCGAGGGACGCCTTCTTGTCATCGCTATTCAGCGACCCTTTACTGCCTCTCGTCGAATGGCTCGGTCCAAAAGGCAAGAGCGACCGGAGGGACTTGAAGGAGCGGGATGATGTGCTGGACGTCGCGGAGGGTGTGGCGGAGTACGATGAGGACGGCGACGAGATGAACGACGGGGTGCCGAACGACAGCGACGAGCGAGAGGCGGAAGGGATGCGGCTGGGTGTCTGACCAATGGAGCCCATGATGCGTAGCTGTTAGCGAGTGGGTGGTGGTGGGATAGTGGTAGTGAAGAGAGCGGAATGGGCCACGGGCTGGATGGTGCGTGGGGGCCTGCCGGCGACGTGCACAGCCGATAATGATAGAGAGATAAAGGCCAATCAAGCTGTTAGAGTGGCCCGTTTGTCTGCACTCAATGCATTGCGTGAGCAAAGGCGACGGAATCCGGGATGGTGGTCGTGCAAAGACAAGTGAGGGGTTCGATCACGTGGCGTGGATTTTCTGCCACCGCGAATTTTGTTTCTCGGACTTTCTCTACATATGACTTGTACTACAGGGAGCCTACACGACAGGCTTTGTAAGTCATTGCCTTGGATATTCTGGCCTCGGAGATATACTGCTTTTCCCAGTGCATTCCACCCCATCAGATTCTCACATCTGTCTGCCACCCATTCATCTTGTCATTTCCATCATGAATGTCGTCTGGACGCGTTCTTTGAATATAGAAGGCTCGAAGCACATAAGGTTACCTGGGTGCTATCTCCGTCAGGATATCCTATATACTAATAGGAAGTAAAACGGCTGACAGAAACTATAATGGTCGCAACTCTTGATTTGGTATACAGTATACCACTAGGAAGTAAAATGGCTGAGGAAAAGGGCAAGCAAATATAACGACTGAAACTCTTGGATGGGATACAGCTGAGATCAATGGTCGGGTGCACAAAGCAGGAGTCAGAAATGGCGCCTGCCCAAGATCAAAATCGACGAATTGCAGTTTCGAGTGCGTGTCCGGCGGCTTCCCTCCCATCCCGCTGGCGCCAAAATGTTAGCAGACCTCGGGTTACCGTGGAGAAACCTCGTATCATCATCATGGATTCGACCAGCGAGAGCTGTCATCTGACCGAAAGAGTCAAGCGGCTGCACCCCTCGAGTCGGAAGGCAACACTACGCCGAGATTGCTCGCTTCGTTGGGATATGTACTTCATAACGATGAGGTGCCGGACCTCTGAGTGCGCTATGGGGCGCAGGGAACGTGCGAGGCATATCGGTCACAGCTTATGTATGTTCGCCCGAAGTACGCATGCAGCGCAAATCCGTAAACGCGGCGCAGAGGCAATCGCTGGCGTTTACGTCGGCACCGTCATAGTGCAGACCGAGAATTGGGATATGGGAGTTCCACCACTCCTTGACGCTGAGCGCTGAGGCATGATGACCATGTAGAAGCAGACATCCGGTCCTGCAAGCAACATAAAAAATCTGCCAAAAGAAAAATGCTATGCGTCGGTTTGAATACCTTGAATAATCAGGACAAGAGTGGGCATGCGGTATACCTTGTACATGTTGGAGTACGTTCATCTCGTCCCCGCGTGGTACCATATACGCGACGCCCTCGTACTCGCTGGGAGAAGTCGTACACCTCGAATACCCGATCGCCATCATAGCTGTATTCAACCATTCAACAAGAAGACTAGAATTTGACGAAATTCCAACCTTACGAGCCTGGGAGTGGCATTACATTCTAGCAAATCCTGGACTTCGACATCACTAAATTCGGGAAAAAGTGATTTCACCTGACAGCAAATTACATTTGCAATCGGTCCGATCGTCCATTGCAACGCATTATATAGTCAATATCATCGTGCCATCGTTCCGAGTGTGGATGCTATGATTGCTATAGGTATGATACATCACTAAATGTAAATCAAGTACAACACCAATCATGACACCAAGTTATACCTATCATATCAAGGTGATACTAGCATGGTATGTAATTGACTGAGAGCAGTAATCTCGTTGAGAGTTATGTACATCCATACTGCCGAGCCGATACGGAGTTCACATGTTGGCGTAACCGTGGCCACTGTCCTCTTCATCGCTTCCCCTCCCTTTGACACCATCGCTTTCCTCCCGGACCTCCGCGACCCCGTCTCCACGGCTACCAACAGCCACTGGCATGGACGAGGTTCTGCGCAAAAGCTGTCACCGACAATGGGTTAAGTGCTTTCAAGACGCGGGGCGACAACGACGGAGGACAAAGAATCATGGCTCCCAGGTGCAACTGACTTCCCGGGGTGCCCAGGGTGGGTGCTGGATCAGACTTGGAGGGCGGATGGGTTAGAATTTAGAGTGGCAGAGCCGCAGAAGCAGCGAGTAGGGGGCAGCGGGAGCCGAGGCAAGTTGCAATTTGGAGCAGCGGGTGTTAGGCAGGATGCGGCGTCTTGGTGCGTGCTCTTATTGTTAACTTATTTCTCTCTGGTCATCTTCTATTTTTCCTCCCCGGCCTTACTCTATCATTCACGCTGCATGATTTTCTTCATTTCGACAAGTCGCAATGCCGCCGGCACATGAGCACGTCAGCCTCACGTGCCGGTTGGTTTATATTTCGATCACTCCTTTTCTGCTCTTTCACTCCTTCTCCCACCCCCCTTCCTAATATGCTTGCTCCGTGCACCCACCCTATCGACGCTGCATGTCAACGACAAAAACAACAGCGTGGACCTCGACAATGACGACCCAAACTGGAAGACGACGGAGACCAGGACTTCGAAGAACATCAACACGACGAGGACGAGGACAAGGGCGAGGACCTGCACGACGAAGAGGACATGCACGACGACGAGGACCTGCACGATGACGAGGACCTGCACGACGACGAGGACCTGCACGAACGAGCACCGTGACGATCTGGACGAAGACGATGACGACGACGAGAACGATTACACGACGAGGACGAGGACATCGATGAGGACGACGACCTGGACGAGTGCCGTGACGACCTGGACGAGGACGAGCACCTTGACGATCTGGACTTGGACGAGGACGAGGGCGAGCACCGTGACGATCTGGACCAGGACGACGACCAGGACAAGGATGCGGGCGAGGACGACGGCGACGATTTGGACGACGGCCGCAGCGTGTACACGGACGAGAGTAGTGCTGATACCTCAGGCTCTGCGCAGTGCTACTCCTACACCACCATACCTACTACCACTACGAATCCACTACTACTGTTGTACGTTTAGCTACAGCAATGAATTGTTTTTTCCCTATTTTGTGGAGCCCGATTTGAGACTTGCTTAGCCAGTACTGGTCTGAGAGGATCTGGAGGATATACCGTCGTCGTGATATACATCTGACCTTCCATGATCGGTACGATATGTCATTATAATGAATGATATGCTAACGGGGTGTTGGTAGATTGTCATTACAATGGGTGCTGCCATGATTATATCACACTTTACCAACTATGCAACAATACACCACCGATGTGACGTTGTAATGCCATGTCAGAATTTCCCAAATTTAGTGATGGACGGAGCCAGCCCTAATCCAATGTCGAAGGTTCGTCGGTCTTTGATCATTTTCATGTCGTCGTCGACGACAGGGATCATGGAATCGGCCATATGGGAGAGCAGGTAAAAAAGGAGCTCAGAGCTAGGAGAGTGCGATTCTGAACAGAGTAGAGGTTCAAAGAACGCTTCAAGAAAAGTGCTTGAGCAGAGCCAATGTCATGATGATAGTTCAGAGACAAGTGGAGGTCTACCACGTGGTCGTGATATCAAGCAAAAACTTAGAAACCAAGTTTTCACTGTGGACAAATATATTCAATTCCCCATAGTGGTTCGCATGAGACTCCAGAAACTCGCGACTCTCTGGAATCAAGGCGCGTCATTCTACAACAGTAACAATATACATAATGTACAGCCCATTACTTCCTGTAATTTTTTCCCTAATTCTCCGCGTAGTATGTGTTGAAACATAATGATACTCTTCTCTATTCCCTACCAGCCGCGCGCCGCCATATGACCTCCCTTCAGCTCGGAATCGCTGAAATCGCCTTTAGTGTGATGATCTCAATCGAGATAAGAGACTCACATCGTTAGACCGACCATAGCTTCGCCAAGGTTTTCGGATACCTCGGCCAGGATCTGCGGATTGTTGTAGTGCGTTACCTAGTCGACATTAGTGCCAGAAGAATCAAGCGGGAAAGAAGCATACTGCTTGGACGATAGCTTTAGCACGCTTGGCGGCATCACCAGACTAATCGAATTGGCTTTCAGAACTACAACCGAGTGGTCCTAGCTTACCTTGAAGATTCCGGACCCAACGAAGACTGGGCGTTCTCCGTCAGCCGGGGTGATTTTTTGCCGCAAAAGAAGAACTCACCTCCATCACAGCCCAGCTGCATCATCATAGCAGCATCTGCAGGCGTCGCAAGACCTCCAGCAGCAAAGTTGACGACAGGGAGTTTCTTGAGACGTGCGGTCTCTTTTACCAGATGGAACGGTGCACGGATGTCGCGTGCAAACGCGTAGAGCTCCTCCTCCGTCATACTGGACACCTGCCGTATTTCGGCGGTGATTTTACGGGAATGGCGGACGCTGGGAAGTGTTAGATGGGGAAGCATGGTGCAGTGAGGGTGCGTACGCCTCTACAACGTTTCCAGTGCCGGCTTCACCTTTGGTGCGGATCATGGCGGCACCTTCGGCTATGCGCCGTAGAGCTTCGCCAAGATCACGCGCGCCACAAACGAAGGGTACCTTCAGGAGCCTTATTAGACCTCCAGAGAAAGACACTAGAAGGATGTAGGATTAACCTTGTAGCCGTGCTTGTTGATGTGATGTTCCTCATCGGCAGGAGTAAGAACCTCGCTCTCATCGATATAGTCAACGCCGATGCTCTGCAAGATCTGAGCCTCCACAAAGTGGCCAATGCGGACTTTGGCCATGACGGGAATGGTGACGGCCGCGACGATCTCCTTAATCATTGCTGGATCGCTCTGGATTCAGTGTGGCTATTGTCAGCCGGAGGGAGACAGTAGAGTGGTGGCGGGCGTACCATTCGGGCGACACCGCCATTGGCGCGGATGTCCGCGGGGACACGTTCGAGCGCCATAACCGCGCATGCTCCAGCTTCCTCGGCGATGCGCGCCTGCTCGGCGTTGACGACGTCCATGATGACTCCGCCCTACAACGATGAGCATGATGCTGCGTGCTGAGCAGCCCGTTGTATGCACCTTGAGCATCTGCGCGAGACCCGATTTGACCTGTCCTTTTCGTAAGTCATGCAGCAGCAAAAAAAGCAAGGGCGAAGCGCGCACGCCGTATGTTCCGAGACTGCTGCCTGCGCCGGCAGAGGAGCGCGCCGGAGCGACCGACGGGGCGGTCAAAGTGCCGAGAGCGCCCTGGACGGGCGGGGAGACGGTTCCAGAGGTGGACATTGCAGGCGTGGTGGACGTTCGAGTCAGAGAGCAAAACAGCGACCGGGAAGATCGTCCGTCGGAGATCCGCTGTTGATTGTCACGTCATTGACGCGATCAAACTGGCCCTTGCGCGCGCTCTCTTCCCGCCACCATGGCGCGAGACCGACGACGAGCTCGCTGTCGCAGCCAACCGTCTACGAGGTGCAATGTGCTTCATTGCGGCACTGCGGTCTCAGGTGATCGTCTTGGCCGCCTCATCAACGACGGCAATGACCACGGCAACATTGAGCTCATTGTTGCCCAACCGCGGTGACAACGCGTCAATTCGAGAGCCGGCAAGTAGCACACGAATGCGCGCTTCGGCCTCTTCTTCAAACTGCCACTGTTCATTGTGTCACGACTAGGCACTGCACTGTCCGACTATCGCCCGAGAAGCTTCGATGTTTTTATATGAGCTCGCAAGGCCCTCCTCACCTGCAGCCAGAGGGTCCCGGATATCATCATGCACCTCTACAGCGTCGCTGTTGCTCTTGGCGCCAATGCCCTCGCTGTGGTTGCGACGATTCCAAAACCACCAGGTATTCCAATGGTGAACGATGCGAAGCTCATGGCACGCGGCATTCCCCCGTACAACACCGTGTACTACTTTGATCAGCTTATCGACCACGACGATCCCTCAAAGGGAACCTTCCAGCAGAGGTACTGGCATACTGCAGAGTATTACCAGGATGGCAAGTACCTTAACGCTCACTCTTTGAATGCCCAGTCATCTTGCCTTCAGGCGGACCTATCGTCTTTATGAATGCTGGAGAGGTCAATGCAGCACGTAGGTACCTGTCTAGCGGTATCCTCCCTCGTTGACGCCTTCCTAGCGTACTATGGCTATGTGACCAACTCCACCATAAATGGCGTCCTCGCTCAGCAACACCATGGCTCGGCTATCGTCCTCGAACACCGCTTCTTTGGCCTTTCCAATCCATATCCCAATCTCAACACTGACAGCCTCGCGCTCCTCACCGTCGCACAGTCCATCGAGGACAACGTATACTTTGCTCAAAACGTCGTGCTCCCTCAGACTAACGGGGACAAGCTCGGACCGGACAAGGCACCGTAGGTGATCAACATCGATTTGGTACCTCAGATATCAAGATCTGTCCAGGTGGGTTATCATCGGAGGCAGCTATCCAGGCGCGCTGGTCAGTTGGACGATGGCTGCGTCAGTAATTTCTCAATTGGAAACACCGCTCTGACCTGTCCCCAGACACCCAGGAGTATTCTGGATCGGATACTCATCTTCTGGCGTCGTCCAAGCCCAAATGTAAGCATTTCTGTGTTGAATCCCGATCTAGATCTGACTACACTCAAGTGACTTTTGGCAATACTACGAGCCCATTCGGGAGAACATGCCTACGAACTGCTCCGCTGACATAGAAGAAGTGATTGCACATGTCGATGAGGTCTTCTTAGGAACAAACACGACCGCGCAAGCCGCCATCCGAAACAACTTCGGATTGGGCTCACAGTCAAACGCATACGTCGCTAACGCTTGTAAGTATACAGTACTTCTTTCCTGTTGTCTATGATTGACTTCGACAATCCTTAGTGCGATGGGACTTGTGGCTCTGGCAAGGCATGCAACCTAACACCGTACCCGAAGCGGCCTTCTATCAATTCTGCGACGCGTTGGAGGTCAAGAACGGCGTCTCTGCATCTGCAACTGGCTGGGGCCTAAACAATGCGCTCACGGCTTGGGGATCTCATTTCCTATCTACGTATTTTGGTGTATCTGAGGATTGCTTGGAACCAAGCGTCGGGTGAGTTCTTTCTATCTAGTCTCGCAATATTCCGCTGATGACTACTACTTCAATCAGTGATAGTGATTGTACGAACGTTGCGGCGCCGAAGCCGCCTTCCCCAGCAGTTACCAGCCCTAGAACTATTCCTCTTCCGCAAGAAGACGACGAAGGGGCATTCATGCGAAAGAGAGACGATATCCCTGTCGACGATCCAGATCGCTCGTGGTTTTGGCTGATGTGGGATTTCATCACTGTGGTTGAACGTCTGCTTATAGGTTTCAATAGATGTAACGAAATCGGTTTCTCGCTCGTGGGTTCCCCAGAGGGCCAGGGAGGGATCGTGTCGCGGTTGAGTACCGTTGAGGACTATCTGGTCAATACGCTCTCGTGTTGATCCTCTTGAAGTCTTTCTGATGTCAGTGTTCTTGTTTACAGGCCGATTGTGTAACGGAGTTTCCTGAGGCGTTTTCGACTACGCCCACACCGTCCGTCGA
Source organism: Strobilurus pachycystidiatus (assembly GCA_019915135.1). NCBI lineage: Eukaryota > Fungi > Basidiomycota > Agaricomycetes > Agaricales > Physalacriaceae > Strobilurus > Strobilurus pachycystidiatus. The sequence goes on along the minus strand of JAHLMK010000019.1, from coordinate 1,154,847 downwards.
TAAACTCAACAAAGCCTACGGGGGCTGGAGTGTGAACAACACGAGGCTTTTCTTCGCTAATGGGAAACGTGTGTTCTTGTCCTCTTCTTTTCATGTACTCTCATTCATACTTGCGTCCTAAAGGCGATCCTTGGCGTGAGGCAACCGTGTCAGCAGTGAACAGTACCGCGGTGAGCACCAGCTGGCAGCCGATTGAGATCTCGAACGGGTTCCATGCGTCGGATTTGGTCATGCAGCTGGCGGCGGCCGACCAGACGATTGTGGATGTGCAAAATTCGTTCTTGAAGTATGTGGGAGAGTGGTTACCGGATTTTTAGGCTCGTGAATCGAATGATATCAAGTTAATTCTACGAGCTATATGTCAGCGAACAGTTCAGTCAAGCAGAAACTCTTCGGGGCAGATCGTCACGGCTCAGATATGATATCCTCCTTGTTTTCATCCCAAATACAACGAGCTTCAAGTCTCAATTTTCGTATAGCCATTTCTGATCACTTTCGAGACCGCGCCGGGGTCATACAAGCGACGGGGCGCTGAGGATCTCGTACTACTTTCACTGAAGTGAGGTTACCTGGGAGACGCGGCGAGTAGTAGCTTGCACTGAGAGTTCGTGAGCAGGTCCAAATTCAAAATTTGGATTCGTCCACCTCTTGGGACAGCGGATCGGGAATGCATGGACGCATGGCCGCTCGAGACCAGGGAATATGTGTTCAAGATTGTCGGTCATGGCGAGGACGATAGCACTGTGACGGTCTCATTTCAACTCCGTAAATCTAGGCATTCAAAGAAACATTTTTGCAATGACTCCGCAGTTGTTACAGTGACATCGTATGCGAGAAAACTCGTCGAACTAGTCTGCTTTGGCGAACAAATCGGACAGAAATTCATCCGAGAGACGGTCACTGAGGTTAGCAAGAGTATCCCCGATATACTTCATGATGATCTTGTCTTCGAGCGTCTTCACCCAGGGGACAACCTTTCCTTCCTTTGTGAACCCTAGCTTCACAGTGGCCAAGATTGGCTCAGCTTCGGGGAAGTACAACTGGCGCTGAACGCGCAAGATGTCATCGTTGTGAAGTTCTGGGAACCGTCGACGATATCTTCGATGAAACTCCATGGCTGTGTGGGTGTAACTGTCGGCGGGAACTGAGAGAGGATTCAGAAATATATGTTATGGCAGATGACTAGACACTCACTTCTGCATTTAGAGGGGCCCTTGTAGAGACTCAGTAGATACATGAGGGCAGCAGATTCCTCACATCCAACTGCAAACTGAGGGGGTTTTGCGTCGAGAGCGAGTATTGGTACCGTGCGCTGGCACTTGATACCAGTTTTAGCCAGGGCGAAATCGACGAGGAAACAAGTCTTTTTCTCTGGATGGACAAGGAAATGCCGTAGTCCCGATGAGAAGCGGACTTGATGGTGCACGATATTGACATCATGAAGCATTTCAATGATGTTTCCTATCTTTGCACTAGCGGTGCTGTGAGCGTCAAGAGGTCAAGAGCCGCAAAAGTCCTTACATGATCTCGGACGCACTACGCAACGTGTGGTCCAGTTGCAGCCAGGGAACCCCAACCCATTCCATGATACTGCAAAGGATGGTGCCTCCCCAATCTCCCGTTCGAGCACGCCACACTCCGTAATGCTTCGGTACCAGCTTTCCTCTAAAGAGGCGAAGATACCGCGCGTAGAACTCTGCGTCGTGAATGAAGCGCGCGTGTCCTTCATGACATGGGTTACAAACATCATGAGTGACATTGGGATGCTGAGTGTTGAATATCATCTTGACGGCGAACTTGAGATCGCCTGTGGCCGAGGACGCCGTGAAAAGTACTGCAGATTCAGAGTGCAGAGATTTTCCCCAGTGAGACGCCTCTTGTGTCGTGAGCTTGCACGTCTGTCTCGGAGTGGTACGGATGCGCGGTTCCTGTAGATTAAGGGTGGTGTCGTCAAGTGGCAAGGGATCGAAGGTTGGGAATTTGGAGGCGGGGTTCTCCCATTCCTTGGGCACAACACGACGGAAGACGACGGATTCATCTAGTCCAGGAAAATTGAGTGATAGCGAGACAGGCATCGCAGACTCGGAAGGACGGTGGCTTCGTGATTATCGCCGTTTGTTAAGAAATTTCAGCCCAAGGGACAAAAGTTTGATGGCGAAAACGCCCACTGGTAGCCGGCAGAGTCATCCAGCGTTTACGTCTACAACTGAGGGCCGCCGGTGCCATTGGACGTCAGGACAGTCATGGTTGAGACCAAGAATAGTATTAATTGTACTCCAATTATTGCCCATGTTATATACAACAAACCGCAAACAGTCCTTTGAGGACTAGTACCTATGTTATGTAGCTATGCTTCAGCATATAGCTGAGTCTGGAACTCCGGGGATAAATGATCGGTCAGTCCGACCAGACTATCCCCTGCATACTTCATCGATACTTGGTCTTCAGTCCCAGCCTTCCTTCCCCAAGGTACAACTTTCCCATCCTCCCTGAAGCCGATCTTGACCAGTTGCGTGACGGGGGGAGCGGCGGGGAAGTACAATTGACGCTGAACACGAAGCACATCGTCGTTGTAGAGTTGGGGGAATCGCTGGCTGTATAGTCGGTGAAATTCCAGAACAGTGTGCGTGTGACTATCGGTTGGGGCTGGAAGTACAAGAATCAGTAAACACATTTTGATTTCAGTCAGAACTTACCAGTAGCGACTGACCGATCCTTGAACATGTCCAACAAGTACATGATAGATGCCGCTTCGGAGCAACCGATAGCCCGAGTACGCAAATGCACATCCAGAGGTAGCATCGGTACTGTGCGTTTGCAGTTGATTCCGGACACCGCTTTGCCGAAATCGACAACAAAGCAGGTGCCTTTGTCGGGATGGAAGAGAACATGACGAAAATCATGAGGAGAGTCCAGTCCTCGATGTTCAACGCCTATGTCATGGAGCATCTCCAGGGTTTGACCAATTGTAATTCTATAGAAGGGAGTGAGACAGCGGTCAAAGGTCTGGACAAGAACATACATATTCTCAGGTGTATTGTACGGCGTCCGCTTGAGCTCCGGCCAAGGAACACCACCCCATTCCATGACGCTGCAAAGAATGGTGCCTCCCAAATTCCCCGTGCGTGCACGCCACACTCCGTAATGCTTCGGCACCAATTGGCCTCCAAAATGGTTCACGGTTCGCGCGTAGAACTTGGAATCACGAACGAAGCGCTGGAAGGCACCATTGCAAGGGCTGTCAACATCAACAGAGACACTGTGTTGGTCAATGTGGAAGATCATCTTGACAACGAAACGTTGGTGGCGTTCTCCCCCAGACGCGGTATAAGCATCGAAGAACACCGCAGAATTGGATTGCATGTACTTGCCCCAAGTCAACGCCCTCTGGAAGGTGAGCTGATGGGTGATTCCTGGAGGACCACTCATGCGAGGTGCTTCGAGTGTGAGACAAGAGGAGTCAACGGGCAAGCCTGCGAATGGGGTTGATTTTGGAGTCTCCCATTCTTGAGGAATGGCCAGGTGAAAGGAAGTGGGCTCGGAGAGGCCGGGAAATATGAGTTCTAGAGAGGGAGACATGACGGCGAGTCATACCAGTCGTGATGGTTTGAGTTGAATCGTGTTCGGAATTTCAAATGCGGCAATTCCATTGTCTCCGTCGTCGCTTGAGACCAGGAAATGTGAGTGCGAGTCTCTGTCAACTTTGGCCAGGACGATGCTACCATGATGGTCTCAATCAAACCCCGGCAATCTAGGCTATTGAGAAAATCTACACGATTGACTATGGGATGCGACGTGGCGAATCCTCCTCATACATGAGTTTTAATAATCATTGATTGACTCGTCAAGTGTCCCGCAATATTGTTACAGTGTAGGTATCAGTGTATGTACAAAAGCTCGATGAACTAATCCGCTTCGGCGAACAATTCGGACAGAAACTCATCCGAGAGACGGTCACTGAGGTTAGTGAGACTATCCCCGCTATACTTCATGATGACCTGGTCGTCGGGCAGCTTCACCCAGGGCACAACTTTTCCTTCGTTGGTGAACCCTAGCTTCACAGTGTCCAAGATTGGCTCAGCTTTGGGGAAGTACAACTGGCGCTGAACGCGCAAGATGTCATCGTTGTGAAGCTGGGGGAACCGTCGGCGATATCTTCGATGAAATTCCATGGCCGTGTGGGTGTGGCTGTCGGGGGGAACTGAAGAAAGGATTGAGGAAAATTTGACATGGCAGATGGCGAGACACTCACCTATGAATTTAGAGGGGCTTTTGTAAAGACCAAGTAGATACATGATGGAGGAGGATTCCCCACATCCAACTGCAAGCCGAGGAGGTTTTGCGTCGAGAGCGAGTACCGGTACCGTGCGCTCGCACTTGATACCAAATTTAGCTAGGGCAAAATCAACGAGGAAGCAAGTCTTTTTTTCGGGATGGAAAAGGATATGGCGCAGTTCCGATAAGACGCCGACTTGCAAGTGCACGATATTGACATCATGAAGCATCTCGATGGTTTTCCCTATCTTTGCACTAGCGGTGCTGTGAGCGTCATGAGTTCAAAGAGCCACGGAAGTTCTTACATGTTTTCGGGCGCACTACGCAACGTTTGGTCTAGTTCCGGCCAGGGAACTCCACCCCATTCCATGATGCTGCAAAGAATGGTGCCTCCCCAAGCTCCCGTTCGAGCACGCCACACTCCGTAATGCTTCGGGACCAGTTTTCCTCTGAAGGGGCGAAGACGCCGCGCGTAGAACTCTGCGTCGTGAATGAAGCGAGCGAGTCCTTCATGGCATGGGTTACAAGTGTTATCAGTGACATCGGAATGCTCAGTGTTGAATATCATCTTGACGGCGAAGAGATCGCGGTTTTCGCCTGTCGCCAAGGACGCTGTGAAGATGACTGCAGAATCAGACTGCATATATTTTCCCCAGTGAGACGCCTCTTCTGTCGTGAGCTTGCAAGTTTGTCCCGGTGTGGTACTGATGCGCGGTTCCTCTAGAATAAGAGCGGTGTCGTCGAGTGGTAAGGGATCGAAGGTCGAATATTTGGAGGCGGGGTTCTCCCATTCCTTGGGCACGACACGATGGAAGAAGACAGGTCCGTCGACATCAGGAAAGGTGAGTGATAATGAGACAGACATGTGGAAGGTAGCAATTTGGTGACGTCGTGATTGTTGAAGACAACTTTCAGATTTCAGGGACGTGTTATACAGAACCGCGGATCACGTGGCCAAGGTACTGCCCCGTTCGGCTGTGCGCAGTGCCACTGCGCACGCTCAGGGCCGGTCGAACTGCCCCCCGTCGGACTCTATTTTCTTTAGTGACACTGAACAGCCTGTCAGGCTCGATAAGCCACACCTCTACCTCACGTATCCCTTAGTCACCAGACTAGTCTCAGGGGGGGGGGGAGGGTCGTAGTCAGTAGACCTAATATACGCTGATTATTGAGTCTGCCAGTTTCTTGCGAGTTAACTGGCAGTTCCTACCTGCGCCTAAGTCGTATAAATGCGTGGGCCTGTACTCCGGAGGACTTGAACTGTCGACCTCCTGGACCTCACTGCCGTCGGTTCTGGTGTTCCGCCGATTGCCGGCATCATCATCATGCATCTTGTGGTCACCGTCCGACGGGCCCGACGTCAGATCACGCCTCCCTCCCGCCGCCATGTCATCGTCCGGGGTCCCGACAAACATCCACCATTGAATTTTTTTTCCGGTGGCCCAGGAAATATTCACCACGGCGTCTCTCCCATGCTTTTTCTCTCGGTGTTGGTCTAGACGTTACCCAACAACACATCATAGGGCCATAGGAGCGTCATGTGGAAGGCGCGTAGGCAGCGGGTTATAGCCAACTCAAAGGTGCGTGCTTCATGCTTCCTGTCTACAATCTCACATCAATACCACTGTCCAGCCACCCTCAAGGCTCAACGATCCTTCGGGACTTACATGGGACAGCAGCCGACATCCCCCCAGTGCTCACACGTTGTCGGATGGGCTGTTCAGCTATCCTTCTCCTTTGGAAGCCGCCAAGAACAGCTATGCGCACAGTAATCACGGGTGCCCGGATCTCAAAGCATACCAACGAAAGCTTCTCTCCAAAACTGATGCCACGGTATAAGGTATGTATACACAAGCATCGATCTCCTCTGGTATCATACCCTGCGAGATTGCACCCACTACTGTATATCAGACAGATTCACGCGCTTGGAGTGTGCGCTCTTGGTGCGACGGACATGTCTGCTGCACGAGTTTAGAACATTCTAGTAGTAGAAGTTGTGTGGCGTCATGTCAATAAATGCAGAAACCAATATACTGTTTCCTCCAGTCTCCGTTGCCTCTAAGCTTTGGTACTTGCCTACTACTGCTTGCATGGAATCTCCGTCACATCGAGCTGTTGTCTTCTTGGTTGAAGGCTCATCTAACCGACGAATTGATGCTTGTGTACATAGCTTCTTGGCCTTATAGCATGTCTTTCACAAGACTGTCCGGCAATTGATGGACAATATTCATAGTATTAGCACATAGGATGAGATCATGAATCATGATTCATAATACAGGTGAGGTATGTATTGGGGAGGTGTATGTGAGTCGTCGCACTGTCAGCCGTTAAGTGCAAAGTGAATCATCTTTCACTGTTGGAATTCTTTAGATAAAAATTCAAAATTGCAAAAATGATACCGTAGGTACATGTAAGATGTCAAAATACATAGCTCCCCATATTTACTTAGTACCAACACCTCCGCCTCCTTGCGCAATGAGGCGGGCAATGCGCGGGAAGTGTGACACCGGCAGCTCGGCATACGGCCAAAAGGGCTGTAGGTCACTGCATGTCACGACTTGCCCCTTCTGCTCTCTTCTGCTATGCTCCAACTCAGAGGCGCTACAACACGGAAGAAAGTACCGGTTCGCTAACACCCTGGGAGGGCGGGCCGGTACTTATTTTGTGACGCGCTGCGCCGCTTCAAGAGCCATGGTGTTGAACAGTTTGACGACTCAGATTGGAGAGAGCAACACGACGACGGCAGCGTTCTGTATGTACATGCATCATGCAACGTTCAGGACCTCTAACTGCTAACACCCCAATTGCGTAGTAGCATCAACTATAGGCTCTACTTACATTGCAGTCATGACCGCCCCGCCTTGCCTCGCCGAGGCCGTGCTCAGCAAGTACTGATGTCTTTGGCGGCGGATCTCATCCCAGGCGCTCGCTAGCACATTCATGAGCGTGACTAGCACCAGCACTCGCGCCCTCCCTCTATCCCGCCCCTGCCACCTGCCTAGAATCATTGTCCGCCGCCTCTTCTGTCGAGTCCCCTCTTGCCCACCGAGGACGGTGTCTTGCCTCAGTGCTCACAATGCCTCGGATCGACACCTACTCTCTTAAAACTTACTAAAAAGGCGTGCGCCCTCTTCCAGAAGCGCCACGTCACCTTCAACAAGCGCGGTGACGGAGATGATAGCGGTCTGTGGATGGAGCTAGCTGCTCGCACTATGAGACCAACTTTTTTTAGTCTCCGTATTTTTAGACTTGCGTAGAGTACACAAGTGTACATTGCTAGAGATCGTCAAATGCATTTTAATTTGTTTGCTTCTGTCCTGAGAAATTGCAGCGTTCGGGGCGCGACAGTGACGGGACCGTCGCGGCGTCGTACAGCGACCGACGATGATGTGATGACGACGTCGGTGATCGTCGGTATAAAAGGTCCGAGGGCGGCGAGGAGGTCGACAGTTCAAGTCCTCCGGAGTACAGGCCCACGCATTTATACGACTTAGGCGCAGGTAGGAACTGCCAGTTAACTCGCAAGAAACTGGCAGACTCAATAATCAGCGTATATTAGGTCTACTGACTACGACCCTCCCCCCCCCTGAGACTAGTCTGGTGACTAAGGGATACGTGAGGTAGAGGTGATAAGCCACCAGATGCGCAACTATAAAAGACCCAATCAAGTACTATTCAACTCATCTCGCAACCATAACTATGACTTCGCACCCACGCTCAAAAATCTCTCTTTCGCCTCAAGAAGTGGACATCATCCGTGGCCTTCCTGATAGCGCTGCGGAGCTTGAAAAAGTGCTTGAAAAAGTGCTTCGTCAATGCGAAGCAGACAGTGGGCAACCAACGTTTCCTGTGACTCAAATGCTCTCGCTCTGCAACGCCATCTCCAAATTTCCCTCCATTTGGACCAACGTTGACGATTGGACTGAGTCTGTACCCTTGCAGCCTGCTCTTGATCCAGATAGTGCGTCTATTATTTACCTCGGAAAGCGCCGAGAATTTGCATGCTCACTTCGCCGCAGATGATGATGCGGCTGAAGACTCACTCGCTGAGGTGGCGCGAGAGCTCCTCGCCATTGAGCCTGACCTTGACGAGTCAGCGGCGATGACAGAAGCTGACCCAGAAGACTTGGGACAAGCGCTACCTATCTTCCAGTTGTCCCCTGATGCGCCACGATCTGATGGGTCCACGCCTCTAGTGTCTCCTCCTCACCCACCTTCCGGTACACAAAGTCCTGTTGAGGCTGATGATGACTGGTCCACCCAACCCGAACACCATTCTCTATTCAATATCGGCGCATTGAATGACTTGGAGAACATATCCTTTGGCACCTTCATGTTGAACCAGTTTTGTGCTTCTGCACCCGTCCCTGATACCTCCAGATCCAAACCCGGGAAGCGATATCCGCGGAAAGTCGAGCTAGCTGTTGCTCAAAAAGACCAACTGACCGAGCTTGTCCTTTGCCCATTCCTGGGCGATATAGTTCACGATCTTGTGGCGGAGTTGGATCCAGATTTTCCCTCAAAGCCAATCGATAAGAGTCTTCTCTGTACTCTCAAAGCCGGCCCGACGATTGCAAACCTCTGCGAGTCGGTTGGCAACGAGAAAGATGCAGAGTTCATTGTGCGGGCATCTCAGGCTACCATAGTTGCACTCTGCATTAACCATGCCGATGAGAGGGATGTGCCGGAATCTCCTGAAGCAGAACGATCCAAAGTACGAATATACCCATGCGGCGGACGTGTTCTTGCAAAGAACCAAAACATTCCTGGATCCCTCCATGCACATCCTGACATTGAACTGTTTGGTATGCCAATTGAGATCAAGAAACTATTCTCAATTAATGGCAACTATCTTGTGGAGCTTTTGTACCTCGAGCCAGACTTATACCAGGAGTTGCTTGATTCCACTGTTGGCATGAAGTACAGATTCCGATGGCCAAAGAGCAAGCAGGACACAATGGACGCGGTCACTCAACCTCTCGTCCAATTGCACGCGCAAATGGTTGAGAAGAAAAGTAATTTTGGTCAGGCAGCAAGCCCAGATTTCTCCTACTTCGTGTTCCGCGATCCAGAAATGCCCCAACGCGCTTACATGACTCGCGTGTACTCCAACATCCTCCCTGATGGAGTCGAGAACATTCCCAAAAACAATGCACTATACACAATGTATGTCTGCTGGCGAGTGGCTTGCAACCCGAAAATTTGGGAGATATTTCTGGCAAAGCTCCGCCATGCCGCCAGCAACATACTCGAGGTGGAGGAAGGCAATGAGCGAACGGGATTCTATCCAGGTGGTTGCATTGATCTCGCAAATGTGCCCAGTCGAGTGCAATCCAGCAGGATTCCATCGCCTATTCGACTCCGACCGCTTGCGCCACAGCGCTACCAGGACAGGGAAAATTCTCTGTCGACAATTGACGGAAGCTTTCAACAAAGCTTCGAAGAAGTTCTTCCCCTAGATCTCTCAGAACCTCCGGAAGCAGAAGACAGCTTTAAATCCTCACACGCGCTGGAAGTAGAAGACAGGTTCAAAGAAAGCTTCCACCCGGGCACACTGGAGTTTCTCCCCAATGAAAACAACAACCAAATCGTCATGGATGCGCCTGAGGATGTTTCAGATATAAACCTCTTTTTTAGTGGTGCGATTGATGGACACTAAGACTTATATGAGATACGGCAATAAGTACAGATGTACATTACTGTAATAGTAGTACAAGATCATGATCATCAGTCGACGTTGGAAGCTGAAACAGTTTTGTGAGAACTCGGCTTGGCCGATGGTTTCCCGTTGGGACGGCGGTGCTGTACTTATGGTTTGAGCCCGCAAACGCGTTCAAATCTCGTTCAACTGCCGCAATGCGAGTGCCAGAGTTTGGATCTCACCCTTGGAAGTAACAGTAGGGCTAGAGTTACATCAAGAAGGATAGCATGGTTTCGGATTCTCATCCCCCAAAATCCTTACAGCTTACGCTCAATGAAACTCTGGATGACACCAGCATTCGTCAACGGGTACTCCTTGAGCTTCACTTCGACACCAACAACAAACGTGTTTGGCTGCACGAAGATCTTGCGAGGCTACATCCGTCCACTGGCGTTAGCATTCGAGCCAACCACCACCGTCTCGACACGCACCAGCTTCTTTTTCATCACGACATCGCGAATCTTGCCATCCCATCCTGGGAGCGGCGACGTCAAGACCGTGTAGAAATCGCGTGCGCCAGCCCCGTCGGCCGTGCTCTTGCGGACTTGAAGCTCGACGAGGAGCTGCCCCGCAATCTCCTTGCCCTTCGTCAAGGCTTTCTCGCGGTCAACCTGTGCTTCAATGAGACGTGGCCCCGAAAATGGATTAATTCGACTACATACTCGGACGTAGACGTTAGCGACGTCGTGATTCTCATCCTCGACGAGCTCAAGACGGGCAATGTCGTTTTTGATCAAGTACTGAGCGATACCCATGCTGTAATAGGACTCGCGTTAAAAGGCAGCAAACCGTATATAAGTGTAAGGTAATTACCTCGCCTGCATATGCGCCTGGCCATGCTTCTTCGTCACAGGATCGTAAAACTCGAGAGCTCGGAGTCCATCACGCGCCATGGACAGGTAGGTGATGTACTGGATATCCTCGATGTCTTGCTCGTCGGTGTACTGGTAAGCATTGCTCGTTATTCCCCTAGCATGGAACAAAGAGATCGGAAACACACGTTGAAGATTTTCAGGATATCGAGATGGCCGACGACTGTCATTCGGTGAGCACCCGAGAGCAAAGGATGGAGCCGTGCAGCATACGGTACAGAGCCACAGTGTCAGCGCGACATTCCTCCATCGACGAGGATACTTCGCCCAAAATAGAGTCTGGAGTCTGTCCAGGTTTGTACCACGATGTTCTATTGACAATCGAGGTCATAGCATATCAGGTCGGAACGCTTTGGGACTGACATTGGCTTCTGTGTCAGAGGGTTCACGATCTAGAGGCATAATGAGCAGGTAATAACATACTTCGACAAGACGAGTGCCTACCTTTTCGGGGTCAAAGTTCTTCTTGCCATCCGCCTGCTCTTGGAAGAGCTTACCAGATCCGTGCCCAAGAAGTTCGTGGTTCGCAACCAGAAGTTCGAAGGCGCGGCTGTCCCACTTGTTGTAAAGCTCGAGATCGTCGGGATGAATGAAGCTGATTTCCTTGTCTGCACTCCGAATTAGGTAGGAAGGATGGTGTGCCGATGAAGGACCTACTGGACGCCTTGGCCGAAAGAATGTTCTAGTGTCCAGGTCAGTCGATTATTAAGCAACGTAACGAGGAAGGTAATGACCGCGAGAGAAACATTTTTGAAGCCAGTAGTTTCCCGAACCTCGTAGTAATTCTGATTGAGAGATCAGCAACGGAAGCTTCGTAAGCCATTCGACTACTTCACAGGAATCTGCAAGAAAGTTAGATGCTCCGATGTGAGAATGAAGATCTCAACTTACGTTGATACCAGCAGGAATACCTGTCCGCGATGTCAGACAAAAAATGCGCGAATCGCTTAGGGAGACCGACCGCCAGTAGCAAATGAGACAACCTCCAGCGCCGTAAAGTCGGGCTTTTTGAAGACATCGACCTCATAGTCCGGTCCCCATGGGAGGTCCTTGATGAGCTCGGATGCTCTAGTTACAAGAACCTCATACTTAGCACTGAGCTCCTTGTTCACAATCGCAGTGAAGCCCTCCCATTCAGCCCTGCCGCCGTAAGGATCGACGTAGGTCTCTACAAAGCCAATGTAGGACTCGACCGCGGGACCGACGTCCTGCACCCAATGGGTAGAGCCGTCCTTGTGGTCTTGGATGGAGCCAGTCTTGAACGACTTGATGTAGAGCTCGAGCATCTTAGCCTGATGCTCGTTGGCGACGTACTTTCGTGCTTCTTCAAGCGCCGCGGCGGCCTTGGCAAGAGCAGGTGCGTGATCGCCGTATTCGATGGTGAGCTTTCCAGCCGCCATGTCATGCTGGGTGGATGGTTTGGAGTCGGATGACGCGACGAGTAGCGAGTAGGAGTCGGGTCCGTTCTTTTTGAGACGAGTATTGAGGATATCAACACCAATTTTCTCTGCGGCTTCTTGGATGACAGCGACCTCGTCGTCCGAGGGCGTTTCGCCGACATAGTAGTTGGAGACATGGCCTTCGCTGCGCTTCCCGATGATGAGGGATGATTCGGGGGTGAGGGAGTATATGTGCTCTCTTAGCTGCACGAAGAGGAAGGACGCCTGCTCGCTACCCGACGCGGTAATGACGGCCTCGAATTTGTCGGCGGTGACACGTGGAATGATTTTGGTGAAGCCAAATGACTTGTAGTTGACGAGATTGCTGAGGACCTGAGACGTATACTGCATGATGTCCTCCCATTCCTGATCCGAGACCCCCGAGGCTGTCTTGAGCGCATCGAGGTCGGTAAGCTGTCCGTCCTTGCTGAACGTGGAGATGAGGAGATCATAGAGATCTGTGGCGCTTCATTAGTGCTGAATTGTGTCGAGATAGCCTGGAAACGTGCCCATCGCCTGCGGTGTCCACTGCGCCTGAATAATCCTCGCGCCAGCCCAAGATGCTTCATTCAGATAATGCGTATACAGCTTTTCTTTCGGGCTGCTCGTCGTCGCGTCAACGGCGCTCATCTTTGAACCTGCCTTGCGCACCTAAGTTGATCAAACGACTTGGCAACCTCGAGGCTGCACAGCGGCGCCGCGCGGTCGGCGAAGAAGCGCTCAGCGTTTGTGGGCATGGTCGTAAGTCGTGAGTGACACTGACAGAAATCTGAAGACGGGCCGACATCCTGACAGTGATGAAGTGAAAGGCTGGTGAAAGGCCAAAGTTGGAGCGCGTGACCTGCGGATCTTGACTCTCTCAGACTCGAATCGGACTCGAAGGTTCAGGCAGAGCTTGAGTAGGCCCTTATCGTGAAGAATGATGTACGTTTGGAGGATAATGTATGGATATGAGTACAGATCAACGTAAGACGCCCCCGCTCGCAGACCAAGCTAATCTTCGTCCCCGCTCCTTGCTTCAGCGCATGCCTTTGAATGTTGGCCACAATTGCCTCGAGTTTCCTCATGGCCGACTGCGCCCGGACGACGTGAGCAGCCTTAACCGCCCCGTCGAGGTTATACTTTCGGACGCCACATCAAATCTTCGAAAAAGAAATATGTCTATGCTACATCTACACCTTCTCCAATGTCCACATCATATCAGTAACTTGGCAGCGGAGGTCTCAAGTCCGGCCATTCTGTACAAATGGTGCCTCTCCGAACTCTCATCAACCAGCTTACGGAGCCAACCATCCTCTTTTTTCAGTAGAACGACAGGCGAGTCAAACTCGACCTAGGATGAATTAGTGTTTGTAGCCAAAGTCAAATCAGTTATTCCTCACAATCCGTCCAGCATCGAGAACGAGCTGTAAGCCCTTCAGTTTCATTGAACTCATGAAGATTGGAACATTAGCTCACGATTCTGTCGAAATCCATGATCGTTTGAAGGCGGTGCGCAATCGTCAACAGGGTAACACCGCCTAGCTCATTTCTGAGCGACCGCTGGATGATGGCATCCGTCTTGTAGTCTACCAAATTCAAGTGGCAAATTGTCAACAAACACGAGCGGGACATGCCAGGAGCGTGGGCCCACCTATAGCGGACGTTGCTAGAGGCTAGGTTGGAACATGTTTTCGTCCTGAAGGACTACGGGCTCACCTTCATCGAGGATCAATAATTTGCTTCCCCGTACAATCGCGCGCGCCAGGGCCAGTATCTGCCGTTGACCGACAGACAGGTTGCTTCCTCCACCCGAGATGGCCGAGTCTAATGTAATCTTTACTTCGTCAGTCTCCTCTTGGAGGGAGAAAAGACCAGCAGATCGCAACGCATCATTGAGCACTGCATCCTCATAGTCACCGAAAGGATCCAGATTATAGCGGAGCGTTCCACTCAATAGTTCGGGCTAGTGTTTCGTCAGTGATTACCACAAAGTGAACAAGGCGGCGATCTGACCATCTGCGGGATGACAGTGATTTTTGACCGTAGCTCATCGAGATTCATCGAGTGGGTGGGCAGGCCATCGTAGTAGACTTCCCCTTCAGTCGGAATGCAGCGAAGCAAGGAAAGAGTCAGAGAACTCTGTCATGACCGTTAGCGTTCAAGTTGCTGTTAACCTTGAGAAATAGCCTACCTTTCCGGAGCCGGTTCGACCCACTGCAACATCTGATTCAGAATGCGCCAAGCAGCTCAACAGGCAAAGCTTACCGATTCCGATGTGTTCGCCAGATCTTACATCGAATGACAAGTTGTGCAACACCAAAGGACCGTCCTACCATCCAAGTTATCGGGATATGTTTGAGATGAAACTGTGGTACGAACCTTACTGTACCGAGCACACAAGTTATCGACTCTCAGTGAGCCACTACTAGGCCAATACGCAGGCGGTATGCCAGAGGCGCTCGGCTTTGCTTCTTGTTCAGCACGGACGTAATGCAGGATGCGCTCCAAACTGTTGGCTGTATGCTACTTATTAAACACCACTGGTGATATAGTGAAAAACACCGTACCAGAGAGCTCAAAGCGATTCAAGTATCGAACCCACCACAGGATAGAGCTACTAAACATCACTGCAGACTGTCAGTGCTACACCCGATTGAGGGCTATCGATACATACTGGCAGTCGTGATGGAGAACCCAGTGTTTGAGGCGATAGCGCCCGATGTATTGCCGTAGACAAGGTAGAAAGCAAGCGACCCCGTGAACAGTCCAGCCAATACCTCGGTGCGTATGCAGATCCATCTGTACGTGAATCAGTGAGTAGACATTGCAGGCAAAGCGTTACATGCCGGTTTAGAACGTAGAAGGTAAGCAACTGTCGGAGGTAATCATCGAGGCGTTTCAAGGATTCCCGAATGAAAAAGTCTTGGGCCCCGTAAGCGCGGATGGACACTGTGAAAGTCATCAATAAGTTACAAGGTTTCACTGAAGCGGAAACGACTATATTCGTACCAATTCCGGTAATGGCAGAGCCAAAGCTATATTATGATTAAGCATCAAATATGCGTCGAGTGGCCTCGACATACTGTCCAATCACAGGTGCCTTGGTATTGGCCGTCGTTCTCTTCAGAGGAAGCTGCGCTCTCATGTAGATCTGCCCGAGCACCCCGCCCAGAGCAGTGATAGCCAGTCCCGGAACAATAAACGCAGGACTGAAGTATATGATTGACGCAAATCTGACCACCAGTTCGATATTTAACGTGGATAGACGTCGAAGCTGATTTGGAACACCGTTATCCACTAGGACAGATAATGTCAGTTCGAGAATCATTTTTTAACAAACAAGCGCTTGCCAGTGGCTATATCCACTGTCGCGCGAGCAATCACGCGAGAGGTAGGCGTAGAATCCAACCATCTGACGGTCAAGTAAAGCATCAGCTCCGCTATGGATATTCCGTTCAGGTGACCTACCTTAAGGTAGTTGCAGTGATCGCAGCGATGAGGAAGTTGTGCACCCGCTTCGCTGCGCGCAAGGATCCATATGTGAACATCACGTACGCGATACTATAGAAGGTAGATGCTATCAGGGCCAAAATGCTATAATTTTTCAGATAACTGGTGAAAAGATGAGCCAGTGCAGAAGGAGTGAACGATATAGCTCACTGTGACGCCGAAACGGTGGTGGGATCGTGGTCTTGGTACTGAGCAGCCCAATCACCGAGATACCAATTAACGTAGGATAAGAGCGTCTCCTGAGCGGTAAGGGCACAAGTGTAGCCGATCCAAAACAACGCGGTGAAACGACTAAGGTTGCTCGCGTAGAGCTGATCTGTATGTCCTTACATCGGCCGCCGCCCTAACAAAGAGAGGCATGTCCACTTACAGGCATCCCATTCAACATGACCTACTTGCATCTCCTCTGCCACGATCAGCTTCCCGTTACCACCTTCCGGTTTCCTCGAAGAAGCTGGATCAGCGCGTTCGATTGTTTCCTCGACCTCGGCTTCTTCGACGGCAGCATTGGTTTCATCGAACATTTCCGACACAGATCCCCAAGTGACTAAACCATCGCGGTCTAGACAAACAACGTGAGATGCGAGAGATCGCGTAAGTGGGACGTTGTGGGTCTAGTAAGGTCTAGTGTCAGATATTGCTAAGCGAACTCGTCGCGCACTCACCGTGAGCAGGACAGTGCGCCCTTCCAGTAGGTCCCCTTTGAAGCATTTATTGACGACCCATTTCGCCGTGTGTACATCCAATGCAGCAAGCACGTCATCCACGAGAAGGACCGTAGCGTGAGAGTAGACGGCTCTCGCCAGCGTGATTCGAGCCTTTTGACCGCCACTTCCGAGGACCATGAGTCGGACATCACCAACACTTGAGGATGACCGACCTCAACGTCAATCCTTTCTCGCCGACCTCGGTCAGATCGCCACCTTCCCAGAGTTCCAAGTCTTGGATGAGAGCACACTGGTAGAGTACTGAAGCAACACAGTGAGTGATTAAACACTACTAATGAGTGGCGAAGGGACACTGACCGGTGTTATAGCGCTCCTCGTCATAAGGAGATCCGAACAAAATGTTTTCCTGGGTAGACTGTAAGCCGGGGAGAGAAACTAGCCAAAGATAATCACCCTGACGGTGTCGTTAAACACCCACGACTCTTGAGCAACATATGCCACTCCTCCATCGCGAGGTAAATGGAACCATGACGCCGCATCGTCCGAACTCGGCGTGTAATGCATCTCACCTTTATCGTTTGCTTTATTAGTTGCTCGCTGTTAGCCCCAAGCGTTTACACACCCAATAACGCCATAAGCAGAGAAGTCTTGCCGGAGCCAGTTGGACCTGTTATGAGCGTGATACCCGGGCCGAAAGTCAGTTCCTTGTTGACACGAAGTTTGAAGGCTCGTTCAGCAGAAGTCGACCATGTGAAGTGGGCATTGAAAAGACCGAACTCCCTTCGTGGCTCCGGGATCGTTGTAGGTTCCGTTGACTCCGCAAAGGCGTCCAGTAGCTCCGTCTGTTGTACTATCAGTGTCTAATTCGGGAAAAACTTTACAAGGGGCATACGTCGTGAAAGAATTCGTCGAAGCGATCTAGCGAGACCTTGCCTACCGAAGGATGGTCAAGGATCAGACGATTGAAGCGCTGAACTTTCTTACCTGAGATGAGCGTCCCCATCTCAAGGACCAGTTCTTTCAGATTGTTGCGTAGCACCTCAAATATTGACATCGACGAAAAGACCGTGGCCGCTGATAGAGTGTGAGCCTTGTGTCATCAGGCGATAGCAAAGACCTGCCAGAGAGTTCGCGATGCATCACAAGTGTCTGAGGAGATCAGCAAGCTTCCACTATTTAGAGAGAAACACATACAAAGGTCGCGTAGGTGCCCACCATGGATAGAATAGGAACAAAGAAACTAGGAACCAAAACGTCAAATATGATCACAGCAGAGTACTCAGAAGAGCGTACTTCAGGTTCCCGACGAGCAGATCAAGTAGCTTGCTTCGTTTCAAGTAGTGGAGCTCTTCGTCGCGTCTTTCCGATATCTGTGCGCGAACCTCTGTCTCCCATCCGAAAAACTTTATCATCCGCAGGACGGACATCACTGAATCAGATGAGTGAGGAGTTTGGGAGGTCTCGTCAATCGAACACGAACCTTCCGAAACTTTTTGTACACGGGCATCGACCTGTTCGTGCAACCACAAGTTTGTCAGAGGTTCTCGTGAACGGTTCCTTACATACCTTCTTCATGACCGACACTCGTGCCCTACGCATTTGTTTTGTTAGGATTGCAAGAAGAGGGATAGAAGCCTGCACATAGAATTAGACCTGAAGTGCGGTGAGAGGGGGTTGTGTACGATTATGATGGCGAGGCCAACAAGGGCACTAGACTTTGAAGTCAGTAGCAGCAGTGGGGACAATCCGACCATACGAACCTCCAGTCAAGAATTAAATACAGGAAGCCCACGCAAAGAAGAATTTGTAGGGGAAGGAAGATCGCTACAAACTCGCTGTCGACCCTCTGTTCGTCGAATGTAGGACGGTAAGTACATACCTTTGATCCAATATGTGGACGTGTTTGCAACGATATACATGTCTGCCGTCGCCATGGTGTTTATTGTTCCAATCATGTTCTGCGAGCCACCTTTCTCCTGCTCCGCTGAGTGTTGAGCCTCCTGGTCCGGTTCATGATATTGCCGAATCCGCAGCGTATGTTCGAATATCATCTGAGTGAGAATGGCCTCGACACAGGCTGTAACTCTTGTCTGACACACGCTGAGAGGACCGCCCAAAAGGTGAGGAGATGCGGGCTTACCGCGATGTGTATAAACGACTCTGAAGTGATCGCCTGGAGGAAAGGTGCGACGGTCAACCAGACAATCCAAACCCAAGGACGAACAGTCGCGTTTTCGCCGCCGGTTTCGATATGGCTGTTGGCTCATCGGACACGGAGTGGCCGCAGTCAAAGTGCACTCACGCGAGAAGGCGATTGACTCCGATTGGACCAGCAAAGACTAGAATGGCCTAATGAGACAATGTCAGGCATTCTTGAGAGGTAGTAAGATTGTCCACACACCCTGAGGATTTCTATGCCAACTAGAATGAAAAACTCGCGTCCTGGATTGAATCCGTCAATGAACGAAGAGGGCAGCATGACAAGTCGGCCTACGATAGAACGCCAGCAATCCCCAGAATATATGTCGTTGTTTATGGCCGCCAGAGAAAGGGTCGATGAAGGGGAAGCTCCCCTTTCGGAGCGTGCTGGCACTGAATTTGTACGCGAGGAGAGGTACCCTCTCTGGGATGCTCTCTGGGATGCGGATCGCAGAGAACGTGAACGCGTCCATATAGCTATACACTCGGAGCCCGAAAAAAGAGGCTTTCTGCTCTGGGTTGAGCTCTGTGGTGCTATCGTCTTCATCCAATTGCGTGTACTCCGCCGGAGTTGCTAGCGGGATGACTACTCCGGCTGCAACCAACAGAGCTACGGTGGTCCACATCCGCCATCCGTCGGCGATATCTAGTGGCTTCCACGTGTAGGTTGCAACAGGGAAGATGTCGCGGTAGATGAACGTCGCGGCAAAGAGTGCAAGGACGGCGTGTGAGTGGGCGGCGGCGCGTGGTTTGCGCAGGATTGACGCGCAGGAGAGGATGACAGCGTAGCCCTGTGTTCGTGGTCATTTCGACGTTTTTGTGGGAGAAACGAAAGACGCACAGCGGCAGTGGAAAGGCCGACACGCTTTCGCAGGTCATGCTTGTCACTGGTCAAGAGCAGGGACAGGCTCAAGCCAAATACAAACAGACAGCATGCTGCTTTGCCCACCAAGAACGCCGTGACGATGCGCCTCCGTGCTGTCTTCAGCTCTGCTCTCCCACTTTTATGTCGGTCCGCGACTCGTTCCACTCCCCACTGAATGCCATAGAGCAGCACTGACGCGATGGTCGTCCAGAATGGGATCCAGGACGTGTCGTGCCAGTCACTTCCTGCAGCTTTGGAGACAAACCCGTACATCTCATGCATAGACATGATATGGATCTAATGTGGTGTATGTACTGAGATGAGTTCCGTCGTAACATCTTGCATCTCGACTGCGGGCACTTGTATAGGGCACAAGTGGCCGACGTGTCTTAGAGTCACACGGTAGATAAGGGACTCGGATTACTTGAGCTTCTTTAGTTCGCCCAGCGAAGAACTCGGACTCCTTCCGGTTCAGAAATGCCTTGGCAGGTTTGTTGAAAATGGTCAAACGAATGGGTTTATCGACACATACGCGAGTCCAAATTGCACTGTAACGACACATGTACTTACATTCTGTGTCTCTTCTAAGGGCTCGCTATATAGCTCGGTGTGGTTTGCGTCAAGCGCATTGACCTACAGGGTAGTTACCTTATCATTCAACACCCATACTGTACAGGCCTTAGCGCTGTTAAGGCTACACATACAGTCTTGAGCCTAAAATACATCTAGCCAATGTGAGATGCTGTCTTCATGAAAAAGAAGACAGAGAAGTACCAAACTAACTTCACGTCCGTGGTACCTCGATGATATGCTCAGTCCCAAAGTCGTGGTTCATCTCCGAGCCTGCAAGCCAGCCCCAGTTTGCCGAAGATGACACTGTCGCCAAACGTGAATTCCAGAACGTCCCAGGTATCCTTGTGAGTCTCAAGTCGCAGGAAATCCAGTCGGTCTCCTCGTCGACGAATCTCATGACGGATGGAGGAAGCCACCGCCACAAAGCTTCCTCTAAACGGCGCATTGCCAGAATCCGTGGTCAAGTCCAGAAGATTGAGGCAGGTCAGGATGGCTCGAATGACAGGGCGATATTCCAGCGATACCTCGCTGAGCTGAACGAGTTGCATCCAAGCGATGTCCACGTCGCTGAATCGTATATCTCCTGTAGCCGTGCTGTGCTGGCCCACATCCGCGCTACGCTGAGGCATCCGAGCATACGGGGCGGTGAGCAGGAGGCTGCAATGAATGACTGCCAGAACCCAATGAACATGATTTGAGGCGCGAAACCCGCCCACAAAGGGCGGAACGGTCTCCGCGACGTGATACATGTACAGCTGCGATCCCTTCACTGCTCCGAGGCCTGGACCTCCAGTGGCACGATCAACAGATCCTTGTCTAATTTGAATGAATTGAATGAATCATCGTTGGGACGATCGGGGTTTGGACCAAAGCCGTAAATCGAATAAACAGTTCTGCTGTCGACGTGCGAGACACGCGGTACGTCCAGAGAGAGACAGGGTATCTGCAATTCGTTCCAAAGCGCACCACAAATAATTCCTCCTGCGATAAGGCGGTTAAGAAGACCGTGCACTGGAGCGATAGAGCCTGCGGGTCCTGCGCGAAAATTCACATCATGTTCAAGACGGAAGCGCTTGGCGTCGATCTATTGATTCCACGCGTTTATAATGACCTATTGGTGCTCCAAGGCGGCGCGGTAGGGCTTTGAGGGATTCGGGTATCGCGGAGACAGGCGTGCCTCCCCCTCCCGGTGGTCTATTCTGGGGCGCTTTATCCGGCGTAGATGGGAAGGCAGCTTAACGAGTCATACTGCAGTCCACAGGAACACGTATAGGTGCCAGAAATAAAAACTCACTGCTGACTTGATCCATTGATTGAAGGAAGGCCACGGACAACAGTGAGAGGGGATTGGCCGCTAAAGATGGGAGGCAATCTGTATGGCACCGAGCGAGAGCGCCTCGTGCTGAATCAGGGTATCATCGGATTTGCAGATGGTGGCAGGATGGGCGGTTAGGGATTGAGCACGCTCGGCAAACTCCGGCCGCCGCTTGTTCTTTCCCATCAACAGACTTCAACAGCGCCTGTGTTGACCAGGTCCTCCTGATGTCTGAGAGTATCGAAAACTGGCTGCCCTCCTGTGGGAGCGAACTTTGGCTACGGTCACACAGCTTCCTTCGCCACGATTTCATAGATGTATACACATCAACTCATAACTCCGGATCCGCTCTGAAGCTGTCGGTCTCGCCGAACATTGCCACACTTCCTGACTCTTTGTTACCGTCAGGAGCACCCACATATCCCAGGTATGTACTAGCTCAGATCACACTCAAGCTGTGATTTCTTGGGCTTGGTGCGACGTCACTCAGCTGAAGGTTGATCAGTACTGTAGCACCGGCCGTGTACCACGCGCCGACCGCGACTCGGAGTGCCTAGTTCAGTCTTTCATATAGTAGTCCAGGCTCATTCCTCGTTGTGAACACGCCGTCCACAGCATATCTGAGTCTTGACGATCATGACGCCAGTGACAAGATCAACGTGTAGCGTAGCAGTGCAAAACGCGCGTCAACTTGAATTTCCGGAGCCGCGCGAGGAGGACGCGACTCGAGTCAGGGGGTCGAAGTGAGTATCACATGTCACCACTTTCAATGCTGCTCAATCTCGCGGAAGATAATCTACGAGTAGCTACGAGTTCATGCACGTTCATGCTTGATGGTCATATTCTCTACGACTTCTCTACGAATCCACCGCGTACGAGAGAAGAGTCTGTGGAGCAGACATTCTCAGGCATGCCCCGGTCAGCGCTGATCATAGCTCCCGTATATACAAAATTAAGCCGAGGATTTCATTGCATCAGTTGAGTTTGAATGTCTCTCATATTCGTGTAGTTGGCAGAACGAAATGAACTGATCAAAATCATGCCGTGAGCAAAACAAAGACCTCGTTGCAAGGTACTCACTGAAGGGCCAAGGCAATTAGTCCGGATCTTGGATCGAAGCATGTCCTTGGAACTAGAATATCCGACTGTTAGATACCTCTAAATTTGCATCTGCAAGCTCGAGGAAGTATAACAAGTCTTCGTCAATTACAAATTCAATCAAAGTCATTTCCAAGCGGGGAAATACCCTTCTCCTCCTCCATCCATCCCACATTCTCGAGCTCGTTGAGAACCTACGGATGGCTATCAGGGATCACATTGGGTCTAGATAAGGTCCTCATTGTCGTCGTGCTGCACAAGGGAGGCTGTGGCTGGTGCTCGAGCTCCACTTCAGCCGACAATCCTTGCTTTGTTGGGACTACACTCTGCCCTGCCATTGTAGCGGGTGACATCTACTGCTTCTGTGGTCTCCGGATCACCTCGTTCTGCCAAAAGAGGTATGCCTCATCATTACCGTTGGGATGGTTCGGCAAACGCTCGAGTCATGGGAAGGACAGCCTGAGGTACTTCGCGTTTCTTGAACTACCTACTGCTCCGGGGATGGTGTGCACTTTTTCTCATCATACGCTGAGCAAGTCTCTCTCTCGAGTCGTCTCAATCCGGCGGACACACTCAAATCTCCATCCAGCTTATCACAGAATTTATTGTTGATCATCACCTGCGTTTGGTCATGTAGGTCATCAGTGGGGACAGGCTCTCATGTCAGTGCTCTCGGCAAAATCAGTAGGGCTGGACCTAAACTCATCGAGATTTACGACATGAGTCAAACGCGTGTCTGAAGCGTCTGATCTTGTTATAAGCAAGGCCATCGCCCTGCTTGACCCCTGCTGTGTCTTCTATCGAGCATCTCACTCGAAACTGAAGACGCGACTGCAATGAGCTCTTCCTTCGTCGACGATGTCGACATCCATCCAGATCGAGAATTTGATCTCTCTGAGTGAGTCTCTCGCCTTCGCTTCTCCCGATTGTTGATTGAACGCGTTGGATCAGCCCAAATCTCTACCGTGGATCTTCGAGTTTGTTCGACCTGATTCCCTCTGATTCTATTGCGGCAGGCGATGTCAATGTAGTGGGTTATTGTCCGCTTTTGTTCATTTCTTTGTTTACGACTCTTGCAGCTCGATCCTCTACAGACCGTCCTCGGGAGCCTTGCGCCACTCGACACCCACTATGCGTGGTCGCCTCCGTCACCACTTCCAATCTCGTTGTCGGACTTCAACGACTCGGAGATCGCGCCACCTGAGTCGCCACTACAAGCGACGTATGGTGACCTAGCGCCGGACTATTCCTTGGATCGCAGCCTGTCCGACAATTGTCGAGATAGCGGACCAGCTTCCTTTCCGCCTTGTTCTCCCCAAGTTTCATCGTCAGCCGATGGACTCAGTCCATTCTACTCCTTTTCAAGATATTCGCCACTGGCGTCTGCACCTTACACGCCATCACCATCAGTGGCACCTTCGGAAGTAGAGCCTGCACCAGAGTTTTCACCACCCGCGTCACCGCTTGTCGACACTCCTCCCTCTCTTCCCTCTGTGTTCGAGATTCCAGACTTCTACGCGCCGGCATGGTCTCCTGCTTCGGGTCTCAGTACCTATTCAGTACAGAGTACTCCTGAGTCGACACCGGATTGGGAGATGGAAGAGATGGTCGAAGATACTCCGCCACCAACGCCGCCACACATCGCTGTTTCCGTGCCATCGTCGCCACGATCCTTCGCGCCTTTACACACAATCGAACATGGTGATGTCAGCCGAAGTGAATCTGCGGACATCCAAGTCGTTTACGTGCTTCGGCCACGGCCCAAGCGAAGGAGAAGAACCAGACGTCCTCGAGGGAGTGGCCCTCAAGCGTGCACCTATCAGGATTGCAAACACTCTTTTATCCGCGCCCACGACTTTCTGAGGCATATCAGAACCCATAAGGGAGAAGGCTGCAAGTGCCACTTTTGCGGGAGTGAGCTTTCTCGCTCGGACTCCGTGGCAAGACATGCCAATTCGGCTAAGTGCAAATCGATGGCGAATATGCGGAGGGACGGAATGGTAGAGAATGACGAAGTTCCTTCACAACTGTCGTTAGCGCAGGCGTCTTACATTAGCGACGACCTCCTTGACAGATGTTGGGAACGCGTAGAATATGTCTAGTGGTAGCGGAAGGGGCGATCGTTGGACGCTTAGTAGCATCAGTGGACGAGCGGCTTCGTTGCAGTTTGCCATTGCCTCCTCTTTGCATTATTTAGCATTTATATCCTGTGAAATTGCATACCCTTGTTCTGTTTTTGGTACTCACTTCGTAACTCCTCGATCTTGGTAAACGAAAGCGATTGTCCTTGTGTGGTACCTTTCTTCCATTTTTCACGACGTCAACGCGGCTGTACATCCCGTTATGATAACATCAAAGAGCTCAGCTACGACCACAACCGGAACCCTGGTAGATCATACCAACCAAAGGTGATTGGCCACTGTCAATTCGGTTCAAGTTAGCGGGCGACCGTGACGCGCCATACGCCCTCCATTCCCGCGAAAGGCTTTCGTAAGATGACCCACAAAGAGAGAGAGTCTATCCATGGCCATGTTGTCCTGGTGAGTCGACAAATCTCTGAGCGAGTATTGTACCGTTGAATGCGAGATCGAAGAGTATGAATTCAGAATATCTGTGCGTCGACTCGGAGAAAGCCTCGTTGAACCGTCGTTCTCAGCGTCTCCTATGGAACTAGGAGAGCGGCGTAGTGGATCTGCTACAAAATCTTCCGACAAAAAGATTCAGCGCATGGCCGCAGCATACTATTACCAGACGTCCAGACCAAACCGTGAATAATAAGGATACGCACTGGATACGCACTCAGGCTCTTACTGCTGTCAGTCCTGCCGGGAGTCCCGGACCCTTGTGGCCTGCCAGTGGTTATCACGCCGTTCACGCGATGGAGCCAGTATTCTTATAGGGTTGTGATTCCCATGCTTTGCCAGCAGCTCGAAGCTCTCGCAGTCGCAGGGCTCTAGCATTATCAGCAAGGGCATGGATTTATAGGGTTTCATCCACCCGACGGAGGAACCTCGCTGATTCGTTTTGATGAGCGCCATTGTTATTTAATCTAGTGTCCAGTCAATTGACACTGTCTAGTTGGCATGGCGGTGGCTGGTAGAGAAGGCTCACGGATACTGTAACGGCTCATCCTGGAAGCTCCCAAGTACTGTCAGTGTCAGCCATTCGAGTACATCATTTCATGCCATACTGTATGGACATGGATACTATCATACTGAGTTTCCGATCTCTACCAAGCTAAGTCACACATCTGTCCTTGCCCGCTTGTAGGCTGGACGTGAGCGCTGAACTTGAACAGTGAACACTGGTGCTGGACGAATAGTGCGCAACTACGCCACATATTTCAAATCCGCAGTCACGGTCTGCAAACGTGTTATTTATGACGAGGCCAGGTTATTGTCATCAGAGGGCTGAGACGACCCTACGTACCACTGTACTGGCAGTGTGGCAGTGTACATCACCCAATTGCTATCGCCAGGCAATCTACTACAGTAAGTTAACACCGTCAACTTAGGCGAAGGTGCCTGGTAATCATCACTACATTTGAGAAGTCGAAGATTCAGAGTCTAGGCACGGGAACGTCTTTCGGAGATCGGCGTCGGGGGACAAATATGAGATTTGTATCACCAAAACCATCTGCCATCAGCCGCATCTTTCCAACTCCTCGCAACGCCCTGGAGTAACGAATGGAAGCCATATGGATTTGCGGACTCCCTAAGCTCTCTTCCCACAACCATCACGACCTGCGCACTGTCTGGCGCGTTTCTCCCTCCCTATGGCCAATGCCACGGCCATCGAGGGCATCACAGCGCAGCAAATTGAAGACTGTTTGACGTATGGAAGGATTGGCACGGTACGTGAAGGCGGAAGCTCTAGACATTCCGAGAAAATGTCGCTGACGTCCCTCAACAGGGCATTATTTGTACGTTCCCTGGAGCATAGTAGATTGATACATGCTCATGATTCATGAATGTCACCAGACGCCGCCGCTACACTTTATGTATGTCGCCTGTCATATACGCACTCCGTCTTCTCACTTCGGTTCCCAGTTTTATGACTTTTGTCTGACATTCTATGATGAAGTACGGGTCTCTCTCAACTGGGTGTGCACTGACCATATCTAAACCGTCCCAATTCCAGATTTATCATCTTTGGATACCCTGTAGAGTGTCCTTGACATCGGTCTCGTACCTCCTCGCGCGTTACCCCGCTTTCGCGTCCTGTGTTATGATCCTTCTTCCGGTCTGTGACCATCCGGCTCCCGTCCTTTCTGATGAGTCGAGCCCACTACTAGGCCTTCAACACGCAGCGAGGCGGTCTAACGTTGCTGCTCTCTCAAATCGTCACGCGTAAGCTGAGAAGATGCTGAGATTCCCAAGCGGTCTGACTTTTGCACAGCACTACGTCTAGTCTCTATCGTTGCGTCAGAATGTAAGTCCCTTCTCGATGGGCCAGGGTGCGAACTGTCCCTGATCAACCTGCATTCGCCTAGTCATTCTCGCAGTGCGAACATGGGCAATATGGGAAAAGCGCCGCCTTATTCTCATAACCCTCACAGTGTTCTCCATAGTAGGTCTCCCTTGTCTTTGCGCTGAGTCCTCAATTGATCCCTTCGCAGTCGGCAGTTGTGCCCGCCGCCGTCGTAGTGGCGAAAGATATCATGACCTCTCGAAGTACGTCGGATCTCCCGCCAATGGCAACCTACTGATAAATTTTACTAGCCGACCCTATCATGAAACAGATCCCTAGTTGCCGAATAATTGTCAGCGACGTAGAATCTGCGTACGTGGTACCCTATATCCTCACGATTGTCTATGAAGGGAGTACGTGCTCGTCAAACTGTTTTCGCGATGACACTTCTCATTTCCGCATAGTTACACTCACACTATCGCTTGTCCGAATCACGCGATGGAGGAAGAGGATTCCTGAACGAGTACGCGCGCCACTTTTGGACGCCTTATGGCGGGATGGTGCGTCTCTCGGGATATCATGTGGAATAAGCTGACGATATTATGTTCCCAGGTGTTTTCTATTTCAGTTGGACCTTAGGTGAACAGAGCGCCATCTCACAAGCTCTCTTCAACTAAATCTTCCGTCTTCTCCAGCTCTCAGCTTTATGAACATCGCAATCGTAACACAGTCCAAAGTATGCACTTCAATTCTGGTCCTGCCTCGACCTCTGACACCCTTCACAGACTGATCAGTTCCGCTCGGGAGCATCTCAGTGAGTGTGTCGTTCGACTTAGTAATATTGTCACCTGAAACCTGGAAGATTGCAAGCCGTCATACACAGCATTCTGTCCTGTCGGGTTGTTCTCGTGTGTCACCCACTGCACGCGTTCTTTTCCATTCCTGACGCCATAATTAGCACCTTGCAGGTTCCAAGGTACCCAAAGACATTGACTCCTCGGGATGTTCGCTCTACACGAATCCTGCCATCCAGTTTACGACTCAAATAGACATGACGGATGGAGACGTGTCCCCATCGTTCATTGATGATACCCACTACGATAACCCCCACGGGCAGGAGGAGGAGGTTCCTGGTCAAGATCACGACAGGATACCGCTAGAAGACAGATCTGCCACGGGGAACAGGACAGTGTAGATGTACTACCACCTCCAATACCATACTGTATTGTTTGCGCCAGCACAAAATGTATCAACCACGACAGCACTTTCAGTAAACCCGATTCGCGAAGCCTACAATTGCAAGCTTAAATAATGAAGTTACAATGTACATTACAGTATATGTGATGGTGGTTCAATGTGTAACGATAAAGAGCAGGGCAGTCAAGTACAGTATTGATACAACAAGGTAAAAACATCCCGAAAGCATTTCCAAAGTATATTCACAACGTTCACAGACCTTTAAAGTCTCGACTCGACCATGACCGATCCACGCCTCCACGACAGCGTCGCAGGCCCAAAAGCGGCTTCCAACGCTTCGCGAATGGTCCTAACGAACACAAACTCCATCTCGTTCCGGATCTCTGGGGCAACGTCATGTTCCACGTCCTTTCTGTTCGCCCACGGGAGTATAACCTTCGTGATATGTGCCCGATGGGCGCCCAGGACCTTTGTACATGTACATGTTAGCCATCGCAGAGAAGACGAAGAACGGGAACGCTGACCTTCTCCTTGATACCGCCGACGGGCGTGACGTATCCTCGGAGGGTGATCTCGCCCGTCATCGCGATATTGGAGGGTACCACGGCACCGGTGAGGAGGGAGATGAACGCACACGTCATGGCGACCCCTGCGCTCGGGCCGTCCTTCTTCGTGGCGCCCGCGGGCAGATGCAGGTGGATATCAATGTTCTCAGCCTTGAGTGGGTCGACGCTTCTCGCGTTCGTGATCCCCAAATCGTACGCATGCCGTTTCACCCAGCTGAGCGAGAGCTCCGAGCTCTCCCTGATGACCTACAGGGGACGGTGAGAATCCGAGTCTCAGAGGAATAGGGAATACGCACATCACCCAGGCTACCTGTCAGCTTGAGATGCCCGTTCCCGGGGACCATCATCGTCTCCACTGGCATGATCCCGCCCTCGCCTTGGCCCATAACGACTAGACCAAAGACGACCCCCCGCGTCTCTTCGCGCTCCTTCTCCTCGCCTTCCCACCGCGAGATCCCGAGCATCTTCTCGAGATCGCATTCCTCGACGACAGGCGAGTAAGACTTGCCCGTCATGCCGTCAGTGATCGCCTTGGTGTGCTGGTCATCCCCATCGATGTACTCTGCCCATTCAACGGCCTTGAAGCGGACGACAGATCCAATCGCTCGCTCAAGACTACGTACACCGGCTTCACGTGTGTAGCGGGTGGCGATGTGCAGCAACGCTGGCTCCGTAATCGTGACGTGCTCTTCCTTGAGCCCATTCGCGCTAATCTGCTTGGGCAAGAGGAATCGCCGCGCGATATGCATCTTTTCATCATAAGTGTATCCTGCAGATCGCCATCAACAAACGAAAAGTCAAATGTGACACGACCCACCTGAAAGCTGGATGATCTCGCAACGATCTAACAGCGGACCGGATATCGTGTCAAGGCTGTTGCTAGTGCAGATAAACAAGACTTGGCTAAGATCAACAGGAACGTTCAAGTAATGATCCTATGTGGATTGAGCGAGTTGAAACACGAAAAGAAAATAGAATTCGCACCATGAACGAATGGTTCTGCTCCGGGTCGAGGACTTCCAAGAGAGCTGCCCCGGGATCGCCGTGGAAATTGCTTTGGCCGATCTTGTCGATTTCATCGAGCAGGAGGACAAAGTCCTTCCTTCCCGCTTTTCGCATGGCCTGGACAATCAATCCAGGCCCGCTAGCGACATATGTGCGCCTGTGGCCACGGATTTCCGCCTCGTCGCGAACGCCACCGAGGGATATCCGCTGGAAGGGCCTGTCGAGCGCCTTGGCAATAGACTGTCCCAGGGAGGTCTTACCAACTCCGGGAGGACCGACGAATAGTAAGATCGGCCCCTTGACGCTCTTCCGGGGCGAGCAGGAAGCAGGTGATTGCTGTTGCGGCTGGTAGGGAACAACTGCCTTTTCCCCAGTGGTCTCGCCCTCGATCTGCTTGAGAGAGAGCGCCTCTGACTCTGTGTTCATGTCCCTCAGCCGCACGACAGCAAGATACTCAATCAGCCTCCGCTTGATCTTCTCCAGACCAAAGTGGTCCCTATCGAGCTGGGAACGGGCGTTGGCGAGGAAGGCCTTGTCCTTGAACGGCGAGGCTGCGACGCCCGCTTGGCCCCACGGCACGCTGGTGAGCCACTCGAGGTAGTTGCGGATGACGCCGTTCTCGACGCTGCCTTGGGGTATGCGCTTGAGACGGCGCCACTCGCGTACGCCCATCTTGCGCTCCTCGGAGCCGTGGTCCATGGCCTCGATCTTGCGCTTGAGGTCGGCGAGATCGTCGGCATCGTGCTGCTCATCATCATCCAGCTCACTTGACGAATCAGATGTGTTCGAGCCGGCGTTGGTGGGAGTATTTGAGCCGGCGTTGCGCGCGGATCCGGATGTGAGCGAATGCAGTTCGCGCTGGATAGCGGCGAGTTGTTGGCGAAGGAAAAACTCCTTTTGCTGTTTGGAGAGAGACTCGTCGACGGCGGAGGCTATCTTCTTGGAAACCTCTGATATCGAGGCTTGCTTGAGGAAGATCTCGGTCGCGAGTGTTAGACGAGTCTCGGAATCTGGAGTGCTGAGAATAGCTGGAGAGAGCGAGTTGTTATGTCGTGTCTATAGAAGAGCGAGTTGAATCTTACCAAGCTTGTCGTCGTACTCTCCGTTTATGCTTCCAATGAGGACATCAGCCATCCATGGAGCGCGGGCATCTGTGATGTCGTCGAGCATGGACGCAATCTTCTGGTAGCCCTCCTTGCGCGAAGCCTGGACAGCATCCTTGGCGAGTCTGTCGAGCAGCCGGAGTGCACTCTGCTTGAACTTTTCCACGACATCTCGGGACGGTATACGTTCCGTTGGGGGATATTCAATCTCGTGTACAGGCAAGAGCGAGTCCGGCTGGTGCGCAAAGGGCGACGTGAGATGAACACGCGTGAGACCATGAAGAGAGACGAGGTATGGCTGGCGGGGATTTCGCGCAGGCGGTCGGACGAGGCGAAGTATCCGGGTAGCAGTTCCCCAATCCGCATAGCTCGGCGCCGGGGATGTTGCTGATGGGGAATTTGTGATGGGGACGGCGGCAACAACGGGGAGGGCGTCGGATTGCTCGATGAGCGCCAGAACAGCCTCTCCTTGTTCCTTGGAGAGCGCCATAGTGAAGCGGGATGCCGGAAGCAGAATAAGCGGGTGGGGGAGCGTGAGAACAGGTAATTTAGAGGTGGCCATTGTAGCGGGGCAAGCAGGGCAGAGCAGTCGCAGTAGTACAGAGAATTCAGGTGAGATATATGTGTTCAAACCAGCACAAAGTCAAGGTAGAAAGTCGAAGGCCGTGACACGGTGAGGGTTCCGGTCAAGTTATAAGTACCCCGCGTTTCCACGTGACAGTCATTGACACATGCATTGCGCTTTCTCTTCTTTCTCCGAGCGGTTCCCATCCACTCAATCCTCCCTTGCCTTCTAGTCCGGCACCCGAGGATCAATGTTGCATGTCTCCTCGAGGTCAGCTTGAGTTTAGCTGTTGTCAAACCTTGAGACTGTTTTCTTCCACTGGAGTACTACTTACTTATTCCCAGTCCTCCGGTTAACCTGACGCCCACCCCTTGCGTTTGATTCCCCACAGGTGATATCATCCAGCCGCTGTTTGTGCACACTATGTCATAGCACACTGGCGTCGGAGATTGACCCGTGCAGATGTTTGTACATTGCCCGCCATGGATCATTTGATGGAAGGGATGCACATTCAAATTGCACAACATGTATACGCCGTTCAATTTGGCATCAACACACTTCTTATTTCGTTCGTTCAATCGCCGAACTCTTCTCAGTCGTGTCACTCTATTCGGAGGCTACTAGAAGGCATAGTTGAATTCTGGTTTGAAGTACTAGAACCACATCATACTTACACATCAAGACGGTAGGTATGCCATCAATTTCAGAATGACCACAGAAGTTACAACCAGGAAAGTGAGAATGTGCGAGTGTAATCATGTCGAATTGATAAATTCAAAGTATATTCCAGTTGTAAACGTCAGTCAAGGTCGCGCGACAGAAGCATAAAACCATAGAGATTGCAGAAGAGGTCTACCAGGAGATGTGATATGAAAGAAGTACTCCGTAGATCGACACTTAGATTAGAGTGGCACGTCTACAGTTTTGGACCACAATCTGTTCAAGGCCATCATACAGGCGTTAACCGGATATCGATAGTTCAATGTTCCAGGTTACCGCCTCCCGTGCCCGTTCAGCTCAGGTCGACCATATTGCTCCTCGTACTGGTTACTGGTATATGTGTTACATGTTCGCGCACTCGGCCCTCGGGACGGGTAGAGAGCGGTTCGTGTGCTCTCAGACAAGTAGACAGTCGTTATCCTCGTGACATCAAGCAGAATGATTGGGTCAATATGGAGTGGCGAAATTTATATGGTCCTGGTGCACGTAATTAACTGTGACCATGGCCATTGCGGTCGTTGGGAGTCCGTAGGACCCACACTGGATGGTGTGATCTTGCTCACATTGCGCAATTGTCTGGTTGTAGCCTCGTGGTAACCAGATGTCCCCAAACGAACTTCGAGATGCGCAGTATTGCACTGAAGCCTGAAGAAGTAGGCGCGATCAGTATGCCCATATTTGAACGGCGTAGTTCGCGCACAATCCATAAATGGTAATGCCGCATGCTAGATTTGGAACTGCGTCGAATACCCGCTCTCGCTCAGAGCCACACCGCCACGGAATCGAAAACTGACGTTCATGAGCATTGTTGTACAATGTACAGAGTATTGAAAGTGAGATGAGATATGGTAAGTATGCTGCGAGGACACAATAACAAACAAGATAGAAAGCAAAGTGAGAAAAACGAAACCCTCAATCACTGCCAGTACCTCCCCTGGTTCTGATAGTAAAAGCTCCCATCATTCTGGCCTTGCTGGGGGTACAATGGGCCCTGCTGTCCGCCCGCACCACCCGCACTCGCAAACCTGTTTCCGCCACCACCGCCACCACCACCGTAGAATCCGCCTTGCTGTTGCGGCTGAGGCTTTGCCGGGCCCCCAGCATTGACATCCTTAGGCCCAGTCGCATACGGCTTGTACGCCGCCTCGGGCGACCCGCGCGCTGCTGCGGCACCGCCGCCATACAGCGGCTTCCCATAGTCCGCTGCGCCACCCGCGCCCCCGCCGAGCCCCTGGTGCCCGTAGTCCTCGTACCCGCCAAAGCCTTGCGCGTATCCCTGGTTTCCAGGCTGCTTCGTCGCGGGGCTCGCGGGCCCAGGAGGCTGGTACATGGCCGGATACTTGACAAACGGCTGGGGCACGCCATAGCCGGAGTTGTAGGGTGAGCCGTAGTATTGGTTCTGGGTGTATGGGTTGTAGTAGTACGGCATCGCGGGCGGAGGCGGCGCATATCCTTGCGGGCCTTGGTTCTGCGCCGGTTGCGAAGACTGCTGCTGCTGTTGCGAAGCACCAGAGTTGGAAGGTGGAAGTCCACCGGCGGAGGAAGGAGGCTGGTTCGGATTGCCGGGCAGACCTTTGATGTCTTCGTGGCTGCCAAGGACATTGCGTCCTCCGAACCCGGATGGCTGGTAGCTGTCATAGAATCCTCCCTATAGCAGAAAGTCAATATCTCAAGTTTTTGAGGAAAAGTGAAGCGAACTGACTCTCTGGCCATCCTGGTAACCGTAATCGTTACCACCAAATCCGCCAAGGTGAGATTGCTGCTGCTGCTGCTGTTGGTTCTGTCCAACGAGCTGACCAAAGGAACCATATCCGTCCTGAGCCTGTTGCGCAGGGGGTGTCGGAGCATGGAAGTATGGCGGAACGTCTGCGCCGCGGAAATAGTTGGAATGGCCACCAGAGGACGGCTGCTGCTGTTGAGGCGGCGACTGCGCCTGCTGAGGCTCGATGTGCGTGGGCAAACCGTGCTGGGAGTATTGATGGTGGTGCAGGGACTGTTGCTGTTGCTGTTGAAGTTGTTGTGGAAGGTGGGATTGCGGAGGTTGATGATGGTGGGTCTGATGTTGCTGTTGAGATTGAGGAGGTTGTGGCTGAGGCTGTGAGAGATGGGGCGGTTGTTGCTGGGAGTATTGTTGAAGAGGAGATGATGAAGCGACGTTGGTGAGATGGGGAGGCTGGCTGGGAATGGCCGGTTGTGAGACAGAGCTCGGGAGAGTACTGTGAGCAGATACTTGAGAGGTACTCTGAGGAGGTTGGTGAGAGACTGTTTGCTGCTGGTAAAGGCTGGAGCTGAGGGAGGCGGATGTGACGGGTGGCTGGGGAGCAGCGGCGGGTGCGGATGGAGTGGTAACAGGAGGCTCGATAGGGAGAGCTGTTTGAGAGGCGGGAGGGGAAGGAGCCGACGGTTCGGATGCAATTGCTGAAGACTCCGTTTCGGAACTGGAATGAAAGTCAGCTATTGAAAAGACAAAAGAGCACTGCATACGCGGAAGTATCAAACAAGGTCTCTCCGCCTAGGCTGAGACTGCCGAACTGCATGCCAATCTTGTCGAGGCCCGTGCCAAAGTTGGAGCTGGGCATGACAACGGGCTGGTCGGTCTTGTACTTTGAGCTGTTCCGATGCGAGACGGATGCCGGGCGGGCGGGGGCGATGACAGCAGCGACGGCTTTGGGCACTGCGGGAGAGGGTGCGGGCGATGGCTCTGCCACCGCTTCGGGGATGGGTTCGGGGGCGGGAGGAGGTGGTGTCGGGTCGCGTGCAATGACGGGCGATTCTGGCTCGGCTTTGATGGGTTCAGCAGCGGGCCAGACGTCAGCAGCGGTCGTCTTGGGTGGTTCGTCGTCCCACGTGGGTTCCTTGTGCGTAGTTGGCTCTTCCCAGCCTGCGTCTGGCTCAGGTGCAGCAGAGGGAGGCAGTATGGGCGGAGCTACAGCGGGAGCAGGAGGAGCAGCAGCAGGCGCTGGCGCTGGCTTTTCCTGTGGTCTTTTTGAAAGAAAAGATAAACTTGGTGTGAAGAAAAAGTCAAGCAATAAGCTTACCGTGCAATCTGAGCCCAGGACATTTTGGACGTGGCGGGAGTTTTGGTCGGCTTCGGGCTGGCCAGGTTGACAGAGGAAACGGAGGCGTTGGTGTCGGTGTCGCCGCCCCACGTGGAGGTCGTGCTCACGCCAGTCCAGGCCGAGCCGGGAGTGGATACCCCAGTGGAGGCGCTGGGTGTCTCGAGGTGGGACGACGAGTCCCAGGTCGTAGAGTCGCTCGACGACGCCGACGCGTCTGGCTGCGCTGATGTCGAGGGCGCTCCGTTTGCCCATGCATTCCCGCCGGGGGCGGGCGACGCGCGTGGGCTGGGACTGGCGACATGACCGTTGGTTGCGCCGCCTCTCGGAGGCCCTCCGCGCCCACGCACTACAGCACCCCCGCGACCAGGCCCGCCTCGTCCGCCGCGCCCGCCACGGCCTCCGCGAAAGTCCCCTCTGGCTGAGATCGACTCCTTCGCCGCGTGGCCCGCCGCCGGGGCTGGTTTCTTGTCCTTTTTCCTGGTGACTGCTCCCCATTGCTCTGCATGGCCTGGATGGGACGATGAGCGACAAAGAAAAGGGCGGGCCGGAGCGCTCACCGTCGCTGATCCTCGTCGCTGCTAATTCGACGTCACCGTTCACCTCGGCGAGGAGCGACTGGAGATCTGTGGGTTCATCGTCAGACGCGCGCCTGTTGTCGGGATTGCATGCGGTGCGCACCGTCATTGGACCAGTTGGGGAACAGCTCCTGCAGCTGGCGCGCTTTGTCGCGAAATTTGGACGAGTCGGCGGGCGAATCTGAGGGCGGCTGCGCACGAATTGCAGACTTGTACGAAGACATGGTTAGAAGGGGAAATGCAAAATGTGGCAAATTTGCCGAGCCGACACAGCATATCGGAGTGCGAAAACTCCCCGGCATCGCGCGGCACTGTTTGCCTCATGTCCTGCAATACATCGCTGCAGCGAGCGTACATTATTGCTCTCTACACTACGAGGTGCGTCTGTTATTCTTTGACTCGACTTGCCTTTTCTCTTCAACTCGAGCTACAGTCACTAACCTTCCACCGGCTGTGGTGCAGCTTACGAGGTCACTGCCTCACAACTGATGTCCGAGCCCGGATTGTCTTCCGTCTGCATTCTCGCGGTTCTAGCTCACCCGGCTTATGTATTGTGATCTAGTCATTTGTGTCATTGCTCCGTCGCACCCCGAACCATCTCCCAAGTTGAACCTAACCTAAAGCTAGCTTTGTCTGCATCCAACATTTGCTTATAGACGCTCTCCGGAGGACCAGCGTTCTATAATACTTTACGCCGGACTTAAGGGATTTTGCTGTTTAGACCTCTCAATTCAAGTGTCTATTCAGGCTTCACGGATCGTCGCCGTTCGTGGGTCCTATCACGATTTGGACCAGAGTATAAAAGACTCGGAGGCGGATCTGCCTTTGTCTTTCCTCATTCATAATCTCACTGTACTCGCGCCTCCCCTGCTTGCGACAATACACTATGGCATCCAATGCTGAGTTCCCAGAAGAGGCTTCAATTGCAGAGTCTACCTCGACAAATGTGTGTGTGCTCCGAGTCTCTTTCGTGGCGCGTACTGCGAGGCGCGCCACATTGTATGTATCACTCTTGGCTGATTCGTTTTCTCCAGGTCGTTGCTGCTGCGCTAGAGCCCGCACGATCGTGCTTTCTAAATGAAAACCCTATGAATCGCTTACCCGTCGAACTTCTAGGCGAGATATTTCTGCTTGCGCTCCAGCACACCACCGATCGTCTAAAGTCTATCGCCACACTGCACCCCAGCACCATTCCTCGCGCCCAGAACCTGCCGATGCACGTCTGCCGTCGGTGGCGCAAGGCGGCTTGCGGTGACAGCCGCCTCTGGACGGTCGTGATCTTGTATCACTCGAATGAGTTTCCCTGTCATGCTGGCAAACCGTCCCATGTTGCCATTCGACAAAGCAGGATTGCATACGCCAAATCGCGTCCACTTCAGGTTGTCTACGATGGCCGCTGTGACCATATCTTCAACTCTGCTGGTCATGATAGTACAATCCTGGAGCAAATCTTTGACCTCCTTCCCCGCACCGATTGTTTACTCCTTGCTCTTAACTGCTGTCTCTTTGAGGGGCTGAAGAGTCACAACGTTCCAGAAAGCCGCACTGGGAAAACCTTGCGCCAATTTGTCCTACTAGACATGAGCTGTGCGAATGTTGACGCTTGCATAAATCTCAGTATATTTCTCAACACATACCTGCCGCCCATCAAGGAATTGTGTCTGGCTGGACCATTTGCCTTTTGTGCCAACTACTTTCATGACATACACCCTGGCAGTCTCAGAAAGTTTGAGGTGGCTGCGGAGATTCATAGTGGAGCATTCCTGCAACACCTGCAGTTTATGCCAAACCTCGAAACTGTTGAAGTTGGTCAACTCACTAGTGATGTCGTACTCAGGCATCTACATGATACAGAGGCTGTTGGCATCATTAAACTTCCAAGCCTTACAAATTTCACCATCACCTATCGTCACCCGTCTGTATGGTTATCCCCGATTTCTCCTCTTGGCGCTCTCGCAATGCCCTCCCTCAAGCACCTACAGTTCGGTTTCGGGCTTCGTGGCCGCAATTATCTCACTATGAAATGGCCCACAGAGTACGACATGGCATTCTTTGCACAATCACAGTGTTCTCTTCACACACTTGTGTTATCTCGGGTTATCTTGAGCTCGCGTTTTGTCAAGCTGCTAGCCGCCCAGCCGGATATCCGTACATTGGAGGTGGACCTTTGCGAACGAGACTGGAGTGATGACGAGGTCAGCAGTGCGCGACCTGCTGTAGACCTCATGCGCTTTTTATGTGATCCAGAGCAACTGAAGGAGCTCGAGAGGCTGGTCATACGCATCAGGCCGAAACACGTCGACAGTCTCGCGGAGATCCTCAACCTACGCCACACTAGCATGAAGATATTGCAAGAGTGCGACGTCCTGATAGACGAGAACGTTGGTTACGAGCTATCCCCCGACTATTCCTCTTTGGACCCGCATCTTGGATGGATAAAGTTCAAGAGGGAGACATTGGAGAAGACTCTTGCCGGACATGAGGCTTCGAGGGAGCAATTGGTTACATAATGACAGCGGCCCGGGTGACGACGACGAAAACAGTGAGAACGAGGGCAGTGAGAACGGCAGTGAGAACGACGAGGGCAGTGAAAACAATGAGGGCAGCGAAAATGATGAGGGCAGCGAAAACGACGAAGGCGGTAGCGATGGCGAGAGCAAGAGAGATGCCATCGATGCCAATGCTTAGAATGTCGTGCACAATTGACAGTGATCTGCACAGGACAATTCGGTGATTATCGCTGATAGTAAAATGTACCAAATGGCCTACATGCTAAGTACTGTCTCTGTCTGACTCTCAGTGTCTTTGGATGGAATCAATCAATCCGGCCCTAAAGCGTGAATGATGCTGACCCGAGATCTCCTATTCTCCGAGCTTCGCCTCCCAAGTAACTACATTTGGCATCCCGCTCTCTCTCTCTCTCTCAATTGTCTGTGTCGACGCGTCAAAATGCTCCTGCAACAACAGGCATCTCGATATAGTCTAATTACAAGCCTGCCCAGCCGTCAAGTCCATTGCTCTCGAAGGGTCGTTAAACGTCCATCATAATAAATCAGTGGGCTTTGAATCTCAGGATGGTAGACCTGTGGTAGACCGAACATCAACCTTGCTCTTCCACTGTCATGACCTCCTCACTCATTGTAGACGACTTCACATTCCCTGGTGTAGCGCAGGACAGGTTTCTGAAAATCTGCGCCAAGCGCTACCGGCCCACTAGTCTTGCTTTCAGTCCGTCTCAGAAAACCGTTGCGCTGATGTTCACGCCGAACGTCGGAACGCGTGAGTTCCAAGTACGGTCCATCCAAGCCTTATTGATTGATGAATACTGCGTAGATCGGGAGACCTGGCAGACTGCCATTGAGGCGCTCTTCCGTGTGCAGGAAAAGAGCCTAAAACCGGACAACGTCATAAGTGAGGCGTGGGCAGTCGAGTTCCTCACCCATGGCAAGGGCGGAATTCTCAACGAACGCAAGCTCTTAGAGCGTCCAAAAGGACTTGGTTCGTTCATTTGTTCCTAGTACTTACGAACCTGTAAATGTTTGCCTGTAGGCGCATACGTCTGGGCTCGAGCTTTCAACTCGGTCATCACCTCCGGCCTCATCAAAGCAGACCAGATCATCCCAGTCGGATACTCTGCCTCGACTTGCATGATGTGCGTCAACATGTCGCTCTTTGATTCCCCCCCTTAACCGACTCGGACATAGTATCCTGACCACTGCAGGAATGTCTCTTTACCTGGATGCTCTCCCCTACCCTATGATGATCCTCGTAGAGCCTCCTATGATGACTCGCGAAGTACTCGCCAAAGCCTTCAAGCAAAAAGGCCCAGCGTCTCCAAACGCCCAACTCCAGATGGTTCTCGAAACCGTCCTGACAAAGAAGGATATCTGGCCCTCTCGCGACGACGCCCGGACGTGGATGCAGACCCGCCTCCCGTGGAGGAAGTGGCATCCGCAAGTGTTGGATCATTTTATTGTTCGTGATATACACTAGCCGAGGGATTTAGAGCCGATGATAATGATGCTGTAGGAATTCGGCCTTCGCGACCTCCCCACAGCGGCCTACCCCGACATCCACGAAGGCGTCACACTGTGTTGCACACGAGCGCAGGAAGCCGCGGGATACACGTTCTATCAAGATGCCTTCGATGGCATCGACCGCCTGACAGAGCTTTGCTCAGTCATGCCAGTGCATTGTATTCTGGGGGCGAACAATGATTTGATGTGAGCTTTGAGATAGTTCGGCTGCAGTGTCCTGACAATTCATGCAGCGCAGCGGAGACCCAGAACGCGCTCATTGGACCTAAGAGTGGACGGAAAGTGGCTTCTGTAACCCGTGTTCCCGATGCAGGGCACCTGGTGAGTTGAAATCGATCTTTTTCGTTTCAAGTACTTAATTATATGGTGCAAGGTGGTTCAAGAGCAGCCATTCAAGCTGGCAGAGTGTATATGGTCTGTTCTGAACCCAAACATGAGTGTAGACGCGAAACTATAATAGAGTAAATGCGCTCAATGACCTGTCATGCTTCACATGTGGTCATTGTAACCAATCGCTCCTTGAACTTCAGGGGGAAGGTCCCTCAACTCGAGATTAGAGTGCTGATCGCTAAACCAAGCGGCCAGAACCCTAAGATGGTCTGGATGGTTCGAGTCGGTGAGTATCTTGTGCGCGGGAGGTGAGACAATATCGAGGTCGGGGATGAGGGCAAGGAACGAATCCCTACACGAGCCATTAGTATAGCAAGACCAATTATAGCATCAACTTTGACTCACCCAAACCGACCAGCAATCGGCCATCTGTTCGTCGGCGTAAGTCATCAGTTAGTCACAGCATTTGCGGACATACCTATCTTCCTTGTAACGAAGCGCATC
The DNA here is from genome assembly GCA_019915135.1 of Strobilurus pachycystidiatus. Classification (NCBI taxonomy): domain Eukaryota; kingdom Fungi; phylum Basidiomycota; class Agaricomycetes; order Agaricales; family Physalacriaceae; genus Strobilurus; species Strobilurus pachycystidiatus. The sequence goes on along the minus strand of JAHLMK010000019.1, from coordinate 1,114,279 downwards.
GAACGACTGCTGGACAAGTTTGACATCTTCTTCAATATCTCCGGGAGACACTCCTGCCGTTCGACATCGCCAGATGTTGATGACCAGGATGATGGCCGATACAAAAATCTAGGAGTCAATTCGCACAAGATAGCGGGCAGCGTACTCTGAAAACTTACAGGCGTCGTCCCAATGCGCGAGTTCCCTGTAGCCTGATATTCGATAGTCATGCGGCAACACTCCCTCGCAACCGCCACCGCAGTCAATAGGGGAGCTTCGAACTTTCCGTCAAAGTATATGAAAGGTCGGTGCAATTGAATCTGCGCCCAGTGGTAGTTCGTGTGCAGAATGACGGCCTGTTTGACAAATACAGGATTCGGATTGAGGTTATTGGAGTCCCAGCGTACTGCACATCTCCGCTGATTAGAGAAGAGGATTTCGGACAAGGTGATGGCACATACGATGCTCCGGTATTTGGTCATACCACGACTTCAAGAATGAGCCAATGTTCATAACATTTCGCTTGTACACTTCGGGAAAGACGATCTTGTTCATCTCGGATTGCTTGACCTGATACTACAGGACGTTCAATATTCTGTCATTGTATGAGGTTGGTTTCAGACTGACCAGACTTCGATGAATGAGGGTCACGATACGCTGCAACTCCAGAAACTTGATCCAGTATGACTGTAAGGACGGCTTGTCCTCTGGCTGTTCGAACGGGTGAGGGCCTTCCCAATACTCGTAGTCGACATCAAGAGGAAGGCTAACGTCGTAGCTATATGAAAGAAAACCTCAGTTCAAGCCAGACAAGCAGGTCGGAAACTCACTCCTCGTGGATCGTCGCCAGCGGCCTACCAGTAGCATACGCAATGAAACAGTCGGCCGCGAATAGCGCCCAGAAAACTAATTTCCACTCTTCATCTTCGACCGTCCACCTCTCCTTGATTCTTTGCCGATGTAAACCCAAAACCTGTCCCATGCGCAGACCGAATGCAGGGAGACACCAACCCGTTTCCGGTGAGATGGAACCGTTCGTGTAGACAGTGCATAGCTACATCTCCAGCGATCAATGATGGTTACAAGCATCACAGCAAAGAAGAGACGAACATAATACATCTGCAGCGAGCACAGACTCGGTTGTCGCGCCATGGACGAAGGCAGCGGCCGAATCTGCTGATACCACTGCCATCCTACCGTCTCATCGTCCTGCCACGGCAGCAGAACTCTATCATCTGCACAAAACCGCGACCCCACGGCACAGACAGCAAGTAGAAGTGCGCCAAATTCGCGATCGTAGAGGTGTCTTCCTTGGCGCACAACAGCTTCGAACTTGGGGCGGTATAGAAGTGGCGCAATCGTATCCTGCTCGGAGTAATAGAAAGCAATCAGATCTTGCATGAGATCGTGCGCCGGGAAGACATATGGCATTGGGTTCGATTCTTCGAAAGGTGACTCCTGACATAAAATTCTTTGAGTGCTGAAATGGGAAAGGCTAGATACGACCTATAGCTTACATCGATGAGATTGTTCCACATCTCCGGCCGCTGCGTGGATTCAGTTAACACAGGGTCTATGCCAGTGAGCTCTTTCTTGAATCTGAGTGCGTCGTTCATGAGCATAACGTCGCTACTTTTGCCGAAATAGACAGGCGTGTCTTTAACAGACAAGTCCTGGATCTTCTGCGATAAGAGGAGGACATCTCTCTTGTCGTGAACGACATCGTCAAGATCTGATACGCCGTCGTCGTCGTCAATGAGGGAAGCGGGGGTCGATGTCTGGCTCGCTGCGTCCGTGAGCTTCACCTCAAGCCGTTTAATTTCTAGGGCGAGTTCGACGAGGAGATCCCTGGCACCGGGGTCGGATGGATCGTGTGGTAGTACGGTTGGATCCTCTGAGAGGATACCTTTCAATTTGGCTATGAAATTCCGCGGTTTCTGGGGCAGAGTTTATAGAGATGGCAGCAAGTGCTCGACGACTGAGCATACCTTATTGATGTCTTTACCAATAACCTCAGGGGGGTGTTGCGTGTGGTAGTTTACAAACCTGGGACGACGTGAGACGCAATCAGAGGAAACTGGCAGCTATACCTACTCGAGACCGTGATTCTGGGGCGTTCATGAGACGGTTTCCAACGCGGCGAATCTATACAAGCCGTACCTTTCGACCATCAGGAGTGCGGTGGGTACATTCCTCGCCATAAGTCGTGCAGTTAGTGCATATGTTTCCCGGCCTAGTAGCACTATCGCCTGAGCAGGTATCAGAGGGAGTCATTCTAGGGCTCAGAAAAAGAGATTACATTTGATTTTGCGCTGTTTGCAATTATCGCAAGAACCGCCCAGTCGACGACGCTTTTTCGGTGGGTTGCGTTCTTTGAGGCTGCTTGGCGCCATGGACCTTGTCCTCTCAGAGAGGAACGAGCCCTGTCCTTTCTATATAGCCCCAGACGCGTGTTCAAGTAGGCTGTCGTCAACGAACGGCATCCAATTGATGAAACCTTAGACATTCCGATCGCGACATGGTGGTTTGAAGACAAGGTTGAAATCCCGTGATGTCACACCCATTGTATCTCGGCCTCTGGCGCAATTCCACGACCTATCCCTGTAGAAGCAGCCATTCATACAGAATTCCACTCGCAGACTTGTCATGCCGCTTTTGTTTGCGCAAGTATCTTTGGACACCTCGGGAAAGGGCATTGATATCCGGCTTTCCGTAGAGATGTGTGCGGCATCGAATGTGTGTTTAATGTGGTGGCTCATCGGCCATCCGACCCCGGAAATATAAGCTGAAGAGCTGTACGTTCTTGTGCGGTACCCCGATGCGTGGCGAATGATAGCTGCTCGGGAATCGGGATCCGATTTGGGAATCTGTCGGGATCCACGTCGGGCTACCTAATAGTAATGATGACAGAGGTGCCGAAAGTCAGACACAACGTCACCATGGCCAACTTGATCATCAACCACGACCTCTGCTTAGCCTGCTCGTCGTCGCTGCCGACGACCGCCGCTAAAATCATCTCTGAGAAGACATTCACGACTCCCTGTTGTCGTAGGTCAATCTGCGCGAGATGCGTCTCCGCGAATCCACGCTTGGCGCGGTATAATCCTTGTCTGGCCTGCCTGGGCGGGGTCGGCGTTATTGCTGCAGGCACAGGGAAAGGCAAGGTCGACGTAGCAAACGTTGACGGTGCTGTCAGAGAGGAAGATAACTTTGCCATTGGGGACGACGAAGATGATGATGAGGCCCCACCAGCTTATCCAGCAAATTCGACAGATTGCAATCAACCTGAAGCATCGAATACAGGTGATCAGGCTATAATATCTGGAGAACCGTCTGGACCTACTTTGGCTGCACCAGAGAGTCCGACGACTGGAGGGCCAGCCCGGTACTACATTAAACGGTCTGATACCCTCCAAGGCATCGCGCTTCGTTTCGGAGTCAACGTAAGAATGTCGGTCTTTTCTAGTCCGCCCATTAACTATCCAGCTCTCCAGGGAAGAGACATATGCAGTCTTAACAATCTCCCAACCAGCACATTATCTATCACACCTCATCTTCTTCATACTCGAGATAGCATCCTACTTCCACCGAACGCCAAGATATCTTCGTAAGTTCGCAGCTCCCAAGAATGTAGCTGCAGGAGACCGATTTCACGCAGAACAGATCTCAACGAACCAACCCCAGATGAACAACGCCGGCGTGAAGCTCGAAGGGCAGAGAAACGGCTTCAAGTGGTAGCCAAAGAGGCTGACTGGCGCGTGGCGAGGGCATATGTTGCTTTAGCTGACGAAGATGATCCAGAGGAGTTGAAGAAGGCTCGATTGCAGGGCGTGGAAGGCCGCGCTTTGGACCAGTACTTGGATGACGCCGAATGGGAGAGGCAGGCCGGGAAGCCTAGCCTCCAGGGATTTCCATACTTCACACAACCTGCTGCGAAGGCTGAGGTCAAATCTGCACGGAGTTTCAGATTATGGTGACTGTATTCTTGATATTTTCTTCATGTCGTTGGACAGGACACACTCGGCAAACACGACGCGCTCGGCACTTTGTAACAGTACTGTGCTACGATCACTCATCGCAGCAGTATAGATCACAGTTCAGACTGTAGGTAAACAGTCAGTGGTTTCCGGCGAGGCTTGTAAGAGAAAACATCGATCCTTTATCAAGTTGATGTCAGGTGTAGTTATGTGGGTTCCGTCGATCCGGTCGCGTATCGCTGTGGGTTCATACCCTCTACGCGTGCATGTGAGAGGGCTAAGCTCTGGGCTTGAGATACTAGTAGACCTCAATCCACACACAGAGTCATCGAGCATTCTTTGAGTCTGAATGTTCAGTTCATGTGATTCTGTATATTACGATACTCAGAAAGAGACAGAGTACAGCTTGATAGTCGTACGCGTCTACAAAAAATGCATCATGAGTCCGAGCAAGCACGGATTGAAGTAAGTAATATGTGCTCACCGACGTGAGATTAAGGCCGTTTGTCCCGACGGACAAGTAATCCCCGGTGGTAGTTTGGAAGGTCTGCGCTCATGTCAGTACGTCTGAAATCTCCGAACACAAGTGACCCACATAAGCAGTACTATCCGCATCATAGAGAATTGTGAACGTAGCCGCCCCGCTCGCTGGACCAAGGCCCAGTTGGGCATTCACAAAGCCGTTGGGGCTAGCAGAAGCAGAAGACAACGTAAACGTCTTGCCATCCGCCTGGAGCGGGTCCGTCGCATGCACTACGAAGCGCTGGGTAGGATCGGACTCTTTCTGGATATTGGTGCTCGCCCCGGTGAGAGCAGACTCCGACACAGAGAGGGCGGCGTTGTTGGCTTCGAGTACGAGGTAGCGGCCTTCGGTGAGGCCACCGCGGAGCGGTTTGAAGCCGGACTCGACGGAAGGGAGTTTCGTGAGGTCTTGCTGACCGTAGGGAATTGGGGGCTGGATGCTTCCTTTGTACGTTGCCTCGCAAAAAACGTCCTGTATGAACACCAATCAATGAGAACCGGGAGATTACACATGTAGCAGTGGAACGTACACCGTCGAGGAGGCCGGTCGTAGGATCACGATGAGGGTCTTCCGGAGCGGGGAGGTCGACCGTGGAGTAATCAGGCTGCAAGCTGTGAGTATACTGACCAGAGGGATATCTGACCAGCTCACGTTGTTGAAGTCGAACATGTTTGTGAGATCACCCATGTGATCGCGTCTCCACTGAGTCAATTCTTCAGAGAACCAAGGCATTCCCTGTGTGGATTCATTGACTCCGATTTCAGCGGTGCTGCTGGAAGCATAAGCCTACCTTGGCAGCCGACCATTGTTCCAAGAACATGATCTGCGATGTATGATCAACTATACAGACGCTCTTTAGTCCCACTTCGGATAAGGAGGCAGTCAGTAAGGCAGACTTACCGGCCTCGGTGTAGACATGGCCACCGCGCGTCCACGGTGAAATCACGTTGAAAGGGAGACGGAAGCCAGGCCCTACTGGAGACTGCCTGTTATCGAAGGGGTTGGCGAGCCACTCGCCAGCAGTTCCTTCAGGAGAGTGGAAAGGAACGACATGGTCGGCTACGATAACATGTATCAAGTAGGTGTCTTTGAGAATCAATGAATCGCATACCCCAGCCACCGGTCTCTACAAAAAACTTGGTTAGACAACATTGAAGACACATCAGTGAAGAAAGACCTGCCATCGAACGAGATCATCAAGACAGTTTTGGCGTAGTTGGGTGCTGTGGATGGGCTCATTGAGGGCTGGATACAAACGAGCGAAAAGTCGGAGCGTACAATTCTGAACAGCATCGATGATTTCCTTCTGCCACCATGCACCATTTCTGGGTAAATACGGAGGGTGTTCTGACAGCTCGTCGGGCCCATATATGTAGCTAAACTGAGGAAGGGTCCCAGCCGCGGCATCGGCTATGGTAATGCAAACACTCAATTGAGTACAGTGGACGTCGAGGATTATGATTTGTGTACCTTTGAACTCATCGAGCCCAGCAAGGGCAACGTCGCCTTGTGCCATTCCCAGTGCTACATAAAGCGATTGGGTGAGTCTCGGGTCTGATCATGAGGAGGTAGCGCGTATACGTACCACGCTGAGCAAGTTGGCTGTTCGGGTCATTTGCAGCTAATTCTTGGAATTGAACGAAGGCGGGCATGATGTCGGTGCCAAAGTTGTTCTGGGCTTGGTACGAGCGCCAGTTCAGGCCGGCCTCTTGTAGGTACTCCGGAACAGTCTTCCAGTCATACCTAGAGGTGGGTTAAATTCGTGAGGAGGCATGGCCTGTGGGAGGTAATAAAGAGTCCGCACGGGTAGCTATAGAGAATGATTAGCAAGTGCTCATTACTACGCGGTGATACCACATACCAGGAAACGTTATACAAAGCCTTGAGGTTGTTACCATCGGGTTCAGAGATTGATAATTGAACACAGCCCGGTGTAGGGTTGTTGTCGAGGACAGGACCTTGAGTCGAGTGGACGTTGCCACCGGGAATGTTGACAGAGCCGGTTTGCCACATGATTCTGTTGGGCCAGGTGGAGGAGATGATACCCTCCTGGTACATGTCGGCCGTTGTCCATCCCTCGGCAATGGCAAAGTGAGTGGGAAGGTCTTGGCGCTTGTAGTACCCGATGGCGTACGGTGAGTTAGTAAGGGCCCACAGGTCGTTACGTCCCTCAGCCAAAGCTGCAATCTAGGTTATTCAGGTCAGATCAGTCGAGAGATAAAGTACAAAATACGTACGTTATTACCGAAGCTGTTTGAGCCAGCGTCCATGCATTGAGTTCCATTGATGAACTAAGCCCTCGGTCAGAAAATTCCCAGCATAAACGTAGGAGTTACTGCCTTGCCGCCCTCAGCATTGAGGTAGTAAGGCAAGAGCCACTCGGTCGCATTCGACAACGAGCTGTTGACTTGTTGATAAAATACACTCTTGCCAGTGTCCGCATTGACCTGAGCACTGTACCGGTATACTTCAGAGACTGATTAATTAGCACCACAAAACTCACTTGGGATCCTGGAAACCTCTCACTCCGGCCAGAGTGCCGTAGTAATGGTCAAATGCCTGCCATATCAAAATTAGACGCTGCCAAGAAAGGAAGTATGCCAGACGCGGACCCTGTTTTCCTGCATGACGAACACGACATGGTCGATCTCTTCGAGACCGGCCTTGGCGAGCGGAAGGAGCGCGACTGTGGCGGCGACGGCAGCAGCGAGCATGGCGATTGAACGGATAAGCTCGACGCTGCCACCTCGCGACAGGGCAGCTTTTATAGTTTACTCATAGCACGTTCTATTACTTTGGCTTCGAACGTGATGGAGAAGGTCAGACTCCAGAGATGTCGACATGGGAAGAGGTGCCCGAGAGTCGACCGAAAGGAGCGCGGCATAATCATTGATGGAACGTGTCAGATCCCGTGACTCCCGCCCCTTGACCGCTGACCGCCACGATCCCGCCGTGGGCCAGAGCCTTGCTCATCGACGGGCACAGCGCCGAAGACGGTGATTGTCGTCGATGACAGTCGCTTATTTCCCCGCACATAGCCGAGCATCAGCGCATGGTATCAGCCAACTAATTATAGCTCTGTGCCAGCTTTCCCTTTCAAATGTACACCCACGTTTCTTCCATTTAGCTTCCAACAGATGTTCTTGAGCCACTTACCCGCTCAAGATGAACCTCTGCCACCATGTCGTATCTTCAGAGGCTTTACGCCGCTCTTGTCTTTCTCTTCGTTTTTAGTGCCCTCCGATTCTTTGTCCTGCTTCACCAGGACAACTGGACCACACGGTCATTTCTTCAGCCATTCTTTCAGCCACACTCTGCATCTAGGTTCCACCTTTCGCCGCATCTCCACGTCAATCGCGGACCCAGCGTGCAGACATATGACTTTGTAATCCGAGAAGAGAGTAAGAGCCCAGATGGCATTGGGAAACGAGTCCTGACCATCAATGGTGCGCATGCAACGGTCTATGCATTACCCAATCCCAGCTAATAATACGCAGGCTTGTTCCCCGGTCCAACCATCCAGGTTCGCTCGGGCGACACGCTCGTCGTCAATGTCCAGAACAGAATGTCCGAATCAACTGCCTTGCATTGGCATGGCCTGCGCCACGAAGATGGAAGCAACTCACAGGACGGTGCCATTGGTGTTACGCAATGCCCCATCCCTCCCGGCCAAAACTACACTTATCGGTTTAGCATCGCGGATTCTCAACATGGGAGCTTCTGGTATCATTCACATCACGCCACCCAGCGTGCCGGTACTTCGATTCGTTCTCACCTTATCTTAACTAACGCTGCCGTAGATGGCCTCTTTGGCGCGTTCATCGTGTATCCGCCTGCCTCAGATGACCCTCTACGCGACGAAATTCGCTTCCGTCCGCGAGGCATCGACCCACCTCGTCCAGCACCACACGCTCTGGAGCAAGTCTTGCTGGTTGGAGATTGGTACCACAGAACTGGCGAAGAGATATTCGACTGGTTCCAGAGTTTTAGAGCTCATGGGCGGGAACCCGTTCCTGACGTCGTCTTGATCAACGGCCAGCAGACATTCGATTGCTCGAGGAGTTACGAGCCTATGGATTGCGATGACTCTGAGCATCTACGGCCACGGCTTGTTCTTGACCCAGGCAGAGTCAATGTCCTGAGATTGGTGAATACTGGGTACGCTCACAGCCTCCTTCCTTCGATTGTATTGACGCGACATGATAGGACTCTAGCCACTATTTTCGTGTCGATAGATGAGCATCTGCTAGAAGTAATTGAGGCTGACGGGACCTCGATTGAGCCTGTGATCACGAAAGAACTACCCATCGTTCCTGGCCAACGATATTCGGTCCGCCCACACCTTGCCTCTGGCAGGCGACCTGTTCAGGGGGAAGCCTTCTGGCTTAGGCACCGCGTTGACCAGGGAGAGTTTGCGTATGCGTATGCACATTCTCATCGCTTCAAACTTCCTTCGCCTTGACTTTTACTACAGAAACGCTGCCCTCAACCCCGAACCCAAAGCTATCATATCCTACGGCGCGATTCCCAAGACGCAATTTCCCTCCAGTGAGAAATGGTCCATCGCTACTAACGAGGAATTTGACGCTCTGGGACTCATACCGCGGGACACTGCTGCACGCGTGCTGCCGCCTGCTGACGAGACTGTTATGTTCTATGTTACCACTATCAAAAGGAACACGAATGGTCCGCTACCTTGACCTGTTCAGGCGGTGTCATGCTTATTCCAGTTCTCTTCAGGACACAAGCCATTTGGATATGTGAACCAAACGACATGGAGGCCTAATCTCAAGACGCCACTTCTGGCACGGGAAGATCAGAACGTTGCTCTGCGGAGTCCGACCGAGTGGGGCTGAATGAGTTTGTGGTGTCGACGGCAGGGAATAAGTCTCAAGTCGTGGATATCATCGTCAATAACTTAGAAGAGGGCGCACATCCTTTTCGTATGTCGTCTCCCGACTTCCAACATGTCTCAGAGGAAGTACTGATTGATCCTACAGATCTCGTAAGTCCCTAGTCCCTTGTGCAGGCAATGTGTGCGGCTAACTGAGGATGCCAGCATGGGCATTCATTTTGGCCTCTGTACAGCTTCGAGTCTGAGATGGGCTGGGGCAGTTATCGTTGGGAGAAGCCTCCTCAGCTCCCGAAACAGCCCCTGCGCTGCGAGACACGTTCATGATACCGAGGCGTGGGCATGTCGTGTTCCGCGTCAAGTTCGATACGCCTGGGATGTGGATGTGTGAGTTGCTGAGTCAAATGTTGACCGAGAGAGTGACTGACCGCCGTTCACTAGTTCATTGTCATGTTCTCGTGCACATGCACTCTGGTGTGTACCGCAATCTGCATTTGGGTATCTGGAAAGCTGATGAAGGTTATAGGGATGGCCATGACGTTTAATGTACGCTCGGAGGACGAGAAGAGGGTTGAAGAGAGTCAACGAGTGCGTGAGATGTGTCAGGTAATAGTGCCTTTTCGTTGCCTGTCCGTTTCTTATACTCATCATCATTGATGTGGAACTCCAGAGCTTTTCGATCTGACCGGAATATGCAACGGGGTCAACGGGGATTAAAGGATTCGATGGCTGTGACTATGTGCTCGAAAGGCTTCTCAATTCTCCCCTTCGCCGTTCGTCGAGCATTACGAGAATTCTTCGCACTAGATTGCCAAGATTTACAGTAAACACCTTTGAACTGCTAAAATGTGATATCGAAATGTTCGTGCAATTGATTCAGGACACAGGTACAGATATCGTCGAGAACAATGGATTCTACGTAAACCACAAGTGTCCATGGGAATCAAAGCATGCAATATCGATGGGGTCGACGAGCGCGCAATTCAATACATAACGTGTATAAGTTTGTCAAGTAGCGTTCTACATAATGAGATGGGGGTCTATGAGCTACTACATGTTACAATACATCTAAGTCATACATCTTCTTCTTTTACAACACACACACCACACATATGTAATCAATAAATTTCTTCCGCCGCTTCACATCCCCGCAAACGTCTTCAATAGATCCACAGCCTGCCACTTCTCCACACGCCACTTCGCGTCCGTCCCCCTGCCACTGGTCGAACACGTCTCCGCACTATCCAATTCATTCAAGCGCCTCAACAGTTTCTCATCCCCGCTCACAGCGAGCACGAACTCCCACTCGTCCCCAGAGTCAAAGTCCGCACGTCCCGTGAGAGGGGCGTTGCCCGGCCCACCGGGGTGCAGGATCGCACCAACCGCCGTCGAGCGCGAGATGTTGTTGGGGAGGACGAGGAAGCTGTTCGTGCCGGGGATGATGCGCAGGCCGTATCGCTCCCCAAGGCTGTCGAAGATGTGGTTCTGCGCTTCAGCAGCCTGGCGCCGCGCCCATTGACGGTCCGCACAAGAATCGTTCGGCTCGCCGGTCCAGAAACGCCACACGACGGAGGCTTCGCGTTCTTCGACGTATGAGCCTGGAGTTCGCTCGCTGAACTGTTTTAACGCATAAGCAAAACAAAACCTCGCAATTCAGGCATCATACACGCACGTAGTTCAGGATCTCCAGACACGAGCTCTTCCACGACATGTTCAGGTTGGCAACCATGTTGATCCATTGCGCAGGTTTGCCCTTTCGGCTGCGAGTCTTCATGTAGCAGCCGTTCTCGGATCTATGTCAACCTAAATCAGCCATGCTACAAAAACCCAAAACAAGAAAACTCACACAATCCCAACATCGGGCAACTCATCTGCCAATTTGCTGAGGGCTCCCTTGACAGGCAAACCGCTAAGCACCCAAACCTCGTTCTTCTTGTCCTGGCCGAGCTTGCCCAAGATGTCGATAGCCTGACGCAGGTCCTTGTTCTCAACGTCAAACTCGCTCCCCTTGGTGCTCAGCTGCCGGTTCCACAACGTCCCCTCCAGGTCCACCAGCACCAGCCGCTTGTTGCAATGCCTCCACTGCACGAGCACCCTCCCAACACGCGCCTTATCCAGCACCTCCACGCTCCCAAACTCGCCCGTCCCGCGCTGGTGCTCCTCCCAGCTCCGCAAACACCTCGACAAGAACCCAGTCACAAACTTTTGCGCGCTCTGTTCCTCCACCCACCCCAGGAGCTCCTCCCAGCGCTGCCTCCTCTGCTGCGCGACCTCCTCCTTCGACAAGTCCTCATCGGCAGCACACTCGTCCCGCAGTGCGTCGTGAATCCCCTTCGCCGTTCCCATACGGTCCCATGGGTTCACACCCACACAGCTCCGGAACCCGCGGAAGCTCCAGCTCCCCGTGAACTCGCTGAGCACGAGTGTGCCCTCCTTGCCGGGTTCCTTCCCTTCCTGGGAGACAACGAACTCATGTGTTCGCAGTGCCATGCCTTCGCGAAGCGAGGTCACGATGAACGCGTCGGCGACGGTCAGCAGGGCCAGGTATTGAGAATATGTCACGTCGGAGGTGGGGAGGAAGACGATGGGCTGATAAGTCAGCGTGGAGAAGCGTGAATTGATGGTGGAGACAGTTTGAAGAATCTGATCAGCAAGTACGCTGCTGCCACTGTTGGATTGAGTTCCATTGGGAGACCTCGTTGGGTTAGAGGGAATGGCTATTTGGATCAGAACGACCTAGACAAAGCAAATTGAGTATACCAGAACGAAGTACAGAAGGAGGATTGCCCACCTTTCCTTGATACTCTGGGTGCTGTTCCAAGAACGTCTGGAAGGCTTGGATCTTCTGCTTGACACCTTGAATCTCGTCCATCTTGTCCCTACCCACAATGAGCTTCATGCCTGCATATCGCTGTTTCAAGACACCAATCCACTCTGTGACCTCTGGGTCCAATTTGCGCTCGCGGAACAACCCTACATCAATGCCCATGGGGTAGACACCGACGTCCACGAAGCGACCTTTCTCCTCGTCTCCACTGGAGTTGTCCGCCTCCGGAGGCAGCTGGATACCCCTGGGAAGAGCTTCGACAGCGAGTATGCGACTGCATGTCTGGCGGAAATGACGGGCGAAGGATGCAGTCTGGAATCCGACGAGATCGGCACCAAGAATGCCCCTCAAAAGCTTGTCTCTCATCGCAAGACACCTGAAGATCTCCGAGCTCGGGAACGCGACATGCAGGAAGAAGCCAATAGGACCGGTAACACCGGCGGCACGAAGCATTTGTGGCACGAGCATCAGATGGTAGTCGTTGACCCAGACGACATCGCCCTCCTGCCAGACAGCCTTGATCGCGTCGGCAAACTTCTGGTTGACGTCGACATAGTGCTTGAAACTGGGGCTCTCGTAGAATATTTTTGTTTTTGGCGCGTCGGGGACGGCATAGTGCAACGCGGGCCAGAGAACCTGATGGCAGAACTCGTCGTAGCAGCCATCAAAGACCGCGTCTTCTACCCAGACCACCTCGCTCTCGTACCCGCCCTCCTTGAGACGCGTAGCGGTGGCCTGGCGGAGAGCTGGCGACCAAGAGTCTGTTTCGCTGCCCAGAGTGCCGACCCAGAGCTTGCGCTTCAGCTGAGGCCGCGACGCATTGAGAGAGACAGAGTCGACGGCATTCTTGAGCCCGCCATTGCAGTGGGCATTGGGCTCGACGTGGAACTCGGCACTGACGATGCTGGCGGCGGAGTCGGGCCGCCGCGATAATGATCGGGACGGGACACGACGGACGCGGCGCTGCCCGGGAGTCCGGTACGTAAGCGGTGGTGATTTTGTGGCAGAGTCAGAGTCGACGGAGATTTGGCGTGTGAGCCCTGGGGTGTTGGCTGGGCTAGTGACTTTGGAGAAGGGATTCAGGTTCTCGGCAACGGGCGTCAGTGCGCCGCCGGGTGTTTTTCTGGCGGCCTGGTGGATCATTTAGCAGGGCACACAGGGTAAGATAAGGGTGGCGTACGCGATCCCGGAGGTCCTCGACGATGCTCCTGGGCTTCGGCCGCGGCAGCGAATTCTGCGGCCCGTTCTTGTCGTTCTGCAAGCGCAATACGATGTCGGGGACGTTGATCTCGCGCGCCGAGTTGACGGTTGCGCTCGATTTCCTCGGCACCATCGGCGGACGGTCGACCTTGTCTGGCGTAGACTTCCCCGAGCCTTCCGAGACGACGACGCTGTTGGGCAGGAAGAGCGACGCGATGATGACCCTGTGGGATCTGAAGGACGACGAGGACGACATTGGCGGCAGCGATGAGCTCGGCGGCGGCTGCGGTGGTGAAGGAGAGAGAGAGAGAGGTGGAGAGCGATGATGATATGTTCCGCCTGAAAAAGCGGTCGTCATAAAGTGTGCAACAGGCCCCGAGGCCCACATCCGAATCTGGCGATGACCCTCCGAATTTCGAATGCTTTTCCTCGCTGGGCGCGGGATCTCATGGTTCCGGTTCTCTCCAGCACGCACACTCTGCCATCTGATTGCAACTGATTCAGCATCGTCCACTCTGCGATGAGACCACTTACCTCGCTCTGTCGAGGAACGTGCGCAGACTCGCCGATGCTACTCGGTGAGCCTTCGGAAGCTAGCAGCCTGGTGGCGTATAGTCGGAGACCTCATCACGAGTCCTGGCTGAGGTATTATGGCCGCGCCGCGCGTGCTGTGAATTCCTTTGGGCATCAGATAACATCGAAATTGAACGTGGAATTCTACAGTGTAACTTCTAGCATTGTTCCTCTTCGAGCAAGTACACTGGACTCAGCCAAGCTTGATATCACAGCCGAAAGCATCATCGAGGATAGGCTACTAGGACAGAAAGTTCGAGAAAAAAGCTTCGCTTCACTCACTGTAGCTGGCATAGATGATAGTCCTGGCATGTGCATGGCAGGTCCGGTTCATCTGCATCAGCACTTGATTGATACTGCGCTTTCCACTTAGACTGCCTTCCATCATGCCGTCAACATCATCTCGCGCCACTGCAGCCCGACGCCTCCCCCGCCCTCATCAGTAAGATGTCGACGTGGAGGAATAACGGACGAATGTGGGCATCAGCTCGCCAGGTTCTAGGCACGTCGGCAGTCCCCGGTACACCTTGTACCCTTCCAAGCTGCGCTGAGGCCTGACTCGAAGCTCGTAAACGAGCAGTTAGTAGCTCGCCATATATGCGCGTCAGACTTACCGTACCTCCGCAAGACTCGAGAAAATACTCATTACTACATCTGCCCGCCCTGGTGCCTCCAGGGACACACAATGTGCCTCGACATGATCTCATTCTCGTGCGCCCTCCATGTCATACTTACTCGAAGCAAGAATCTCAGGCGATAAGTATACCTCTTCGCTCCATCCATCCGCCATCTTACGGTCCAACCCACTTCCCCACCCTTCTCCCAATTCGAAGGTAGCGCTTCACAGTACTCGAGTAGCTTCTCACTCAATTAATTAATCATGTCTCAACAACCTGCCGCACTTCTTAATCACGTACTCGAAGTTCCTGTACATGTTGAATGCAACACACACACACACACATTCCAACTGTCGACACACGGGCACCAAATCCCCGCACAGCGGCGTCTACATAAATCAGATCTCAATTCGCGACACGACGCCACAGCTAGGCCCAACCGATATATTTCCACCCCTATCTCGCGTCCCTCCCACAACTTAAGAGGCACCTAGACCTCCGAGCCGACCCTCCCTCCCTCCCTCCCTCCACGTCCAACACCATTGCCATTATGGGCATCGGCGACAACCTCACGATCAACAAATTCCAGTTCTGCCAGGACCACGGGAAGGAAGTGTGCTGGCTGCACTGTTTCTGCGACCACCGCGAGGAGAACAATGCGACCATCCCTGGGCTCGCTGGCGTCCTCGCCGAAGCCAAGGGCGAGAAGTATGATGTAAATGTACGTGTAACGTGTTGTTCTGGGATCTGAATCTGATGCGCTGTCGCAGGAACGAAAACAAATCGACGTGTTCGCGCTGGCGACACCGGGGAAGAAGGGCGCGTGGAAGTGCAAGTCGCACGGGAGTGCGGGGTGCAAGAAGTGTTTCGACTGGGCGAAGGTCATCCAGAGCCAGGAGCAGTAGACAGAGGTGAACGGCCTTCCTGCGCGCCTTGCCCTTGCCCTTACTCTTTTTGCAGAGACACATGCCATGATACACGACACCCATACCCAGTTCGCACTTTCGTGAATTCCTCTTTGCATGTCGGAAGCCACATTTGTACAATCCATCATTCGCTTTGGGCGCTGGTCTGGGTGGGTCGTAGCCTCAAGGGAAGTCACAACGACCGTAAGTCGCACGTCTACAACTTCATTTACATCGTTCATTTTTCGTACACTTGCTCTAAGCATCCAATCATACATCAGTTCCGCATTTCAGTTAACTTATCTATAAGCTCAAAGCTTGGGGGTGTTGACGAACGCGACTCCCTGTAACACGGTCAACCTTGGACACGGCAGAAGAGTGGAGGTAATTCACCTTCTCAATGCTGCTCTTCAGCTCGGGGATGGCGGCAGCGACGAGAGCCTTCTCCTTTTCGGTTATCTCTCCGAGAGGGAAGATCTCCTTTACACCATCAGCCTGTTGAAAACGGGTTAGTGGAAGCAGAAGACAGAAGGAACGTAACATACACCCAACTCGACGCGTGCGGAGAAGTAGTCAGTCTCGACGCCGACAAGCTTCTTCGCAGCATCGTCCAGGTACACATAGGTGGGCGCGATGATGCCTTTCTCACCCTTTGCGGCGCGCACAACCTTGAGGGCAAACTCCGCGCCAGCGTATGCCATACCTGCGGCAAGGTCAGAGAGCAAGAAGCAGTAAGTGATGGGAAGGCCATACTGAGGGTCGCGCTTCCGGCACCGTCTTTGGCCTTGACGACTTCGTCTCCTCCGAATTGGATGCGGTTTATCAGGGCATCGGTTTCGGTGAAGGAGGAAGGAAGCGGCGTGGAAGATTGAGAGAGGAGGGGAACGATCTAAGAGCCGATTAGAAAGGTTGCGGAGAGAACCATAGATACGCACCGTAACACCGCTGTGTCCACCGACAACAGGGACGATGACTGAGGTGGGATCGGTGCTGGTAATTTCACCGACAAAGGTAGATGCGCGGACGACGTCGAGGGTGGTGACACCAAACAGCCTAATGAACGTGGGTAAAAGCAAGATTGACGCGATTATGGCGACACATACCTCTTCGGGTCAAAGACGTCGTGTTTCTTGAGAACCTCGGCAACAATGGGGACCGTCGAGTTGACGGGGTTGGAGATGACGAGGATGAATGCCTTGGGGCACGTCTTGGCGATTCCGGTAGCGAGATCACGAACGATACCGGCGTTGATCTTGAAGAGATCGTCCCTGGTCATCTACCAAGAGATTGATACCGAAAACTTTGGGGAAAACGAGAATCGACTCACTCCAGGCTTGCGGGGAACGCCAGCGGGGATAACGACGACATCGGCGCCAGTGAGGGCCTTGGCGAGACCGTCGTCGGGCGGGAGATAGCCCTCGACCTTGGAGGGCGTCGCGATGTGGCTGAGATCAGCGGCAACTCCGGGAGTGTTGACGATATCGAAGAGACCGAGCGCAGAGATGAGAGGGCTCGATTTCAGGAGGAGCGCGAGGGGTTGGCCGATGCCGCCTGCGACGGCGGATCAGATAAGGCCGCGCGCTTGCAGATGGCGCCAACACGTACCAGCTGCACCGAGAACGACTGCCTTGACCATCTTAGATGTTTGTTACGGGGTTGTGGGGAGGAGGAAGGAAAATTGGTCGACGTCCAGACCGTTGAGCTGTGAAACAATCGAATTTGCTGGGGTACTTAAGGCGGTCAGATGAATCGTAATCAGCGTGATTGGTGGGAGATGCCGGCCACGGCAACGTCACTCACTGTTTGGCAGGCGACGACGTTGCGCACGACAACGACGAGGGCGGCGGCGGCGGCGGAGGTAGTGACGGTGGTGGTAGAAAAGCAAGACGCGTCGATCAAAATTATAGGAAATTGAGCGATGGTAACTCTCTACTCTGCGAGCTGAACTAAATACACGCCACAGTCCGGTAGACGCTGCGACACGTGTTTCGTTGCATTCAAATTTCACGCGTCAACTGACGCGGAATGGCTCGGACGAAAGGATCCCCGCAATGGCCCGCATCCTCCGATTTATTGCGCAATCGTGGGGTACATTTCTCCGCATTCAACGCAGAGAACCTTGCTGGAATGAGTTGAAGACTTCTGATCGAACACTAGATAAGATCTTGTGGTCGCCGCCGCCATCGTATTCACCTGTGGCGCAACTGGCCAATCCTTGGATCGTGATGAGTTCAGCTCGTCCTGTCATCCATCAATCTGAATCTTACCCTCATGATAGCAACAGCTACTCTTCTCAGTACGGTTTTCAGTCACGCGATCGCGAATGACACGAACTTGTGAATACTTGCAAGCGTGTAATCCGGTGTGTAACGATTCACTAGGCTCATGATAATACAGTTCTCTTGATAACCGGTCGGCACAGCTCATACCAATCGTAATATTCATGAACTTCAACCGACTCCATCTCACGTCTGCGTTTCAGGACATATAATGTCCTGAAACGCAGACTGGACACCGTTCGAACTTGAAGCAAGTACTCGAGTATTGGATCACTGTGAGCACTCCCAGGGTGATCTGGACTCTGGAGTCCTACGATCGTATTGGCGATATACTGTAAAATAATTCATTTTCATTCCACTACTCACTTTTTTGGCGGGGAGCGCCACAGATCAAACTCTAACGCACTTTATCAATGGTCAACACACTTTGTCCAACATAATTTCACTTGCACAATAGAAACTCACTTTGCACGCCAAAATTCCCACTCTTGAAGTTCAAAACCCACTTTTGCTAGCTAAAATCGCACTTTGATCGGCATTACTTATGTTTGACTACGCCACATGATGCATGATCGGGCACGCACATGAGCATGCCCGTCTCTACTCTCGATTAGGCTACCCTCCGGCGGTGTCCCCCCAGCCCTCCTAGATAGCCGCGGGGGCCGCGCCGCAGCCAGAGCTTTATTAACACCGGGCTCGCTTGCTAAAGCTGGTTGTCCGTGCATGTATTGTACCAATTGCTGATCATGCACCTCAAGGGCTCCTAGTACACTCATCAATTGGCAGCGAGCGGTTTCCACTCACTGTGCACGTCCGTGTAGAGGTGAGGTAGAGAGCAGAGATCATCCTCAATGGCTCGGGATGAGAAACAACTGTTGCACTCAGGGTGATTACAAGAAACATTGACCGTTCCGCACATATACAGATGTCGGACGCGGACGCGACGTGAACGCCGTTATTTCAATGACTGGCACTCACTCCGGGCGTTTGTTCAACAGTCAATCATTTCTCATTCGGAAGCTGTGAGGTTGGCAATAAATAGGCATAGCTAACAATGATGTCTGCGAAAAAGAGAAAGACTAGACAACATACTAGTCCCATGAGCTAAAGGAAAGCTGACCTGCGAGATCCTTGGCTCCAGATGAGTGCTACTCCTAGCGTAAATCGTGTCCCGCTGATTGCGTGTGCATCCAGCCACAACTAGTCGACCGGGTGCACTGCCGGTGTATCCTGGTCCGCATTCAGCAGTTGTCGACTCGTGCATATTCCGCTACTGGGCTTCCTCGTTGAATACGCGGTAGAACATGAATGTCTTTGAGGCCCGTTGGCCCGTTCCGTGCATTCTCGTCAGAATCAGATAAGGTGCGGTTGTCGACAACTTGATCTTTGGAAGACTTCGCACAATGATGGCGTGGTTGATTAGTCGGTGTATATAGTATGCACTGGTGTAAGGTCAATCCAGTAGGCCAAAGGAAAGGGTGAACCACGCACGAAGATCCCAACAAGGCCGACCGCAAGACGCTGGTAAAACCAGCATGTAATACGCCGAGAAACGGTGTGATGAGACGGACAATCGAATGTCTACTTGAATCACTGATCCAAGACAGCATGACCAGTAGGACGTGGAGCTGGCAAGATGCGGGCCAAATGGATGATGTACGAGGATCTTAGAATGCGTGAGCAGGATTGAACCATCATAAGAATACATACAACGATCTGCCGAACACACCGCGATGCGAGGCAGACTCGTAGCACTGGACGGGCACGATTGTGAGGCATACTGATACTCATTGCACAGTAGAATCATACAGAGATCGAAACCCCGGAACAGCGAACAGGAACTACGACTTACCGCATAATTAGTCGTTTCTACAGGCAGTGGATTGATTTTCAGTTGGTCAGATCAAGAGCTAGAGGACGAGGTCAGTCAGTACAACTACGGCGGTGAAGGACTGGTTTACATACCTTTGTGCCACAGCGCCGAGATTGGAGGCGTACAATTCACGCACTTTGAGCCATTTCTGGACTGCCGTCGGATAAGCAATGACATGGAAACTTAGGTCGGTGACCACGGTAATTGAGCTTAGAAGATGAATGACATACCATGATGATAAGAACAAGACCCGCAGAGAGCGCTGACCCCAGCAATAGCAACGACACAAAGAAAGGTCAAGGGACTTTCTATATACATGACTGTCAATGTATACGACGGCCAGGAGACACCCGAGACGCACGCAACCAACTGGACTCGAGTTCGGCACAGAAGCGGTACAGAGCAGAGAGTAGCTCACCACTGTCGGAGCCTCGTACGCGCTACGAGCGCCTGTTTGCATGATGGAGCA
Source organism: Strobilurus pachycystidiatus (assembly GCA_019915135.1). Classification (NCBI taxonomy): domain Eukaryota; kingdom Fungi; phylum Basidiomycota; class Agaricomycetes; order Agaricales; family Physalacriaceae; genus Strobilurus; species Strobilurus pachycystidiatus. The sequence continues at coordinate 1,094,205 of JAHLMK010000019.1, read as the reverse complement.
AAGAGCATGCCGCCCGCCAGATATCCGAAATCACCTATAGGTGACCGATTAGCAACGAGAGAGTTAGAAGTCGAGTGTGACTGCTCACTCATATGGCGAATATTCCAGGGTGGACCGGATGATCTTGTGAGAGTGTGTATAGCTACCGGGAATGAATCATAACTGAAGACGCGTCCAGAATGTCCTTTGCCCCGCCCTGCTTGTTGTCTTGCGGCACAATGCATACTGTACATCACGCCGCGGTCAACAACAAGTTTGATGACTGGCAGCGCGTGGGATCCGCTCCCTCATGCCGATGGTGCTTGAAGACATGTTCATGACGCATGCGGATGCTTTGAGTGTTCCGGTGCCGCTAGAGGGGATTGTGGGATAGATGACGGTAGCTGGTTGACTCCCTGGAAAGGCTCGGTGGTTGTGTTTCACCAAAGAACACCGAATGGTCCAGGATGGGAGCCCGGAGAAGGGACTCAGGGAGTTAGGGATTTGGCAACACTTCTCTAAGAGCCACATGAGTGTAAAGATATCCCAGCAGGAGTCTGAAAAATATGCACTCAATCTCGCCAGCACATGAGACGCCATGCGAGCTCATGAGGGCAAGAAGAGAGCGAGAACATACGGCATCATGTCTCGATCACTTCCCGGAAGGACACGGAGGCCGGGGTAATCTCGGACAGTACCTAATTAGGATACCGCCCGGATCCGCTAACCTCGGGATAGAAGCAGCGCCAACAAGTGCGCCACTGTCAGGTGAAAGTGAGATGAACCTCACAAAGTGGGAGATAAGAAGGTCAAAGTGCGGCGGCATATTGCAAAGTGAGTGCAGATTATGCAAAGTGAGATAGCAGAAATGAAAGTGGGATAGCAAAAAGTACAAGTGAGATAGCAAGGAATTTTTTTACAGTATTACCACCAAACGATCGTCGAGGAGAATCTTGGCCACAAACTCTGGGTCAAACAGCTTATGAATGTTGCATGGTACTAGTTTAAGTTAGAGTTAAGACGTCTGACGTAACTTACTGAGTTGAGTACGTCGTACTCAGAGTCTTAGGGTGGCGCAGTAAACCCTAGGTTTTGATACACCTAGGGTTTATGACGGTTTTTAACGGTATCAAGACGGTATCAAAACCCTCGGCGGTTGGTATCGATACCAGCACGTGATCGCTTCACGCGAGGGCCGCCGCGCTGCTGGGACCAGTCACCGGCGACAAGAGGGCGGGGATGAGGCGGCAGGGCGGCGCGCCCTCACGTGAAAGGATCACGTGTCGGTATCGAAACCGTTAGTAACGGTATCGAAACCTAGCCAAAAATGAGGGCCGGTAAGTAACGGTTTCAAACCGACGGCCGAGGTTTACTGCGCCACCCTACAGAGTCTCAAGAGTCAAAATTTATTATTTACAGTGCGTCTCTTCGGTAACCATAAAAAATACGACCGGCCTGACTTGAACAGGCATCTCAGTATAATCAAGTGATTGTAGTGATGCTCTACGAGCTGAGCTACAGTCGTGTGAATAGCACAGTTTGAACATTGCTATAGCTAGTCACTTTGAGGCGTGCTAGCCGATCTGTGAACCCAGGCCTGTATATCGGCCAATAAGTACTTGTTCAAGTCCATAGTGGAAACGAACCAAGATGTATTGACTCTATTCTCGTTCATGTATACCAGCATGCCTTGTCTAGAAACCTGCTCGTGTTCGTGCTCTCTTGCAAGCCCTCTCTTCCCATTACCACCAGGCGTTTGCGTTTGTGCAGCTCTTCGCTCATCTCGGAGTCTAGGAAGCAGCCTTATTCGACGTGTTGTCGCTCTTTGAATCTGCCTTGTCAAGGTTAACTACAAGACCTTCTCTGATATCAAGCATTGACATGCTTCTTCTCGGCTAGCTGACTGCAGCTTTGGCAGATACTCTTGTGGCGGAGCCGCTGAGGATGACAGCGTCTCTGTCCTTGGATTGTCGTGCGATGCACTCTCCGTCCAAAGCGGTTGCCCGTGATGTTCATGAATTTCTACTTAGTGCTGCTTTGTGTTAGACTTTGGATGCACATGAGTCCAAGGAGGGCCAAGCACTATCAATTTGAAATCCTGCTAAATTAAAAGTGACGGAATTTCCAACATTGATCGAAATTATTAATTTTGCTTCGTTTCTGGCTTGACATCCGACCACCATTTCCCCACAGTCCTGCACGTCCTCCAACGCGTCGGACCGCCGCCTCCGATGCAAGGCCGGTAGTCAGCGTTGGGATTCAGGTATACCGCGCCGTTTCGCCCCTTCTCTGCGCTGTTCACCGCTTGACGCCGCCTCATTTCAGATTGCCCACCATGCCAAATAGCGACCAGAGCGCCTCTCTCACTCTCGCTATGCCCTCCAATGATGCCTTTGCAGTTACACCCACCATGCCGTCCTCTCCCGTCGTCTCCGACTATGCCGTTCAGCCTGAAAACAACTACTTTGCCCAGCTCCCAGTCGAGCTCATGTCTCTCATCTTCGAGTTCCTCGTCCCCGACGAATTTCACTCCCACTGCAACACAAACTGTTTCCCAGCCCCATTTGATCTCCTCTTCGAGAACCAGCCGCTGGGCCTGCTTGCCGTCTGTCGGACATGGCGGGCAGTCGCTCTGTCTTGCCGCGCACTTTGGAGCCGCGTCTCTGTAGACCTTACGCTGAAGTCCATTGTCACGAAGCGGGCCGTGTGCTTCATGCAACAGTGCATAGACCGTTCCGGGCAGCACCCGCTCTCCGTCGGCATCTACTTTGACGACGAGCACGCAGAAGAGTGCGGCTACTCAGAGAAGGAGATACATCGCATGATTTCGCTACTGGAAATGCTGGTCGCATACAGGCACAGGTGGAAGACGCTGTTCCTGGGGACAAACAACATCGACCCGCAGGCGCTCATGTTTTGGTGGTGGGCAATCGTCGGTTAGGGCCCGGGACGCTTAGTAATCCGGTCACTAAACTTAACCGGTGATCGGATGGTCTAACGCGACTTCGCCATTGACCACCACGACCGCGGCGCCTACGGTCCTGTATTGCTTGTTTAACGTATCGCAATCCACTTCTTATATCCTTAGCTTGTACTTGAATGAGTTTTAGCTTGATTTAATGTGGTGGGTGTCTAGGTAACGTCCATCTCCTCATCCTCCTCATCATTCCAGTCTTGCACGATGATTTCTGCCCCATCATCGGGCGTGGCCTTCGATTTCTTTCGTCCTGACTTGCCTTTGGGCCTCTCTGGTAGATCTGGGATGGTTTCTCCGCGTCGCACCCTCTCCAGGAACTCGAGATGTGTCTTGTACGCGGTCTCCAGAGCAGTCTGCTTTTGTCCCAACTTTGGCACATGCGACTTGAGCGGGATATCGATTTTCTTGCTCCAGAGGCGGCGTAGCTTTTCCATCTGGTCATCCAAGCGATCCCGGGTCATTCCACGCGCTCGGATATCATCAATGGACCCAATCAACTCGGTTCTCTCTAACCTGGCATCAATCTCCTTCTCCTTACGTTCCTTCTCGGCAATTCGCACCTTCTTTCCCTCCACCATGCGCATGTCAAACTCTGCCTGAGCGCGGGCTCGTGCCTCTGTCCGTCCGGCTGCACTGAGTGCTCTCGCAGCCGCCATCACATATCGATGATCGTCGTCGTTGAAGAACGCGTCCATGAACTTTTGAGTGTGGTTCCGGGTGAATGCAGCAAGTGCGTTATGCGTCTCCATTGTTGCTGTAGGATCCAACCGCATGTGAACACAGAAGGATCCCAACGCCCCTTCATTCCTGTCATTCGTGGGAGGGAGGTACGCCTGTTTCTTCTCCGCATCAGACATCCCATCAACTAATCCACCAGGTGCATACTCTGATGAGAAGCGCACCCACGTTGCCAGCGCTCCTTCGAAGAAAGCAACCAACATCTCGCGCAAGTGGGGGAGCTTGTCATCGTGATAGAGCTTGGCGATGCTCTGGACAACCTCGGGACGGTTCCAGGACTGCCCATCAAAGCAGGCGAGTATATGTGAGTCCTCGCCGAAGTTCAGGACCAGTCCTGGGTTGTCAATGATCTTTTGACAGTGCTCTCGCACTTGGATGTGCAACGGACCGAGATCCAATGCGTTCTTGGCTGCTGACTCGGGTGTCCGAACGAGGCTCATATACGGACACGAGATGATCTGTTGATAGAGAGCAAGGACAGCGAGCTCGGTAAGTGTTGCGGGATCCCGAAGAGCATCAGCGACGTTCTTCTCGATGTTGGTCCAAGCTGACTTCTCCTTCTTTAGCTTGATAAACTCCATGAACTCGAGATAGTGATCAAGGCGAGCCAGCAGTTCACCAGCGGCATCTCCGTGGCTGCCAAAGCGGGTGTTGTTGGTCTGGGGAAAGCGACGAATGAGGGCGTCGAGTTTTTCCTCCATAAACAGAATGTGCGTATCTCCTTGTCCCTTCTTGTCTGAGCATCGGTTGTTGAAGATAGCACCTGCCAGTGCCGTCACCTTGACGCCTCCGCGGGTCGTCGCCTCCATAGCCGCTACCTCCTCCTCGGTGAGTGCCCGGGAGGTCCCAGGAACAAGCACGTCGCGAACCGCTTGTGCGTTATGCTTATTCGCCATGGGGATTGGCGGAATCAGACCGAGCTTGAGCCAGCGTTCCATCATCTCGAGATTGCCGCCCTTGAAACTATTCTGATCCTTGTGCATGCAGCACCCGGTCCAAACGTAAAGGGTGAGTGCGCGCTGATCCTCGGCACTTAGTCGACTGAACTCATCCTTCCCTAGACTCTCTATCATGGCGTTGAGGGTTGCGAGATCCCGAGCAGCACGCTCTTGCGCCGGAAGTGCATCCCATGCCGCGGGACCTCCAGCGTCGGTGACCTTCTGGAGATTCCAGGTATAGCATATTTGGCGAACCTCTTCAAGGCCCGCCTCGCCCTCCATTGCCTTTGCCTTGAGCGCATCCTCCCCCAATCCCTTCAGTGTCTCCTCCTTCTTCAGCGCCTCCATCATGTCCGAAGTACTCTTTTCGCCATTCGCGTGGTCACTGCACATGCCTCGGAGCTTGAGACAGACCATTCGAAGGTCAAATGCTGGCTTCTGCGTGCGATGGGCAAGCGGACTATTCTGGTATGTGTCGGCTGTCTCGAGGAAAGTCTGTACCCATGACTCCTTGGATAGATCACTAGTATGGTCGACAGTGGTACGGATGCCAAGAAAGCGGGTCTTGGGCTTCTTAGAGAGCCGTATAGAGCCGTCCTTCTGGAGAATAGGAACACGATATGTTCCGTGATGAGCTTGATAGTTCAAGTGGCGACGTGAAGTACTGTCTCCACTTAGAGTAAGATCTGCACATTGTGAGTTAGCTATTGCTGTGGATTGAGATATGACTCGCCTTTCGTGTACTGTATCTCAAATCCGGTCTGAATTTGGGCTGCAAGCAAGCCTTCCAGCACAATCCGGTTCACAGTTCGTCGGCTCATCTCTTTCTGCAGGTCAATCCCAAAGAGGCCGGCGACTTCCTTCATTACAAGGCCAACCTTGCCTTGCGTGGTCCCACAGTTGACCAGCATACGGGCCAGGGCACGTAGTTGTGGTTGGTAGGAGCCACGGCTCTTCATCTTCGCACGTAAACGGGCATCATGCGTCTTTTTAGCCACAGCCATCCGTGTTACGCGAGCCCGATGGTGACGCTTTTTAAGAATGGAAACCAGCCTTCGCACCTCAATGAGGTCGTTCTTCTGCTCGTTACACAGCTCCTGAAAGCGTCTATTGTCGCAATGTGCATCCTCTAGAAGGACAGCAGCCTTGTCCAGTCGTTGCTGGAATGATTTGTGCTCTGCCGCGACGTCTTGAAGTACATCGCGTATACGGCATTCCGCTATGTCGTGTGCCTCAAGCACCTCGCCGTGAAGACGCTCTATCTGCTGCTGTAGCTCGGTGACCTTCTTTCGAAGTCTCACCTCACGTCGCAATGCATTTTTTAGACCAGCCCTGGCCTGTTTGGCATCTTTTAGGGCCTCTTTGAGCTGTACTGCGTCTGATATGTTGGCGAGTGAGGGCTTTTTTGAGGATCGTGTAGAGGGTCGTCGATTCTCCTTGTTGGCTCGGTGGCTTTCGTGTGCAGCAGCTCGTGCAGCACTGATTTGCTGTTTTTGCGCAACAGATTGCCTTTTTTTCATAGTAATGCGGCCCATAGATGCTGAAATCTTTTTGGTTAGTATTATCCATCATGTTTGGCATTCTTTCATACCGAATTTGAGCGAGTAGTACGTCTGCAGACAGTAGGAGAGCTTGTCTTGTTGTGGCGGGACGCGGCGTGTCACACTACTGTCACACTTGTTGGACGCGTTCGCGTTCCCGATCGCTCGGGTGCATGTGACGGTAGACTGCCTCATGGTATGCCTTCACAAATTAGATTTCAGAGCTCAGGGTATTCACATCGATATTATGTCCAATCAGAATTCTCATCTCATACCCGATGCTTGAGATACAACTCGTAACAGACCATCCAAGTAAGAAATCGGTAAACTGATTGGGTCAATCCAAGATGTCATAATTTCTAACATTTCTCTCTCTGGAAGTTAGCGTGTAGATGAGTGAGTCCGAGCCAAAATGCACCTCCATCAGGTCTCAGCCATTTGGCAGAAGACGGTCCTACCAAATACAACCAATCATCCCGGGCCCTAATCGAGAATTGCCCACCACCACATGTTTCCGCTCGGCGAAGAGTTCCCGGTTCTTGAGCACCTGATCCTCGACCTTCAGGGCTACTGCAGCGAGCAGTTTCACCTCTTCAGTTCCTGTCCCAAACTTCGCACAGTGGAATTACGCCTGCAGGGAGATGGACACCTTCCAAAGATCAATCTGGAGCAGTCAGGCGCGACCATTGAGCATATCGCCGTGACCACACTCGCGGACTGTGACTTTGACACGGAGCACTGTCTGCGCCATATTATCTCCCTCCTCGACCAATGCTGGAATCTTTCCACTTTGATCTTCGAGCCGCAAGTCTCGTGGCTCTCAAATCGGGTCCGCCTAGACGACGACGATTGTATCGACCTCTTTCATTGCCAAGAGCTCGTCGTATATGACAGCCGCCTGTTCGATGCCATCGTCGACTTGTCACGCCTTGAGAAGCTCACTATCATTGACCGTATGGCAAAGGGCGGCGACATCTGCCGGCGTCTGCAGGAAGTCCTTAATTTGTCCAACCCCGGGGCCTCATGCGGTACGCTCACCCATATCACTCTCCATACCAACCTTTCTCTACAATTCGTCAACCTTCTCCAACGCACCCCAAACGTCTCTCATCTCACTCTCGGCCGAGACCCGATGTCACACATCTTCGAACCCCACACGGCAGCGGAGAACTACGAGCCGTGGCCTTCCTGCGAGGATCCGTGCGAGTGTGAGTGTTGGGGTTTGGACCTCCTCATGCACACTCTCGCGGCGTCCGCATCGTTCCTGCCCAAGCTCCGACATCTGTCCGTCATTGTACGGAGGATGAAGCAGTGGTACCTCACGCACACGGACAAGACGCTCGAGACGCTTCTCAAGACGCGCGCCGGGCAGCTGGAGACGTTCAACTTGGTTCTGACGATGAAGACGCGTAGGAACTCGCCGCGGTTCTGGTGGTCGCGTGCGGTCTTGGAGAGTGTGCGGGATCAGGTGGACGTGCGCATTGAGGTTGGACTGGTTGATGAAGACGAATTTGAGGACCCTGTGTCCTTGTTCACGTTTCCCGGACACGCCTATTCATGATGGACTCGATTATCGGACACTACCCCTAGTTTACAGCATAGATTACTGTTGACCTAATACTTTGTGCCCTGCTGTATCGTTATTTGCTTTCTTTCGTGTTTCTGAAGATACTTGTTTTCGTACTGTACCAATGCTATCTTTTCTCTTTGAGCTTGTGATACTGTAGATGTTTTCTCAGAACGATGATACATTTTGAGCACAGTTGGATGACTGTAGCAAGGAAGGAAGGAAAAGTAGAGCGTTCGTAGTAAATTAAAGGGATTGGGGCGAGCCGCAAAAGCGGCGGAAACCGACGACGCCGTTCTCTAATCGCATGCTATGACTGCATTCTCCTGCAAGGAATCGGATCAAGAACCACCGTCAAGGGTGGGCGAAGGTGCATACCGGTCTCGCAAAGGTCCAGCAATTTAAGGATGTGTACGCGCGTGCATATCCCACCTCGGCGTATGCGAACATGTACATCCACTTTCTGATGAACGCTTGCATTCGTTTCTCGTCACGGAGCTCTGGGTATCTTTGCGCCATACGTGTCGCTACGTCACCCTTGAAGTTCTTCTGCAAACGTCTGTGAATAAGGTCAGACCGTCAAGCAAAAGCATGTGAGTCGGCAGTGCTGATGCATATACCTTCCCCATTCGCGCAGTGTTCGCGGATAATCTAGAGTTGCTCGTCAGCTCACACAATGATGGGCACCATTGCAACTGCAGCTTCAACGTACGTATACCGAAGTCTTCGCACTGGAAAAGGACAAATCTTCCAGGGACAGCTTTTTGAACCGAGTAAGGTAAGAAGGTTGCATTGGGAAGATGAGTGTTTGGCCAATGGTAATGCCGGGCGAAATCATTAGTCCTAGATAGAGCGTAAGTGGCATCTGGCAACGAGAACTTGAAAGGGTAAATATATTCACTGATAGTCCGAGTAGCGATGCTCGGGTTGGGCCGTCGCCGTGATCACAACCGTTGCACGATCTTTCTTCAATGCCCAGTCGAGGATTGAAAAGAACTCGGTACAATGCCGGACGCCCACCGCCTGCGTCGACCGTGTAATTTCTAACCGTATCCGACTGAAGTGAAGGAACTCACCTCAAACATCTCTGACGCGACAAACGCGTCGAAAGACTTTTCGAATGTTTCGGGAAGCTGACGGTAGTCACACAGATGAACGGTGACCATTTTCGAGAAGCCTTCCTCTTCAATCCGTTGCTCTGCCATTATTTTCTGCTCCTCAGAAAGCGTGATGCTTTCAACCGTGCAGCCCAATCGTGCCGCCTGTTGATATAGTCGGCATCATGTAGAAGGAAAAAGAAAACCTGCTCTGAACCTCGATGGCCATCGCTCCCCACCCGGTTCCAAACTCCAGAAGGCGATCTCCTGGGCGCAAGCGACACCTTTCCAGTAGATTGCGCGTCTTTCGAAGCTGCGCAGCCTCGAGGTCGCCTTCGAAAGGTCCGACAGTCAAGTCACCGCGAGGGCCGTGCTCTTCGTCAGTCCAGTGAGCACAAGAGTACATCATCTCCTTGCTGAGTATGCACTATGCATTGCGTCAATTGGAGTTATATGCTGCTCAGAGTTCGAAAACAAAACCTCCATGAACTCGTTAGAGACATCGTATGCCACCTCCTGCCATTGTTTTAGCCAATGAGCAACATGGTCACTTGAATGAATAAAAACTTACCGCGTTCCATTTTGCGACGGAGAGAGACCATTGCCCAAATATGTTGATGAAGAGACTGGAGGCGAATGCAAATAAGTAACCGAGGTAGCCATTCAGTCCATTCAGAGCAATCCGGTTGTCCAAGCAGAACTTCGAGAGGGAGATAGGTCAGAAATGGTGTTCGTCAACGGCTACCTACAATGTGACTGACATTTAACAGGCCTTGGAGGTCGGTAACATCAAACTCGCCTTCCATGTAGGCCTCAGACACTGCGGTACAACTGTCAATGTGAGCCGTATGGAAGGAAGCTTTCGATTTACAGCCAATGTCATACGACAACAGGAGACGCAACCACATCACATTGTTGTTGATCTTGAGCTGGACCGGATCCTTGCCACTGGTGGCCCTTCCAAATTCGTGGATTCCGTCGTCGTCCTTGATGATAATCCGGCCTTTGATGACACTTCTGCTCAACAGACGGAGGCAGATCCAACGCGCTGTGAGAGCTCAGTGAGACGAATGTACTAGGTGAGTAAAGCATCAGGTACCAACCTAGGCCTACGGACAAGTATGTGAGGCTCGCGCTTAGGCGCAGAAAGGACAGTAACTGAAAGCGCCAAGTAGGAGGATGAATCATTGAAGATGGGAGCCTGTGAGTCACAGATTATTGGCGGTGCATTTGTATTGCGGCCTGCCGTGTACTGGTGAAGAGAAATTCATGACAGACGGTCGTACGAATGTCAATTTGATTGGGGAATTCTTGCCGTCTGGCATACTCTGAAGCGGTCCCAGAGGTCCACCTCACCGTCCTAGAAAGTCAATAACATAGAAGTGTGGACGATGGTCTCCTTTCATTTCAAGTCGCGTTCTGCCATCAAGGAGATGATCGTACTCGATCACAAATTTAGGTCTTCATCACTCCTGGATCAAGGAACTGGGAAAGGCTGGCGAGATCATATGGGGTGCCACGTTTTTTCCCATTGACGTGGAAACTATGTCCGCAAAGAGTGTCACTGAGTTTCGAGTGCGGAGTCAACACTAGAGGATTCAAGGCCGGCAAGAAAATTGGCAAGGGTCTTGGGAATGAGTGCACACGGTCGTGCGTGGGACATTCATTACCTTTCGTCACAATGTCCTCATCAGGCTCCTTCAATCGGAACATCTTCTTGCTGCGGACGCTCACGGTGGACAAACCATGCCTGGATTACCGAGAGATCAATGGCTCGCCGCACCGAAGTTGAACCGCCGAAACATGCTCTGATCTGTGGCCCGCAAGTTGCTCACGGTACGACTTCCTAAATACAATTCCTCGGGAGATCCCTCCTGGACCTCTGGTCACCTGTGCACAGCAGTTAACCACCGTGCAATTCCTGCAACAGATTGCATATGAGAAGGCAACAATCTCGTTATAGCGCGCTCCACGGCCAGCGGGATGCTCACATTTAGATCTGCCGTCCCACCTCATCTGAGCTCGCATGCAGATTGATTGGATCACCTTCCTCCTTCGTCAATCTAGCCTTACTTATTCACCTCGGGACTGTAGATTCTCCGGACTGCATGTTCAAAGCTGCAGAAGATGCCGGGAGCGCGTCCGAGTCCAGAACGATGATTGGGATGAGGTCATAGATGCGTCCGTAGTGCCCTTGGTCCTGCCGCTCAAATCGACGGCTCATACCATGAACAATCAGAACATAAACTGTACAGAGAAGCCACAGACGTGTGTTTTCCGTAGTGCTTGATTCTGCGGCGCGAAGCAACGGCCCATAGATCAAACATCATTCATGAACAGCCAGAATGTAAGCTGTACCCGCCCATCCCTGGTCACAAGGAGATGCAAAAGAGACAATTATGACGCTTCTGTGGATGATATACCGACTTGTCGTTGCTCGAGTCTCCACGCCACGGAAAGCCCTTTGGCCACATCAAACTAGTGAGATGTCTTATATCCGTCTCTCCAACTTTCAAGAAGAATTGAGGAATCCCTCATGTTTTGATTTACATATAACTCTTGTTGGTTCAACTTGGGATAAGAAATCTTTGCACTTGTAGATCTACAGACTCTGCTAGTAGTTTGTAAACTAACGCTCCACTGACATTATACCAATATCTTGCGAGCTGTTCTGCGTATTTTTTACTTGTGTAGTAGCCGTTATCTCCAGGACTGTGTTCTCGTTGAATGATGGATATTGTCCAGTTTTAGATCTTGCTTGTGACTCAAGCTCTCCGGAAGAGACAGACTCCTGTTGAAACTGGATTGCGGACCTTGGATCCTAAGAAACCATTATAAGAATTGTACATTCACCTAGAATAGATATCTCACCGTGCCAATCATCCTACTAGTGCGAGTTAATGGGATTGAGACCACATTTTGCCCCAGTCGTGATTGAATGTGATCCCTCAAATTGAGGCTGCAAAACGACCAGTGTAAGTGTATAGCACAAGTAAGCAGGTAGTCTGAAGTGATGACTCACGATGTTAGCAAGGCATTTGCGTACACTGTCCGAGTTGTGCATCAAACTCCGTCAATTCAACAAGACTCCTAGCACTCACATTTACTCAGAGGTAAGTACACTGCAAAGTTCATATTGTGTCAAGGAGGCGTGAAGAGCATTATAGCTTGTAACTTACATGCAAGCCATACGAGACTGGTCTTTGGGAGAGCAACATTCTGAGAAAGTGCTCAGATACAGGCTTGAATAGGCATGATGACTGAGCGTAACAAACCGTCATGAAGCATGATAACTGAACCAAGCTAGAACAAATGAGATTAAAATGAGATTATAGATCAAGCCTGTGCTCAGAGCTCACGCTGTTAAAAGACCAGTGTTGATTGTATAAATCAACAAGGTGTTGATGACGCTATCTGTGCTATGGAGAGCATGAGTCAGAATATAGGGACTAATCATAAATAACAAACCGTGCAATTCCAGCTCTGGACTTGTAGAGGAAGTATGAGAGCACGGCCGCAATCCAGAAGTCTCCAACCACAGCAAGAGAGAATCCCAGATACAGGACCCACTGTGGGAGACAGCACTTGTAAGTGACAAATATTGAGTGTGCAAGATGAGTACTTGCCTCAATCTTAATGATGAGAATGTTCAAAGGAGTATCAGACAACCTATTGAGCTTGTAAGACCATGCTATCATGGGTGGTTGCCTCAGTATATATGGATAGTCATACGTTTCAAATGCATTGGCTATGATTGAGATGTTAAGATAGAGCAAGAATTGTTCAGAGTAAGCGTACCTAGTGCATCAATTTCCAGAGCGATAATGAGGAATAACTGATATCATTGGTCCCGTCAAATCATATTGTAAGCCTCAGTAAAGTCATGCGCACCACTATGAAGACATGCCATTTGCTGCGCTTGCTGACTAGAATGTCAATGCGTGATCAGTACACAACTGTGGCATAACAATGAAGACCAACGAATCCAGATGCGATGTGTGTAGAACCTGGATGCACATCAGTATTCTCAACACCATCGTGCAATCATGAATAAGCTGTTACTGACAGTTTAACAACAGTGTCACTTGTAGGCTAAAGAGATAGCTGAAGTTCAACAGAGTGACCATGGATGTGGGGTCTGTACTTGCCGACAGTAAGATTGTGGCCTACATGAAATAATTGGTCAGAAATTCTTTAGTATGGTGAGTTACGATTCCACTAACAGTAAGGCTCCTGTCAAAACACAAGAGTCAGTGTCAAGTCAGGAAGGGGACTCTTGTAGCTCTTACCACGGAGTTGATTCAAGAGACTTGATATTGCCATAATTGGTGACGAGGAACCTTTGGAGAACACTGAGGGCCGTATACATCATAATGTTCCGAATTCTCACCAGTAAAGCATATGCACAACGAAGACAACATGAAGTGTGTCCATAACCCTGATTGTCGGGATGATGTTTAGTATGGTAATCACGGCAGGCTTGTGAAAGGGCGCTCACAAGACAACCGCAACCTGACAAAATGTCGGTATTGTTGTAGAACATGCAATTCACAAATACTCACCAGTAACTTGAGACCCGGTGAATTCTGGCGCCCTGAGGTGTAGAAGTAGAAGCATTGGAGAAAGGTAACACCTATAAGATACCTGTCTGTCAGGTAGTTCGGGGATTTTCAGAGCACTTAACACACCATAGAGGCTAGCAGACAGAGTCATGTCAGACATGATTAGCGACTGTCAGTGAGGGAAAAGCACTGACATGAGAGTCACAGCGCCGCCGAGGAAGACAGCACCTAGAGTTGAATCGTAAACAGACATAAGAGTGGTGTAGAACGATATGGTTAGCTCGGATGATGAGAGGAAGCACTGGCATAGTGCTATAAGAGTCTCTCCAACTTTGTGATGAGCAGGTTTCACGCGCTGAGCCGTGGCACTCAGATCCTGAGCTGTGAAGATCACACGGGGAAGAAGGGCTACGTGTTGACCCCCATATCAGCACATGGCCTTGGAACTCGCAAGTCACGTTTGATTGCAATCTATACCAAGCGGGGCATCGCCCACAAAAATATCTACGGCCAACTTGCCCCATTGAGAGAGATGCAGATATTCGGTGCATGCCTGAGGCCTCTGTGAGAAAGTCTTCGAGGTTCGCAAAGTCACGGTTTATTATCAGACAAGCGCCGCTGAACGTTCCGAGCGCCGGTGACACGAAACTAGGTTGCTTAGTAGAAGGAAGGAAGGAGGTATTGGGCCCGGAATCTCATAGTAAGCGTGATGTATGATATCGCCGAGAAGGTCTACGCCAACGTTTCCACGGAGATTGTGAGCTCGGCTGAGGGTCGCTTGCTGGGGCAGCCTTACGAGATGCGGGTCATACGAACCCAGTACGAACCCAAGTTTGAAGTACGTACCTTATGTAAGTGATTGACCGGCATTCCATATTGGGACCGTGCTGTGTTAATCCTTCCTTCTTTCCTTCCCACACCTTCCACGTCTGGCAGGTCCCGCCAGGATCTCGGGGGCCATGTAGCAAATGAAAACCATATACCGTCACATGCGCATGCCCATTCCGTTGACGTGCATATAAATCGGTCAACTCAAATCTGTCGTCTCCTCCTTGGACATCAAGTTCGATGGACTCACTTTACAAAATCTCCAGCATGGCTCCTTTTTTGGTCGCTATCTCTGTTTTGGTCTTCGTTCTTTTGGTTCGGATCGTGACATGGCGGCGAAATTCGATGGCCACACCTCCAGGCCCACCTGGTAAACCTATCATCGGTAACTTTGGAGACATGCCCAGCGGCGGCTACGAGTGGGTCAAGCACAGGGACCTGGCACGCAAATACGGTGAGCTCGAGAGCTCGTAATCCTTTCGGGCCTGTTTCTAAATCTCAGAATGAAAGGCGATATTGTTTTCTTCCGCGTCTTCGGCCTGCCGGTACTCTCCGTCAATTCGACTCAAGCAGCGAACGCTTTACTAGAACAGAAGGCTGCGATATACTCTGACCGTCCAAGACTCCCAAGTATTAAGGAGCTGTCAGTATCTCCGATGTCGGTTGACGATTATTGATGAAAGATGCAGCGCCGGATTTGGCTGGAACCTTCTTTTGAAGTCCTACCACGAAGGATGGGCGGCACATCGTAAAATTGTCGCCCAGCGCCTTCATCCCACAATTGTCGCTACTCAGTATCGGCCGGTCATGCGACGAGAGATCCGCACTTTTCTGAAACGACTGCAAGCAAATCCGGATAATGTTGTCAAACTCCTCAAATTGTCGGTGCAATTCCTCCGCCCGTGTGAAGTAGCATCTGCTCATGTCTCCTAGAACAACCGGTGCAATTATCGTGATGATCACTTACGGGCATCAGGTCAACGATGAAACGGACCAGTACATCGCAATGATGGAGGAAACTCGCACATCCGGGGAGAAAACCATAGGTGCAGCTCTTGTCGATATCACACCCGTTCGTAAGTAGGAGATATCTTTGGCGAGTTGATTGGTACTGACGTGGTGCAGTCCAATACATCCCGACTTGGTTCCCAGGCGCGGCATTCAAGCGCCGCGCAGTATCCCGGCGACGGAATGCACAAAATCTTCGTGCTATTCCATACAATCACATCAAGCAGGACTTAGTATGTCAAGGAAAGTTCTGTGAGATTGCTGACTGACGCTGTCGAAAGGCTGCTGGAACTGCTCAACCATCGATCGTCAGCTCCCTGATCGAAGAGAACTTTGCAGGTGAACACGAAATGAGCGAACACGACATTCAAGATCTCGGTGGCACTTTCTACACAAGTCAGTGATTCACCGCTATCACTCTTACTCTACTGACTGTCGTGAACAGCGGGTGCAGATACTGTTAGTCACAGCTCGCGTCGAGTCACCACATCGGCTGATAGTTCTCTAGACTGCTACCGCCCTGATCGACTTCTTCCTTGCGATGATGCTGTACCCAGATGTGCAGCGCAAGGCGCAGGAAGAGTTAGATGCTGTCGTTGGGCGCCAGAGACTTCCAGACTTCGATGATCGCGACAATTTGGTATATGTCTCTTGCATCGTCAAGGAAACTCTTCGGTGGCGACCGGTGGCAGCAATAGGTGGGAACATCATCCAAACTCTACACGCTGTCTCATTCTCTTTGGAAGCGGTCCCCCACTACACGACCCAAGATGATGAGTACAAGGGCTGGCACATCCCAGCACGGACCACTGTACTGGCAAATATCTGGTAAGTCGGGATGGCTCAGCTTTCTGACGGCGCTCAGATTTGGACCATCAGGGCGATGCTTCACGAGGAAGACATTTACAAGAATCCCGAGGCGTTCAACCCAGAGCGATTCCTCGGCGATGAGAAAGAGCCGGAACCCAATGTCGCATTCGGTTTCGGACGTGTATGTATCTTCTCATGACGTAGACCACAATTAACTCGCAATTCAGAGAATCTGCCCCGGACGTTTCTTTGCAGATGACTCTCTTTTCCTTTTTGTTGCCTCGATCCTTCACGTCTTCAAGATCTCGAAACCAGTTGATGAAAACGGCATGGAGTATGTACCGTCTGTGACATGGTCTTCGGGACTAGTTAGGCAAGTGTTGATGCATTCCCAGTTATCTAATTTTGACCGAACATCGCAGCGTGCCCAGTCCGTTCTCGTACACACTCACTGCGAGAGAGGTCGAAGGGTCTGATGTCTAGAACCTGCCTTCTTCCATTCTGTGTAAGGCGAAGTGGTGATCCCCGTGATGACATGCGTCTCTCTTGTTTTCCGCCGAGCAATATGTGCTACTGTCAGAGATGGGAGCTATCTCCGAATCAAGATGGTGATAGTTGACTGATTGAAATTGTATACCGGCTGTTGTATTGGTGC
The DNA here is from genome assembly GCA_019915135.1 of Strobilurus pachycystidiatus. NCBI lineage: Eukaryota > Fungi > Basidiomycota > Agaricomycetes > Agaricales > Physalacriaceae > Strobilurus > Strobilurus pachycystidiatus. The sequence continues at coordinate 1,077,505 of JAHLMK010000019.1, read as the reverse complement.
GCTGGTTCTCCCGCCATTAATTTTAGTTGTACGTTCGCGTGTATCTACCACACAAAGATGAACCAGATCAGCCGGCCACAGAGGCTAATTCCACCGACATCTCTGCCCGTCCGATTGATATTGTATACTTACCACGATGTTGATATTGGTGCCTGGTTCTCCCGCCATTAACTTTACGGGTACGTTTGTGTGTATCTCAATTTGCCACAGAAGGACGAACCAGATCAGCCGGCCAGATAGGCTGATTTCACCGAGTCTCTCTCTGGATCCGTTGTTAAATAGCCGTCCGCGGTTCTGACTCAATACTTCTCCGCATCTACACAGACCAAAGCTTTGTTATGACACAACTACTGGTCGACGACTTCGTGGTACCTGGGACGCAAGAAGAAAGATATCTGAAGACCTGCGCGAAGCGCTATCAGCCCATTGGACGAACAGACGGGAAGGACTCTGTTGCGCTCATCTTCACACCAAATGTGGGGACTCGTAAGTACCTTTTCTCGAGTCGATAGTAGGTTATATTCACTCAGCGAATTTGTAGATCGAGAAACATGGCAAACAGCAATCGAGTGTCTCTTTGATATCCAAGAAGCCGCCAAAGGCCCTTGTAGTACAGTGATTACAGAGGCGTGGGCACTAGAGTATCCAAATCATGGAAGGGCAGCGGTCGTAAACGAGGAGAGGCTCCTGAGCATGCCTGAGGGCATCGGTGAGCACACCCCGATCCAAGAAAACTCTCATCATCTCAAGACAAAGATAGGTGCCCACCTATTCGCAAGGCAAATCCGCATCTTCCTGAAGGCCAACCTCGTCAAGGCCAATCATGTCATTCCGGTTGGCTACTCTGCTTCGACCTGTGTTATGTAGGCGCATTGTGTTATACGTGGCTGCGAAAACGCGCTAACATTGTCTGTAGGATTTTGACAACCATGGGGATGGATCTCGACAAGCTTCCATACCCTATGATGATCCTCGTTGAGCCTCCGATGATGACGCGTCAACTCACTGCGAAGGCTATGAAGAGCAAGGGGCCAGACTCTCCCAACGCTCAATTCGAGATGATCGTCGACGCTGTCAAGAACAAGAGAGACATCTGGTCTTCTCGGAAAGCGGCTTGTGTGTGGATGGCGAAGCGAGTTCCCTGGAAGAGTTGGGATCCGCGCGTTCTGACGCATTTCACGGTAAGTACTTAGCTGCTGAATTCTACGGGCCGTAGTACTCAATGAGAGTCAAGGAATTCGCCCTTCGTGACCTTCCGACAGCCTCGTATCCTGACCTCAGGGAGGGAGTCACTTTGTGCTGTACACGAGAGCAGGAGGTGACAGGATACACATACTTTCAGGATGCGATCGATGGTGTCGATCGCTTGACTGAGTTGTGTCCTGCTCTTCCCGTGCACTGCGTCTTCGGCGCAAAAAACGACCTCGTGTGAGTTCTGATGCCTCATCCGAGTGCTCGTCGGTGTCCTACCATTTCTTTCGGTCCGTCACTGACAGAGGCATCAACAGTGCCCCCGAAACTCAGAATGCACTCGTCGATCCTGCCGCTGGACGAAGAATGGCATCCATTACACGGATTCCCGGTGCGGGTCACCTGGTGCGTAAATTGCAACCATATCGCTTGTGCAAAAATACCCCTTTGACACGAAGAGGCGCAGGTCGTACAAGAACAGCCCAGACGACTGGCCGAATGCATCTACAGGATCCTCAATCCCAGTGACGGTTCTGGCCACAGCAGGCTTTGACAAGGGTAAGCAGAATATACGCCAAAGCGCTGGCATTCGGAAGGCCGAGCTATAGCCAGAGAAGACACATTTTGCCACACAAAAGAATAATGACTGACGACAATACATATCGTTATCCGCGTCTACAGTGAGAGCATTAAGCATCTGTCATCGCGTTAGAAGGTAATGTGGTGGTGGTGTGTGTCTCGTTCGCACCCGACTACGATGTTCGTAGTGTCCAGTATGGCACCAAGCGATGCGTCAACACTCACTCAACAATGTGTGACATAGCGACCGCCGCCGTCACCGACTCTCTTGGAAGCGACACCGAATTATTCTCATAGACCGTTATTCGCGGCGATGAACAAGACGCGTCGTTCCTCCCGAGTTCCGAGAACGTTTGTACTTGGTCTCGGCGTGCGTTAGGCGAACATAAGTGACGTGAACTGTTACCAGCGCCCCTCGAAGCGATTGTCGACCTTGACACTGGTGGCGACACTGCTGAACCGTCCGGGTCGCGCACATCGATATGCGTCAAGTGAAAGTCGACTTGGAGTCAGTGGAATTTCACGGCGCACGACCATGCCATGGTCACCTTCGCGTGTCGAAGGCTTTGCGCCAGGCTTATCAAGAAAACAGCCAACTTACCGACGAAGTCAAAGCTCAGATGACGGCGGTGCCGTTCTTGGAAGCCAACTCAGATAAATCTGTCTGTCATGTTGCATTGCATGCAGAGAACATGTTAATGTCCAGTACGAGCCATTGATGCGACTCCCACTGCAACTGCAAACGTCATGTCCGCCAAGCCCCACCTGCCGCGGTTATTGTTCCCAATGTTGATGTTACTGCTGCGAAAGACACGCCTGCTGGATCGAACGCTAGTGGTTTTGAACTGAAGCCGAACTCGATCACCGCGAAGTCGATGAGGCAAACGGACAAGCCGCGTACGCCGAAGCTTGTAGAGAAATTCCGACGGTGTCGTTGTCGAAAGGCGAGCGTCACTGAGCGGACGTGCGGCGCAGATAGGCTCTTCGCTTACGATGGCGGGGATATCGAAAGAGGGGTGACGAGCGTTCTTCACCGGGGCCCTCTCAGATGCAAGGTCAGTTGCTAGACCAGATGATCTAGGGAAAAGCAATCAGCACAGCGCACCCAGCATTGTATGCCGGCCTGGTACTGTTGTTGAATTTAGACGAGCGGCGCTGTCGCCAGGGTGTGGATCTCGAAAACGGCCGGGGACTTGACATGCGGTCTCGTTCCCCAGGTTTTGCCCGTGGGTCGTGCCCGCTTTATCCGCCGTATGCCACAGGGTGCCGATAGTGTGAGACGCGTGGGCGAATGGACCGCCGCGGTGAAGATGCGCTGCCGCAAGTCGTCGTTGGTTGTCGTGGCCTTTCTGCGATCCGGGGACGCAAGGGAGGTCGGCGATGACGTGGGTGTTGTATGTCTGCGTCCATTCGAGCGAGGGCGTTGACAAGGAAGGCGGAGAAGACGGGGGATGAGGGCAGGCAGTTTTTCACTGCTACGAATTGAAGAAAATGCTGGGAATCCTCGTAACCCAACTAGGTCCAGTCCTTCAACGCGCGTCGACGTCGGAAAGAGGGAAAGGTATCACAAAGACGGTGCCGCGGTCTTGATGAATGAGAATTCCGGTGGCGATGGCGGAGGGAAGGAAGGTAGCAAGCAGGTAGCAAGTCAACTAAGTAGCAGTTCCCACGAATGCCGCCGGCTGTGGCCCGGCACAAGCCTTTGAGGGATGATTACTTTCGTTCAAGTGGCCAGAGCGGCCGTACGTATTGTTGTCTTAGGTTGTCCAAGTATGTGTCAAGTCGACGATATATATATGTACGGTCGTGGCGGGAGTACCACAAAGTACATTCCCCCAACTTCCGCGCGATTCTACTCAACCCATTGTAAGCTATGCTTCATTCAAATTTCGTTATCAATGGTAGCTCGTGCTCTGCTTGGACTGGTTCAATGCTATGTTGATTGTGGTCCTCTACAAGCTACCAAGCCAGCCATCTTAGGCAGTCTCCTTTGCTTCCACCGTGGCCGGAGCTCTATCAGCGCTACCGTCTTCCAGACCCCATCTCTCATCCCGCTCAGTATGCAGAGGCATCGATTTCATGAACGCGCTAATGATCAAACCAATTCCAGATGCCCCAATGTGGATTCTCCAGATAACCTGCAAAGTCACGGCGAACGCCCGCTGTACCTCGGACTTCAACGGCTCGGCCATGTTGGGGATCTGAGGGATCAAGGCATAGGCCAGTTGCGTGCCGTGCGCCTTTCCTGAGAGAAGAGACTCTGGTAGTCGTGACCGGAGGCCGTTTTGGATGATTGTTCCAATGATGGTAAAGCCCCAGACCTATATCGGGATCTTAGGCTAACAGACAACACCAAGCTCAAAGAAAGGATAAACACCTGGGAGAATAGCCTACAGAAAACCAAGAAAGCCAAAGCGAATGCAGAAGATGTTACGGGAATCGGTGCCAAGACCGGAAAGTACGCTGTAGCCCAGATGATCCCAATGCCCGTGCCAACAATGATCTGGTATCCGATCGATGTTGCGCGCGATGTTGAGGCGTCAATAGTGCTGAGGAGGCCGAATCCAATCATCATCAAGCACCAGGAAATCCACATCTGCTGGCGAAAACGGTGCGTCCAGCCGACGGAAAGGCCAGCGATGATCGAGACGGGAGCCGACGAGAAGGTCAGGCCAAGTAGATCGACACCTGAACCGGTTGGCGAAGCGCCTTTGCAAGCTTGGTAATAAACAGGCAGGAAGTCTGAGAGGGAATCATGAGGAAATAATTGCATTGATGACCCTTGCACTTACAAACAAGATTGATGAGCGAGCTTGCAGCGAGGCCTATCTGGAGATACCTGACAACTGCCTCAGAAAAACCGCCGACCGTGGGGACAGACTCTTACCCGCTCAAGCTGGTGCGGTTCGAGACCAAGTGCATCGGAACCTTCATGAGATTGTAAAGACAACTTCGATCCATTCACATGGTACGTACCACGGGATTCGAAGCCCATCTCCATTCGTAGACCATTGCACCGACCAAACCGACAAGGCCAAGGCAGAGCGGAACGAGGACATGGGCAGAACCCCATGGGTAAGTGACACCGCCCCATGTTATGCCGAGAAGAGACGAGCAAGTCGAGGATACCATGAGAAGTATGCCGCTGCCCATACAGTCAGTAGTCAATCCACAGCGTCAGTGACATTTGAGAACAACACACATCCAGTCTATGTTTCGAAGTTTATCTTTCACAGTTCCTGGTGGTGTTGGGACTCTCAGGAAAATGAGGGCGAGGACAATACTGATGCCCATGGGGGGGATGTTGAGATCTGAATGTCCATTTCAGCTTCGGGTCGCGTCCTCGACAGGATTATATCTCACAGAAAAACCATCGCCACTGTCCCTGATCAGCCAAAGATCCAGCGACCAGCGGTCCTATTCCGCCTGCAAGCGCCCACGTTCTGCCGAATGTCAAAAGGGATACTCAAAACATAGGAGATACACGTGCAGACCGAACAAACCGTTGTATTTCCCTCGTTCATGCAACGAGACAAGGTCGGAAAGGATGATCTGTGTGATGGAGAAGATTCCACCCCCTCCAGCTCCTTGAATGACTTCAAGAAAAAGTGAGACATATCTTAAGGATGCCTACAATGTCACCAACCTCGTCCAACAATAAGCGTGCCCATGTTATGAGAAGCGCCGCATATTGCACTACCGGTAGCAAACAACGAGAGTGAAACCACGAGGACAGGGCGTCTTCCAAATGCCTTGTAGGGCATGATGAGTGTCCCTCCAAGTCCGAGAACAAGACAGATAGAACCTCGGCAAAGCCGCCACAGAGCGTGAGTAACGCAGTGCAGGATATCGCAAATGCGCTAGCAACCCAGATGAACTGCGTCAGATGCAGGTCATCAGCGATGACAGGTAGCGCTGTAGAGATGCCATTCTTGAGAAGGTTGTCAAAGGAAATTCGTAGGCGAGTCATTTTGAGAGGTGGCCCTACCCCTTCGAGAACGGCCAGAAACAAAGCAAGTAGCAATGAAGTGAGTATAGCCCAGAATCTGATCCCTTTCGCAGCGGGCGACGAGGTCGGTGGGGCTTCGTTGGTAGCCTGAGACATGTTGCTGATAGAGTTGCTGCATTAGTCGCTTGAACTTATGTGGGCGGCTAAGGCGTGCCTCGGCGGAAGCGCGAAGACTGGCGCGTGCACACGGAAAAGCCCGAGAGTGACCCAAAACTGGGATGTCCGTATTTGGCCAATTATTGAATTGTGATCGTTCGCACGCGCCCGGTGTACTTCTTGCAGCGACCATCGACTTGTCGTACACTTCTCAAGATGATGGATTCGATGTGCACTCATCACTGAGGGCTGCGCCCCCGGACACCCCGGTAAAGTATGGAGACGGGGAAGTTCTCTCAGATACCAACTGTGGGGAGATGGATGCGCGCGCCAATCGACATCACAATGGAAAACCCATGTGAGCCTCGTACAGAAGCATTCACAGCCTGTACGTTATTAGGCGTTGACAACCGGTAGGTCAATGTTTTGATTCATCCATTCATACTTACACGGCACGGACCAGTCACTAACAGCCCAGATCTTGAGTCACTCGTATCAGGATTCAATGATCTCTAGCGTCTGAGTGGGATGTCTTTCCGGCACTTACAACCGGGTGTCCCCGAGGGCCCCATCCTTGCGAGTGGTTGCTGAGATTTACGGAGTCTTTCGTTTCCTAATCCGGACATCATGGTCACACCTAGATTGAATTCCACCCGCACAACTGGAATACAATCCCACGGAAGATGCCAATAGCAGCTCAATGCTACGCTCTTGCCAAAGTGGAGCTCTCGTGAGGTTCTGCGGTATGTTTCATTCAATACCTGACACGGTCTTGTGCCACGGCTCGACGGCGGGCTCACGGCTTCCAGGATCCCAAGCCTTCAGTTCTTGTCCCAAACTTTGCACAGTGGACGCTCGCGGACTGTGATTTTGACATGGACACTGTCTGCGCCATATTGTCTCCCTCCTCGACCAATGCTGGAACCTTTCCGTGACTTCGATCTTCGAAACGCAAGTCTCGTGGCTGTTGAATTGGGGCCCCCTAGACGACGACGACTGTACTGACCTCTTTCATTGCCAAGAGCTCGTCGTATATGACAGCCGCCTTTTCGATGCCATCGTCGACTTGTCGCGTCTTGAGAAGCTCTCTATCATTGACCGCATGGCCAAGGGCGGCTAGATCTGCCGGCGTCTGCAGGAAGTTCTCAACTTGTCCAACCCCTGGGCCTCATGCGGTACGCTCACCCATATCACTCTCCATACCAACCTTTCTCTACAATTCGTCAATCTTCTCCAACGCACCCCAAACGTCTCTCATCTCACTGTCCGCCGAGACCCGATGTCACACATCTTCGAACCCCTCACGGCAGCGGAGAACTACGAGCCGTGGCCTTCCTGCGAGGATCCGTGCGAGTGAGCGTGTTGGGGGTTAGACCTCCTCATGCACACGCTCGCGGCGTCGGCATCATTCCTGCCCAAGCTCCGACATCTGTCCATCACTGTACGGAGGATGAAGCAGTGGTATCTCACGCACACGGACAAGACGCTCGAGACGCTTCTCAAGACGCGCGCCCGGCAGCTGGAGACGTTCAACTTGGTTCTGACGATGAAGACGCGTAGGAACTTGCCGCGGTTCTGGTGGTCGCGTGCAGTCTTGGAGCGTGTGCGGGCCCAGGTGGACGTGCGCATTGAGGTTGGACTGGTTGATGAAGAGGAGCTCGAGGACCCTGAGTCCTTGTTTGCGTTTCCCGGACACGCCTATTCATGACGGGTTCGATTATCGGACACTACCCCTAGTTTACAGCATAGAATCCTGTCGACCTAATACTTTGTGCCCTGCTGTATCGTTATTTGCTTTCTTTCGTGTTACTTGAGATACTTGTTTTCGTACTGAATGCTATCTTTCTCTTTGCGTTTGTGTTACTATGAATGTTTCCTTTGAACGTTATACAATGTGAGCGTGGTTGGTTAATTAACTGTAACTGGCGAGCGTTGGGTTTTCAAAGACGTGTAATTGACATCAGTCGCCGGTCGATCAATCATTTCCATGTTGTTTCCGCACCATCAGTGATCACACACTCTAATCCCGCACTGCGCTCAGCCCTAGCCTGGAAATCCGGCTCTAGTAGCGAAGACAGTCGTTCGCTCAGCCCGTCATTCACAATCTGAATCCTCTCAGTACACCCTTTTCTAATCTCTCAAGACGTCTTTCCTGAAATATTTATCAGCTCGATGTCGCGGTCACCGTCTATTCCCGCGTCGGCCGCCGTTGCAGGAACCAAGGACTACTCGGCTGAGTTGCCCTTCGAGCTCTTATCCCTCATATTTGAATCTCTCATTCCCACCAAATTTCCTTCCATCTTCGATTACGACTATCCACCCTCCGACTTTCTCTCCTGGGCACGCCACAGACCACACAGAACGATTCTACAAGTCTGTCGTCTTTGGCACGATGTTGCCTCAACATGCCGCCCCCTGTGGAGTCACTACTTCGTTGATCTCATTTCCCCTTGCTCTTTCTCCCCAAAAGCCGTCGCTTTCATGCGCAAGTCGTTGGAGCTCTCTGGTGAACACCCTCTCAGCCTCGGATTTTACCTCGACGGTGGAGATCAGGACTCTGTTTTTTGGGACGAGGAGGAAGCGCTAGTAGAGCGCCGAAGAAGGAATATGCTCCTCAGGATGTTCACGCCGCATTCAGCTCGATGGCGGACGGTCTTCTTAGGGTGGCAAGACCCTGACATTTTGATGAATCTCGAACCGTTCGACGACAATGGTTTGACGTTCAGCGCTGTAGCGCATTTGATCATTGACGAGAAGGATACGCTCCATCACGGCGAGGAGATTACCTGGTTCGGCTGTGGTCCCCGTCTACGTACTTTGGAGGTGCGCCTACAAGAGCAGGCAATATTCCCCAAAATCAGGCTGTGGAGTTCCTGCGAGCATCTCAAAATCATCAACATGGAGCGTTATGGTATCAAATCACGGCGTGGCGTGCGGAATCTTCTATCGTTACTCGAGCAGGCTTGGGGGTGCAAGGCATTGCTGTTCTCATCGCGATTGCCGTGGCTGTCACGCCATACTATCAGTGAACTAGAGGGTGAGGCGGACTTGCACTGCTGTCGGAAGCTCGTCACCCATGACAGTCGCCTTCTTGCCATGTTCGAGACGGTAAGGGGGCTGGAGGAGCTCAGCATTGTTGATCGTCACACGGATGGACTTTCCATCGCCGCCTGCCTGATAACACTCCTATTCAAACAACTCTCCCCACGCACATCCTTGACTCATGTCTACCTGCACGTCAAATTCTCTCCTTTTCTCGTCATCCTCTTCTCAGAGACTCCAACCGTCACTCATCTCACGATCATTATCGCACCTGTCCAAATATCCTGGATGGACTCCTACATGGGTGACGAAGACTATGAAGACCCAGACAACTATGCGGACGAAGCCGAATGTGCGGCGCTCGACGCATTCTTGAAACTTGCTTTCACCAAGCTAGATTTTATCCCCAAACTCCAGCACTTAGCCGTCACAGTTCGAGACATGGAAACTTGGCTACTGCCTCTCACGAGCAAACATATGGGGAAGTTCTTGGCGGAACGATCTACCATTGGGCTTCGTTCTTTCCACTTCAACGCGAGCGTGGACTCAGCTGAAGACTCTGTAATTGAGTTGTCGGACGAGTTCATGGGAGGACTCGAGTACAGAGATCTTCGCATCTTTGTGCAATCCTTAGGAAGAGAGGAGCCATTGTTCATCTTTCCGAAGGACTTGAAGAAGCCATGCTTTCTCCCTGAGTATTAATTTCTGTTTCAATACTTTCTTGCGTACCAGTAGTTGCTCTCGCCACGTTATTTGGCCAACTTCCATACTCAATCACCTGCTCTGTGTTTCATAGTTTTGCCCGTTGGTCTTGCTTATCTGTCGTTCTCACCACCTTACTTGCAGAACTTATCCAGTCGTAATACATCAAATTCTCTTGAAATAAGTAGTAGTAAATCTATCCAATACGAAAGAAATCTAGACTGCTGTGACGAAAGTCTTGTCATTCGACTTCTCGTCGAGATCCTCGTTTGAAGCCCGTCCACCTTCGAGACTACCATCCGTTGTTTCAAAATCGTCGGGATAAATTCCTTTCTTTAGTTGAGTGTCCTTATTCGGGAAGACTGTTGACAAAGCCCAGTATACGAAACCGGCAGTGAAGAACTGCAATAGAAGGGTTATCTTGCGTTGCTCGACATTTGGACGACGGAGTGAAACGTACCCCGAAGAACGCGTCAATCTGGAATAGATGTAACACGCCACCGACGTCGATGTTGTGGTTAATTGCCGCCGCGAGACCTGGAAGGGCTGGGGTAACAGTAATCAAGAGGGCGACAAGAGCGCGGAAGTTCTGAGTAGGTCATAAGTCAGACCAAGAAGACTGCAGGGACAAGACGCGCTTACAATTCCATGCCAGTAACTATAGATGCCTTTGGGGTCGTACATTGCTGGAACATCGACGCGACCACGGTTGACGAGCCAGAACTGAGCATGATATATCAGTAGGTTGAATGAGATGGTGGTGACACAAGTCGTACATCTGTAATCATACTACAGTGCAACAGATCGTTAGTATCCTTAGGACACAGCAGAACAAGTTAGAACTACGCACATTGCTGCGAACGGGCCCAAGAAGATTGTGTATCCCGACATGAACGATAAGAAACCCGGCGCGCTCGCCAAGATTTCCCAAGGACACAAGGCCCATCCTCCCAACACTGCACAGATGACCTGCCCTCTCCGAATGTTGACGTACTTCGGAAAGAGGGCCATCAAGTCGTTGGCAGCACTCATGCTGTTCCCTGCAATGTTCGTGCCGATCGTGGCCAGCACGAAGCTGAATGAAAGGAAGAAGACAGCAGCGCGGTTATCCCAGCGGTCGATGAGCTTTAGCGGGTCCCAGAGCGTCTCTCCATAAATCGATTGCCCAGTGGCCGTGACCGTGATACCAACGAAGCCAACCCAAACGAATCCGACAGGAATGACCAGCAATTGGATCAGTTGACTGTGGTAAATTCAGTCCCGGTACATTAAATGGAGGGCGTAGACTTACGAGCGCGGCGACTTGGAGTATCTCTGGGGAACGACTAATATCAAAATCACGAAGAAGAAGAAGAATATACATGCACCTGACGTACAGCAAAATCAGGGATGTTGACTCCGAGTGTTATCCAAGAACCAATGCTGCTATTGATTGCTGCCAGGAATGCCCAACTCCGTGCCGCACCAGTGAGTGTAGCCGGGGCAGCGTGAGTCAGAGTCTCTGAGGTCGGTACACGTACGACGGCCCAGATGAGCATGGCGAACCAGGCAATAGGAATAGTGAGAGATTTGGCGAGGAACAACCACCGAATCTTTTGTGGTGAGACGAGCATCAGGGGAAATTGGAAAAGCCAGAACAGAAAGTAGGTCATCATGGCTATCAACAACTTTCAGAGAAAGGTTCGCGGACGAGGGTGGCTGATTCACTTACAAGCTGAAGTCATTCCCGCGTCGGCCGGTAGATGGTTAGGAATCTTCGCGACTGACGGCCATATGGCTTTGACCATCTGGTATACACACTCCCCACCGGTGTAGCACTGACGCAAAGGTCATGTTTTGGAGCGAAACACGTAGGCTCTGAGGGCATACCTGTATACCGTACCAGAACAACGCGAGGATGACCCGACTGACGATGGCAAAATATGCAAACCAGAATCCAAAAGACGCTCGAACGGCGACAGGGAATGGAACATGTAATCTCGCGCCCATGGTTCCGTTTAGAACAATGATCCAGGACACTAGAACGTTTCCTATGGCGATAGCGGCGAGTGCTTCTCGCCTGTACTCGCTCCAAGTCAGAGGTCTATTCGTCTCGACAATGGGGAGCACGGTACCAGGACAATCCGACGGCCAACATGGAGCTAGCAGTCTCCCAGGCCGAGATGTTCATCGACGCTGTAACCCAATAGGTGATATAGTTCCATGTCTTCCATGTACGCAGGGCTGGCGGGACAGGATCCATGTCTGCATTGCTCCATCTGCTACTGGGCGCGAATGAAGAGGGCGTCGGGGTGAGAATCCACGATGAGGGCCTAAACCAAGTCGCGAACGCCATGGCGAGGGGAAGAAGATCGTGAAGGATGAGTGTCAACTCGCAAAACCTAGTAGATAGCCTTGTTTGACGTGCTTTGGGGACTATGCACACGGAGATACCGGAACCCAAACCGATAGTGTTGCCGCGGCTAAGCTGTTCTTATCGCAGACGGAGTATTCTTTGCCTGGTGAGTTCTCCCTGAGGCGAACACAGGTTGGAGCTAGGAGGCGATAGCGCTGCCAAGCGCGCGTCTTATCTCGTCCTGATGATAAGCTTCGCCTAGCTATGAGATTGCCACTTCCTACAATGAGTGCCGCAGTAAGCGAGCCTTGAGAGCACCTGAAGATACTCTGAGTCTGAGATTTGAACGCCAACATGTCGGGGCTCGTAAAGCTTGTCACTTACCCACTTTACATCAGCGCCAACAGATAGTCTGTCGCCGGAAGGGAAAGACGGGGTTGCTCCATGACATGCTACTCTACAAGTTACGTGGTCAGTCACCAGTGCATCATTGAAGAATACTGTAGACGATGGCAGAATGCGGACAAGCACGATCATGATCGCGCCTCTATTTCTGACACTGTGCCGATCGATCACTTCCATAGGCAACTCAGAGTCAAAGTGCAATCTCAGCGAATGCCCACAGTATAACGCTGCACATGAGATACATGCGTTGTTGGATTTGAATTGTATGTTATGCATGAATGGCGGTGAGTGGATGACTGGATAATGTACTGTAAATGAATGAGTGGTATTAAATAGAAGTATTCATAAATCTACGCCTCGGAAGATCACCGCAACTTGCCCACCCGCATCCGCACATCCTTCGCCCTACTACTCCCCCTTCCCTCCAACTTGCCAAACACCACCACCTTCCCATTCTGCCCCGCCCGCCCCGACCTGCCCGCGCGATGCAAAAAGTCCACCATATTCCGCGGCTCGTCGACGATGAACACATGCTTGATCTGCGGCGAAAAGTCGATGCCGCGCGAGAGCAGCGACGTCGTGATGAGGACGTGCGGCGTCTTCGACACGTCCGTGTCCTCTGCCTCCTCGCCTGCCTTCTCTTCCTCGGCGAGCGGCTTCCTCAGGAACCCATTAAGGTGCCGATTAGAGCCCTTCGCGCGACTCTCGGGCGAGCCGTCGATGGCGATCGCCTTGATGCCCTTTTCCTCGAGATGCCGCGCGAGCATCTGCACCTTGGTGTTCTTGTTGCAGAACACGAGCACTTTGGAGAGCTGCGAGGTGCGCGTGAGGCTGTCCTCGGACCAGACCTTGCGCACGCGCTTCTCGATGTCCGCAAGCTTGTTCCCGCCCGTGTACCCGACGTACTCGGTCTGGAGCGTCTTGGGAAGATGGTGCAGCTTGGGCGAGGCGAGGCGCGTGTGCTTCGGGTGGTGGATGTTCAGGTAGTTGCTCAGTGCGCTCGGGATCGTCGCGCTAGTAAGGACAAGGTTGAACGGGTACGCGACGGGCTTGCTTTCCGGCAGCTCGGTCTTGTTGTAGTTGAACGTGTCGGGGAAGTACGGCACGGGGCTGCCGCGCGCGGAGGCGATTTCGGAGAGTAGGAGACGCGTCGTTTCCTGGAAATCGGGGTCTGTGAAAGATGTATGAGCGACAAAGATTGAGGAAAAAAGGGAGGAACGCACCAAAGAGAACGTCAGCTTCGTCGACGATGACCCATTCGACGTTGATCAAGCCGAGTTCGGAAGGCGACCTGCCAGTCCGTCCGGGGCGAGGAAGGGGAATGTCGCGTCCTCTCCTGAACCTGGGCTTGTCGTCATCCTCCTCCTCGTCTACTTGCTCTTCTTCCTCTGCTATCGGCTTTTCCTCTTCACCAACACGTTTATCCCATCCACGGCCCTTGACCATCGTCAACAACTTCATCGGCGTGCCAACCACGACATCCACAGGAAACCGACCCTCCGCCCGCATGTCAAAGTCCTTCTCTCCAAAGAGCGCGTCGAGTTTGTCCTTCATCTGGCGTGCTGTCCCGCCAAACGTATCCATCTTGTTGCTGACGTTGGCGCGGCTCGCGCACTGGATACGGAGCTTGATGTCGTGGATGAGAGATTTCGCAAAGGTGGAAAGTTGGCGGGCGAGTTCGTGCGTGGGAGCGAGGATGAGAGCCCGGGGGTTGAGAGGGTGGGTGCGCTGTCGGTTGACAGAGCCGTCGAGCTCTGACTGCTTGAGCGACTGGAGGAGGGGAAGGAGATATGCTATCGATTTGCCAGAGCCAGTTTCTGATGCAAGCAAGAACTCCTTGTACGTTTTCTCATCATTTTGGAGGAGATGCTTTATACTCAAAGCCTGTATCGGCGTAGGTTTCGCGTTTGGACCAAGGACAGTCTGCAGACAGCTAAGAAGGCCAGGCATCAGGGGAGGAGATGTGAAACCGTCTTTTGGAACGTCGTTCGACGTGACGAGTGCCAGTTTGGGGGAGGGCGCGTCGCCATTGCTTGAGATTGCGTTGGGAATGCCTTGCGTATCGTCGTAAGCCGTGTCAGATTTCTCAACAAAACATGAATTGAACAAAACAACTATTGAGACTAATATAAACGTACATGTTCTGAGCGTCTCTGCCCTGACGGTCTATTATCCCGTTGAAAGGCGCTACTGCGCCCATTTTGGTACGATTTTCCTCCTGCGCCACGCTCGAATGAACCACTTTGCTCGCGAGGTTCAGGGCCTTCCCGATAAGATGAGCCGCTTGAGCTGCCCCGTTGGTGACCACTGGACTCTGGGTTGCCCTGTTCATACGAACCAGCGGATTGTGGGCTGCTCCGCCGTGATGAACCGCTGAATTCTGCGCTTTCAGTTCGGTATTGGCCATTGGATTCTGCGCTGGGGCGTTGGTATGAACCGCCAGATTGTGGGCTGTTTCGCTGGTATGAGCCGCCGGATTGTGGGCTGTTCCGCTGGTATGAGCCGCCAGAGTCCGAGCTGCCCCGTTGGGCCTGAGAATCAGGGAAAGACGGTCGGAAATGGCGGGTGATGGCGTCGGAGGGAGTATTGGGCGAACGCGGCGTCCAGGCAGTTTGTCGGAGCTCGCGTGCCCAGCGGGATCTGCCTGGTGGGGGCCGGAATCCCAGGAGAGAGGGCGTTTGTAGCGAGGACGTGTCCGAAGGGGCTTTTGCTTCGTCGCCGAGGCCGGCGTGGGGAAGGGCTTCCCTCTGGAACTTTGGCGGCGGCACGGCGACCGTGTTCGAGCCGCCCCTGCGTCGCTTGCCTGATTTGCCGCCACCGCGTTTTTTCCCGGCAACGACAGCGGAGGAGTGGAAAAGCTGCAGTTGACGCCTGCATAAAGGGCCAGTCAACGGCTCAATTCCGTGGTGCAAAAGCCACGACATGGCGCGCGGCGGGCAGTGAGCAGCGCTGAGCGTATGCCTGCAGAAAAATGCTGTCAACAACGGCGGCAACAGCGAGCAACAATGAAAATCGTACGCGACGTGGTGGTTTCAGAAAAAGCAGAGGCTGGTGATGCTCCTCCATTTCGGTCCGTTGTGCGTCCGGCACTTTGTACCGTCCAATTCGCCTCAAGAGTCAAGGTTGTGTTCGCATCTTCAACCTTTTGTCCACCTATCATTACTCGCTGTTCGCCTCTTCTCTTCGTCGCCCCACGTCTTCTTCGCCCGTCTTCTTCTCCCTTCTTCTTCACCCGTCTTCTTCCCCCCTGTCCCTCGCCTCCTCCTCGCGCGGCCGTGGTTGTTCCCCGCGTTACCCCGCGCTCCTCCGCTGGCGTCCGTGCTGTGAGTGGGTGGTGTCCATGGCGTGGATGGCAGTTGTACAAGTTCCTCGCCTACCCCGAGTAGCAGTCGCCCAATCCGGCTGCTCGTGGCGATCACTTTCCCCCGCCTTTGCATGTGGCCTCAATCGTCTCTAGTTCGCATTCTACGCTACTACAGCCTGTCTGTACTCATTATATAAGCCGCTGTGGCCTCTGGAACGCTCTCCCCTCTGCTCGAGAGAAACCCGCGAAAATTCGGCCATAGTTTCCCCTGCCAGCCGGCACTTGGCTTCAAATAAAAAAAACCAAGCCCCACCCCGAAAGGTGAGACTCGGTAACAGTGTGTTGCTAAGGGAGGTAAGCGATCGGCTTTGCAAGTGTAACTTTATGAAAGATAATGTTGTGCTTACTTTTGAGCTACGATTCTTATTTACCGGTCAGCTCAGTTTCTCAAAGATAAGCTAAATTCTCCACCTTTGCTGTGAACAGCCTTGCAATTCAGCCGAGCTGTCGTGCTGCCATTCCGTCAGTCGCCACGAACGCCGTCACCCAAGCAGATAAGGTGCGTATTTGCAAACGGAAAAGTCGAATGCTACGTGAACCGGACGTGCCATTGACGCGCGCGCTCTAGTACGATCTTATGGCAAGTGGCACAATCTTGCTCGCGCTCTGTTGATTCGTTGCTTTGGTACGTTCCTCGGGTCCTATTGCAAAGTCTTGATGGCGAGGAGCTGCAAACCAGGTAAGTATCAAATGTTGCTAGCGAGTTTGAGCAGGAAACTTACCCGCAACCGTGTCCATCGGCTCTGCACATCGTGGTGCTAAAGAGCGCGGGCCTCGGGTGAATTTGGACCGCGCACCCTGACGAAAAGGTCAGTTTACACGTCGACGGACCATGAACAGTCAAATGAGAGAACTCACCATGTTCAGCTCTTGTTCTGTTCTCTCGCCGCATCCGCGCAATCAAGCTTGAACGATCGTCGGGCCTCGCCGGCGGGCCTTTTGACTTGACAAAATCCGGACCGCGCAACCTGACGAAAACATCAGTTTGTAGGTTGACGAAAACAGAACAGATGACTTACCGAGGACGAGGACGCGTTCGGCAGACATCGATACGTCGTCTTGGAGCATTCTCGAGGTCCAGGGTATCTAGTACCAAGGTCAGTACAGTATCAATAACGTGGCGCAAAATGATACTTACCACCCGCTACAGCTCAGCGCATGAACTCGCCTCGCCGGCGGGGCGTCGGACTTTAGCGAATTCGACGATTCGCCACTGGAAAGTCGTCAGTAATTCACTCAAATGAAATAGCTTTCGACAACTTACTAGACATTTCAGGCGGTCCGCGCGGCGTTGATACGTCGTCTCGGGGCATTCCCAGGCACAGGACGCAAGGAGAGGCTGGGAAGATGGTTGACGACTTCCGTGAAGTCAAAATTGCAACGATAAACTTGCTTTGGGATCATCCACGTCAAGATGGTACAGCATCGAGCCGTTCAAGGGTCCGGATCGGAGAGCGTTGACATCGCCTCGCCGGCGGGGCGTCTCGGTCCAGAAAACATCGAATTTCTAGGTCTGAAAAGTTGTCAGAACATAACATTAATGGAAACAATCTCAGAAACCCACCAGACATTTGAGGCGGTCCGCCCGGCGTCGATACATCGTCTCGGCGCATCTTTGGACGCGGGAAACAGCCTAGAGGCTGAGAGCAGCGTCAAGGAGTCCGGACATCAAAAGAACAGTGAACATACCTCGGATACAACCACAGCACGAAGTGACAGCAGCGTCTAGCTGCTGTTCACGTCGAGCCTTCTGACCGTATAGCCATGACATCGCCTCGCCGGCAGGGCGTCTGGGTCCAGCGAATTACGGGATTTCGTACTTGTGAAAAGTCGTCAGAAATGAGCGGAAATTGAACAATGGTGGAAGCTTACCATCCTTGCGAGGCGGTCCGCCCGGCGTCTCAGGACGTTTCCAGGCACAGATAGAGGTTGCGAACTGCCACGACAGTGGGGCGCAATAGCCGCAAGGCTGCGGCCGCGGTTGACGAGTCCAAGAGCCCGTGTACTGCATAAATTAGGCCAATGGAACCTCAACATACACGTACGGAGGACTCACCAGTACACACGAATGGGTCTTCGACCCCATTCGCAAACCGGGACAGCAGCAAAGTGGCTGCTGTCTACGCGTGTCTGTCCTGACCTGATAGCGCGGGAGTTCGCCTCGCCGGCGGGACGTCGGCCTTCGGGAGATTCAGGGTCAAGAAATGCTGGAAAAGATGATAAGTTGACGACGAAAGCTGAGAAAGTGTGGCGGGGCTTACCGTCAATATCAGACAACCCGTCAACCAGACACGGTCATTCAAAGACATCGAAGAGACTCTGAACAGTGTCAGGTTAGTGTGGAGTCAATGAAAATACAGAGAAACGGAACGTACGAGCGGGACGGTGGACGTAGTACGAGAGAAAGCAGTACCGGCGTTTGCCGGATGCTCTTGCTCCTCGTCACCACTGAACGGCAACGACGTGGCACTCCCCCGACGACTACGTCCAACGGCTCATGGCTATCAACGACACGTTGTAGAGCTCATAGAATGTGCAAAATACTGGAAGAGCGTCAGCAAGGAGCAAAGACTCTGGGAAGGCCACAAACTGATCAACGACCACGGTGAGTGTCTACAAACATTGTCAAGCTCATTGTCGGAGGCCTGAGAAGGCAGGAGACGGTATGTGAGAAGGTAGGGAATGGCACTGGGGAGATATTTGACCAGATGGGTGGTGGTATAAGAGGAAGGAGGGTGGGAACTTTTCCTCCCAAAATTCTAGGTTCAGGTTCTCGCCGGCTGCGCTCGGCCGGACACTCAAATCACAATTACTAACTAATGTTTCCGTATGAGCCTGAATCCCGTCAATTCCAAAGTCCCAGCGTCGTTGAGCCCAACAATGCTGAGACTTTGGAATAGGCTGGATTGTGGGCAGTGAGATGCGGGTGAGATGTTTGCGTGATTGTGAGGCTTAAGTTGAGTTGAGTTGCAGCGGCACACATCAACATGAGCAGTGAAACTTGAGGCTTAGTATCTTCAGGGCAAGACTTGAGAGTGCGAGGGATATCTTGAGGTTTGCAAGCGGAGCTTGGGTTTGAGGATCGAGATTGAGAGTCAAGCAAAATGAAATAAGTGGGTTGATGCTCGCGCCGCGAGCAAAAGAGGAAGCGTGCTTGCTCGACAACACATGAGCCAGTGACGCTTCACGGAGTCTGGCCGGACCGGAACCTCTATGGCATTGCGCGCACAATCGTAATTACAATCTGCCAATGTACACTAGCAGAATTAGATGCAGATAAATTGTGACATACAGATACGCACCAAAAATTCCCAGAACCAAGCAAAACTTTCTCTGCCGCCGGGATTCCTCCTTTGAAACAATTGGGGACGTCCAGAGCACGGTCCGTAAGTGTCATGAATCTATTTCGAGACCTGCCAAGCAAATGAGTAAGTCGGGAAAGTTCGCGCCAAGTCCGAATTGGGAAAACTGACCAAGTCCATTTGCGCGTTGCCCAGCGCTACACTCATAACCTCCCTCTGTCAGTCAGCACATGAGTAGATGCTAAAGATCCATCGCGAATGATTGTGGCAAGTCGATAATTTGGATGAGGTGGAAGTCAAAAATCAAGATCGCAACTCTGGACTTTTGGAACGGGTTCGAGCACGTGCTATGACGCATACGTGCTTGTTCTCTCTCTCTCATCGTCTCTTGCGCCCTCTGCTCGTTGTCCGCGCTCTGTGCGCCTTCTCGGCCATGCGGTGCCTTACTGGTACCTGAACTGAGCTGCTCGACTACCTCCCCACCAATTTTTCCTCCCACTACCGACTCAAACTTGGTGTCTATCGCTCCGGAATGCTGAACCGGACTCGACACGCGACGGGGGACACTGTTCCACTGGCAAAAACTCTTGGAAAACCTTTGGACGTGTCAGCGTGACTACGCATGATGATCTGGGCGGGTTACGAATGTGCTGGGCGGCGCAATCAGGATTGGTCTATTGAGTTATTTCTGTGTTTCTTTGGGGCCCGTGGCCCGTGGGCGGAAGCTCGGGTGCGGAATGGTCAGAATCATTGCGTGTTTGATGCGGTGGGAGCTTGGTATATAAGGGAGGATTTCGGTAAGTTGAGCATTATCCGCCACTCCCACTTCGCCTCTCATACCCGGACGCTAGCCTATCTCGACTATCTACACTCAGATCTTGACCTTACTTGACCACCCCTTTCAACAAAGCTTGATTCTCTCTACTCTCTGCAAATCTTTCGTCGACTTGACTTCCGGCGCATTT
Organism: Strobilurus pachycystidiatus; assembly: GCA_019915135.1. Taxonomy (NCBI): domain Eukaryota; kingdom Fungi; phylum Basidiomycota; class Agaricomycetes; order Agaricales; family Physalacriaceae; genus Strobilurus; species Strobilurus pachycystidiatus. Next base: position 1,057,515 of record JAHLMK010000019.1, on the reverse strand, counting down.
GGTAGGCTTTACTTTTTATGCTTTGAACACTTATGCTTGCACTTACTCTGCTCGCCATCGAGAACATTCCCTTACATTTCTCTTTTGGTCACCTTACTATTCGTTCCATTTGCCTACCCATTCACTGAACACTAACTTACTATGACGTTCTCATAGAACTTTGACATTACCTCAAATTTCAACCTCGACATTACTCGACGATACCGACTACTTACTCGACATCGAAACGACGACCCAAAACTTCCATGTTCAAGTATTTTCGCTGACTAGCCAAGTCCCAATTCAAGGTGCGTTCAATTTGTTTCCCGTGATCGTTACTCGTCCTCTTACCATCACCATCATAGGCCATTGACACTGGACGACGACTACTCTGGCGACGACGACCACATGCGACGCTGCAAAACGACTCATTAGATGACACGCCATTATCAGTTTGACTCGACACTGCGACCGCCGCTCTCGGCGACATCGTATCGAGCTTACATCCAATCAACGTCAACTCTTTCAACCGAATCTCGAGATTTCGTCAACACACCGCCGCCGCGTCCTTTGACCATTCGCACATTGACGCGGTAACTATTTGCGTGGACGACGCATAGCTCATTTTGCTGTCGTTGTGCGCCCCGCGCCCGCTGGAGGTCGCCGACGTCGGGCTCGCATTGGAGTCGGGACGGCGGGATCCCGCCAGCTGACCTTTCAATGGCGGTGACTAGTGTGATGTTGATATTATTGGACGGCAGTCCCAGACTCTTGAGTACAATGGCGCGCCGTAGCGCTCGCGGTAAGTCGTGCAAGTTTGTTGCCAATTTCTGTGAAACTAATTGACCATATCTAGGTGATGGCAGCGCCCCAACGACGACGACCATATCTTCCAGGCCAATTTCTATGTGGATTACACCCCCGAAGACGGTCTTCGCCGTCGTCTGGCACGCGCTAGCCAACGCTCTTAGTGCAGGGCGGGACCGCGCTCGGGACGGCGGGAATTTCGGCAGCAATGATGGTATGACTATTGTAATGGATGACGGCGCACTGTGGGGCGCTACTCGCGAGATTGTGGACAAGCTGCATCATCACAGCGCTCACGGTACGCCGCCGCCCTTCCGGCCATTCTCTGTGATTTCAACTAACTAAGTTTTGTGTTTCTAGTGCCCAGCCAATGACTTCAACACCACCTTCGCTGTCATTTGGTCTCCTTTTATCACTGGTTCTGGCTAGGATTGCCGTTTGCGGCTCTCAGGATGACGAACTCGTTCTGAGGCGGGATTTGGGCGGGATGGCGGAGTTATGATCGCCAGATGACCGGCTCAGTGTCTTAATAGTCGTCTGACATGCTTACAGTGACACTTGCGGAGTTCTGGTCGGAGAGATTGCGCCGCTCTCTACGTTGAACGGCACGCTTTTCTTTTCTCACTATATTTTGATTTGTTCAATTCATATTTCAGGCCGCTATCTCTGTCGGCATGCCGACCTCATTGTCGCGCGGACAGCCCTAAGCATCTATGCGCCGCGCTGGATTGTCTCCCGCCGCCGCCGTTCATGGGGCAGAAATTCATTTGCGGCGCAGGCGGGACAAGAGACGGAACGTCGGCAGTCGCACTGCCACTCACCCAAGACCTAAATCATGTTTTGTGCCATATGGCTGGGCGTCATGTTGCCGAATCTGAGGCGCATCGGTGCCGCACACGATGAAAGGTAAGCCTAATCGTTTGGACACATGTTTATATAATTAATTTCTCAGCTGCAGGTCGTTCTGCCGTCCGGACAACTCCTTATATCTGGAATTTGGACCGTTTGGCACCCATGCGCTATCTCGGCGACGCCGTTGGTGTAGCTTTCTATGACCGAATTTCAACATGTGGCGGGAGGCGGACGACTGGCGGCATGGCGCAGAGTATTGACCAAGTCGTCATTTTCTGGTATACAATGGCTTTATCTCAGTCTAGTGCTGCACTACTCTGGCTACAAGGTGAGCTGTTCATTCTCGAGACCTTGATGTGTTTGACCATTACTGACCTGTCCGTACAGCGCTCACTGGGACGAATACTGCATCAAAGCCCATCGTTAACGGAGTCCGCAGCCAAGATGCTGCGATGAACGCTGGTGTACCCTGCTATGGTATGTTATCCTCATTGGTTGTATATCTCATGTGCTCATTTTGATCTCTAGATTTGAGGTCCACGGACAACGTCGTCGTCGAAGACGACGACTGAAGTCTACCTGCCCAAGACACTCATATCCTTTCGACGCTCCTCTGACTTGATTGACCGCATCCGGTCTTGTTGACTTTTTGGTCTCTGGTCGACGACCGGTATCTGCTCAAACGTCTGATTACCATTACATTCGAGTTCCGTAGATTATCGTATAGTGTAGACTAGTCTTATGGATACGGAAGGAGACATACGGAAAGCAAGGGATGTATCCCGATGGCAAAGTGTGACACGAAATCGGTGCGGAGGTGTGCCCGGCCTGACGTGCACGGGTCAGGCGGGGAAGGATTCGTTGTAGTACATACATATCCGCGACTGATTTCGAATTAGGGACGCTGTCTCAGATAGATGGGGTGTGAAGGCCATCGAGAAGTTCAGAACGTACTGTATCTGTATTGTAACAATGTTAGCATGCATCTCGATTTTGAATGACTGCTCAATTCGAACGAAAATTCCGTTCTCGAAACACTACTTGGTTTGAATGGTAAATTATGTATGAGGGGTGAATGGATGAGTGGATAGTGTACTGTAAATGAGTGAGTGGTATTAAGTATTCATAAATCTACGCCTCGCAGATCACCGCAACTTGCCCACCCGCATCCGCACATCCTTCGCCCTACTACTCCCCCTTCCCTCCAACTTGCCAAACACCACCACCTTCCCATTCTGCCCCGCCCGCCCCGACCTGCCCGCGCGATGCAAAAAGTCCACCATATTCCGCGGCTCGTCGACGATGAACACATGCTTGATCTGCGGCGAAAAGTCGATGCCGCGCGAGAGCAGCGACGTCGTGATGAGGACGTGCGGCGTCTTCGACACGTCCGTGTCCTCTGCCTCCTCGCCTGCCTTCTCTTCCTCGGCGAGCGGCTTCCTCAGGAACCCATTAAGGTGCCGATTAGAGCCCTTCGCGCGACTCTCGGGCGAGCCGTCGATGGCGATCGCCTTGATGCCCTTTTCCTCGAGATGCCGCGCGAGCATCTGCACCTTGGTGTTCTTGTTGCAGAACACGAGCACTTTGGAGAGCTGCGAGGTGCGCGTGAGGCTGTCCTCGGACCAGACCTTGCGCACGCGCTTCTCGATGTCCGCAAGCTTGTTCCCGCCCGTGTACCCGACGTACTCGGTCTGGAGCGTCTTGGGAAGATGGTGCAGCTTGGGCGAGGCAAGGCGTGTGTGCTTCGGGTGGTGGATGTTCAGGTAGTTGCTCAGTGCGCTCGGGATCGTCGCGCTAGTAAGGACAAGGTTGAACGGGTACGCGACGGGCTTGCTTTCCGGCAGCTCGGTCTTGTTGTAGTTGAACGTGTCGGGGAAGTACGGCACGGGGCTGCCGCGCGCGGAGGCGATTTCGGAGAGTAGGAGACGCGTCGTTTCCTGGAAATCGGGGTCTGTGAAAGATGTATGAGCGACAAAGATTGAGGAAAAAAGGGAGGAACGCACCAAAGAGAACGTCAGCTTCGTCGACGATGACCCATTCGACGTTGATCAAGCCGAGTTCGGAAGGCGACCTGCCAGTCCGTCCGGGGCGAGGAAGGGGAATGTCGCGTCCTCTCCTGAACCTGGGCTTGTCGTCATCCTCCTCCTCGTCTACTTGCTCTTCTTCCTCTGCGATCGGCTTTTCCTCTTCACCAACACGTTTATCCCATCCACGGCCCTTGACCATCGTCAACAACTTCATCGGCGTGCCAACCACGACATCCACAGGAAACCGACCCTCCGCCCGCATGTCAAAGTCCTTCTCTCCAAAGAGCGCGTCGAGTTTGTCCTTCATCTGGCGTGCTGTCCCGCCAAACGTGTCCATCTTGTTGCTGACGTTGGCGCGGCTCGCGCACTGGATACGGAGCTTGATGTCGTGGATGAGAGATTTCGCAAAGGTGGAAAGTTGGCGGGCGAGTTCGTGCGTGGGAGCGAGGATGAGAGCCCGGGGGTTGAGAGGGTGGGTGCGCTGTCGGTTGACAGAGCCGTCGAGCTCTGACTGCTTGAGCGACTGGAGGAGGGGAAGGAGATATGCTATCGATTTGCCAGAGCCAGTTTCTGATGCAAGCAAGAACTCCTTGTACGTTTTCTCATCATTTTGGAGGAGATGCTTTATACTCAAAGCCTGTATCGGCGTAGGTTTCGCGTTTGGACCAAGGACAGTCTGCAGACAGCTAAGAAGGCCAGGCATCAGGGGAGGAGATGTGAAACCGTCTTTTGGAACGTCGTTCGACGTGACGAGTGCCAGTTTGGGGGAGGGCGCGTCGCCATTGCTTGAGATTGCGTTGGGAATGCCTTGCGTATCGTCGTAAGCCGTGTCAGATTTCTCAACAAAACATGAATTGAACAAAACAACTATTGAGACTAATATAAACGTACATGTTCTGAGCGTCTCTGCCCTGACGGTCTATTATCCCGTTGAAAGGCGCTACTGCGCCCATTTTGGTACGATTTTCCTCCTGGGCCACGCTCGAATGAACCACTTTGCTCGCGAGGTTCAGGGCCTTCCCGATAAGATGAGCCGCTTGAGCTGCCCCGTTGGTGACCACTGGACTCTGGGTTGCCCTGTTCATACGAACCAGCGGATTGTGGGCTGCTCCGCCGTGATGAACCGCTGAATTCTGCGCTTTCAGTTCGGTATTGGCCATTGGATTCTGCGCTGGGGCGTTGGTATGAACCGCCAGATTGTGGGCTGTTTCGCTGGTATGAGCCGCCGGATTGTGGGCTGTTCCGCTGGTATGAGCCGCCAGAGTCCGAGCTGCCCCGTTGGGCCTGAGAATCAGGGAAAGACGGTCGGAAATGGCGGGTGATGGCGTCGGAGGGAGTATTGGGCGAACGCGGCGTCCAGGCAGTTTGTCGGAGCTCGCGTGCCCAGCGGGATCTGCCTGGTGGGGGCCGGAATCCCAGGAGAGAGGGCGTTTGTAGCGAGGACGTGTCCGAAGGGGCTTTTGCTTCGTCGCCGAGGCCGGCGTGGGGAAGGGCTTCCCTCTGGAACTTTGGCGGCGGCACGGCGACCGTGTTCGAGCCGCCCCTGCGTCGCTTGCCTGATTTGCCGCCACCGCGTTTTTTCCCGGCAACGACAGCGGAGGAGTGGAAAAGCTGCAGTTGACGCCTGCATAGACGGCCAGTCAACGGCTCAAGTCCGTGGTGCAAAAGCCACGACATGGCGCGCGGCGGGCAGTGAGCAGCGCTGAGCGCATGCCTGCAAAGAAATGCTGTCAACAACGGCGGCAACAGCGAGCACAATGAAAATCGTACGCGACGTGGTGGTTTCAGAAAAAGCAGAGGCTGGTGATGCTCCTCCATTTCGGTCCGTTGTGCGTCCGGCACTTTGTACCGTCCAATTCGCCTCAAGAGTCAAGGTTGTGTTCGCATCTTCAACCTTTTGTCCACCTATCATTACTCGCTGTTCGCCTCTTCTCTTCGTCGCCCCACGTCTTCTTCGCCCCGCGTCTTCTTCACCCGTCTTCTTCCCCCCTGTCCCTCGCCTCCTCCTCGCGCGGCCGTGGTTGTTCCCCGCGTTACCCCGCGCTCCTCCGTTGGCGCGTGCTGTGAGTGGGTGGTGTCCATGGCGTGAGTCGAGTGAGCCTTGCCCTACCCCGAGTAGCAGTCGCCCAATCCGGCTGCTCGTGGCGATCACTTTCCCCCGCCTTTGCATGTGGCCTCAATCGTCTCTATTTCGCATTCTACGCTACCACACGCCTTCTACATTACTTATATAAGCCGCTGTGGCCTCTGGAACGCTCTCCCCTCTGCTCGAGAGAAACCCGCGGAAAATTCGGCCATAGTTTCCCCTGCCAGCCGGCACTTGGCTTCAAATAAAAAAAACCAAGCCCCACCCCTAGGAGTGAGACTCGGGTGACAGTGTTGCTGGAATGCTAAGTAAAGGTAAGGAACGTAGGTAATCCGAACTCAATCTGGCTTACTCTTTACTTTCAGATTGCATTCCTTACCTCCAAATCCGCCAACTCGCAGATCCTCACATTCACGGAAACCAACGCGCTGCCGTACTCATGTCGAAATCGACGGACCTGCAAATCTCGCATCCGGGAACGCGAACGCCAACTTGCTCGCGCCTCTCGATTTAGCATCGATGTGGGGCGAGGAATCTGGAAACAAGGTAGGCATCCAATAACACATTGAATACTTTCAACTTACCCGTAATCTTATGCTCTCTGTCCGTCTTCTTGAGATATTTGCATCGTCAACGAAAACGGGCCTCGCCGGCGGGGTGTTTGCCCTTACGAGATTTAACTGAACATGACAGTCAACATTGAAACGTTGACGTGAACAGTCTCGGAAACTTACCTGACGTTATAGCCTCTGTTGCGAGGTGCTGATACGTCGTCTCGGGACGTGCTCAGGGTCCAGGAACATCTGCAAACGAGGTCAGTTCATCACTACATTGTGGCGCATGGATAAAACTAACCATCACACCTTGCAGATTCTGAACCGCATACCCACCTCGCCTCGTTCGCCTCCCTGAAGACGTCCGTTTCCAGCATATCTAGAACTCTTTACCCATAAAACAATTTCAGGATGGTACGCAAGTAGAAAACACGTCAGAATGACTCACAGTAGATCTCAGGCACTCTGCGTGGCGTGAACGTCGAATCCCCGGTGACAAAGGAGAGAGCAGCGCATCGACGTGAAGCTTCCTGACCGTACCGGCGTGATGTCGCCTCGCCGGCGAGGCGTCCTGTTTCAAGAATCTTCAGGAATGTGAGCTGTGAAAAGTCGTCAGAAAAGAAGTCAAAACTTAAATAAAACAAAACAGGTTTGGAAACTCGCAGGATTTGAATTAGTCCGCCCGGCGTTGTCACGTTGTTTTGGCGAATTCTCAGACACAGGAGAGGTTGGGAATGGAGGTCAACAGGGTCCAGTCCGCACATCGAAGAACACCATCAGTGCACACCTTGAACTTGATTGGCAACGGCCAAGGGACGGACAGCAGCGACCAGCTGCTGTCGACGTTGATCTTCCGGACCGTATAGCGGCGACGTCGCCTCGCCGGCGGGGCGTCGCGACCTAGCGAGGTGGGAGATTTCGAACTGTGAAGTCTTTATAAAGCAAACGCCGAGGAAACTGTTTCAGAAACTCACCAGACATTTCAGGCTGTCCGCCCGGCGTCGATACGTCGTCTCGGCGCATCTACGGGCACGGGATATGGCGTAGAGGATGGGCACTGCGTCAATGAGGTCCGGACATCGAAAGAACAATGAACATACCTCGAATACACCCACAGCACGAAGGGACAGCAGCGTCTAGCTACTGTCCACGTCGATCGAGCTTTCTGATCGTATGGCCGAGACGTCGCCTCGCCGGCGGGGCGTCTGGGTCCAGCGAATTTCGGGATTTTGAGGTCTAGAAAGTCGTTAGAAATGTACACAAAGAAAAGGGTTTCAGTCAACTTACCATCCATCTGGGACAGTCCGCCCGGCGTCGACACGTCGTCTCACGACGTTTCAAGGCACAGGTAGAGGTCGGGAAGGGCCACGACAATGTGGCGCAATAACCGCGAAGGCTGCGGCCGCGGTTGGCGAGTCCAGGAGCCCGCGTACTGCATAAGGGAGGTCAATGAGATCTCAACAGACACGTAGACAGGACTCACTAGTAAAACGAATGGGTCTTCGACCCCATTCGTAAGGCGGGACAGCAGCAGGTGGCCGCTGTCTATGTGTGTCTGGCCTGACCTGATAGCGCGGGAGTTCGCCTCGCCGGCGGGGCGTCGACCTCGGGCGATTCAGGGTCGAGAAATGCTGGAAAAGATTGTAAGTTGACGACAAAGAGCTGAGCAAGTGTGGCGGGACTTACCGTCAGCATCAAACCAACCCATCAATCAGGAACGGCCATTCAGAAGCATTGTGGAGACTATGAGCAGTGTCAGGTTGGTTTGGAGTCAATGAAAACAGAGAAAAACAAAACGTACGAGCGGGACGGTACGAGAGAAAGCAGTGCCGGCGTTTGCCGGATGCACTTGCTCCTCGTCACCACCCGGCAACGACGTGGCACTCCCCCGACGACGACGCCCAACGACTCGTGGTCATCAACGACACGCTGTTGGGCTCGCAGAATGCGCGAAATACTGGGAGAGTGTCAGCAAAGAGCAAAGAAGCTGGGTAGGCCGCGAACTGACCAACGACCACGGTGAGTGTCTACAAACATTGTCAAGCTCATTGTCGGAGGCCTGAGAAGGCAGGAGACGGTATGTGAGAAGGTAGGGAATGGCACTGGGGAGATATTTGACCAGATGGGTGGTGGTATAAGAGGAAGGAGGGTGGGAACTTTTCCTCCCAAAATTCTAGGTTCAGGTTCTCGCCGGCTGCGCTCGGCCGGACACTCAAATCACAATTACTAACTAATGTTTCCGTATGAGCCTGAATCCCGTCAATTCCAAAGTCCCAGCGTCGTTGAGCCCAACAATGCTGAGACTTTGGAATAGGCTGGATTGTGGTCATGGAGATGATTGCGTGATTGCGAGACATGAGCTGATTTAAGTTGCAGCGGCACACATTGACATGAGCAGTGAAACAGTAAACTTGAGGCTTAGTATCTTGAGGGCAAGACTTGAGATGCGAGGGATTTCTTGAAGTTTGCAAGCGGGAGATCAAGTTTGAAGATTGAGATTGAGAGTCATGCAAAATGAGATAAGTGGGTTGATGCTCGCGCCGCGAGCAAAAGAGGAAGCGTGCTTGCTCGACAACACATGAGCCAGTGACGCTTCACGGAGTCTGGCCGGACCGGAACCTCTATGGCATTGCGCGCACAATCGTAATTACAATCTGCCAATGTACACTAGCAGAATTAGATGCAGATAAATTGTGACATACAGATACGCACCAAAAATTCCCAGAACCAAGCAAAACTTTCTCTGCTGCCGGGATTCCTCCTTTGAAACAATTGGGGACGTCCAGAGCACGGTCCGTAAGTGTCATGAATCTATTTCGAGACCTGCCAAGCAAATGAGTAAGTCGGGAAAGTTCGCGCCAAGTCCGAATTGGGAAAACTGACCAAGTCCATTTGCGCGTTGCCCAGCGCTACACTCATCGCCTCCCTCTGTCAGTCAGCACATGAGTAGATGCTAAAGATCCATCGCGAATGATTGTGGCAAGTCGATAATTTGGAGGAGGTGGAAGTCAAAAATCAAGATCGCAACTCTGGACTTTCGGAACGGGTTCGAGCACGTGCTATGACGCATACGTGCTTGTTCTCTCTCTCTCATCGTCTCTTGCGCCCTCTGCTCGTTGTCCGCGCTCTGCGCGCCTTCTCGGCCATGCGGTGCCTTACTGGTACCTGAACTGAGCTGCTCGACTACCTCCCCACCAATTTTTCCTCCCACTACCGACTCAAACTTGGTGTCTATCGCTCCGGAATGCTGAACCGGACTCGACACGCGACGGGGGATACTGTTCCACTGGCAACAACTCTTGGAAAACCTTTGGACGTGTCAGCGTGACTACGCATGATGATCTGGGCGGGTTACGAATGTGCTGGGCGGCGCAATCAGGATTGGTCTATTGAGTTATTTCTGTGTTTCTTTGGGGCCCGTGGCCCGTGGGCGGAAGCTCGGGTGCGGAATGGTCAGAATCATTGCGTGTTTGATGCGGTGGGAGCTTGGTATATAAGGGAGGATGATTTCGGTAAGTTGAGCATTATCCGCCACTCCCACTTCGCCTCTCATACCCGGACGCTAGCCTATCTCGACTATCTACACTCAGATCTTGACCTTACCTGACCACCCCTTTCAACAAAGCTTGATTCTCTCTACTCTCTGCAAATCTTTCGTCGACTTGACTTCCGGCGCATTTGGTAGGCTTTACTTTTTATGCTTTGAACACTTGTGCTTGCACTTACTCTGCTCGCCATCGAGAACATTCCCTTACATTTCTCTTTTGGTCACCTTACTATTCGTTCCATTTGCCTACCCATTCACTGAACACTAACTTACTATGACGTTCTCATAGAACTTTGACATTACCTCAAATTTCAACCTCGACATTACTCGACGATACCGACTACTTACTCGACATCGAAACGACGACCCAAAACTTCCATGTTCAAGTATTTTCGCTGACTAGCCAAGTCCCAATTCAAGGTGCGTTCAATTTGTTTCCCGTGATCGTTACTCGTCCTCTTACCATCACCATCATAGGCCATTGACACTGGACGACGACTACTCTGGCGACGACGACCACATGCGACGCTGCAAAACGACTCACCAGATGACACGCCATTATCAGTTTGACTCGACACTGCGACCGCCGCTCTCGGCGACATCGTATCGAGCTTACATGCAATCAACGTCAACTCTTTCAACCGAATCTCGAGATTTCGTCAACACACCGCCGCCGCGTCCTTTGACCATTCGCACATTGACGCGGTAACTATTTGCGTGGACGACGCATAGCTCATTTTGCTGTCGTTGTGCGCCCCGCGCCCGCTGGAGGTCGCCGACGTCGGGCTCGCATTGGAGTCGGGACGGCGGGATCCCGCCAGCTGACCTTTCAATGGCGGTGACTAGTGTGATGTTGATATTATTGGACGGCAGTCCCAGACTCTTGAGTACAATGACGCGCCGTAGCGCTCGCGGTAAGTCGTGCAAGTTTGTTGCCAATTCTTGTGAAACTAATTGACCATATCTAGGTGATGGCAGCGCCCCAACGACGACGACCATATCTTCCAGGCCAATTTCTATGTGGATTACACCCCCGAAGACGGTCTTCGCCGTCGTCTGGCACGCGCTAGCCAACGCTCTTAGTGCAGGGCGGGACCGCGCTCGGGACGGCGGGAATTTCGGCAGCAATGATGGTATGACTATTGTAATGGATGACGGCGCACTGTGGGGCGCTACTCGCGAGATTGTGGACAAGCTGCATCATCACAGCGCTCACGGTACGCCGCCGCCCTTCCGGCCATTCTCTGTGATTTCAACTGGCTAAGTTTTGTGTTTCTAGTGCCCAGCCAATGACTTCAACACCACCTTCGCTGTCATTTGGTCTCCTTTTATCACTGGTTCTGGCTAGGATTGCCGTTTGCGGCTCTCAGGATGACGAACTCGTTCTGAGGCGGGATTTGGGCGGGATGGCGGAGTTATGATCGCCAGATGACCGGCTCAGTGTCTTAATAGTCGTCTGACATGCTTACAGTGACAATTGCGGAGTTGGAGAGATTTCGCCGCTCTCTACGTTGAACGGCACGCTTTTCTTTTCTCACTATATTTTGATTTGTTCAATTTATATTTTAGGCCGCTATCTCTGTCGGCATGACGACCTCATTGTCGCGCGGACAGCCCTAAGCATCTATGCGCCGCGCTGGATTGTCTCCCGCCGCCGCCGTTCATGGGGCAGAAATTCATTTGTGGCGCAGGCGGGACAAGAGACGGAACGTCGGCAGTCGCACTGCCACTCACCCAAGACCTAAATCATGTTCTGTGCCATATGTCTGGGCGTCATGTTGCCGAATCTGAGGCGCATCGGTGCCGCACACGATGAAAGGTAAGCCTAATCGTTTGGACACATGTTTATATGATTGATTTCTCAGCTGCAGGTCGTTCTGCCGTCCGGACAACTCCTTATATCTGGAATTTGGACCGTTTGGCACCTATGCGCTATCTCGGCGACGCCGTTGGTGTAGCTCTCGATGACCGAATTTCAACATGTGGCGGGAGGCGGACGACTGGCGGCATGGCGCAGCCATGCCAGTATTGACCAAGTCGTCATGTTCTGGTATACAAGGGCTTTACCTCAGTCTAGTGCTGCACTATTTTGGCTACAAGGTGAGCTGTTCATTCTCGAGACCTTGATGTGTTTGACCATTACTGACCTGTCCGTACAGCGCTCACTGGGACGAATACTGCATCAAAGCCCATCGTTAACGGAGTCTGCAGCCAAGATGCTGCGATGAACGCTGGTGTACCCTGTCATGGTACGTTACTTTCATTGGTCGTGTATGTCTTGTGTTCATCTTGATCTCTAGAAGGTTCACGGACAACGTCGTCGTCGAAGACGACGACTTAAGTCTATCTACTCATATCCTTTCGACGCTGCTCTGACTTGATTGACCTCATCCGGTCTTGTAGACTTTTTGGTCTCTGGTCGACGACCGGTATTCACCAAAACGTCTGATTACCATTACATTCAAGTTTCGTAGATTATGATAGAGTCTACGGACACGGAAGGAGACACATGGAAAGCAAGGGATGTGTACCCTTGCTTCTCGCCCGATGGCAAAGTGTTGCGCGAAATCGGCGCGGAAGGTGTGCCCGGCCTGACGTGCACGGGTCGGGCGGGGAAGGATTCGTTGTAGTACATACATATCCGCGAATGATTTCGAATTGAGGCCGCTGTCTCAGATAGACGGGACGTGAAGGCCATCGAGAAGTTCAGAATGATGCTTCGTACTGTATCTGTCTTGAAACAATGTTAGCTTGCATCTCGATATTGAATGACTGCTCAGTTCGAACGAAGATTCCGTTCTTGAAACACTACTTGGTTTGAATTGTAAATTATGTATGAGGGGTGAGTGGATGAGTGACTAGTGTACTGTAAATGAGTGAGTGGTATTAAGTATTCATAAATCTACGCCTTGAAGATCACCGCAACTTGCCCACCCGCATCCGCACATCCTTCGCCCTACTACTCCCCCTTCCCTCCAACTTGCCAAACACCACCACCTTCCCATTCTGCCCCGCCCGCCCCGACCTGCCCGCGCGATGCAAAAAGTCCACCATATTCCGCGGCTCGTCGACGATGAACACATGCTTGATCTGCGGCGAAAAGTCGATGCCGCGCGAGAGCAGCGACGTCGTGATGAGGACGTGCGGCGTCTTCGACACGTCCGTGTCCTCTGCCTCCTCCCCTGCCTTCTCTTCCTCGGCGAGCGGCTTCCTCAGGAACCCATTAAGGTGCCGATTAGAGCCCTTCGCGCGACTCTCGGGCGAGCCGTCGATGGCGATCGCCTTGATGCCCTTTTCCTCGAGATGCCGCGCGAGCATCTGCACCTTGGTGTTCTTGTTGCAGAACACGAGCACCTTGGAGAGCTGTGAGGTGCGCGTGAGGCTGTCCTCGGACCAGACCTTGCGCACGCGCTTCTCGATGTCCGCAAGCTTGTTCCCGCCCGTGTACCCGACGTACTCGGTCTGGAGCGTCTTGGGAAGATGGTGCAGCTTGGGCGAGGCAAGGCGTGTGTGCTTCGGGTGGTGGATGTTCAGGTAGTTGCTCAGTGCGCTCGGGATCGTCGCGCTAGTAAGGACAAGGTTGAACGGGTACGCGACGGGCTTGCTTTCCGGCAGCTCGGTCTTGTTGTAGTTGAACGTGTCGGGGAAGTACGGCACGGGGCTGCCGCGCGCGGAGGCGATTTCGGAGAGTAGGAGACGCGTCGTTTCCTGGAAATCGGGGTCTGTGAAAGATGTATGGGCGACAAAGATTGAGGAAAAAAGGGAGGAACGCACCAAAGAGAACGTCAGCTTCGTCGACGATGACCCATTCGACGTTGATCAAGCCGAGTTCGGAAGGCGACCTGCCAGTCCGTCCGGGGCGAGGAAGGGGAATGTCGCGTCCTCTCCTGAACCTGGGCTTGTCGTCATCCTCCTCCTCGTCTACTTGCTCTTCTTCCTCTGCGATCGGCTTTTCCTCTTCACCAACACGTTTATCCCATCCACGGCCCTTGACCATCGTCAACAACTTCATCGGCGTGCCAACCACGACATCCACAGGAAACCGACCCTCCGCCCGCATGTCAAAGTCCTTCTCTCCAAAGAGCGCGTCGAGTTTGTCCTTCATCTGGCGTGCTGTCCCGCCAAACGTGTCCATCTTGTTGCTGACGTTGGCGCGGCTCGCGCACTGGATACGGAGCTTGATGTCGTGGATGAGAGATTTCGCAAAGGTGGAAAGTTGGCGGGCGAGTTCGTGCGTGGGAGCGAGGATGAGAGCCCGGGGGTTGAGAGGGTGGGTGCGCTGTCGGTTGACAGAGCCGTCGAGCTCTGACTGCTTGAGCGACTGGAGGAGGGGAAGGAGATATGCTATCGATTTGCCAGAGCCAGTTTCTGATGCAAGCAAGAACTCCTTGTACGTTTTCTCATCATTTTGGAGGAGATGCTTTATACTCAAAGCCTGTATCGGCGTAGGTTTCGCGTTTGGACCAAGGACAGTCTGCAGACAGCTAAGAAGGCCAGGCATCAGGGGAGGAGATGTGAAACCGTCTTTTGGAACGTCGTTCGACGTGACGAGTGCCAGTTTGGGGGAGGGCGCGTTGCCATTGCTTGAGATTGCGTTGGGAATGCCTTGCGTATCGTCGTAAGCCGTGTCAGATTTCTCAACAAAACATGAATTGAACAAAACAACTATTGAGACTAATATAAACGTACATGTTCTGAGCGTCTCTGCCCTGACGGTCTATTATCCCGTTGAAAGGCGCTACTGCGCCCATTTTGGTACGATTTTCCTCCTGCGCCACGCTCGAATGAACCACTTTGCTCGCGAGGTTCAGGGCCTTCCCGATAAGATGAGCCGCTTGAGCTGCCCCGTTGGTGACCACTGGACTCTGGGTTGCCCTGTTCATACGAACCAGCGGATTGTGGGCTGCTCCGCCGTGATGAACCGCTGAATTCTGCGCTGGGGCGTTGGTATGAACCGCCAGATTGTGGGCTGTTTCGCTGGTATGAGCCGCCGGATTGTGGGCTGTTCCGCTGGTATGAGCCGCCAGAGTCCGAGCTGCCCCGTTGGGCCTGAGAATCAGGGAAAGACGGTCGGAAATGGCGGGTGATGGCGTCGGAGGGAGTATTGGGCGAACGCGGCGTCCAGGCAGTTTGTCGGAGCTCGCGTGCCCAGCGGGATCTGCCTGGTGGGGGCCGGAATCCCAGGAGAGAGGGCGTTTGTAGCGAGGACGTGTCCGAAGGGGCTTTTGCTTCGTCGCCGAGGCCGGCGTGGGGAAGGGCTTCCCTCTGGAACTTTGGCGGCGGCACGGCGACCGTGTTCGAGCCGCCCCTGCGTCGCTTGCCTGATTTGCCGCCACCGCGTTTTTTCCCGGCAACGACAGCGGAGGAGTGGAAAAGCTGCAGTTGACGCCTGCATAAAGGGCCAGTCAACGGCTCAATTCCGTGGTGCAAAAGCCACGACATGGCGCGCGGCGGGAAGTGAGCAGCGCTGAGCGTATGCCTGCAGAGAAATGCTGTCAACAACGGCGGCAACAGCGAGCAACAACGAAAATCGTACGCGACGTGGTGGTTTCAGAAAAAGCAGAGGCTGGTGATGCTCCTCCATTTCGGTCCGTTGTGCGTCCGGCACTTTGTACCGTCCAATTCGCCTCAAGAGTCAAGGTTGTGTTCGCATCTTCAACCTTTTGTCCACCTATCATTACTCGCTGTTCGCCTCTTCTCTTCGTCGCCCCACGTCTTCTTCGCCCCGCGTCTTCTTCGCCCCGCGTCTTCTTCGCCCCGCGTCTTCTTCGCCCCGCGTCTTCTTCGCCCCGCGTCTTCTTCGCCCCGCGTCTTCTTCACCCGTCTTCTTCCCCCCTGTCCCTCGCCTCCTCATCGCGCGTCCGTGGTTGTTCCCCGCGTTACCCCGCGCTCCTCCGTTGGCGCGTGCTGTGAGTGGGTGGTGTCCATGGCGTGAGTCGAGTGAGCCTTGCCCTACCCCGAGTAGCAGTCGCCCAATCCGGCTGCTCGTGGCGATCACTTTCCCCCGCCTTTGCATGTGGCCTCAATCGTCTCTAGTTCGCATTCTACGCTACTACAGCCTGTCTGTACTCATTATATAAGCCGCTGTGGCCTCTGGAACGCTCTCCCCTCTGCTCGAGAGAAACCCGCGAAAATTCGGCCATAGTTTCCCCTGCCAGCCGGCACTTGGCTTTCAATAAAAAAAACCAAGCCCCACCCGAAAGGTGAGACTCGGTGATACAGTGTAGCTGTTTAAGCAAGTAAGGTTCAGGCATGTAAGTAACCCGAATTCAATCTGGCTTGCTCTGAGCTAGTGTCCTTACCTTCAGATTGCATTCTTTACCTCCAATTCCGCCGACTTGATCGTTACATTCACACGCGCTGCCGTACTCAGGCGGACGGTGTCGTTCAAGTCGACCGGGTGACGCGAACTTGCTCGCGCCCTCTTGATTCGTTACTTCGCCGCCTTCTTCGGGTCTTGTTGGAAAATACGGTGAGTATTCATCAATCCACCGATAATTTCGAGACTTACTGTTCCCAGCCCTACTCAGCAGCCGAACGTTCATCATCAACGCGATACTGGACTTGAACAATTGTCGCGTCTCGCCGGCGGGGCTTTTGGCTGGATAAAATGGACCGCGGAACCTGACGAAAAGGTCAGTTCGTCCGTCAACGGAACATGAACAGTCAAATTTGAGGACTAACCAGTGCTCAGCTCTTGTGGCATCTCGTCGCATCCGCGTAATCGGTCCCAAATCCGAAAGATTGTCGGGCCTCGCCGGCGGGGCTTTTGTCTTGACGAAATTCGGACCACAGAGCTGGGGTATAGGGTCAGTCTATACGTTACGTTGTTGAGACGACCAAATGACTTACCCAATGACTTACCCGAGGACGAGGACGCGTTCGCCAGACGACGATACGTCGTCTTAGCGCAGTCCCGAGGGTCCAGGGTATCTGGGAACAAGGTCAGAGTGTGGCGCAAGATGAAACTGAAACTTACCACTCGCTACAGCACGGCAACGACCTCGGATAGTCTAGCGCATGAACTCGCCTCGCCGGCGGGGCGTCGGACTCCAGCAAATTCCGAATATTCGTATGCTGTAAAGTCGTCAGAAATTCACTCAAAATGAAGCAGTGTTCGACAACTTACTAGACATTTCAAGCGGTTCGCGCGGCCTCGATACGTCGTCTCGGAACGTCACTTACAGGCACAGGACGCGAGGAGAGGCTGAGAAGATGGTTGACGACTTCCGTGAAGTCAAAATTGCAACGATAAACTTACCTTGGGATCATCATGGGACAGCATCGAGCCGTTAAAGGGTCCGGATCGTAGAGCGTTGACATCGCCTCGCCGGCGGGGCGTCTCGGTCCAGAAAACATCGAATTTCTAGGTCTGAAAAGTTGTCAGAACATAACATTAATGGAAACAATCTCAGAAACCCACCAGACATTTGAGGCGGTCCGCCCGGCGTCGATACATCGTCTCGGCGCATCTTTGGACGCGGGAAACAGCCTAGAGGCTGAGAGCAGCGTCAAGGAGTCCGGACATCAAAAGAACAGTGAACATACCTCGGATACAACCACAGCACGAAGTGACAGCAGCGTCTAGCTGCTGTTCACGTCGAGCCTTCTGACCGTATAGCCATGACATCGCCTCGCCGGCAGGGCGTCTGGGTCCAGCGAATTACGGGATTTCGTACTTGTGAAAAGTCGTCAGAAATGAGCGGAAATTGAACAATGGTGGAAGCTTACCATCCTTGCGAGGCGGTCCGCCCGGCGTCTCAGGACGTTTCCAGGCACAGATAGAGGTTGCGAACTGCCACGACAGTGGGGCGCAATAGCCGCAAGGCTGCGGCCGCGGTTGACGAGTCCAAGAGCCCGTGTACTGCATAAATTAGGCCAATGGAACCTCAACATACACGTACGGAGGACTCACCAGTACACACGAATGGGTCTTCGACCCCATTCGCAAACCGGGACAGCAGCAAAGTGGCTGCTGTCTACGCGTGTCTGTCCTGACCTGATAGCGCGGGAGTTCGCCTCGCCGGCGGGACGTCGGCCTTCGGGAGATTCAGGGTCAAGAAATGCTGGAAAAGATTGTAAGTTGACGACAAAGAGCTGAGCAAGTGTGGCGGGACTTACCGTCAACATCAAACCAACCCATCAATCAGGAACGGCCATTCAGAAGCATTGTGGAGACTATGAGCAGTGTCAGGTTGGTTTGGTGTCAATGAAAAGAGAGAAAAACAAAACGTACGAGCGGGACGGTACGAGAGAAAGCAGTGCCGGCGTTTGCCGGATGCACTTGCTCCTCGTCACCACCCGGCAACGACGTGGCACTCCCCCGACGACGACGCCCAACGACTCGTGGTCATCAACAACACGCTGTTGGGCTCGCAGAATGCGCGAAATACTGGGAGAGTGTCAGCAAAGAGCAAAGAAGCTGGGTAGGCCGCGAACTGACCAACGACCGCGGTGAGTGTCTACAAACATTGTTGAGCTCATTGTTGGAGGCGCGAGGATGCAGGAGACGGTATGTGAGAAGGTAGGAAATGGCGCTGGGGAGATATTTGACCAGATGGGTGGTGGTATAAGAGGAAGGAGGGTGGGAACTTTTCCTCCCAAAATTCCAGGTTCAGGTTCTCGCCGGCTGCGCTCGGCCGGACACTCAAATCACAATTACTAACTAATGTTTCCGTATGAGCCTGAATCCCGTCAATTCCAAAGTCCCAGCGTCGTTGAGCCCAACAATGCTGAGACTTTGGAATAGGCTGGATTGTGGGCAGTGAGATGCGGGTGAGATGTTTGCGTGATTGTGAGGCTTAAGTTGAGTTGAGTTGCAGCGGCACACATCAACATGAGCAGTGAAACTTGAGGCTTAGTATCTTCAGGGCAAGACTTGAGAGTGCGAGGGATATCTTGAGGTTTGCAAGCGGAGCTTGGGTTTGAGGATCGAGATTGAGAGTCAAGCAAAATGAAATAAGTGGGTTGATGCTCGCGCCGCGAGCAAAAGAGGAAGCGTGCTTGCTCGACAACACATGAGCCAGTGACGCTTCACGGAGTCTGGCCGGACCGGAACCTCTATGGCATTGCGCGCACAATCGTAATTACAATCTGCCAATGTACACTAGCAGAATTAGATGCAGATAAATTGTGACATACAGATACGCACCAAAAATTCCCAGAACCAAGCAAAACTTTCTCTGCCGCCGGGATTCCTCCTTTGAAACAATTGGGGACGTCCAGAGCACGGTCCGTAAGTGTCATGAATCTATTTCGAGACCTGCCAAGCAAATGAGTAAGTCGGGAAAGTTCGCGCCAAGTCCGAATTGGGAAAACTGACCAAGTCCATTTGCGCGTTGCCCAGCGCTACACTCATCGCCTCCCTCTGTCAGTCAGCACATGAGTAGATGCTAAAGATCCATCGCGAATGATTGTGGCAAGTCGATAATTTGGAGGAGGTGGAAGTCAAAAATCAAGATCGCAACTCTGGACTTTTGGAACGGGTTCGAGCACGTGCTATGACGCATACGTGCTTGTTCTCTCTCTCTCATCGTCTCTTGCGCCCTCTGCTCGTTGTCCGCGCTCTGTGCGCCTTCTCGGCCATGCGGTGCCTTACTGGTACCTGAACTGAGCTGCTCGACTACCTCCCCACCAATTTTTTCTCCCACTACCGACTCAAACTTGGTGTCTATCGCTCCGGAATGCTGAACCGGACTCGACACGCGACGGGGGACACTGTTCCACTGGCAACAACTCTTGGAAAACCTTTGGACGTGTCAGCGTGACTATGCATGATGATCTGGGCGGGTTACGAATGTGCTGGGCGGCGCAATCAGGATTGGTCTATTGAGTTATTTCTGTGTTTCTTTGGGGCCCGTGGCCCGTGGGCGGAAGCTCGGGTGCGGAATGGTCAGAATCATTGCGTGTTTGATGCGGTGGGAGCTTGGTATATAAGGGAGGATTTCGGTAAGTTGAGCATTATCCGCCACTCCCACTTCGCCTCTCATACCCGGACGCTAGCCTATCTCGACTATCTACACTCAGATCTTGACCTTACTTGACCACCCCTTTCAACAAAGCTTGATTCTCTCTACTCTCTGCAAATCTTTCGTCGACTTGACTTCCGGCGCATTTGGTAGGCTTTACTTTTTATGCTTTGAACACTTGTGCTTGCACTTACTCTGCTCGCCATCGAGAACATTCCCTTACATTTCTCTTTTGGTCACCTTACTATTCGTTCCATTTGCCTACCCATTCACTGAACACTAACTTACTATGACGTTCTCATAGAACTTTGACATTACCTCAAATTTCAACCTCGACATTACTCGACGATACCGACTACTTACTCGACATCGAAACGACGACCCAAAACTTCCATGTTCAAGTATTTTCGCTGACTAGCCAAGTCCCAATTCAAGGTGCGTTCAATTTGTTTCCCGTGATCGTTACTCGTCCTCTTACCATCACCATCATAGGCCATTGACACTGGACGACGACTACTCTGGCGACGACGACCACATGCGACGCTGCAAAACGACTCACCAGATGACACGCCATTATCAGTTTGACTCGACACTGCGACCGCCGCTCTCGGCGACATCGTATCGAGCTTACATGCAATCAACGTCAACTCTTTCAACCGAATCTCGAGATTTCGTCAACACACCGCCGCCGCGTCCTTTGATCATTCGCACATTGACGCGGTAACTATTTGCGTGGACGACGCATAGCTCATTTTGCTGTCGTTGTGCGCCCCGCGCCCGCTGGAGGTCGCCGACGTCGGGCTCGCATTGGAGTCGGGACGGCGGGATCCCGCCAGCTGACCTTTCAATGGCGGTGACTAGTGTGATGTTGATATTATTGGACGGCAGTCCCAAACTCTTGAGTACAATGGCGCGCCGTAGCGCTCGCGGTAAGTCGTGCAAGTTTGTTGCCAATTCTTGTGAAACTAATTGACCATATCTAGGTGATGGCAGCGCCCCAACGACGACGACCACATCTTCCAGGCCAATTTCTATGTGGATTACACCCCCGAAGACGGTCTTCGCCGTCGTCTGGCACGCGCTAGCCAACGCTCTTAGTGCAGGGCGGGACCGCGCTCGGGACGGCGGGAATTTCGGCAGCAATGATGGTATGACTATTGTAATGGATGACGGCGCACTGTGGGGCGCTACTCGCGAGATTGTGGACAAGCTGCATCATCACAGCGCTCACGGTACGCCGCCGCCCTTCCGGCCATTCTCTGTGATTTCAACTGGCTAAGTTTGGTGTTTCTAGTGCCCAGCCAATGACTTCAACACCACCTTCGCTGTCATTTGGTCTCCTTTTATCACTGGTTCTGGCTAGGATTGCCGTTTGCGGCTCTCAGGATGACGAACTCGTTCTGAGGCGGGATTTGGGCGGGATGGCGGAGTTATGATCGCCAGATGACCGGCTCAGTGTCTTAATAGTCGTCTGACATGCTTACAGTGACAATTGCGGAGTTGGAGAGATTGCGCCGCTCTCTACGTTGAACGGCACGCTTTTCTTTTCTCACTATATTTTGATTTGTTCAATTTATATTTTAGGCCGCTATCTCTGTTGGCATGACGACCTCACTGTCGCGCGGACAGCCCTAAGCATCTATGCGCCGCGCTGGATTGTCTCCCGCCGCCGCCGTTCATGGGGCAGAAATTCATTTGTGGCGCAGGCGGGACAAGAGACGGAACGTCGGCAGTCGCACTGCCACTCACCCAAGACCTAAATCATGTTCTGTGCCATATGTCTGGGCGTCATGTTGCCGAATCTGAGGCGCATCGGTGCCGCACACGATGAAAGGTAAGCCTAATCGTTTGGACACATGTTTATATGATTGATTTCTCAGCTGCAGGTCGTTCTGCCGTCCGGACAACTCCTTATATCTGGAATTTGGACCGTTTGGCACCTATGCGCTCTCTCGGCGACGCCGTTGGTGTAGCTCTCGATGACCGAATTTCAACATGTGGCGGGAGGCGGACGACTGGCGGCATGGCGCAGCCATGCCAGTATTGACCAAGTCGTCATGTTCTGGTATACAAGGGCTTTACCTCAGTCTAGTGCTGCACTATTTTGGCTACAAGGTGAGCTGTTCATTCTCGAGACCTTGATGTGTTTGACCATTACTGACCTGTCCGTACAGCGCTCACTGGGACGAATACTGCATCAATGCCCATCGTTAACGGAGTCTGCAGCCAAGATGCTGCGATGAACGCTGGTGTACCCTGTCATGGTACGTTACTTTCATTGGTCGTGTATGTCTTGTGTTCATCTTGATCTCTAGAAGGTTCACGGACAACGTCGTCGTCGAAGACGACGACTTAAGTCTATCTACTCATATCCTTTCGACGCTGCTCTGACTTGATTGACCTCATCCGGTCTTGTAGACTTTTTGGTCTCTGGTCGACGACCGGTATTCACCAAAACGTCTGATTACCATTACATTCAAGTTTCGTAGATTATGATAGAGTCTACGGACACGGAAGGAGACACATGGAAAGCAAGGGATGTGTACCCTTGCTTCTCGCCCGATGGCAAAGTGTTGCGCGAAATCGGCGCGGAAGGTGTGCCCGGCCTGACGTGCACGGGTCGGGCGGGGAAGGATTCGTTGTAGTACATACATATCCGCGAATGATTTCGAATTGAGGCCGCTGTCTCAGATAGACGGGACGTGAAGGCCATCGAGAAGTTCAGAATGATGCTTCGTACTGTATCTGTCTTGAAACAATGTTAGCTTGCATCTCGATATTGAATGACTGCTCAGTTCGAACGAAGATTCCGTTCTTGAAACACTACTTGGTTTGAATTGTAAATTATGTATGAGGGGTGAGTGGATGAGTGACTAGTGTACTGTAAATGAGTGAGTGGTATTAAGTATTCATAAATCTACGCCTCGAAGATCACCGCAACTTGCCCACCCGCATCCGCACATCCTTCGCCCTACTACTCCCCCTTCCCTCCAACTTGCCAAACACCACCACCTTCCCATTCTGCCCCGCCCGCCCCGACCTGCCCGCGCGATGCAAAAAGTCCACCATATTCCGCGGCTCGTCGACGATGAACACATGCTTGATCTGCGGCGAAAAGTCGATGCCGCGCGAGAGCAGCGACGTCGTGATGAGGACGTGCGGCGTCTTCGACACGTCCGTGTCCTCTGCCTCCTCGCCTGCCTTCTCTTCCTCGGCGAGCGGCTTCCTCAGGAACCCATTAAGGTGCCGATTAGAGCCCTTCGCGCGACTCTCGGGCGAGCCGTCGATGGCGATCGCCTTGATGCCCTTTTCCTCGAGATGCCGCGCGAGCATCTGCACCTTGGTGTTCTTGTTGCAGAACACGAGCACCTTGGAGAGCTGCGAGGTGCGCGTGAGGCTGTCCTCGGACCAGACCTTGCGCACGCGCTTCTCGATGTCCGCAAGCTTGTTCCCGCCCGTGTACCCGACGTACTCGGTCTGGAGCGTCTTGGGAAGATGGTGCAGCTTGGGCGAGGCAAGGCGTGTGTGCTTCGGGTGGTGGATGTTCAGGTAGTTGCTCAGTGCGCTCGGGATCGTCGCGCTAGTAAGGACAAGGTTGAACGGGTACGCGACGGGCTTGCTTTCCGGCAGCTCGGTCTTGTTGTAGTTGAACGTGTCGGGGAAGTACGGCACGGGGCTGCCGCGCGCGGAGGCGATTTCGGAGAGTAGGAGACGCGTCGTTTCCTGGAAATCGGGGTCTGTGAAAGATGTATGAGCGACAAAGATTGAGGAAAAAAGGGAGGAACGCACCAAAGAGAACGTCAGCTTCGTCGACGATGACCCATTCGACGTTGATCAAGCCGAGTTCGGAAGGCGACCTGCCAGTCCGTCCGGGGCGAGGAAGGGGAATGTCGCGTCCTCTCCTGAACCTGGGCTTGTCGTCATCCTCCTCCTCGTCTACTTGCTCTTCTTCCTCTGCGATCGGCTTTTCCTCTTCACCAACACGTTTATCCCATCCACGGCCCTTGACCATCGTCAACAACTTCATCGGCGTGCCAACCACGACATCCACAGGAAACCGACCCTCCGCCCGCATGTCAAAGTCCTTCTCTCCAAAGAGCGCGTCGAGTTTGTCCTTCATCTGGCGTGCTGTCCCGCCAAACGTGTCCATCTTGTTGCTGACGTTGGCGCGGCTCGCGCACTGGATACGGAGCTTGATGTCGTGGATGAGAGATTTCGCAAAGGTGGAAAGTTGGCGGGCGAGTTCGTGCGTGGGAGCGAGGATGAGAGCCCGGGGGTTGAGAGGGTGGGTGCGCTGTCGGTTGACAGAGCCGTCGAGCTCTGACTGCTTGAGCGACTGGAGGAGGGGAAGGAGATATGCTATCGATTTGCCAGAGCCAGTTTCTGATGCAAGCAAGAACTCCTTGTACGTTTTCTCATCATTTTGGAGGAGATGCTTTATACTCAAAGCCTGTATCGGCGTAGGTTTCGCGTTTGGACCAAGGACAGTCTGCAGACAGCTAAGAAGGCCAGGCATCAGGGGAGGAGATGTGAAACCGTCTTTTGGAACGTCGTTCGACGTGACGAGTGCCAGTTTGGGGGAGGGCGCGTCGCCATTGCTTGAGATTGCGTTGGGAATGCCTTGCGTATCGTCGTAAGCCGTGTCAGATTTCTCAACAAAACATGAATTGAACAAAACAACTATTGAGACTAATATAAACGTACATGTTCTGAGCGTCTCTGCCCTGACGGTCTATTATCCCGTTGAAAGGCGCTACTGCGCCCATTTTGGTACGATTTTCCTCCTGGGCCACGCTCGAATGAACCACTTTGCTCGCGAGGTTCAGGGCCTTCCCGATAAGATGAGCCGCTTGAGCTGCCCCGTTGGTGACCACTGGACTCTGGGTTGCCCTGTTCATACGAACCAGCGGATTGTGGGCTGCTCCGCCGTGATGAACCGCTGAATTCTGCGCTTTCAGTTCGGTATTGGCCATTGGATTCTGCGCTGGGGCGTTGGTATGAACCGCCAGATTGTGGGCTGTTTCGCTGGTATGAGCCGCCGGATTGTGGGCTGTTCCGCTGGTATGAGCCGCCAGAGTCCGAGCTGCCCCGTTGGGCCTGAGAATCAGGGAAAGACGGTCGGAAATGGCGGGTGATGGCGTCGGAGGGAGTATTGGGCGAACGCGGCGTCCAGGCAGTTTGTCGGAGCTCGCGTGCCCAGCGGGATCTGCCTGGTGGGGGCCGGAATCCCAGGAGAGAGGGCGTTTGTAGCGAGGACGTGTCCGAAGGGGCTTTTGCTTCGTCGCCGAGGCCGGCGTGGGGAAGGGCTTCCCTCTGGAACTTTGGCGGCGGCACGGCGACCGTGTTCGAGCCGCCCCTGCGTCGCTTGCCTGATTTGCCGCCACCGCGTTTTTTCCCGGCAACGACAGCGGAGGAGTGGAAAAGCTGCAGTTGACGCCTGCATAAAGGGCCAGTCAACGGCTCAATTCCGTGGTGCAAAAGCCACGACATGGCGCGCGGCGGGAAGTGAGCAGCGCTGAGCGTATGCCTGCAGAAAAATGCTGTCAACAACGGCGGCAACAGCGAGCAACAATGAAAATCGTACGCGACGTGGTGGTTTTAGAAAAAGCAGAGGCTGCTGATGTAATCAGCCATTTCGGTCCGTTGTGCCGTCCGGCAATTCGTACCGTACAATTCGGCCTCAAGAGTCAAGGTTGTGTTCGCATCTTCAACCTTTTGTCTACCTATCATTACCCACTATATTATAATGTATGCATTTATCCAATCCCGAGAGTGATTCCGAGTCCATGCTTACCGCTTGTCGCGACACTCATCAATCATCAATGATTCAGCTGCATGAGGTTCCACTGATTTTGCAAGTCTTGGTCCAGGACCTCCTCCGCGTGTTCCAGGCGTGCTATCTGCTCTCCGCTGAGGAACTATGAGTATGAAGTAGGTAATTTCCCTCGAAGAAGTGTTGTATCATCGAAGTTGATGGACCTGTCAGTGTAGCGGCAGTTCCCGATAGCTCTTTCCTGAGTCCTCTGCCAAGCCTTGGTTCCGACTCAGAGTCACAAAGGCAACAACACTGCAACAACCTGGCAGCAACCTGTACTGCCTCATGTCGTCCGGTTTGACCGATAAACCGGGATCTGTACTGCGCGGAAGGACCCTTACATACCCCTTTATGACATGGCGTACCTCACCTTTTCTCTATCCGTCAAGTGCTCTTTTAAGACGCTCTAACATCCTACTATGCCCCAACGCTCATTAAGGGTCTACTGCTTCATCCTCTGCTCGATTGTGCTCCTTGTGGTTCTGTCGTTCACATTACAACAACCACGTTCTCTCCTCGAGGAGACCCTCAACGATGCCTGCCGCCACCATAATGACCCCTTGGACAGGTCAGTGAGTCTGTACAGACAACAGCTCGCGAGCGTGCGGCCAATCGATGTGGCGGGGCATTCACGAACACTCGGTGTGGCGACAATGTGTGTTTTTCTTTTACTTTTTTCAATCATTATTCCAGCTGCTAATCGTCACGTTCATGATTATCGCAGAATATACACAATTGGCCTTGCTCGTAGAACGGACCGACGCACACAAATGGCTGCTCTTGCAAAAGCAATGGACATTGATCAGACGTGGTACGACGCCCTCGACGCGAAGGACGACCTCGTCACTCGCCTCATGGAGCGCGTCCGCTGGGCGCGTGCTCAGTCCCTCCTCCGAGCTCCTGACACCAATCCCAATCGCGAGCTGTACTTCGAGTGGCTCCCAGACGTCGGCCAAGACACACCAGTGGACACACGCGAGGGCGCAGAGATGTGGGACATCCCCCAGTCCAGCCACTTCGCTTTGGCACCCCTTCCGCCGCCTCCTACACCGGACTTGCGTGGGCCGATTTGGCGTGTATTTGGAGAGGATGCGAGGTCGGAGGATGAGCTGACGCGCGCGATGGTAAGCTGCTGGTACTCGCACTATCAGGTCCTGAGCAAGGTCGCGCGCTCGTCGGAGGCGGACGAGGTGGCTATCATCTTCGAGGACGATATCGACATGGAGTGGGACTTGGAGAATAAGCTTCGACAGACGTGGCAGCATCTACCGGAAGGTTGGGATGTCGTTATGCTGGGTGTGTACACCTTTCTATTCCTTGCCCAAACTTGGATGGAGTTGAACGTTAAAATATTGTATGTTTAGGGCACTGCGAGTCAAGTGAATACACCAAACCCGCTGTAAATGGGAACCCCTTCCTGCACCCGTCCAACCACGTCCTATGCACACACGCCTACGCTGTATCGCGAAGTGGGGCGCGCCGTTTCATCCGATACCTCCGCTCTCCCACCTTTGCCTTTTCTCGCCCTTTCGGTATGTTACTGTATCCGTTCTCGTCTCGTCTTGCGTAATCTCGTCACTTCCTGCAGACCACGCCCTCCAACACCTCAACTTCCACGGCCTCCTGCGAGTATACAGCATCGAGCCGGCGGTGGTCATCCAGACGCGCAAGACGCTGAGCGATATCGACGTGGGAGCCTATGGTATAACGATTCAGTCACTTGCGGATAGTGCTGAGGAGCGCATCGAGTTACATGCGAAGGCGCTACATTTGGGTTCATGACGTTCAGCGGGATCTTATCTTTTATCTTTCTATGCATCTCTAGTGGGCTTAGGGAATACATACTGGGGATTGTCGATGATTGGTGTACATTAATACATAGTGCAACGGTAACACGATGTGGCGAGTAAGTGGCATTAAGAACCACTCCGAAACCATGAAGTTTCTGAAGATCGTTGCAAAACTGATCTTGAAAACGGGCGGGGAGGGGGTTTACAAAATCCTCAATCCAAAGCTCAATGCGTGCAGAAACGTTGATCGTAATACATATAAGACAGATATCGTTACACAGACGGAAAAAATATTTTAATGACAGATATACGTGCTGGCGCTGGCCAACCAACACAGGAGGATAGTTTGGGTAAAGACAGCAGAGGGGAAAACATATGACACTTAGCCAGAAACGATAGCGAATAAAATAACATCAAAAAAGGTTGTGGTGTGTCCATATAAATTGTATCATGCCGCAGCGGGGATCGCATGCGAGTTTTCGTTCTCTTTTTCGTGAGTGGACATATCATCAGATACGGACACAGGAGCAGTCGTCGGCGCAGGCTTCGCCTTCGACAGAGTCCGTGCTGTTGTTGCAGAGATGGATGACAGACGACGTTGGGGCGTGGCAGACGCCGCAGTGGGGGACAGGGACGTAGGGCGCCGGCTCAACGTAGATGCCCTCGCTGAAGCCGAAGGAGTAGTTCCACTCAACGACGAGCGCAACTTGTCTGACACTGGAGGAGGACCCATCGAGGATTTGGACCCGGATCCCACTGGAGCTTTCAACCGATTTGCTCCGGCGACAGGTGTAGGCGTCCCAACCGTGTTCATCCGCGCGCTTTTCAACAGAACTGGGTTCGAAGGCTTATCGGCGATGGAAAGCTTTCCGCGGGCCGACGTAGTAGACATAACACTGTCCCTCCCTCCGGACGAGTCAGACATGACGGAGGCGGGACGCGTGCGTGGAGTGGCCATGGTCATGGTCGAGGCACGACGTGGGTTGGCGGATGCCGAGGGGCGTGCTGGAGTCGCACCGGCCGTGCCTTTGACCTCCAAGTTGCGTTTAATCTATAAGCAGACATTAGCCCAAGTCCCATTTGATATGTGGACACGACAGAAAACTTACCAGCTGCAACTCCTGCTGCTTCGACTCAAGTGCCATATTCAAGCCCTCAACATCAGCCCGGTCCTTTTCCCTCTCCTTCTGCAGCTGCGCGATCTTCAAGTCCTTATTCGCGCTGTCATTCTTCAGATCTTGGACCTGGCGCTTGAGAGCCTCCATCTCGATCCTCAGATTCTCCGACCCCTGCACATCATCCTCCAACCTGGCTACATCCTGCAAAGCACGGTCCCGTTCCTGGCGCACCGCCATCTTGTCGTGGTAGGCCTTCTCCTCCTCACGCCTGTACTTCGCCTGTGTCTCCGCCTTCTCCTGGTCGCGCTCTTCTTTTAGACGCGACAGCTCGGAACGATGCTCTTCACGAAGAAGGACGAGCTCAACCTCGAGCTCCTCCCGAAGGTGGGCCTCTTTTGTGGCATGGGATGCCTCGATGTGGTCGAGATCCTCCTCGTGTCGTTGCATGAGTTCCGAGATGCGTTTATCCCGCTCCTCGATAGCTTCCGACAGTTGAGCAACCTCGGCCTCATTGCTGTGTTTCTGTAGCTGAGAAAATCACATATAAGCAAGATCGTCGAAGAAATGAACGAAAAAGAAACTTACCTCATTCTTCTCGTTCTCCAAGTCCGCATGTCGGTCCCATAATTCAGCGAGCTGGCGTTCGAGGTCAGAGCACTTGTTGGCGCTATCGTTGTAGTCCACCTCCATGCGGTCGATCTTGTTGTGCAGCTCGTCGACATCGTGCTGCAAATCGTCGCGCTGCTGCTCAACCGCCGACTTGGCGCCTTCGAGGGTCTCCATCTTCTTCGTCATGCTCTCGGTACGGCGCCATTGCGAGTCCAACTCCGCCCTGAGCATCTGCAACTCGTCCTGGTCATCCTTGACCTCCTTCTTGGCGGCCTCAACATCAGCCTTCATCGCAGCCTTCTCAATCTCGTAGCGTTCAATCTTCAGCTCGAACTCCGCCCTCTGCTCCTCCCAGGCCTGCCGGTGCTCCTCATATCTCTCCCTTTCCTCCTCCTTCTCTTGCGTAACCTTCTTGAGCCCATTCTCGTCGACGTGGGCAATACTGGTGTTGCTGAGCTGTTCCAGAACTTCCATCTGCTCCTGCGCTGCCATGATACCGCGCTGAAGCTCTCGCTCGTTTTCTTCGCGTTTCTGGAGCTTGTCCTGCATCTGCGAGAGCTCATCAGCCTTCTCCCGCACCACTCCGTCCAGGTTGTCGATTTGCTCCCTGAACATCTCCTCCTTCCTCTGCCATGAGCTTCTCTCGCGATGCAGAGCCGCGATCTGTTCCTGCATGGCGGCGAGGGCGAAGCCACTAGCCTCGTCAAGCGCACTACGATCCATGCTTTCCTGGCGAGACGAATCGACCTGCTCCTCGAGATAATGGCAAGTCTGCTCCAGCTCGATGACCTTCTTCTTCCAGCCTCTCAGAATGCCTTTTCGCCTCGTCTCCTCTTTCTCCACGTCCCGAAGCTTCTTTCCCAAGATCTCGACGAGTTCCTCCCTAGCTCGGAGATCACTCTCGTACTGACCACAGAGCTCCTCCCGCATTGCCAGCTGGTTCTGCAACGAGAAAATGGCGGCCTCCTCTTTGGAAGTGCGACGCACATGATTTAAGGTGCCCTTCGGAGGTGTGACAGGAATCATGGTCTGGGGAGTATAGTAGGTCGTCGCATTGGCACGGAAGGGGTCAGGCTCGGGGGTCTTGGCGGCGTATACGACAAGGTCAGCAGAGGATTCGTCGTTGATATCCGACTCCGGAGTCCCCGACTTGTTGAACGATTTTGCCAACATGGAATGGAAAACCGAGTCGCTCAGAGCACGACTGCGACTGAGAATGGACGAATGTGCTATGGAAGGCGAGGGGCTGTCCTTATCGGAGATGATAGAACCCTTCTCGCTGGACTGGATGGAATTACCGATAGACGAATTGGAAGATCGGTTAGCTGTGGACGACATGGACGAGCGGTCATCCATGGAAAAGAACATGGATTGGCCTGGGCTGAAGGAATGACTGCGTTCGTGGGGAGCTGACGGTAAACGAGGAGACCTCTCGCGCGCGTGGAAGACCGGTTCGCTGATTTGACGGTTTTCCTTCTCCTCAGAATCAGTTGAGACTTTCTTCTCCCTTTTGACGTAGGGAGTGGACGTGCGCATGCTGCCACTGCTCGGGGAATCCATAGAGCTATTGAAAGAGGGACCCGGAAGATCAAAGTTGAGTCCAGGTGGAGGGACCTGGAAGTCTAAGTCCTGCGAGACGTCGAAGAAGTTGGAAGTGTCAAGCGACGGCAGGGCTGGTGGTACTGTGGGTAGTACGCCAGTGAAGGACATGGACATGGAACTGTCTGGGGTCACGCCACCCATCGGAGAGAAGACTTGGTCCAGTGTCGGTCGCTGGGACTTGGGCGACCGAAGAATGGGAGTAGGAGAGCTTGCGCGCGGAGTCGCGGCTGGAGGAGGAGACATAGCTCTGGATTGGGATCGAAGAGGAGAAGGTTCGAGCATGGTCTCCACTGACTCCAAATCCACAGACTGGTCGGGGGTCATTACTTTGTAAGCGTCGCGCGAGAAGAAGCGGACGTTCTGGCCGGTGCCAGGCGTATTAGGTTCACGTAAGATAGAGCGCACAGACTCAAACTGGTCGTTTGTGGGTGATGCGAGATTGGGTAGGGCGTTACTGTCGTAGTCTTGCGAGGAAGACGTGTGAGATCGTAGCATATCGAGAGAAGGACGGCGGAAGAAGGTCGGGGTCAACGACCGCACAGATTCCACCGACGGACGTAGAACGTCCTGGGAGGGTCGGTGGCCTATTTCGGGGGAGCGGGAGCGCTCTGCTGTTGCGCGGCTGAGCGACAGCGACCGTGACACATCTGCATATGACTGTTGTTAGAGACTGTCGGTTAACAACATCAACAACACGCACTGCTGAGGCTGACGGCCGACTTCTTTTTTAGCACGCCACTCTGCGGGCCAGGCGACGGCGACCGTATGCGCACCGAGTCGTCGTCCTTCTTCTTCGCCTTGAGCGTGAACCGGCGGCTGCCTTTGGCCTCGATGGGCGTCATGGCGGACACCGACGGCTCTGGCGACGTCGGCCGCTCTGTTTCGTCCTCGTTGAACACGGACATGTTGGGGTGCCGCTCGCGGACGCTGCCCAGCACGTCCATGCTGCTGTGAGATGGCTGCGACGACGACTGGTCAACAGTGTCCTGCGTTCGGCTCTTGAGGCCGGGGAGCTGCTTGAATCGCTGCCACATCGCGGCGTCGTCGTCGTTGTCGAGGGCGGCGTCAACGGGTTGTCTTGAGGAACGCGCTGCGTGAAGATGAGTGTCGGTGTTGGACGAACAAAAACCGGATTAGGCAGTCGAGGCACAGTTGCTTGCCCCTGTTTGTTTCCCAAGGTTTGACGCGTTCAAGTCACCTGAGCGTAACGCGTTCCTGTCCACACAATTCTCGCTTGAGAAATGGGCGAAAATTTCACAGGTGAATTGGGTTAGGCCATCTGTTCGACTCCAGTATGCTTGATTGCGCCACATTTTGATGATCAGACACCCACCGTTCTCACCCCAACCTACTTTGTACCGTTTTGATATGGCGACCACTGACCAGGTACTGACATACTCGATCCGAGTCGAATCTTCTCAAGTAAGCGCAATTTTTGAACGCAAAACAATGCGCGATATCTCAAATTGACCTGTATGCAATGGCTATCAAACAAAATCTGATCTTACTGAGCCTGGGCAGTTCGCCCGTGGGCTTGAACTCATTGAGTTGAACTACGGTGACTAGGAACATCAGGCAAAGGACTATCCGACGTAAGAAGATGCTCTAATCATACTACACCTTAAAGAAGGCGCACCGCCGGAGATGCATTAAGCTTCTCTTACAGCGACTCTATACCGCCACTCGGGGAACCCAAAGTCAATGCTAACCAGCCGAAGATTCTTCGACCTCGCCCGAAGCACTGATTCACTCATCCCAGCCACCAGCTCGTCGAAGTATGGCTCCGTTGTGTTTACCCTTTTGTGTGGTAATTTGTAGATGGACAACTCCTCAAGCGAAGGCAACAAGTCCAGCAAAACCAGATACTCTGTTGCAGCGGTGGTGGTGGACAGCCCCGAAGCCTCCACCGTCAACCGCTCCAACCCAGAAGATTGTGAATTGCGTAGGAAGTCAAACAGAGGTCTCAAAGTTGCGTCAGCCATTCCAACATGCAGTTTCTCCAAAAAGGGATTACGGATACGATTCCACAGCGCCCAATTTATATCGGAACGGACTGTGAGAGAACGTAGAGACGATGTGAGGACCTCGGAGGGCATATTCAAGTTGTCATCGTCGTCGAAGTCGCGCGAACCCTGCATGTCGATAGTGAAGGACTGAAGGGAGGGACAATGGGAGATATATCGGATGGTGTTGGAGATCTCTTCCAACTCTGTTGTGATATCGACCTGGGTCAATTGGGCGAGAGGAAAGCAGAAGTCAACCATGGTTTCGCACTGGCAGTCCAAGTCGACTGAGCGCAATGACGGTGCATTCTGGAATACCGTGACGGTGCCAAATGTGGGTGCGTTGTCAAATTCATCGGAGCAAATTGCGACACCGAGGTGTTGGAGGAGAGGGAGTTTGCCCGACACGGCTGACAGAATCTCGAAGTAGTTGTATCTTCCCGTGAGATCGATAGCAAAGTACTTCCAGCGCTCTGAGTGATGCATCAGAAGGTCAAGGCAGTCTTCATACCGGGTGGAATCATCCACGACCCCAGCCCCAGTGGTGATGTTAACGTAGAGGGGGTGACTCTTACTCAAAGCGATTCGAGTATTGACGATGTCCTTCCAATTCGATGGGTACGGCGACTCGTAAAAGTTGATCTTGGACCACAGCGGCGGGTGAGCGAGTGCGATATTACGCCAAAGGCGGCAGACGTGGGTCAGATGCCACGGTCCTCCTGAAGTATCGAATACTTCTGATATCACATCGGAGGTGCAGTACCATTCAAATATTTCCGCCATGCACTCGACGGGAAGCCGGCGGAACAGGGAGAGCACAGAGCGCGAGCGCGAAACCATCGTCGCCAATCGGCGCTGTTCTGCTTTGAGTTTATCGCGGGCTGTGAGCATTTCTGCGATGACAGTGTTGAGTTGGCCCAGCTGCTTTTCAACCGCAGAAAGATCGGCTAGTGCGTTTGGAATGATCTCTTCGCGAACAAATTCCGCATCAGCGTCCGAAATCGGGTCATTCGAGGCTGTAAGACTGGTGTAAAGGCGGGGTGTGGGGTGGGAGTGTGGATGTGGCAATATGAGCGGAGTACCGCAAAAAGAGCAGGATATTGAGGTGGGAGTGGCCATCTACCTGTCAGGCTGTCAATCACCGCAGGTTGTCTGTCCATGCAACGTACTTACCAAGGAGATATAAGAAACGATTCGCAGGGTCTCAGGACGACGTGAGCGGTCGAAGCTGTATAGCATCGCGACTTGTGAGCGAGGCTCCGAATCTGACCAGTTCGTAGAAACGCACCGTTGATAGCTTTTCAAATTTTGAAACGTGTCGCGAATGCTACAACGTGAGCTGATTTGCTTGCCACCGGAAACGCGGACAATCTCGTCCTGGTGGTCACTGGTCAAGAGACAAGGGCGCGTGCTGGCGGTGCCTTGATGATCGAGAACCTACCAAGTAAGACTACTTAATGGACCTCAAAAGCTTTTGAAAAGGGCATTGCGCGGACGACAAATATTGTAACATAGATCCATTGCGGAGGTACAGACTCAAAACTGGTGATAGCGATCAGAAAACAAGAAGATTCTACTTATGGGTGCGTGTTTGTATGTGTACATGATGCCTGGAACCCCAATCATACATTCGTTACTTCGTTGTCGCAGACAACTTCCCACACATGGCCAATTACAATTGCTCCTCCTCCTCCTCGATCTTGACCATCGGCCACGGCTCATGGAAGAACGACAATCCCTGTGGAATCTCCTCGATCTTCGGAGCAGCCTGGAAAGCGTTGTACAGCGAAGATGGGTGCGCGCCGTAAGACGGGAAAACCGGGTCGACGAACGTGTCCCACTCCTCCATCTCCTCCATCTTGATAGAGGGCATAGAGAACTGGTCTAGCTCGGCCTCCAGATCATAGACGGTGTCAAACTCCGACCCCAACGCCAAGATCCAGTCGTTGTAAGGCTCTTCACCAAACTCCATGATGTCGAGTGCCCCATCGAAGATGTTTGTCTCGGAGACGGAGGGGGACTCGTTGTCCGTCTCGGGTACTGCGCCAGCGCAGCTGGTTCCCGACATCGCCTGAATGGACCCGAAACCAGGTTCAAACGACTGGTCGTCAAGGTCGATGGAGACACTCTCCTGCTTGGGAGAAACGAGTGGCGTCAACGGGGGTGGAGTCGGAGAATTGGATGATTGCGGCGACACAGGCTCGTCGGTGTCCATTGACGGTGAAGGCGATGGTGAAGGCGGAGCCGAGTAGGAGGGCGATGGAGAGGGAATGTGGGGACTGGGCGATGGCGATGGAGACGGAACAAAGGGACTGGGACTGGGCGAGTCCTCGTACGTCGCGGTGCTGGCCATACTGACTTTCCTCCTCCGCCTCTCCCTCTCCCTCTTCGTCAGCTTCTTCCCCTTCTTGCTGCTAGCCGCACTACTAACACTCGCCCTCCTCGTCTTGGCCTTCTTCACGCCCCCACTCCCATAGCTATAGTTCGGGTAGACCACAGCATATCGCTCCCTCTCCTCCTCCGCCATATCCACGAACGGCTGCTTCTGATCCGGGGTATAGGATCGCCAGACAGCCCCGGCAGCGCACGATACCGAATTCTGGTCCGTATGCATCTGATCGGGCGAATCGAGGAACTCGAGCGGGTTGGCGTTGTAGTATGAGCGGAAGAATATGAAGGCGTTCCTGGGACGCGGGATCTTCTGTTCGGATGGCATGCTTGCGAGTTTAGTGGCTAGTTGTCAGGTTGAGCGAGAGCAGCACCGACAACGAAAAGGACCACCGACCTGATTTATACCGCTTGCCGATGGCTCAAGAACGATTTGGATGCAGTGATGAGTTTGGACCATCGTTCAAGGCCATTGTCGCGCTCCTTATACACACAGACAATGCCACTACCTCTTAGTAGCACGTCGTGTTGGCCCCATGCGGCAGATCCCCATTGACCAGCTCTTTGACTCATCGATGGCAGAGAAAACGTTTTTGATCGTATGACCCTGGTGTATTCGCACAAAGAGTCTTTGCATATGCCGGCATTTGAGTTGTGGTGCAAATGAAGCGTGTCCAAGGGTGAGCGGGGCAAGGGAAAATGATGCGGAGCCAGAGTAGGGCTACAAGTAAAGCTCTTTGTATGGCGATTGCTGGGACAAGTAGATTGGCTCCAAAGTTTTTAGCGCTAGTAGAGTGAATTACTACCGTACAGATGACCACGGCCCGCGACATGCTTCGAATGGGGTAGAACAGAGTCAGAGGACCGAACGTCCGCTGCATATCCATCTTGGGATAGGGAAAGAGGTTCCAGCCGTATGATCTCAAGAAGATTCATCCTCCTCGAGGCCGGTATGCGGTATGTCGAAATGGATAGTAACGGGGAAAGGAAGCGCCACGTTCACGAAAAGGCAAGATACTCGTTTGGCGCGGTAGAGAGGGGACCTGATGAAGAGCAGACGTCGGTGAGACCACTCCGCCCTGACGTAAATATAACCTAGCCGAACAGTCAGACCATCGTGTCGCCAACTTGTGATGCGCAATTATTTACCTGCTGTCAGCAAAGCTTTCAGCTGGTCTCACGACGTCTGGTGTCCCGATACCGCGACGAATCTCACCCTAAATCACTCCCAGCAAGCGCCTGTAATATGATCCTGGCGGACATAGCTGCTTGAATCACCGTTCTATGGACATTCACATCAGAGGTGAGATAGAATTCGAGGTGAAAGATACGTACCCGGAGATTAATCCGTTGTTCAGAGGTGGTTGATATCTCCTCTGCGACTCTCAAAGCAAGGCGACACAGACGACATCTCCCGACACAGGCCAATCGTAGGCCGCTCCGCAACCTCAGGTCTAGCGGTCCTCTTGAAGACTGATGTCGAAGACGAGGTTGGAAGTGACAGGAAGGAAGGAAATATAGAGCATTGAAGGCTGAGAGCAAAAATTCGCGCCCTCAGCCGCGACACCTCGGAGAATGATGCGCAATTGTATACCTGCTCCTGCTCCGTTCCCTTCGCAGTCGAATGTTTCGCAACGGCCGGAGGTGTTCTCTCGCGACAAGTTCACCGTAGAATATTCCCAGCGCCTCCTAGTACGCGGACATAGCAGCCTGGAATCACCGTTCTGTGGACATTCACATCAAGAGGTGGGATAGAAGTCGAAGTGAAAGAACTTACCCGGTTACTCCGCTCGCAAGTCTTGTTCGCTACAGCTTGACGTATATGAAAGGGTAGCGAGCGCAACGACGTCTAGCTTGATTGACTGTCAGTATAGAATACATTCCCAACCTCAAAGGAAGGGAAATACATGCCACGAATCTAGACAGTAACTTCCGTCACATTGCATGTGCAAGAAACCCTAAGAAACCCTTGAAATAGCGGTTCCGTAGCATTATTTGTTGCGGTCTTATCGTCATTCGTGAGGAGGGAAAGTTGAGGATGAGGCAGGGATGAGGAGAGGAAGCAAACTGAAAGAGGTAACTCTCCCACGCCCATCGACCCATTCGTTTTGACCCGCTTGGCCGCTACAATTCAAAAAGGGAAATACCGTCGGTTAAGGTTCATCATCTGCAGCTATGCATGAACTCAAATATAGATGAAGATTCCAACCCATCCCGATACTGTTAAGTCTAGGACTCGTAAATCGTAAGTAAGCGCTGCTGTATCGTAAGGTGTGGTATAACCGTATAAGTCTGTAAAAGCAGTCTATAGGCGCTTAAACGCTTTCTCCGTCCTCCTTCTCGAGCTTATTTTTGCTGCTCTCGCTTCCATTCACCTCAGGAACACCATCATTGTACGCTGGAGGCGGTAAGTTGGCCTGAGGCCCGTGATAATGCCTGTGTCCGTCGATGATGTACCACGCACTAGCAAAGCAATACAATCAGTAAGCAAAAGCAGAGAGGGGACGCTGCACATACAATGCCAGAACCATAACGCCAACGGTAATCACAGAGGCGTAGTTCATGTTCTCTTTGGTGACCGGCAGAACAGTAGGGAATGAGAAGATCACGACGACGAACAGCGTCCAGCATATACACGTCCAGTTGACGACGGCGCCAAGGAGACCATCACCCATGTAGAACGGACCGGGCTTGAACATGACCTCGGGGTGGTTCTGGTATATGCGGCGTAGGAAGATCGGGATGATATAGGACAAGTCCAGAGCCATAGCACAGAGCGAGAACATGGCATTGGCAGCGATGGGGCTGGCCAGGTCGAGGAGACCCGGTAGGAAGGACACGGCGGTGGTGAGAGCGATTGCGCGCAGGGGCGTTTGCGTCCATTTCGAGTTGTGGCCAAAGTAGCCGCGATCGGGGAGACCATGGTCACGGCTGAACGCGTACAGAGTCCTGGAGCATGCTTGGAGAGCGGTTTGTACGACGAAGAAGGCGGTCAAGCAGACAAAGAACTGGGAGCATCGTGAGATTTGGTGAAAAACTTATAGAGACTGGACTTCGTTACCCAGAGGATGAGAGCTCCGGTTTTGCCCATGCGGAGGTACATGATCTATTTGCAGACGTCAAGTCAGTATTGATCCTGTCATGGGATGGATGCTGTGGTACGAACTTCTAGAACGGCACTTCCGGACGGGCCAGGAAGGTTCTCTCTGTGATCTCATCAATTTTCATGCACAGTTGTGTGCGCGTGAAATCACTCACAGAGGTCCGGAACAGAGAACTAGTACAATGTTGAAAAGCCAGCCAATCAGACCGGTTCCAATCACTGATAAGTCGCGTAAGTATCGTGCGCTACGAGCCAAAAGAGTCTGCACGAACCTGCGATAAAGATAGCGGATGGTGCTGTATGGAAAGGCCAGTGAGATAAATTTGAGCGTAAGATGACTATCATGAGACACATACCCGCGTAGGCTGCACGTCGTACTTCCTCACTATTCAGTTTCCATCAGTTCCGTCCGACAATTCGGGGGGAGGATAAGACCAGTACTTACGCGATATGTGCGGTCGCATCATAGTCCTGACAAGCGCATCAGCATCTAGGCTCCTGCGAGTGCGAGGCGGAAACCTACCGTCATCTAAGAAGCGGAGATAAGCGAACATACTAGACTATAGAGAGGCAAGAACGTACAGTCCATTGAACACTGAGCAAACCGAAGAGGAAGGCGAGGCCGGTGTTCCATCCACCGGTTTGGTTGACGATTCCTTGTGAGCCGAAGACGTATCCTGCAGGGTGCATGTTCTCGCGGCCAGTCGTTGCCAATAGCACGATGATAATGACTATGGAGCATGTGATTAGCGACGCAATGACCCTCTCGGCAAGAAGTTCGAAACATACTGAAGGTCGCGCCAAGGTTGAAAAACACGAAGGATTTGGTGAAACGTGCCAGATAACGCGTTGCCAGCATGTTCTGCGACGAAAAATCAGCGATGATTGAGTGTTGTCTTGGATGATCCGCACCAGAAGACCATGCACGACCAGCAGACCTGCAAACAATCCAACAATTTTTCCCTGAGGAAAGAAGACGTGAGATAACATCGAAAGTTACGCAAGATGTTGACGCGCACTTGTGTAATTGTATAGTCTCCATCCTATGGGCGTTATCAAACACGGCAAAGCAAGATAAACGCGTAGTGGGCGTACCTTGCCAATAACGACGGCGGCCCAAATCATGTTGGATAGACCGAATTCCGTGGATGAGATACCAGCGACCTGACCCAGAATGTTAAGCCATCCGACCAGCCATCCGACCTGCAACCAATCATAAGCCGTAGAATTTGATCTTGTGAGAGATAGGACAGTACCCTTGCCCGCTGTGATTTGGGGGTCAATTGGGCGGAAGCAGTGTACCTGTGGTCGGGTAAGCGGAATACTAACGTCGGTGGGTTACAGCGACTCACAATCCGCCGCAAGTAGGGAAGGCGCTGACTATCTCCGCAATGCTTGCTCCCAAGGTGAAGCACATGCATGCTCCAAGGATCCAACACCAGACGACAGAGGCAGGCCCGCCAGTGAGCAAGGGTGTATTGAACGTCGTCGATATACTGGAACATAAACCCTTGAAAAGAACGTCGATAAAAGTCTCCCTAAAATCTTTGACAATGTACCATGATGCTGAATGCGAAGCTGATCTGTTCGTCTGTTAGTTTGCATTGCGTTCGACGGGGGAGTGAGGACATACGGTGGCCAAGTTGGAGAACTCCCGCTTGAACGAGGGGACATAACCGAGGGCGACAAGCTCCTTGTCGTCCTCGTTTACAATAGTCTCTGCGCTGGCCATGGTATCGTGCGAGATGCGGTTTGAAGGCATGATGGGCTCCCTTTGGCCGCTCTTTAAAAGCAGACGTCAGCGGGGCCTTTACGTTGACTGAGTTGGGGCGACTTACTGGAGATAGACTTAGCTATCAACAGAAAGCTTAGCGAACGCTGCAAGCCCGTGCCACCAACAGATGGAAAAAAGCCAACCACATGGAAATCTTTGGTCCGGATGCCGTCCGGATATGCAGCCCCTGATGTTCCTATCAATCGGATTTATCTTATCGGAGCGGATGGGGACGGAGGAGCTGACGGAGAAGGATGCACCAGAAACGGCTAAGTACAAACGCGGTTGGACTGTTGCTCGCTCGGGTCGAGTGGCGTAAGTTGAGGGTAAGCAAATTCAAGGGTGTTGAGAACAAGATACTCTCAACTATAATCACACGCGTTCCACAGTTGAGGAATCAAAATCACATGCCGCCCAGCGCCAAGCGCGACTTAAAGGCTATAGAGCCTGTGGCAGACGACCTTTTGCGACCAAATGAGAAATGAACGGACGAAACCAGTTCACGGTACCGAGGCTGTGTAAGTGTCTTGTGTCCACAATGCTTCATCACGTGTCTCTACATTGCTTTCCTTCTTGCCATCACACACTGTACAAATTCACTACCTTTCACTCTTCTTGTCTACCATGATGCAAGATCCCCGACGCTACATGCCTCCCCGGCCTCCGCTCTACTTGGCACCCCCACCCCCGAATGGCTGGATAGCTGTTAATCCAGCCGCACCGAATCAACCACCTCTGTCCCCTGTCTCACCGCTAGAAGACGACCCCACAACGTGCCTTTACTGGCAGAATCGGTTGGCGCCTGTCCCCGGCCGAATCTCGTCACGAAATCTGCTCGCGCCTCTGGCGCCGGTCGCGGTGCCCCACGCATCACCAGTAGCTGTACATGCACCGCCAACACCTGTTGCGAGTGCCCCGGTCCCTAGCCCGACATCCATGACAAACCGGCAAAAGGCGCGCGCCCGACGCGCCGAGGCTCTCGAGGCCCTCTCAACGGCGGAATTCCCTAGTATCGCAAACGGAAACCATCAAAAACCTATCATACATTCTCCAGTGCGTCGCATTTCGTAATGCCGTTCCAATGATTGTATTGACCGCCCGTAGGTTTCAGACCCATCTCTTGATAAATATGTGAGTTTGTAAATGGATCGCAGTCTTACTTCCCAGTGCTCATCGGCATCGCTAGGCTCCAATATTTGTGCAACAGTATCTAAAAGACATACAAAAACATCATCACTATTTCGAGCCTCTTCCTCCCCTTCCTCTCTTTCCTTCTCCTTCATACTGTCGGGAACTATTCCCTCAGCCACTCATCGATTGTCTCCAAGACTTATATTACCCTACTCTTCTCACAATCCCCCCGCCCGAATCCCTGCAACAAACGGTACTTTGTCCAGGCGAATACCTCGAACACTGGAACACGCTACTGTCATGGGAACTCGACCAGATAGCCTCCGACAAATTAGACGTGGTTCTTTGGAAGATGAACGTTAATGTTGTCGATTGGAACTTAGCACACTTCTCCGTATTTGTTCCTGGAATACGTGAGAACCATCCTCATCTAGAAGTTGGCGATGTCTTGCATATGCGGGAAGTGCACGTTTCCGAGCAAAGAGGGACCGGAAACGCGTTCGAGGGACGTATAGTTGCACTGAGCAAGCGAGAAGGAGTCATTCGTACGTCTCTATGTCCTACTCCGGTATCCTTCTCATCACCTTCCCAAGATTTTAATTCTCCCACGCTGAAAGTTCACATCCAGATGCACGTATACCCAATTCTTGGACGACCTTTAGACCGCGGACTTCCTTCATTCTTGCCTGAAGACAACATACCTCTCCATTTCAACTTTTCGTTTTTAGCTAACGCGGGCCCATCATTGATGATGAACAGCGCCCTCAGAGCATTGAGTATACGAGTCCTGAAACACCACAACGTGACGGCGCAACGGTGGCTTTTCCCTGAGCCGGAGCATATTGACGATTCGCCACCCACTATCATCAACAATACTATAAAAGAGGAATGGGTGGATTCGGGGTTGAATGAGGAGCAGAAGGTGGTTCCTCGTTTACATCTAGATTCTCCGTCATACTCACCTTGTCCCGAAGGCAGCTGTATGCTTCGCTTCCTTGTATCGCTCTCTGGTCCCCTTCATGATTCGTGGCCCTCCGGGAACGGGGAAGACAAGGCAAGCACCATTGGGATGTCCGCACCTGTACTAACGTCTCTATTCAGGACGGTTGTTGAAATGGTGCACCAGATCATACGTGTACAGCCTCATGCACATGTCCTTGTGTGCGCACCCTCGAACTCGGCGACTGATACACTAGCGCGGCGACTCGCAAAAGTTTTGAAGCCACCGCAACTTTTCAGACTCAATGACGAACGGAGGACATTCGCCGAAGTCAACGAAGAGCTGTTGCAATACTGCTGTGCGTATGGATAGTAACTTCAGTATTCTCCGCCTTGGACCTGATGAAGCGCTCACTAGATGTTGAGAACAACCACTTCGCCCTCCCGCCTTGGCAGGTGTTGATGTCCTACAAAGTGGTCGTAACGTCGTGTCTGGATGCGGCGATATTATCGCGGGCATTCTGTACGAACACCTCGATGGGTAAATTGGAGGATGGGATTATGAACATGCTCCACCCTACTTCTCCTCGCCGGATCGAGCCTCATTGGACACATCTACTCATCGACGAGGCAGCTCAGGGTTCCGAGCCCGAATTGCTCATACCTATCACAGTGTGCTTGCCATACGCACCACCTCCCGGGACGAATGAGGTGGCTGTTATGGGCGAGTCGCCGCAGCTTGTGCTCTGTGGCGATCCGAATCAACGTAAGTCCTCGGCTCCTGTGGTATTATTGACTGACGTCTTGACGATTTTATAATTATACAGTTGGTCCCATTATTAAATCGCCGAAGGCTCGCGACCACGAGATGGACATCTCGCTTCTTGAACGACTACTGAATCTCCCTATTTACGACCGATATGTCAAGGACCCTGCGCTGGGGATGGGTGCTATTCGGCCTTTCGTGAACCTTGTCAAGGTTCGTGTAATTGTCCAGAAGTTCTAGTCTTCTCCGTTCATAAATGTTTATAGAATTATCGAAGTCATCCGGCGATACTTATGCCGCCGTCAGCGATATTCTATGAGGATACGCTGGAACCCTGTGCCATTGCTAACGGGACAATTTCGTGGTCTGGTCTGCCGAACCAGCGCGTGCCGCTCAAGTTCATAGGTGGCGAGTGGAAGGAGGAGTGTGTAGATGAAGTGCGTGGTTTCTCGGTCCTACCTGTCAACTTTGCTCATTTCAAGCGTGTAGAGATCGACTTGGTTCAACGAGGGCGAGATTGAGAGCGTCGTGAATACGATCAGGAATCTGTTAAAGGAGAGTCAAGCCTCTGTACCTCCCTTACAGATGGAGGAGATTGGAGTAATGGCGCCATGGAGGGAACAGGTCTGGAAATTGCGTGAACGTCTTCGCTGGCATGGCTTGGCCAAGGTCGATGTTGGAACTGTCGAGGTAGCTTATCAACCGAATCATCATCTTTCCTCAAACTCAATACTATGCAGGACTACCAAGGACGCGAGATGCGCGTGGTTATCCTTTCGTGTGTGAGGTCCAGTAAGAGGTTTTTAGTAGACGATGACGCGAACGGACAAGGCTTGATACATGAACGGAAACGGTCAGAGACACTAATCTGTTATGACAATCACCTATTACTTATGGTAACATTTAGGATGAATGTGGGCATCACACGAGCGAAAGAGCTTCTCGTGGTCATCGGCAACGGAGACGTTCTGAAAGTGGATCCATATTGGAGAAGCTTTCTGCAGTTTGC
Source organism: Strobilurus pachycystidiatus (assembly GCA_019915135.1). Classification (NCBI taxonomy): domain Eukaryota; kingdom Fungi; phylum Basidiomycota; class Agaricomycetes; order Agaricales; family Physalacriaceae; genus Strobilurus; species Strobilurus pachycystidiatus. The sequence goes on along the minus strand of JAHLMK010000019.1, from coordinate 1,013,648 downwards.
CATTCGGAATCACCTGTATGTAACGTATCTTACTGTTCGGTTCCGCTGTGTATTGATATGTTGCCGTGAAGATATGTCGGTCCAAAGCTCGATATTGAGATGGACGGAAATTACATTTCGAGACTGGAGTGAGTGTCTTTCACATGCCTGGGAGCACAGTGCTTATTTTTGTAAAGATCACGTTTGATGGCATCGCTGAGCGAAGAAGACGCAGGAGTGATGCTGGCAGGAGGTATCGCGAGAGAGATATTGCGTGATGGTTGACCGTTTAGTCCTACGTACTTGTACTCGCAAGAGTATAATCACTCCAGAATCAAGTACATGTGTGCATTGTTTCAGTACTTGAGCACATTGCCCTGCTCAACGTATCCTGATTGAGCATCACATCGGGCTCTCAACTCGATACGTGGTGGTAGCGCGCCACAGGCCTTCGGCTCGTTCAGAAGTTGTGCGATATCGCCTCGGTTCCACCGGTACGACGGAAGCGATCAGTGCCTTCTTCGTCCCATCACCATGTCATCAAAGAAAGACAGATATGCAAACAAGGTCATGTTGGCCTCGCAATGTAACCTTCGGCGATGTCTTTTAGTACCCGAGCATCTGCTGACCCGGCGATATTTATACTGGACCATGCAATGATTCGTCCTTGTTGGCGATTGGCTTCATCATGTCTTTCCTCACTCCTCATCCCAACCCTACTCTACATAGTGGCGAGGGCTGGACCATCCCTCCCCTCGATGGATCACTGAGCGTCCCAGAATTATACGACTTTCATTACGAGAACAATCCCGAGCATCCCGTCGTCGTCTACGCTGAACCCGCCCATGGTGGTCTTACTCACGTCCGGTACTCGGAGCTCGTTCCCGCTGCCCATCGTGCAGGATGGTACATCACCAGGATAACCAACTTCAACCACAAATCGGACGCCAATGTACGCCCGTGCGTGGCGATTCTGGCCGCTAGTGGTAGGCCAATCTCGTTATCTATGTTCACCGGCATAGAAACCTCAGCGTCGCTTCAGACACTGTCACATTTCTCACAACATTTGTGGGAATGTTCCGGGGCGGTATCCCCTTTTTCCCCATATCCCCGCGCAACTCACCGGCCGCCATTGCTCATCTGCTCAAAACGACGCGTCCCACGCATCTGTTTGTCAGTTCCGATGCACCCATACAAGATCTTCAGGCCCAAGCGATGGCGCTCCTTGATGAGAGCGACAGGCCAGTCCTAGCTGACATGCCCGTCTTCGAGCAGCTTTACACCAACGAGGAATTCGAGCCCTTACCACCACGACCGCACGATCTTTCTGCTACTAGAATCATCGCCCATTCCTCTGGTGAATCTTACTTCGGCGCGGCTATGCGTACTTCCTGGTCTGACTGCGATCCCAGGTTCTACCTCATATCCAAAGCCTATCCACTGGAACGATCGGACATGTGGCCAGACCTCGATGGCACCTTGTATGTTTGGCAGTTCATACTTCTTCCCGTAAATTCATGCTGCTCTGAAGGGTTCGGAGCGCGAAGCTATACAGGGAAAGTCTTCGCCGCTCATTGCCTCGCGATGTATCATGCAGTTGGCATCAACTTTATGACCTGGATAGTGAGTGTACTTCGCGTCACATACTGGGAAGGTGGAACATTGATATTCATCAGCCTACGACGGGGCTCGTTCTTGCCGTCTTTCCTCCTGCCTCTCCGGCGACTATTCCTTCTTTTGACGCGGTTTACAACGGAATGGTTGCTGTGGATCCTGACTTTGTGTTTGCTCCGCCGATCTTTGTCGAGGTTTGGAGTAGAGATGCCCAGAAGGTCAAGCACCTCAAGAATCTGAGAGAGGGTATCGTACGTATTTCAACGAGGTCAGCCCCCCTACATACTGACACTGCTTAGTGTTTTGGCGGTGGGCCCTTGAACAAGGCAACAGGCGATTACCTCGCACGCGAAGGCTGCACTCTTTATAGTTTCTATGGATCGTCAGTCTTCGCCTTATAGTTCGACGCCGTATCTTGACCTTCTTCTGCGTAGAACTGAGGCTGGTGTACTTTGTAAGCACACGCCAGGTATGAACTCTAGTCTACTAGCTTGCTTGTCCTCCGCTCATGATCAACGCGGCACAGAACGAACCGGTATGAATTGGGAGTATATCCAGATGAATCCCGCCGTGTCCACTGCCTTTGCACCGCAAGACGATGGCACCTTTGAGCTCATCACCATCGTAACACGTTCCACAATCTGATATGGACATGACCTCACAGATTCTCCAGTCGAAGCCTTGGACAGAAATTCACGTCGTAAACACAACATGGGAAGGAGAAGCCGCATACGCCTCGAGTGATCTTTTCGTTCCACATCCAACATTATCTGGACACTGGAAAATCATCGGGCGGAAGGACGATCAGCTAATGCTATCGACAGGCGAGAAGGTAAGCTCCTGCCAATCTGTCGCTACGGTCGTCTAACTCAACCCCATTTCCAGACTAACCCAACTCCACTCGGTGAGTTTGCTGTACGCTCCACGCACCGTCCTCATGTGCTCGTAGAGTCGATTCTGAGCCATGACCCATATGTTACTGCTGGGCTCATGTTCGGCCGAGGCCGTTTCCAGAACGGTCTTCTCGTGCAGCTCAAACCAGAGTTCCAGTTCGATCCCAAGGACGAAGAGGCTGTCGTCAAGTATCGATCCCTTATTTGGCCCACCGTTGAAAAGATGAACGAATTCGCTCCCAGTCACTCCAGACTCTTCAAAGAGGTGCGCGACATCTATACTTTGATAGGATGTTCGTCACAGATAGGCTAATTTGATGACAAGATGATCATCTTCACACATCCTACCAGGCCATTTTCGTTCAATGCAAAGGGAGCAGCACGGAGAGCGGTTGTCATCAGTGAATACGACCGAGAAATTGAGGCACTGTATGCCACAGTCGAGGGAGGAATTGAGGAGAAACGTCCCGCTAAGTGGACGTATGAAGCTTCCCTCGAATTTGTTAGAGCGACCGTCAACAAGAGTCTCCAACATCCGGCTAAGGACGACGAAGACATATTTGAGTGTGGATGTGACAGGCTTGTGCATCTTCTTTATAGAGAGTGATGTCGAGCTGATATTATTGCTAACAGCCTACAAGCGACATGGATCCGCAACTCCATCGTCCACGCCCTTCGAGATAGCCAGCCCCAGAAAGCGCGTTCCATAGGTTCAAACCTCGTATACGAGAACCCCCGCATAACATCCCTCGCGCTGTACATCTCCGAAGCAACCACTAGCCAGGCTCACTCTAAGGTGGAGGAGATGCAAGACACGCTCGACAAACTTGCACCTGAAGGTTCATTCGTCAATGCATGGAGCGCGAAAAGATCCACTAGCGGTACTGGACGTACCTTCACCGCTCCCACGCCCTCGAACCTCCGCGCACTCTGGAGTCGCCTCTTCCCTTCAGGGGATGTTGTTCTCATCACAGGAACAACGGGCAGCCTGGGTGCTGCATCATTGTCGAAACTCGTTGAATCGACATCGGTCCGGAAAGTGTACGCCCTCAACCGCCCATCTAAAGGACTCGCGAGCTTGATGGAAAGGCAAGAAGAGGCGCTTAAGAGCAAGGGCTACGATCCCAGAATCGCCTCTTCGCCTAAAGTCGTTCTAGTTGAAACAGAGATCACGGAGGAAGGACTTGGGCTAGACACCACTCTGGACAGGGAGGCGCGTATTTCAGTGAAGACGCCATTAACAATGCTAATGAGGACGTCTCCACTTACAGATTCGGGATAATGTAACGCACATTATCCATAACGCCTGGAGGGTCGACTTCAATCTCAGTCTAGCATCTTATGCGGCGATCCTCAAGGGGACGCGGACGCTGATTGACCTCGCGCTGTCTTCACCGCAACCTATAACACCTCGCTTTGTGTTTACCAGCTCCGTTGGCGTATTACGAGGTAAGGGTCCTCCTCTTGTTTGGAGGCTCCTTCGTTGACGATGGATTTGCAGGAGTATCGCCAGGCATAACCGTGCCCGAAACACCGCTCGATGATCCGAAAACTGCAGTCGGTCAAGGATACAGCGAGTCGAAGTGGGTCGCGGAGCAGATGTTGTATAGAGCCGAGAAGGAGACGCCTTTGCGGCCCGTCGTCGCGCGCATCGGTCAGATAGCTGGTGGTTGCAACGGGGGGTGGAACACCTCGGATTGGGTGCCGGCCATTGTGAAATCGAGCATCGTTTTAGGCGCTTTGCCTGCATTGTCAGGAGTGAGTTATTTCGTTTCGATACTGTATATATTCGCTCACATTGTGCTCAGACATGCACCTGGATCCCACTTGATACTGCAGCAAGCGCACTTGTCGACTTCACTTGCGCCAAGGAGACGACGAACACGGTACACCTGGTGCATCCCAGACCGCAGTCCGCAAAAGAGGTCTTCGAAGTCATCGGAAGAAGGCTGAACCTGCCCTTGATACCGTACACGGAATGGGTGAAGCGGCTACAGCAGTGTACCAGCGATGCGGGTGAAGCACCGGCACTGAAATTGTTAGATTTCTTCGAAGGTGGGCTGGAAAAAGAATCGGAAGGCTGGGAAGGTGGGGCTATTCCACCGTTGGAATGTAATGCAGCGAAGCGGTCATCGAGACACTTGCAGGAGGCACAGCGTATTCAGCCGTTCGAGGTAGAAGCTTGGTTAGACTATTGGGAGGACATTGGTTTCATCGCTATAAGTAAAGTAGATGCGTAATTGGACCGACTTGGTATAGTTTCTTACATTGCCGAAGTAATACACTGTTTCGAAGTACCACGCAACGTGCCATCCTGAGGTGCGGATAACAGGCGAAGAGAGCAAGTCGAGAGGTAGAGGAATTCGGTGAAGGTGAGTGTGTCACTCGTAAGTCGAGTAATTGAGGAAAGACACGGGCGAACGCGCGTAGTCTCCTCACAAGCTTTAGGGCCGGCTGCCCCGAGAATCGACGCCGTTCCTCTCTGTCTGCCGGCCTCTTCCACCTTCCTGGTCCTTTGCCATCTCAGTCAGACAGAATTCATCACTTTCAGTGCGATACTGCGCCCATCATTGCTGTACTATCCATGGATACGGAAATATCCCGCTCTTGCCTCACTTTGTGTTGACGTCTACGCTGGTTTGAACAAATGCCTGGCTTAGCAATTCTCTCAGTTCTGACATCAAGCTGATTCCGTGTCGCCTGCATGCACCAAGGAGGAGGGTGAACTCTGGTTTCAAAGGCGTAAACCGTTGGCAGCTCATACAGACACCCATTGTGGTGGGAGCATGGGCGCGTCCTAGCCCTAGCTAGAAATCCCACATCGGTGCGCCGCTATCATCTGCACATTAGCCTCTCGTTAATTTTCTGCTTTAATCATAGCGTGGTCTTTCTGGACCTTCCTTGGTGGCCACCTCTACAATGTCGTATAATGAATGACAGGCATGCGCTCAATAACGCTCCGCCTGCCTTGGTAGCTCGGTACACTGTCTCAAGCTACCCTCCAAGACCAAATCGCAGAACAGGCTTTGGATATGAGCGCTTCAAAGTCGGCATGTGCATTGTGGCGCATTGGCAACTTTCACCCTCCTGCGCGTTCCCCGGCCCTCAACCGGCTCCCTCTTGCATTCCCTTGCCTGTCCCCGGCGAGAAACGCGCTTTTCATGGCTCTCGGTGGCCTCCTCTGCCATCGGCTGGCGCAGGGGATGAGGGGACGACGTTAGGGGGAGACAGGGGGACCGAGGGTAGGACAGGTCCCCTTTCGACAAAGGTTTACCCCCGTCAATTTTATGGTTATTCCTTCACTCTTGACGCTCTTTGTCCCCCAGATTTGGCGACCGGGGCCCAGTCGACAGAGGGGAAATCAGAATGGGTAGTGTGAGGAATACTAGGCTCTATAGCCTTATGTGAAAGGTTACAGCGTTCTCTCGGATGCATTGTGGGCTAATGCTACTCTATGGCAGTAGTAGGCTTACTGTGTCGACGTAAAATGGCCCTATGGGCTCACTCGTGCTAGCATGAGTGGTGAGGGTGCATAGGTTCCAGTTAGTAGCACTTCGGTGCGAACTCTGGGCCTGTAGCTGATCACGCTATTTTTTGGTGAGTCTTACGTTCGTATATTCAATTCGATGACTAACTCCTTTCCCCAGCTCGTTGCATTCAATTATTTGCGGAGAGGATGTTATCTCATGTCAAGTTGAGATGCATCCTCCGATCCACGACACTAGCTCCTCGTCGAAATGGGGCTCCCACCATAGCTAATGGACGGTGTATAGCTGTGAGAATAGCCCGGTCCCATGGCCTCTGAAGCTTGAAGAGCCATAGCGCTTATTCCGGACGCATTGTGGGCTAATGCCGGTCTACATGAGTAGTGTCGTCGACTTAACGGACCTACGGGCTCATCTACGTTGGCGTGGGTAGTGAGAGCGCTAGACGACTGGATTCGGAGTCGCTTGTTTTTTTTTTGATGGTAAGGTTTTCGACTTCTATGTTCTTTGCAGCTGGGCTGATTGACGAAATAGGATGTCGTACAAATCTACAAGTCTAGGTGTGCCTTGACTGAGGCTTGACAAAACTAATCTAGAATCGATTGATATACTAAAGTTCTTGTCTGGGAATCAGGATGTCTAATGATGACGCTGTCGAATCTGCTCTCGTTCTGACGCGTAGACTTCATATACGCGTGAGGTTCACGAGATCGAAAAGAGAAAGAGTCACGAACTTTCTAGTTTGTGCTTTCATTCTGATACAGTCGTGGTGACCGCTGGCGGCGGCAAAAGAAGCGTCGCAGATGGCGAGGATTGTAGTGTTGCGTCTGTGCGAGCGCTATTAGCAAGGCGAGATGGAGGGATTTTGGATGCATGGTACCGCCGATGCTTGCTGTTGCGATGGCTCGCCTTTGGAGTTCGGCTTTGATTATGGCTGTCACGAGTACGGGGTGAACACACGGTGGTTTTGCAGACACATGAACGCACCAATCTCATCATTCTCGCGTGCCTTCAGTATATCCTCCTCTCTATCAGCTTTTGGCAGCTCATGGTCGCGAAGAAGGTTCAGTTGATTGTTGGCACGCGCTGTTGCAAGATAGGCTTCCACCCTCTCGGCCCTCAAAGCCTCGTTGACTTCATGCTGGTGCGCCAGCAGGTCGAACATGGTGATGTGTAGTGTGAAGTGATGGCGTCCTGAAAAGGAAAGAAGCTGGCACTGGAGCCGTGGCGCAGAATACGTTCATCGTTTCTTTCCTCCCACTACCACAACATCTCTCGATCCATCCCGCCCTTGCTAATTTGACCGATATGCCTACCATTATCATGCCGCCTTCCCGTCCAATGGTCGTACCCACTCTTTACGCAAACAAGGTCGCCCTCGCCAACGAGGATATGCTTATAGAGCACCAACGACTCATAAGCGCGAACGAAGAGCTGGAGGTGACGGAAAACGCCTTAGCAGCTGGAGCTGCGAAGCTTACAGCCCAGCGTGCGCGCATCAGGGCGCTACGAGAGGCGTCCGACAAGCGCTGGGCTGCACTCGACATGACTAGTGCGTTGCTCATACTACTTAGCCATGCTGGCATTTTCCAATTGTCGTCGTAGATCCCGAGACGATTCGCCTCCGGAATAAATTCCAAGCCGAGTGGTTTATACCTGACGATGTCAAACACTGTCTAGTACGGCGTCCTGCTCAGGCTTGTATGACCATCTCTGACGCGTCAACTTGCAGCCCGGCGAAGAACCAGTCAAGAAATTTGCCAAGAAGGCGAAAAGAACCGTATGTTGCCCACATATTCACGTCTTCTTCCTCTACTGAGTGTATACTTACCCGTTAGACAAGACTTGGTCCACAAGTCAAGCGGATCGTGCGAATTGACTGTTTTCTCTTCCCCGCTTTTCACTGATGATATCCTTCTCCTCCAGTACTATTATGGGTCTAAAGGCACGCGCCACATCACGCCAAAGAGCAAAGTTGGTTGTCTTTGAATTCTAGGTTGAGTGAAGTACGATGTTGACTCTCCGTTAAAGGCTGCACGTAAGTTGGAGTCTGCCGCTCGTCATCAAGTGAACAAAATGGAGAAGATGAACGGCAAGGCGAGTCTCTTTGGATCTTTGAATACAGTACTGGGATTTGACCGGCAGTTTGCTCTCATTCAGGCCAAACGCGCGAAGAATGTGGGCACGTCTGCTTCTGGAGAGACGGGCCCTGCTACCCCAACCGCTTCTGCTGTATGTCCTCTCACATTCACCTGTCAGCTCGCTCAACCCTCCCGGCACCCACCAGACACTCCCAGTTACCCCCACTCTCCAGCTCTAGCTGGATTCCTATCTACGTCTCACGCTCATTGTCATCGCATTTTTGTACACTACCTCATTTTGTATCACACCGGATTATCTCATGCACAGTGTACCATATACTACGCTTCACAATTGCAAGGTTCCAGAGACACGAGCTATGTTATGAAGAAAAGATTCTATGCGCTGTTTTCTGGACATAAGATTACTCGGTGCCTCATGGTAGGCCGCGGACAGTCAGTATTCCGGCAATATGCTATCATAGAGTGAGGACAGAAACGACGTGTAGTCCACGCGTAGTATCGCGTAGTTAGTCTCGTAAACCGACTTTGTAGTAGGAAGACCGGAGGAAGACGATCGTTTTTAGTCTACTGTACCAGTATCCCCCATGGCTTCACGATCTTTAGGGCCGGCTGCCCTGGGTCGATAGGTATCGGTTATACTCTCTGTTTCTGCCATCTCAGTATGGATTCTTTACCATCTCAGTCAGACAGCGTTCCATAATACTACGCCCATCATCGCTGCATTATACACACTCACGGAAATCCCTCGCTCTTGCCTCACTTCGAGTGCACGTCTACGCCGGTTTTGAGTATTGCCAGGCCCAGCAAAATTCTGACTCAAGGTGATTTTGCGTTGTATGCAAGCACCAGGGAGCCACTTCCGTCCATCCAGGAGCATGAACCTCAGCTCATATAGACGCCCTAATGCCACGTAGTCGCTTGGCATGGGTGAGTCCCAACACCAGCTGAGAATTATACATTGGTGCGCCGCTGTCATTTGCACATTACTCTCTCACTAATCATAATGTCCTAACAAATTCAGAACATGATCTCTCTAGGCCTTTCTTGCTGACCGCGCCGCTCGTGTGTTCTTGGCTAGACATGGCTTTGATTCCGTTAGCGTATCATGGGCAAGCATGCCTTCACGCCGCTCAACAACGCTCCGCCCGCCTTCAAGTTAATCGCTCGGTACACTACTAATAGCCTGCAAGACGAATGGCTGGACACACCTCAGATATGACTGCTTCCGACATGGGCTTGGGGCATCGGCACCTTTCACCTTCACACGCCTTCCTCGACCCCTTCAACCGGCTCCCTCGTGCACTATCTTGCTGGTATCTGCAGTAAAACGCGCTCTGCACAGTTCTCGGCGGTCCCCCTCTGCCATCGGACGGGCGGATGGGTCGAGGGGTCGACCTCAGGGGGACGAAGAGTACCGGCCCCCCTTTCATCCAAGGTTTACCCCTTCAATCTTATCAACATTGCCTCAGTCTTATCTCTCTTTCTCCCCCAGATTTGGCGACCAGGGGCCCAGTCGACAAAGGGGAATTCAAAATCGCCAGTGTGAGGAGAAGCAGGTCCTATAGTCTTATGTGAAAGGTTACAGCGTTCTCTCGGATGCATTGTGAGCTAATGCTACTCTATGGCAGTAGTAGGCTTACTGTGTCGACGTAAATTGGCCCTATGGGCTCACTCGTGCTAGCATGAGTGGTGAGGGTGCGTAGGTTGCAGTTAGTAGCACTTCGGTGCGAACTCTGGGCCTGTAGCTGATCACGCTATTTTTTTTGGTGAGTCTTACGTTCGTATATTCACTCCAATGGCCAACTCTTCCCTCAGCTCGTGGTCCTGGCTTTTCTGCGGAGAGGATGTTTTACTATCAACGCTACGACGGCACTTCTCAATGTCATAACTCGGAATGACTCCGAGGGTGAAGACATCGTCATGAGCGCGTCGAATGGCACTCACTCCGATAACAATAAGCCACTACCAGTAGATCATGCACTGAATGAAAATGCCAGGAGTATACAGTTGTGTATATCCAGTACTTTCGCTTCATGCAGCGAACAAAAGGCATCTTGCTGGCTCGGCCGATGTTTGACAGGAGAGCGAGACTTGGACCTGGCACATTCACGAGGCTGCAGGTACCTGTCTTCTTGACAGTCGATCATCATATACTGATTGGTCTCGAACTCTTGTAGCCAGGATCGAAAGACATCTAGGAGATTCTGACTTCGCAAATACTATCTGGGTGCAAGCGTATTCCAAGTACAACGGCAATGCAGAGTTTGTGCTCTGTTACCTACAGTACCTTCTCACCTACAACTACGAACAACGCAAGTTTCCCTCACCGCCTCACTTTCATCCTATTTAACACCCGAGTTTGACAAGACGCTCGTGCTATATTCGAAGTCTCTACTCAACAGCTCAACCCAGAGGTTGTTTGCCCAATATGGGACCTTTGGGCCAAGTACGAGTATCATACCGGTGACCTCGAGTTCATGACGAAGGTCGAGAAACGCCTAGCGGATGCGTACCCCCTAACTTAGGTTCGAGTTCTTCCTGCAACACCCTGACCTCCTTCATAGACCCTCCAATCAAGCGCTTTGCGATGCGATATGCCTACAACATTGAACAAAGTGACTTGATGAGATTGATTGCAGACGCGAAGATGCCTCTTAACGAGCGGAGGGATTAATATCACAGGAGAGTAGCCAGGGGGGTCATCGCCAGTCAGCTTTGAGCAAAAGCCGTCTAGTATACGTGGAGGCTATGGAAAACTGCGGCAGTATTGAACTAAATCGTGTTATCATGAATGTTTTCGCTCTGTAGGCAAGAATGGCCGGGTCGTATCTAGGCGAAGTATGGAGAGAGCCTCGCTTCCCTGGTCATTTGTACCGTGTAAGTAATTGACAAGGATAACATAAGTACTATAATGGGACCAGCGTTAGATACATACGGCCTTGAGCAAGGATACAAGAAATACCTAGCAGCAGTCAGTGACTCGGAGTCTGAAAATCGACCATCAACAGCAGGTTGATCCACTTACTTATCGAAGAAGAGCCAAGGCCACGATGTGGGTCTGAGAGGACGCACGATTGCCCAAGACTCGAATGCTGGAAAGGTCATGTATGTACTAGTTTCATATCGTCGCAATATGAAAAGAGAAATAGGAATTTTCACGAGTATGGTAAAGACTGCTGTAAGATATATAATTAAGGAGGTGTTACCCTACATAAAGTCTCAACCCATGCTCTTGATGAGTGACAGCATTGTCTCGACCGCCACCAGGGAGAAAAGTCGCATACCGAAAGGAGCCTTCTGGCTCTCCAAAGCGTCCAAAGCGTGCACGCAAGCCCCGTACGCCCTGCCCGTAGCTGCAATTCGCCAATCCGGCCGGCCTATCTCCTCGATATCGCTATCGCCATTGTTGTCTTCTTCATCAGAGCCAACATACTCTGGCTCCGACTTGACATTCACGTCAACCTGTTCGACATCAGCGTCTGCACCAACATCTATCTCCTTCTCCGCCTCCACTCTAACCTCGCCAGCAGCCAGTTTCGCGAGAAGGCCTGCATCATCGGTCTCTTCCTCTTTCTTCACGATCGCTTGATTTCCATCCTCGTCGCTCTCCAGCTCGACAACATCCTCGTCTATATCCTGATCACCCTCTTTGAGATCCTTGATCTGCGTCCGCATCTTCCGCACAAGGTCGGAAATCTGCGTTCGGGCACGATGCATGAGGTCCATCTCCCCAGACTCCACCTTCAGACTCCCAGTGGTACCCACTGCCAGCTCTTCCTCGCCAAGTCGATGATCCTCTCGCCGTGAGAGGGAGTTTCGGAAGGCGATCTTTTCGCACTCGTTGCAGAAGATGATCGCGTAGGCTTTCCAGGCGAAAGCAGAGCGCTTCGATGTCCACTGAGCAAGAGGTAACTGCGGGTATTGCGCTTCCGCTGCCCCCACTATCTTGTAGAGCACAGACGCGTCGACGTTGTTCTGTGTGTCGCCCTTCGGTCTGAGATACTTTTGAATCTAAAGCGAAGCCAGATAAGCAGAATTCATAGCAAGGAGTCCAAAGAACTTACAGGCACGGCGCGAAACATTTCGCCTAAAGCTTTGTGCGACTCATAAGTATCAACGTCGTCTTCTCTCGCCATGAAGTCCGGCGTGAATCGCAACCTCTGAGGGAGGTCTCTCCGGCTAACGGGGACTCCAGACTTGACGAAGTCAACAGCATGACTTGCGAGTTCCGCCAGCTTCAAACACTGAGGATCCCGAGTACCCAAGTCGCTGAAGTCTGCAATTGCAAGATGCTGGCTCGAAATCTTGCCGACGATATCGCCTATGATGTAATTACACTGTCGACGATGGGACTTCATGTACGCTGGAGGAACGAATGGGCGAAAGACGTACCACGAACTCCGCAATGTCATACATTTCACTATGGCGGTCCAGTACCAGCGGCTTCACAGCAGTATAATCTCCCGGCGCCTCTGTTTCATCCGGAATGAGGTCGGGATCGGTGATGACGTTGAATAAATCTCCCTAGAGAAGAAGAGTGAGGACGAGTTTACAAGGAAGACGGTGCCTTACATCAAGGTCGCCACCTCCAAGCATGCTGGGAAGAGATCGTTCACCTTCCAAAATGTGTGAATTTCGAGAGAAGAGAATGCGGAAGGAGCTTACCCTTCGAGCTGAACACGACTACATTGACAAGACTGGCTATAGGATGATCATGAGGGACACTAACCGCCCTGGCGAGCTGCAAACTTTCTCAGGTCGTGTGCGAAGTAGAAGCACCATGAACGTACCTGGACGTCTCCGGGATGTATAACGGGACTAAAGAGAAGTCAGAAAGCTTCTCACACACGAGTCAATGGTTACCAACCTCCGAGTGACTGCTACAGTCCCATAAATGAGCCGACTATTTTGCTCAGTCTTGACCTTGACGTAGATCTCGTTGGGTTCCAGATAGCCCCAAGTATCACAGACACCAATAAGTGTTGGTCCCGCAACCTGGATTCTAGCTCGATACTTTATGTCTCTGATGTCCATTGAGTCACATCGAGACACGAAGAACAAATGACGAACCTCAGAACCGATGTGATCCCCAACATAGTAACACTCTTGTAGAAGTCGATATGGCCCTGTGGCGACGAATCAAAGTCAATTCCGAGCATTGTGTTGAGGTTATCGAAGAGTCTCGGCAGACGGAAAGGCAATCCGAGGTTGTTCATCGCGAAATGGATAGCCGCCTTTTCGTACGACGTCTGCGCAATCTCCGCCTGGTCGACCGCCTTCGCCTGGATCCTAAGGAAGGTCTCCTTCGCAATCCCAAGATCCTCCAGAAGCTTGACAAGAGGTCGATTCAAGAACGTGATCCCAGCACGTTCAGAGTGGTCTGGTTTTTTTGATCAGTGCTATCTCCATGAATATGGATGAACGGGTACATACTTGCGACGTCAAAGGTCCGTGAGTTAGACTCAAACTTGATCTGACTCTTGGAGCAACGGAGCTGCTTGCCCTTGAGATCGGGATTGACCATCCAGACACCTTTACACCCAGCGATCCTGCGTATAAGTCAATCAGGTGTTTGATTCTGAAGAAGTGTGTAGATTTACCGAGCTTGGAAGGCACTTGGCGGTTGCGGGTTCCGATTCAGAAGGCGGCGACGGCGGTTAAGCGTCGTCCATATCGCTTCAGCCATCTCAATGGACATATCACCTGCACCATCGGTGAAGCAGTTCCCATTTCGTTCGATATCAGGGATCTTGAAGATTTCGTTCCGTTTGAGGACGACGCTTGCCGACGTGGCAGAGAACGCCTACGCAACGAGGAATGATAATCAAGAAGGACCGGAAAGGAGCAAAGTGTTTACCTGCGCGATTCGGGCGCCGTACTTCGCCGGCTGCTTGATCACTTCCGTGAAGACGCCAATGTCCGTCCTGATGGTATTTGAATCGACGAAGCGTCCGTCTTCCTCGACGAATGGTGTCATGAAAATCATCTGACGGTCCTTCAGCGCACTCTGAGAGTACCCGAGCCACTCCCATTGTCGTCCTGCCAAGAACAAACCGCTGTTCAGCGTATCACCAATCCTCCGGTGAATAAACTCTTCGTAGTCGAAGTCAGCTTTCCACGGCTTCATGAGCCTGCGACATTGCCCGCCCTCTTCCTGTTGGGGACATCAAGTTAGAGAAGACACACGACGAATATGAGTTAGCTCACAGTGAAAGAGACTCGCAAGAAATGGTCGTGAAAGTCGGGGTACAATCGCAAGACGCGATTCGAGCGATCGGTGTATGGGCCCTCGAGAATGTAACTCGTTGGAGTCAGGAATAGCTGATGACAGGAAAAGATATTGTCGTCAGGTAAAGCCCTCATATTCTTGACGGCCTGAACAGCTTTCGCAACACCCTCCGAGAACATCTGCTCGAGCTGCAGCAAGGAGGTGGTGCGACTGACGTGATCCTGGTCGCCCAGGATGATGATCACGTCCTGCAGAGCAGCCGCCACGATGGACGCGCCATGCTGCTTGAACGCAGGCATTATCTGCGCCCGGAGTGATTGGAGATCCAGCGGGGAAATGATATCCCCATGAACAGCCTGTTCGCATTGTAGGGCGATAGCGAGAGGAATTGACGTGTACCACGTCTGAAGAGACTTGAGGTGTCGCTTGTCGAAGATGTGTTGTTCCCTGACATTGAACCATCGCTCCCGGATGGCAGGAAAGTGCGGGACTTTGAGCATCCGTGCGCGGAAGGTCTGGTAAGCAAGTGTGTCCGGAAACTTGACAAGAACGAGTGAACTGGTGAATGGAGCCAGCTGCTCGTGTTTCGCGTCGAAGCAGGTGGTTCTGGTATGAGTTCGGCTGTCGTACTCGTAGAGCACGGGACAAGCCATGTGGAATAGGATAGTCCTGGATGCAGAGATAGCCCAGGTCTTTGTGATGTCACTGACGGGAATGACGACGAGGGTACGGGAATGGATGGACTGGTAGTCTTCAAAGGAAACTTCCACACCAGGCTGCTCAATAATGACGGCGCGGCGCTCGGTGTTGTAAAAGATTTGCAGGGTCTGAGCGTCGACGGTGTACTCTGGCGAGAAAAGTTGCAGACGGGACCAGACGCCAAATGAGATGGAAGACAATCTGATTTTGCCCTGAAGCTCACGCGCCAGGACTTCGCGTTTTTTGGCCTCTGCAACCGGTACGTAGTCCTCGCGGCGTAGATGGTCCAACAGCATCGGGTTGGGCTCTTTCTTGTCGCGCGACATGGTCAGGTATGCGCCGTCATGCACAAACCGGGCGCGGTTGTCGAACAGTAGGTCGACAATGTTGGAATACGGCAAAGTCACGTATGCAACAGGCGGATGATTGGGCTGCAAAACATCAGTAGATACACAGAAAACAATATTGACTATGTGCTTACTCGAAGGCTGACCTCAAAGTTGATCACTTGCTGTCGATGGTCTCGGAAGCCGGCAAGGGTCTGTTCCACGACCTCCTGCACGCTCACAGCGGTCGGAGGGGCACCGTCATCGTCGAATCCACGGAGGGCAATGACCGCGCCAGGGAACGGCTCCGCTGGCGCGCGCTGAATGCTGAAAGGAATCGGCGCAGGCACGTCGAAGCCAGGGTCCCGCCGTTGCCGTTTCCGCTGCTGCTGGAATCCATCCGAATGCCGGCGCTTGACGCCAGCGTGAAAGGACGAGCCCGACGACGAGCCGTACGATGGCTCGCTTTGACGAGGCCGCCGCCGGCGCTGATGGTGGTTGTCCATGAAAGAGATTCTAGATTGTCGATCGTTTCCTTCCGGCCTTATCCACGTGTTCTCAAATCAGAGTACGCCACAGTGCGTCTCCCTCATACCAATGGCAATAGCCCAAGCAGCAGTCCGCTCGGTGCTACATAAGTAGGTTCGTACGATGGTTAAATTTAGTACACCTCAAGCTAGCGTGTCCTCTCGGCATGGCACATCAGACGTAAGGCATACATCAACGGCTGCTTGGTAGCCTTTTCAGTTCAAAGCAATTTATACAGCTGGGTTGATGGTACTTATGCAAGGTCCGTGGTAGGTGACGATTAAGATCTAGGTACTGATGCGTGGATATCGAATATGGTAAGTATGAATGGGTATGATGTGTGTTGGGTGATATCACTGATATGGGCAGGTGTAGATCCCAATCAGAAGCGGCGCGCAGAGAATGTATCATCTGGGGCAGGGCGGGATGCGCAGGCTATTTGTGTTTCGGCGGACAATGGCCGTGGAGTGTGCGCGCAATGGCCGTGGAGTGTTCAGGAGACTGCAGGGATGCGCCTATCCCTCCACTGCGAACTCCTCAGGAATGACATCCAGCCCCGACATATGACTGGACAAGTGACGGCGATGGCGTTGGTGGCGTGCCCGACGAGGTTTCGGTTTCGGGGCTGGGGTCGAATAGATGATCTCGGGGTCCTCGTAATGAGTGGGTTTGGCAGGCGACGACGAGTAGAAGATGAAGGGTTCCTCGTCGTCGGGGTGAATGTATGGCACAGACTGGCAGAGCGAATTGGAGATGGGGTTCTCTTGGATGGAAAATAGGTGTGGCTGGTGGATGTACGGCTCGCGGTGGTGCGGTACAGTGACCGGCTTCGAAACAAGCGGCGCCCACAGGTTCATGCTTTGCCGCCTCTGCCCGTTGACCCATGCCATCACCCTCGTGTCTCCATCTCCATCCCTTTGCTTCACAAATTCGGCCCGGGCCACACGTTGAACGGGTGTTTCGACGAAGGACATCTGGCGGCCAGAGGAACTATAGATGGGCGAAGCGATGTCGAGGACAATCATGGTGGTGGATGATGGTGAGGCGTTGGTTGATGAGGAGGGAGCACGAGGCGCTGTTGTTTTATACATGGACATCCGTAGCAGACCGCAGTACCTTGAGCAAATCACGCATCCGGAACATGTCTCCTTTATAACTGCGCACACTGACAGGGTAGGCGCCACGTACCTGCCCTGATTTATTCTCGGCGTGACGAATGCTGGACGAATTACACACACCTGTGCTGACAGGTGCTGACCGACCACATTACGACCAAACTATCGCCGTATTTGCTGAGGATTGAATTGCAGGACTTTTGAGGCATAATTGCATGTAAGCCAAGTGATTCAAGCTGAACATACTTCAGCCAATGATTTGCGACCCGAAATGGTGTCTGTAATAATTCAATTGATTACTACCAACGTCGATGATATGTGAATAGGAATCACCTTCGTTGGCCGTCTCGGAAGAGTCGGGACCTGAGCCAGGTCAGGAAGTGACTGGCATGCACAAGGTTATAGCTCTGTGCGTCCCGTTGTATGCCCGCAGAGGACGAGGAAGCGCCAACGCAGTCAAAAGGAGCCGCGCAGCAGGAGAGCACCGTGCGGAGGAACCCTTCGAGTATCCGAGATCGGAGCACTGTGCCCACGCAGCGGTACAACTTCAAGGTGGTACATACCGGTCTCTGCACGTTATGCATGATTGACGCCAAGGAAAGAGAAGAAAACAGGGGATAGATTCGAAATCTAGATGTCCACCGCCATCGAGGTTCGCGCTGAGGCCCAGGGAACGGACGGAAGAGACAGACGTAGACGGCATCGGAACCAAAAAAGATCGGCATTTGACCGGCACAGAACCGGCATCTTCCTGGCCTCATCCGATCAGCGTCAGCACAGTCACCCAAGTGTCACCCAGGGTACCTCAGCCTTTGACTCTCTCCGTCGGCTACTAGTACTCGCCAAGCTCTGGCCAAGCTAATTTGTCTTGCTCTCCGAGTCACGAAATGCAAAGACCGGGGCAAAGCTCAGCGGGCACCTGTATGCAAACTTACAAGCATAAGTATAGAACTAAATTGACTGCCGACTTTGATCTGACTACAGCTGTGGCCGCGGTTTGAAGCTGAGACTCATGAGTGCTGCCATCCACTTTTCGTCTTCGAAGAGAGGAAGCTTCATGCCTCCGAACCCTAACCAACTGTTTGACTCCTGAGTCCTCTTCTCTAGTGTTATACCAAGCACAGAGTCCTGAAGCGCTACCAACTTCGGTCAGAGCTAGAAGTCTCCAGCCGTTCAATATCAACAACACCTTGCGACGCAGCCGTGTCTTAATTCGGTCAAAGCAGTACGTACTCTCGTAACATGGGTCACTTGCCAGTGAGTACGTTCTCGAACGAAAGAACGCTCTGTTTGTTGAGTCCGACTCTCTCATCGCTCGCGTTATTTTTCATCTGACGCAAGACCCAGAGCCTCCATTGATGAGGGTGCACTGCGATAGAATGAAATGTACTCGAGTACAATCATGAATTCTTTCCCCTACGTCCACGAAAGTCTCCAAGTTCGCAGTGCCACTACTGTCGAGAGCGGTGATGGGACGCCTGATGCACCCACATTCATCATCCTTCTCATGCGCCCCGCTCAGATTAGCCCGAACGAAACTTTGACGGGGAGTCAACAAGTCGACAACTTCAGGACCATCGCTTTTGAGGCTGAAGATCAACGTTGCTCCAGGCTTCTCCTTGAATGCGGGTGCTGCGGGCATTACTATTGCAACGGGCGAGGTCACACTTTGATGGCTTATCTCTGTACCCACCCAGCTCCAATGCTCTATACAATGCTCTCGAATCGAATACAAATGTATGATTCCGAACACTATGTTGCCGTAGGTGCCGCCGCTTCTGTTTTATCATCAATGCAAAGCAGCCGCCAATGCCTGGAGAGGGGGCGCCATACCCCGACCTTGTCAACTGGGAAGTTACGGCGTACTGCTACAAGCCTGCCGAGGCGACCAGGCATCCTTTATCTTGATCCACAGTGGGAACACGGAGACGCCAATCAACGATGTCGTCCTGACGCACTTAAAGGTCTCTCTGAAATCTCAGTAGTAGCTCCTTCGAAAACTAGCTTCCGATGACTGGCGACGGGCAACTCCAGCAGGATTCAACCTACAAACGTGAGTTCGAGGTTCTTTGGCTCGTGCAAGACTCAAATGTCTCCATCTCCGAGTCGCCCCAGACAACATCGACTTCTCACAGACGCTCAATCTGGAGGACAAGAACGGAAACCCATTCGCATTCCCCACCAGGTACTCCGCGACGAATACACGAGAGTCGGATTTGTGCAGACTGGGGATACTTCTAGTAAAAATATATCTATCTATCTATCTAGCGCGTAAGTAGTTCTGCCTTAAGAATCGGATGCTGTCAACCATAAAATCTGATCTTCACCTTACTGGCAATAGGTTTTCGGACAGCAGATCCGCGCGTTGATTACGATACTGCCCTGCACAGGCAGAGGGCATCTCTATTCTTTGAGCGAGTCTAAGTTTCCTTCGCGTACAAAGAGCGATGCTCAACGTTTTACCAGGCTTCAAGTTCTCTTTGGATGCCGAAGCTGCGAGCATTACCGCAACCTGCACCGTCGTATTCTGATGAGCTAGACTTTTGTACCACACCGATGTACTTGTACCTTGAATTGAATACAACATAATGATAATTATTACAAGAATACCTTTGCCATTCTCTTGCAACCAGCTTGCAACTAGCTTGCACTGGCAGCCGTGATCGCCTCGCATTGACAGCACAGCCACTCTCTTGTTCCCCTTCTCCCCGACTCCCACCATCAGCGCACGAGCTCTGAACCGCGTACTACCAAGTACTTTTTTTCCGGGACACACGCTCAGGGAGCTGCCTGGTAGCTGCTTGCGAGTCAATGGGGACGAAATAACCATCGGCCAGGACGGATGAACAGCAACTCTTCCAAAAAAAAATTACCCTACGATGTGCGTACTGCCTTTTCAACCTGGACGAGGCCTGGACGATCAACTGAAAGTAAATCAGGGCTTGGGTGCGCCCCGGAACGAACTGCAGCAGTGACGAGAAGCACCCTGCTTGCGCTGAGACGCGGTCCGTATGGAGTTAGAATCATACACGGAAGAAATCTACGAGCTGCCACCCGTGGCGCAATTGGGCTTCGGTTGGGGTGAAGATAAACTTGGAGTTTGACACGGTGTGCAGCGGCGAGCGCATGACTCCTCTCACTACTTCAGACTGGGCTAATGCGGTCTTTAGGTTTCTTCGATGTGTATTGACATCCAAAGTCGAACTCCCTTCTGAATTCAACACACCGTCGACGTTTTCCGGGGTGGCTTTGTCCGGTACCCGCATGATTTGAATCAAGGTGTCATCGGTGGTGGAGTGCAGGCAGCGCAGACCACCAGTCTATCTGCGTTATGTTGCCTCCCTGTCATAATCACTTCGCTTTCGGACAACCCTTCGTCTCATCGTTCTGCGATGTCTTCGGCTCTTCAGCGGCTTTTGCATTCAATGGGAGACCTATCGGTCCTAATGCAAACATCTCATTGAATTCAACGAACCCTCGACGCCTTCCGGGGTGGTTTTGTCCGTACCCGCATGATTTTAGCACGGACAAGCAGTCTATTTGCGTTATGCTGCCTCCCCATCTCTCTCACACATGATTACTTTGCTCTGACAGCCAACGCGTCTAGCGGTGTCTTCGGCAGCTTATACATCGAATGGGTGAATCTGGTCTCATGACTTTTCTTCACTTCTGTACTGTTCAGCGAACCAGATAACTAGATAACTTGGGAAGCTCGACGCACTTCAGTTCCTAGCAACATGGCATCCTCTATCGTTGGAACGCTTCCCGTTACGCAGTCAGTCGACGCTAATGGGTCGCTGTCTCTCGACATCACTTTACAAGTCCCGCCTCACAAGATCGCACCTAAGCTTTCGCTCGCATACCACTCAGCTTCGAACATTGCAACCACGGTCGCAATGGGCTGGGTTCTTCGAGGTGTCTCAATGATCGAACGTGTACCTGCCACAATAGCTCAAGACGGATATCGCGGTCAGTGATCTCACCTAAAGATATTTGGTCGGACTAAATTTGTCACAGGTGTTGTGAAATATGACAAGAATGACCGGTTCTCCCTCGACGGTCAGCGCCTCGTCTACATCGGTGGCAACGAATACCGCTTCGAGATCGAGCAGTGGTCGAAGTTCGTCGTCGAAGGCGACCCAGAGAATCCGACATCGTGGACCGAATACCTATCTGATGGAGGAGTTCGTACCTTTGGAAACACACAGGTTGTGTTTGACTCACTCTCGAGTCGGTTGTCTGATAATTTCTTCAGGACTCAAACATCAAGGCTGTTGGACAGAATGTGACACGCGTCTGGGCCATCTCCCAGCATGCCGACGCCTTTTCCAACTATGTGTCATACAGTTATACACAGGACACGTCGAATGGATCGTTCTACGTGGCACAGATATCTTACGGGGGTAATCAAACCCTGAATATGGCCCACCAACGCCAGCTCACGTTCGAATACGAAACTCGCCCCGATGTTTATACTAAGTACATCGGTGGCTCGAAAGTCACCGTCGATAAACGGCTGACGACAATCTCTTCCTTCGTGCAGTCCAAGCTAGTCCACCAGCACGTCGTCACATTCGACAAGGCGCCTCTTACAGGTGCTAGTCGCGTTACCGATCTGACTCTTGTCGACTCGTCTGGAGCAGCTGTTTGTCCGCTCACGTTTGACTGGGTCAACGGTAGTCCCTCCGTCTTTGAAACTCCCCAGGAAGACAGGACACTTGACATCTTGGGTGCGGAGGTGAACGTGATGCCGATGGATGTTCAAGCTTCGGGAAGGAGCGACGTTGTTATCACGTCGAAGGTCACTGTCTCAGGCGTTGCGCGGACGCGCATCGCTACACACCTCTCTGATGCTAACGGACATCTGGCAACTCAGCCGTCGTTCGTGAATTCAGATTTGATGTATCATGTCGCGCTTTTCCCTCTTGATGTGAATGGAGATGGTAAGACTGATCTCGTGAGTGTCCTCTTCATGTTACTCTCACGCAATCTGATGCCCTGAATAGGTCCACATCTCGTTAGCTCGTTCTGTATTCACGATCACTGTGCTTTTGTCGACGGCCTCCGGCTTTGTAGCCCAACCCTCACAGACATTCCAGCCTGAGTCTGACGCGGGGTTCTTCCAACCCGGTGATTTTGAGGTTCGTATACACATCTGCCTGACCTTATCTCGAGCGCAACTCATGTGTTCTAGGGCAATGGTCGCGTTGGACTTGTCTACATCTACCTGACAGGTGGCACGGACGTGAAGTTTGTCCAGTTCGTTTCGGGTGGGATGAATTTCACTCCGCTGGCTGCTTCTGTTGGGCCAACACCAATTGCATTCAAAGACATGAAAGTTGTTGTTGGAGATCTCAATGGGAATGGGTAGGCAATACACTTCCTGTACAGCGCTGCTCTGTTGCTTACCTGCTTCATGCAGTGAAGAGGACGTTCTCCTCATCTCGCCGAAGACCAAGGATGGAAAGAAGTACTGTCAAATCGACTTCCTGGAATCGCAGAACGGCGTCCTCAAGTATCAACCAAATGAGGGGTTGGCGCAGGCCGGTGCAAGCGCTCCTTGGACCGACACTACCATTTTTCTTCCTTATTCGGCTGATGAGGATGGCAAGACGAGCATCTTGGTCGCCTCTAAATACGGCAGCAATCAGGTCCTCGTCCTAGACTTGCTTAGAAGCACCGGCCGCACGCTTCTCCCATCCCCAGGATCCACTGAGACCGCCGTACCCTTCGACGGCAACCTCACCGTTGCTCGAGTCTCCTCCACAAACGCCCTCGATCTCATTAACACCTTCAACGTGCAGGGCTCGAATCCCCAGACCCGGGTCAATGTCCTGAGGTACAACAATGGGTTGTTCAATGTCCTGGACGGAGTAGAGCAGGGACCCTCATTCTCTTCCGCGACATGGGGGGATTTCCGCGGCATCGGTCGTTCAGATTTGCTCCTGACCACACAGACCCCCGACAGTATCAAGCTCCGTGCCATGCCCTGCGCGTCGTTGCAGCCCGTTGATTTCATCTCCGGGTACACCAATGGTATCGGTGCTCGCATTGATGTTGCATATGCGCCCCTCAGCGATAGGAACACGTATACGGCGGACGCGGATGGATCTCAATTTCCATTGGCAGCATCCAATGCTATGGCCCGAAACGTCTCCTCCTCCGCCAATCTCTCCACTGCCAGTGTCTCCCAGACAAGTCACGGCCGTTGCGAGATTGTGTACTTCCCATCCTGGGTTGTCAAGCAAGTCATCAGCACTCCATACACGGTCAAGCCCGGCGTTTCGGAGCAGACAGACTACTCGTATCGCAATGCGAGGTTCAGCTATGATGGCTGGGGTTGGCTTGGCTTTGAGACGATGACCAAGTCCGCGAAGGTGGTCGAGAGTTCAGAGTCGACGTTCTATCGCCAGGCCTTCCCGTTCCTGGGGCAGGTTGATCGGACAGAGACAAAGTCGAAGGAAGGGCACTTGTTGCAGACTAGGCAATATGGATGGAAGGATGTGCTCCTGTCCAGCGGCAAGAGACACTCTGTTCAAATGTTGTCGCTCGCCGAGACTTACTTCGAAGAGGCCTCGCAGGCATACACTGTCAACGCAACCTATGAACACGATACCATGGGCAATATAACCAAGCTCACCATTGTTTCGCCTGAAGTCGGTACTCCTGCACTTACGATCACTTCTACCTTCGACAATTCTACTGGGGACATATGGGTCATTGGCAACAAGACCAGCGAGGCCGTCACACAGTGCAACTTGGTCCTGAAGGAAACCCTTCTCGCCTATCATCCTGGTACTCAGTCCGTGCAGGAGACAAAGAACTGGGTGAAGGATGACGAATGGTCTATCAAGACTGTTGAGTTCGATGGTGCCGGGAACGAATTTGTTGTTCGCGGACCTGGACAGGCTCATCGCGAGTATGTCTTCGACGAGACGAAATCGCATGTCGTCTCCTCTAGCACATTCGTCTCGGCGACTGCTCCTCCCCTTACGGAGACTAGTTCCTTCAGCCTTGATAACGGCAAGCCCGTGTCTTTCACCGACCCAAATGGGACCACAACCTCTTACGCTTACGATGTCCTTGGCCGCCTCCTCCAGAAGTCCCAGGATGACCCGGTCAATGGAAAGATACTCATTCAAAGCGAGTCGTATGTTCTCGAGGGACAACAAGCCAAGCATGTGACGGAGTCCAGGTCCGTGGCAGATAAAGAGGAGTGGTTCAAGACAACGGACTACATCGATGGGTTGGAGCAAGTCTGGCGTACGGAGCGTCCAAGGCCAGATAGCTCCTCGGTCTTGATCTATACAGACACAGAATTTGATGGTGCAGGCCGTACCATTGCGCACTCGCGTGACTATCTCGATGGATCCTCCCCGGCATTCGCCACATTTCAGTACGATGCTCGTTCTCGCGTCATCAAGGAGACCACGCCTCCCTCGTCCCCCGATCTTCCTCTGACTGTGATCACATCACAGTATACATTTGCGTCTCGTCTAGCGGTGTGTACACAGACACATACCGTAGGTAACGACGTGAAGACAACGTCTCAGCAGACGCAGTACTTGCCAAACTCTGAGAAGCCCTCACTCAATGACTTAGTGAAGCCGTTTGTGGTTGCCTCGACCGATGAGCTTGGTCAACGGATGGAAAGATCTTTCGATGGTCTTGGGCGCCTGGTTGTCGTCAAAGACCCCGGTGACGTCCGACTGCACCTCTCTTGGGATGGACTGTTCAGGATGGTCGAGCGGCGTCTGTCGCAGGCGGGAGTTGGGGCAAGGAAAGACATCAACCACTCCTCCTTTGATTATGATGATGTCAAATCGCAGACCACGATGAAAAATATCCTCACTGGGTCGACAATCGTTACTGCGTTCGACTTTGCCAAGCGCCCCATTTCGATGACGTCGCCTGATGAGTCCAAGCTCACCTATGTGTACGACGAAGGCGGCCAGTACTCCAAGGGACGCTTGATGTCTGTCGCGTCAGAGTCTACTGGCCTTACACATCGTTACGACTATGATGTGCATGGAAACCTTGTTCAAGACGAACTGTTGCTGGACGGGCAGTCATTCACCACCTCGTATTCCTGGTCTCCTCTGGATCAACTTCTTGGTATCGTCAACCCAGATGGTACCACCCTCAGTCGTGTCCTGTACTCTGATGGTGAATCCGTGTCTCGCGTCGAACTCGCCGACGCGGAGAAGGCTGTCCAAGCATCGGTTGCTCTGAGCCATTATGAAGATGGCTTCGGTCGACCTCTTCTCTGCGAGTTTGGCAATGGGATTTCCTCCCTTTCCACCTTGTACAACAATGGCAACATCTCGAGCATCACAATGTCGAAGGCCGGTGAGACAGTTCATCGTCAAGATTGGCAGCTCGATGCTTTCAATCGGATCAGCGGTTACCAGCGAGATCATCTAGGTGATCAGTCCGGCAGTCTTGTATTCTCTTACGATACTTCGGGTGAGATTTTCTTCTTTGCTTTTCTATGTTCTGTTCCTAATGAGTGCGATTCCAGGTCAACTCAAGGACTCGACTGTGAGCGATCCATCTGTCGACGATCCGACGCCGGAGGTATACAGTTATGATGCTTCAGGCAATCTGTCCCAGAGAGGCGGAAACTCTTTCATCAACGATGGATGGCAGCTGTCGAGCATGAAGAACGGCGCGGGTAGTACCCAGTACTCCTTCACGTACTCCGACGATGGAAACATGTTGGCCAAACAGGACGAGACTGGCAAAGCTCTCCACACGATGAAATACGACTCCCAAGGACGCCTCATCCAGCTCGATGACGATCGACTGGTTTACGATTTCGGCGGCCGACTCATGAAGCGCGTGCAGGCTGATGGTAGTACGACTATCTATCCCACCCAAACATACGAACTCGATGTTTCGTCAGCCGGGGTCAAGACTCATACTTCCTACTTGGTGCAGGGGTATCGACGTGCCTCTCTGACCAAGACAGAAGGCCAGGCCGAAGTGGTGCATTACTACCACAACGACCATCTCGGCAGCACTGTGGCCGTCTCGGATGCGCGCGGCAGTCTGGTCGCGCAGTACAAGTATGATGCCTTCGGAAAGGTAACTGTCGATGGTGAAGACGTGGCACGCTACAAGTTCTCCGGCAAGGAGGTCATCAACGGGCTATATTACTTTGGTGCCAGGTTCTATGATCCCGAAGTCAGTATGCTGATTACATTCTTGACGGGGTTGTTCACATACGTCTCCATAGATCGGCCGTTTTCTGACGCTGGATAACTACCCCGTCAATCTAGATGATCTCTCCCCATGCACGTTCAACATGTATGCCTTTTCGCGAAATAACCCTATCAATTTCATCGATCTGAATGGGAATGCGCCTTGGTGGCACTGGTACGTGCTTGTAACCGTTCTCGAGATCGTTACAAACATTTATGCAGGCTCATCGACGCCGCTCTTATTGTCGTCGGGGTGGCTCTCATGTTTGTTCCCGTTGTCGGACCGGCTGCTACCATTGCGATGGCTGCACTATCCGGAGCCGTACTTGGTGCTGGCGTGTCTGGACTGAACGCCGACATTGGGGGCGCGAGTGATCGCGAATGGGGCATCCAGATGGGCATCGGGGCTGCTTTCGGTGGTATTGCAGGAGGTGCCGGAGCAGCCTTAGATCTAGCGCTACCTGCGGTGGAGTTTTCTAGCAAGGCAGTGACCAAATTTGCTACGCGTTTTGTTGCACGAGCCGTCACGAAGGTGGCGTTGAGTAAAGGGCTTGAGGCTGGCCAGATAGCAGTGGACAATTGGGCTCATGGAAGACCAGCAGACGAGGGACTGCTTTCGGTTATTCCTTTCGCGACGAACGAAGGGGGACATTGGTACGAATATCTTGAGCTGGGCGCTCAGCTTGGTATGTTCCGTCGCGTTGCCTTTTAGGTCGGATGCTGATGTACTTGTGCATAGGCCTTGGGCTCGCTGCAGATGCCTTCAAGGCGACGAAGGTTTCTGGCAGCTATCGTCTTGATGGCAAGAAGCCGGGGTTGTTCAAACAAGTGGCTCAAAAAGCACGTTTGGCGGTCAAGGATTCTAAGCCTGACTATCCTCTAAGGCAGACTGCACTGGACGTTGGTACCATCAACAATACGAGGGTTAACGTGGTATCACAACGTTACCTGGGCATGACGGAAACTACGAGTTTGTAAACCTTTTTTGAAAGCACTATCCTGTACTACTATATGTGCACTCGACAATGTTACAGACAATGTTACACCATTTGTTTCTCTTTCCATGAGCATTTTTCTGCAGATGGACCATCATGATTGCGAGCCTCAAGAAGTCAGTAAGGACGTCGCGGAGTGACGCCGAAGTGTCGGCCCACCGATTGCCACTTCAGGCAAGACTTCAGGTCCGGCGGACCGATGCCCGGGCTAGAATTTCACTCGCTTTGTGCTTTACTTCACCCCACTTTGACCAAAATTCGCCTCACACTAAGTTGTTAATCGGCTTGCTACGAGTCAGCCTATAGGAGACTACACATCGCGTCATCACGCTGTAAGTAAATAGGACTTTGACCCTTCATATGTCATTAATCGTGTCCGACTCTTTGACGCTTACAGTACAATCTCATGGCTTGCCTGTCTTCTCTCCCGCTTGAACTCGTGGACAACATAATCCAACAATACGACGACCTCGAAGAGCCCGAGTGCATAGAGTTTCTGAGGACCTGCGCCCTTATATCGCGACGCTGGCGACGACCAGCTCAGTACAGACTTTGGAGCCAGGCTTATCCCTGCATTTTCATCCTGCCCCCGACCGAGAACGAAACCGACTTGGAAGTAAAGGACGGTGCAGTCCCTTACCAGCTATTCCAGAAGTCACCGTACATTCTGGAATACATGCGCGAGGTGTTCATCGAGTGTGGAGAAGCATCGGAGGAGTTTACATCGGAGGCGCTGAAAAATATCCTCAGACTTGCCAGGAATCTCCGAGACCTGGACATCGATATCATTGACGCGACCTTTTGTGGGCGTACGGCCTTCTTCCAGATCATTGCAGACACCTTGCATAGTCCTACCAGTTGTCTGACCAACCTCACTCTCTGCAGCTTCACGTTCGAGTCTATCACGGACCTGTACAATTTGGCCACTTGTCCTAGGCTGAGAACCCTTTCCTTACCCGACGTTTCGTTCAAATCTCCCGACGATATAAACACCCGGTCTATCACGCTCACTGGCAAAACGCCTGGCGTCTGTCAACTGGAAGAGTTCCATTTCCTCTTGAAATATCAAGTGGTCGACGGCACTGTTCTCCAGTCTTTCCCTCACATCTCCCTCTATGCCGCACCTCTTCCATCGCTGGATTTGAGCCATCTACAATCACTGAAATTGGTCGCTCATCCCATAATTGTACGGGATGACGAACAGCCCATGTTGGCATGTAGGGATTCAATCATTCTAGCCAATGCGGCTCTGCTCGCAAGGAATAGGGACACCCTCACCTGCCTCACATTAGCTGGTCCTCTGCCAGGTGCCATCTCTTCCCGTTTGTTTACCGCCGGGCGCTACTGACAATGACCAATAGACCTGCTGTTCAAATACGTTGACCCTACACGTCTAACACATCTCCGGCTTCTCATCGACTTCTCATGCCACCAGAATCGTGACTGGTTCAACTGGGCTTTAGCTAGTCTTCAGGCTCTCACTGGTCAACAATCGCGGCCAATGGCTCTCACCGAATTCACCATCGACGCACCTTCCAGAGACTGCTTCGAACCTGATTACAAGGAGCAGCTGTTAGCCCTGGCCGCTGTACTCACACACAACGCGGGAAAGACTTTCCCAGCGTTGTCGGCTGTCTACGCGCGTTGCTTCAAAGGCCGTTTTGCGAGCTGTGTCGATTACGTTTTGCGCGTCAAGTCTTCGCTTGTCCGCATGATCACGAATCCGGACCACCCAGTCACTGTCGAAGTGATAGAGCTGAGTCTAAGTCCGTTCGCATGGGACGACTTGTCTGACCAGATTCAGCATAACTTTCATGGTATGTTTTCAACTCGCCCGCTATCTTGTACTCTCTGCTCACCATAAGTAGAGCCTGCCAATGTGCCACTGGAACTCAGGGATCTGTAGACACAGAACGTCGAGAGGGAGAAGGATGGCACTGAGGCTCTAGATGGAGACAAACCAAGATGTGCAAACGTTATTTACCATCTCATTGTCGTAGTGCCAGTCGCTTTTGAACAGTAAGAATACTCGCTTCCTTGTATATATGGTCTCTCGCTTCAATCGTGTCGTTTGTGATTACCATCCGATGATGATTTTACAGTACTTACTCTTGGTCTGACTGGTTGTTACTCATAAGTAGAGAGCTAAGAGGCGGAAGTTCCCTCGTATCCGTTCCTTCTCAGCGGCGAATCGTCTACGACGATCAGGCTGTTCAGCCAAATTGCAGGAGTTGCACTTCGTATGCGATGCAGAATCGCGATGCAATGTGACTCAAACGGAATCAAGAAAATTTCTCTCGCTGTAAATAGAAATATCGTAAGAAACTTTCCTCTAAGGGACAGAGTTGTCGTTGACCGCATTGATTCCGAAAGTTTATCCCTATCCATGTAGCGTAAGTACTCTTCTTGCATTTCCTGGTCTCAGGTCAAGTCGCAATGACTGCACCGGTAACTTGTCAAGACAAGAATTCACATCTCCTAGACGTATAGAGGTTAGCAAGAACTCAAAGCGAACGAACTATAGTTGCATAAACGGCGGCGCGAGAAGTGTGGCGCAAACACCGTGTGAGAACCAGTAGCGAGTCCTCAGTATTACTTCTCCGAGAAACGGCCGTGAGGATAACGACAGTCGACGACCGCGCAATCAGATCATGATTCCTCATCCCCTCGTAGAAAGTCGCCAGGTTACTTTCATCAATCAGTCTCACGCATCTCCGTCGTTTCTCCGAAACATAGATTTGCGAGCCTCATGGTCATCAAACGAGTCAAACGATACCTAATCGGAGCCCCATTCCCTCCTTCCCTCATCTCAGCATCACACATTGAATGAGTTTCAAAAAGTGTGAATTATAAGGTACAAGAGCAAACTACAACATTGTATTTCTTTTTCTTCTTCAAAACCGTCCAAAAATCTATAGGGTGAGTGTACGATAGTAACGTCCAGCTGCAACGTTTACTGAGCCTTGGCGTCCTGCTCGGCGGCGAAGGCGAGGAGGTCGACGACACGGCGGGAGTAACCCCACTCGTTGTCGTACCAGGAGATGAGCTTTACGAACTTGTTGTTCAGCTGGATTCCAGCCTTGGCATCGAAGATGGAGGAGCGGCTGTCGCTGATGAAGTCGGTGGAGACGACGAGGTCATCAGTGTAGCCGAGGATGTCCTTGAGGGGACCCTCAGAGGCCTCCTTGACGGCAGCCTTGATCTCTTCGTAAGAAGCCTCCTTCTCGAGGCGGACGACGAGATCGACGACGGAGACATCGAGGGTGGGGACACGGAAGGCGAGACCGCTGCAAGCAATTTAGTACCAGTTTGGCGGTGAAAAGCATGCCACCACGTACGTGAGCTTTCCGTTCAAGGCAGGGATAACCTTTCCGACGGCCTTGGCAGCACCGGTGGAGGAGGGGATGATGTTGTTGTTGACGGAACGTCCTCCACGCCAGTCCTTGTTGGAGGGACCATCGACGGTCTTTTGGGTGGCAGTGGTGGCGTGGACAGTGGTCATCAGACCCTCAACAATACCGAACTTGTCATTGATGACCTTGGCGAGGGGAGCAAGGCAGTTGGTTGTGCAGGACGCGTTGGAGATCTAGGATTGCGAAAGATAAGGATGATGATGACATCAGAATGAACGTGTGCACATACGACAGTGTACTTGGAGTCATAGGCATCGAGGTTGACACCGACAACGAACATGGGCGCGTCGGCAGAGGGAGCAGAGATGATGACCTTCTTGGCGCCGCCCTTCAAGTGAGCAGATGCCCTGCAAGAATGTTAAGATTACGCGTGAAGACTGTATACAGAAGCGTACTTGTCGACGGTGGTGAACACACCCTGCAATCACGGCAATCAGTACGGAGGACGGAACAACACCGAGTGGGACTTACGGTGGACTCGACGATGTAGTCGGCACCAACAGAGCCCCAGGGGATGTTCGCGGGGTCGCGCTCGCCGAAGACGGCAATGGGCTTGTTGTCAATGAAGAGCTTGCCGTCCTTGGTGTGGACGTCGCCCTTGAAGCGACCGTGGACGGAATCGTACTTGAACATGTAGACCTGCGCAAGGTGAGACAAAGATCAGTGCCAGCGCGTCGATGACTCACCATGTACTCGAGGTCAATGAACGGGCTGGAAAATACGGAAAATTGTCAGGACACGCATGGAGGGCACTGCTTCGCCACGTACTCGTTCACGGCGACGACATCGAGGCCAGCAATGATGGCGTTACGGAGGACGATACGGCCGATACGACCTGATTTTCTGTGCTCAGCGGCCAATCCAAGCAAGGACAACGCGTAGAAGACTCACCGAAACTGCAAAAAAGAACGTCCCAGTCAGACACGACATTCGATCCCTGATCCCCAAAAAGTCGCACCCGTTAATTCCAACTTGGACCTGTCAGCGAAAGAGAAAGAAAAAGAACGTGAGCACAGTGGCAGCGACGACGAGCAAAGGGTCGTGCTCACCATGATGAACGATGAGGACGATGTTTTTTGTGAGTAAGGTGATGGTGGTGAGGAAGAGAGGGACGGGCCTTTTGCAATGTCCTTATATAGCCGCGCTATGTATTATCGATTGGGATTACGTCAGTGGCAGCTCGACCAATATTTCGTGTTTGTCCCGAACCGGTTGAAACTTGATGGTCTGAGTCATCGAGAACGCTGCCCAGCACCGTCTTAGATGTCGACGAGCATGCTCGCTGTCGGCTTAAGATGCCTCCGTCTCTACTTGATCTGATTCCCTGCCGTCGAGAACGAAGACGGGCACCCTTTCGGTGACACACGGGTCGCGACTGACACTCAATCTGCAGATGACTGTGCCACGGCTGCGTTCTCTGCGGCAAGCGGACTAGCTCCCCGTTCTAGACACCTTCTCTTCACGGAGCCAATCAGCGGCCTCTGTGGGAGCCCAGCGCATGTGCGCTTTCATTTACGCGGTCCCCAATATATCTCTTCCGCTTTGGTGTCACTCGTCGCAGCACACCGTAATTTTAGCACTTGGCAGTTCTACTGTGGTTACGACAGCCTATAAGTTCTGGGCTACGTCCCGGCCTATGCACGCGGTCAGACCATCAGTCTTTCATTCGCAATCATACCTCTGGACTCGCCTCAATGCTTGCTCATCATCACCCGGATTCTTGACTCATCGGCGCAATCTTCAGCAGACCGCTCCACCCATCGGCTTTCGTTGCGTACTCTAATGTCGTTCCTACCGCTGTAATCCCAGCATCCCGATGCTGGCGGCGTGTCATCCTCCGGCGTTAGCGAGCCAAGCACGACGACACGGGAATCAAACCCAGCGTGCACCATCCACTAAAAAATGTCAGATGAAAATGTCGGTCTTGACGCGTCGATCAAACGTGCTTACCCGTACTGGAGGTCATCTTCGATGACGGGTCGAGGCCGAGTGACGGTTTGATGTGTGGCGGAGGGCTATAAAGACACGACAGTTAATTTCGCATCCGATTACAGTACGGCATGGCTTGTAGGAGAGGGGGAGGGCAGTGTGGGAAGAACAGAAACGCGTTGATAACCTCACGCTGAAAAATCGGCTTATGACCTAAGTCTGTTCAGACGAGGTCTTTTTCAAGTTTTTTCAAGTTGAGAAAAGGGAGAAAAAAGAGAGAAGAGGGAGAGATTTAGTTATGTATCTGCCAATCTACTCGCCGCTCTGCTTGACGCCGAACGCGGTATGTAGCATACAATGACCGTTTCAAATCTTGATTTCAAGTGCGACCGAAGTGCCGATTTGGCCTGGGATTCGTTTTCAAGCCCATGTCCATCCGGAGATCGCTCCAATTTGGACTTGGGACGCAGCCAATCGTTTTCAAGTTACTAATCTCGATAAGATTATTCTCGCGCCGCATTGCCGGACTGTTGCCGGAAAGCTGCCAAACCTCTCTCGCATCTACCACCACCACCACAATCCTCTCTAGCCGACTTCGATACGCCTCAAACACACACAAGCATGACTCTCTCGCATTGCCGCACGCAATGACAGTGCGTTGGACAGCGGGTGTCGCCCCGAATCACGCGGCAGCCGGACACAGAGTACCATCAGCAGCGCGACGCTGACGACTATCAGCCCACCACAACCACACCGAAAGGACACTCGAGGCCTTGCCTCTCTGATCTTGCGTGACTTGGATACACGTCCGCCAACCGCTGAATGACACAACAGACACGGAACCAAACATGCACCCCGCTGTGCGACGACCTATTGATACCTGCATCAACATGGCCAACTACTTGTGTTGCAAGTACTGTCCTGGTGTCCGGCGTGAGCGCATACAATTGCCCACGACTACTTCTGATAGATTTTGCTGTATGCTACCACTCAAATATATACTTACTCTGTACTCTGTCGCCCGAGTTACAAAGCACGTCTCTGTTTCTGTTTCCGATTGCATTTTGTCTTCTTTAGTGGAGGATGCGGACGAGAAGGTGACTGTCCTGCATTGCTACACGCACCGGCCGCGTTCTACAATCAATAGCACAATACACTGCAGCCAGACACAAATTTTCAGTAGCACGCAACGCCGACAAGTACGCGATATGAGGCTTCTTCTCATCTCTGCCCTCGGACAATATAGCGGAGATGTGCCCACCACCCAGCGAGTACGTGCCGAGTACCATGAAAAATGCGCGGTCGAGTAACACAGCTAAGTTGCTGTATGGCCAGAGCTGTATTCGAACTGTCGCCTTGGCAGATTACATGTGAAATGGCCCAAGTCCGTATTTGGACTTAGGTCTGAACTGGCTTGATTTAAGAGCCGAAAAAGGCTTATGACCTAAGTCTGTTCAGACGAGGTCTTTTTCAAGTTTTTTCAAGTTGAGAAAAGGGAGAAAAAAGAGAGAAGAGGGAGAGATTTAGTTATGTATCTGCCAATCTACTCGCCGCTCTGCTTGACGCCGAACGCGGTATGTAGCATACAATGACCGTTTCAAATCTTGATTTCAAGTGCGACCGAAGTGCCGATTTGGCCTGGGATTCGTTTTCAAGCCCATGTCCATCCGGAGATCGCTCCAATTTGGACTTGGGACGCAGCCAATCGTTTTCAAGTTACTAATCTCGATAAGATTATTCTCGCGCCGCATTGCCGGACTGTTGCCGGAAAGCTGCCAAACCTCTCTCGCATCTACCACCACCACCACAATCCTCTCTAGCCGACTTCGATACGCCTCAAACACACACAAGCATGACTCTCTCGCATTGCCGCACGCAATGACAGTGCGTTGGACAGCGGGTGTCGCCCCGAATCACGCGGCAGCCGGACACAGAGTACCATCAGCAGCGCGACGCTGACGACTATCAGCCCACCACAACCACACCGAAAGGACACTCGAGGCCTTGCCTCTCTGATCTTGCGTGACTTGGATACACGTCCGCCAACCGCTGAATGACACAACAGACACGGAACCAAACATGCACCCCGCTGTGCGACGACCTATTGATACCTGCATCAACATGGCCAACTACTTGTGTTGCAAGTACTGTCCTGGTGTCCGGCGTGAGCGCATACAATTGCCCACGACTACTTCTGATAGATTTTGCTGTATGCTACCACTCAAATATATACTTACTCTGTACTCTGTCGCCCGAGTTACAAAGCACGTCTCTGTTTCTGTTTCCGATTGCATTTTGTCTTCTTTAGTGGAGGATGCGGACGAGAAGGTGACTGTCCTGCATTGCTACACGCACCGGCCGCGTTCTACAATCAATAGCACAATACACTGCAGCCAGACACAAATTTTCAGTAGCACGCAACGCCGACAAGTACGCGATATGAGGCTTCTTCTCATCTCTGCCCTCGGACAATATAGCGGAGATGTGCCCACCACCCAGCGAGTACGTGCCGAGTACCATGAAAAATGCGCGGTCGAGTAACACAGCTAAGTTGCTGTATGGCCAGAGCTGTATTCGAACTGTCGCCTTGGCAGATTACATGTGAAATGGCCCAAGTCCGTATTTGGACTTAGGTCTGAACTGGCTTGATTTAAGAGCCGAAAAATCTTCTGACGTACGCGACACGACCTGCTGATTTTCAGTGATCCGTACCGTCACCGCCACCGCTGCGGATATACATCCCCGATGAATGTTGAGACTTGCTACAAGGGGTCGAGGAACTGCCAGTGACTGCTTAATCGTCGAGATCACTCACTGTTGTTCAGATCCCATGCTATCCCCACGGCCATATCATGATCAACTTGCATTACGACAAAGAGAAGCTGAACACGTTCGCACATCTTGTCTTGTCTCTCCCAGCGCTTAGCATCGGGCAGCGCGCCATATTTCTTCCTCTGGACGTCCTGTGTCTACAGATCCCTGAGTTCCGGTGGCACACTGGCAGCATCTGCTCATAATGAGTGAGAAGACTGTACAAGATTGATTAAACTGAAGAACATACCATAGAAGTTATGCTGGATCTGCTTCGCATCTTCGTCCCATACAAAAGGATTCAAGTCTAGCTCTATCACTCTAACAGTGATCTGCCGGTCCTCAGCCTGGTCGGTGATCATCCGCGCAAGCGGAGACTTGACGCGCAGAACATAATCGACACAGTACGCAAAGTGGCCCGGGAAGCAACGGGCGGAGACATTCAATAATCTTGGGAAGGTCTTTCCGTCGTCGTGTGTAAGTGCAGCGGCCAGGGCTAACAGCTGCTCCTGGTAATCAGGTCCGAAGCAGAGACTGGAAGGTGCGTCGATGGTGAGTTCGGTGAGTGCATTGGGAGGCGACTGTTGATCCGCGAGAGCCTGCAGACTGGCTACAGCCCAGTTGAACCAGTCGCGGTTCTGGTGGTGACAGGAGTAGTCGATGAGAAGCCGTAGATGTGTTAGGCGTGTAGGGTCAACGTATTTAAACAGCAGGTCTATTGCAAATGGTCAGTAGTGGCCGGCAGCAAGCAGATGGGAAGAGATGGCACCTGGCAAAGGACCAGCTAAGGTGAGGCAAGTGAGCATGTCCCTATTCCTCGCGAGCAGAGCCGCATTGGCTATCATGATGGAATCCCTACATGCCAACACAGGCTGTTCCTCATCCCGCATAATTGCGGGATGAGCGACTAGCTTCAGCGACTGTAGATGGCTCAAATCCAGCGATGGTAGAGGTGCGGCATAGAACGAGGTGTGGGGGAAAGTTCGACGACTAGAGCGGCCTGCTACATCATAGGCGTCACGTTTCAAGAAGAAATGGAACTGATTCAATTGACAGACGCCGCCAGAAGTCGTGAGAGAAGCGTCCAAATCGTCGAGAGATTCGAAGGAGATGTCGATTAAGGTGAGGAATTTCAGCTGAGGACAGCACGCCAATTTGTACAGCTCCGTGATGGACTCGAACTTGAAGGGGGAGAGGGTGAGCATGGTCAGACAGCTGGCAGGGCTATGCAAGGTGTCCGCGATAACTTGCACAAATTTGGAGACTCCACTAAAGGTCGTGCCGATATCAACATCCAGTTCTCGGAGATTCCTGGTAAGGCTGAAGATATCTTTCAGCGCCTCCAGGGTGGTCTCCTCCGATGCTTCTCCAGCCTCGATGTACACCTCACGAACATATTCCAGGATGTGCGGTGACTTTCGGAATAGTTGATAAGGCACCGTAGCATCCCTTGCTTTTAATTCGGATTCGTTCTCTGTCGGGGGCAGGATGGGAATGAAAGGGTAAGCCTGGCTCCAAAGTCTGTATTGAGCTGGTCGTCGCCAGCGTCGGGATATAAGGGCGCAGGTCGTCAGGAATTGTATGCAGCCGGGTTCCTCGAGGTCATCGTATTGCTGGATTATGTTGTCCACGAGTTCGAGTGGGAGAGAAGACAGGCAGGCCATGGTGGTGGACTGTCAGAGCCCAAGAGGGCTCAGTCAATGACAAACACATGAAAGGTGAAAGACACGTCAACTTACAACTGTCGGACTTGGTGACGCGTCGAGATGTAGTCTCCTGTAGGCGGATTCTACCAAGTCGATTGGAAACTTGATGAGGGGGCGGAGTAGAGCACAAAGACGAGTTGAAATTCGAATTCGGGCATCGGTCCGACGGCCGGAAGACCAAACCGGTGGCGTCTCAAATTTCAATCTCTTCATGGTCGGCGTACGAACGTTGACTCCAGGACTGTGAATCGCAAGGGTAGCAGCTGTAGAGCGGTAGCAGCCGGTCTAAGGAAGGGGATGGACATATGCATAAGAGCTACCCCAACAACTGTGGTCGATGCATAAGCCTGCAGAAACCTTTGTAACGATCTCGAGGACGTTCACCAGATACCGTAGGAATGTCACCTAGGCGCGTTTTCGTTTCAGTTGACGAATCTCAGGTTGACGGGGCTGCTTTCTCAAGAATGCACCCAGGTTTGAAGGAGTATCATCCAGCTTGACAAGCTAGACTATCCAGCCTGAGGACCTTATGGACAGTTGATAGCACAACTATTCTCGAAGTCATATAGTTGCAATCATGTCGCGTTCAACTCGAAACATTGGAGAGAGAATTGGGTACAAGTACATCGATAGGTGGTGGTGGTACACGAGAGAGTAGATTATTCAGAATTTGACATCGCTGGTTGCGGTGATGTTTGCAGCACCAGCATTCAAGGAGAAGCCTGACACGACGTTGATTGATTAATGCTCTTTCTAGCGCGGAGGGAAACTCACTCAAAGAATAGGTGCTGCCCTCTGTCTGTGCAGGGCAATAAATCGTACTCAACGCGCGGATCTGCTGTCCGAAGACCTATCAACATCGCGGCAAAGATCAGATATGATCCTTGACTGCATCATGAAGCAAAGCCACTCACGCGCGGCTCCTCCTTACTGGGCAGCGGAGCTTTCTTCAACTGAAAAGTCGCGGAACTGCCTGAAGTGTCCCCCGTCTGCACGAATCCGACTCTCGTGTATTCGTCGGAGTACTTGGCGGGGAACGCGAATGGATTTCCGTTCTTGTCCTGCAAATTGAGCGTCTGTGAGAAATCGATGTTGTCTGGCGGAACACGGAGACCTGTAAGTTTTGTAGCAACGAAAGAACCTCGAACTCACATTTGTAAGTTGAACCCTGCTGGAGTTGCCCGTCGCCAGTCATCGGCAGCTGGTTCTCGAAGGAGCTGCTACTAAGAGAAACCTTGTGGGTCAGGACAACATCGTTGATTGGCGTCTCCGTATTCCCACTGTGGATCAAGATAAAGAATGCCTGGTCGTCTCCGGCAGGCTTGTAGCAGTACGCCGTGACATTCCAGTTCACAAGGCCGGGGTATGGCGCCCACTCTCCAGGCATTGGTATCTCCTTGTCCTCGAACACAGTGATGCGTTGACTGCCGTGAACAGCGTCAAGAATGACATGTATGAAATGTTGAAAACATACGTCTTGAATCCATCAGTGGTGGAGGGTGGGGTCAAGTCGTTGATAGACCTTGGCGCGATACTACAGAATTCATCAGTGGTATTAGCATAGGCATGACATGTCCTGCATAAGTCGGTCTGAGAAAATTCAACAAAATAAAGAAGATCCTACTCACAACTTGCGTCGCGATGGGTTTCCCGAGTTCAAAATTGAGCTCGCGCTTGTCCGTGTCCGTGAGCGTTACCGCCTTTTCAGCTTCGGCATTTGGCGGTGTCTGGTCGGACGATGAGATCGAGATGACATCGAAATGAGGAACGCACTTGCCTCTTTCAAAGGACCGATGACTGCCTCCGAAGCTTTGACATTAGACGTCCCCATGTTGGTGATGCGTGAGTCGAGCAAAGAGTAGCACCAATCACTGGGAGGAGCTAGCCAATCGTGGTCGTTGCCGGATGGGATCATGACATTGACGGTCTGGCGGTCGGGGCCCTTGTCAGGAAATAGGTCACCTAGAATGCTCGACAAATTGAAGGGAACCCAAGCAGCTCCGTATCTTTTGGCGTGCGTCCCTTTGTCAATCCAAGAGCAGAGCGCGTATTGTTCCATATAAAGCACATCCTTTCGGATGGCCTTGATGCCCTCGGTCTGCGACGCCGTTGGCTTCCCCCAGTCATTGTTGGTGCTGAAGATGCCGCCCATCACGACATAGTCCTCGTTCGGAGGAACACCGCGCCAAAGGGCAAAATCAGTTGATTTGTGGGATCCCTGATCGTTCCAGACTTGCTCCCAGTCCTTGACATCTTTCAAGACGTCGGGTTCAAGGTCCTTAACGATGATACTGGTGGGTGCACTACCGTACGAAGTGCTGAGAGCCTGACCGAGATAGTACCAACCGGCGGGAACTTAGAATGCTTGTTATCAGACACTCCCTGCAAAAACATGAACATGTGGCACGTACGGCTGGGCCTCCAGGTGGCCAGGTCATTGGCGGCACCCGAACCTTTGTCGGTGGCCATTTGGTTGTGAAAAACGGCAGTCTTGTACGCGAGGGCCTTAGACATTGCTATGATTGAGAGGATCTGTGCTCTGGGGGGAGCGAAGTCGAGATCAGGCGAAAGTTAAGTGCTGTAACGGTGTATTGGAAGACGTCAAATAGCTGTGAAGGCGAGGCGCCTGACATTGTGTCAGGCAACACGCGAGATGGTTCACTGAATACGGACGTTACTTGCCCCGGTCACGATCCACGCCACAAATTTACTTCACAAGCCGCATTGACTGCGTGGTGCAGATGGGCTTTCGGCGTCAAAAGGTGAGAACGAGGGTGCAACTCCAGGTCTTGTCGTACGGATTCGGCCGAGTGTGGAGGAGGCGAAGAGAAGTGCTTAGCTCTCGCACAAAGATAGAGCAGGCAGGAAGAACGGACAAAGAGTTCACGTCGAGGAATAGAGATGAGTGAAATTTATTTTCGACATCGGTCATGTGTGACTGTAAGAAGACACAGACGAAGCGAGGAGAAGTGCATGGGTGTTGCTCAGTAATAGAGCGCTTGATTGAGTGATCAAGCGCGTGTAGGAAGTGTAGAATCCGACTCTGGTGAGATTCATTTGCGCTTCTCGAATGCAGATAGTCGTAGATTCCGCCGAAGTGTCATCAGCTGGGTGCAGTCATGAGTGCAAGCCGTGTCAACGCTTTCTGTGTTGGATGCCACCTCCAACTTCCAGAGGGCCAGGCGAGATAGACATTGCTGGGAAGGCGCAAGTTGCAAATCTGAAGTGACACTTTTAGTGTGGTGAAACGAAAATACGCAGATACAGGCTCTGGTTCGTGGTTGAATGAAGAATGTATCGAAGACGAGGTACCCACCAAGCATTCCTTCGATTGACGAGTGGTGAAGTGGCGCAATACTGCGGGAGGTAAGCACTGAGTTGGATTCAAGCAACTTCGGCCTTTGCTAATAGTAACATTGAATGGCTGAGGACTTCCTTCGAAGCCACCGTGAGTACGTTGGCGTAGGATCTTTTTCAAATCTTGCAAATGGAACGGGGTAGTGCAGACAGGGCTTGGAGACCCGAAGTTACAGGACTTTTCGAAGAGTGAGTGAGGAATGATTCGATACCACCGCCTGACGGTCAAGAGCAGATCATGACCATGAGAGTCGAGGAAGAGTTTAAGTTCGCTCCGCAGTCGTTCGTTGATCATCAGCCAGACCCGCCCGTGACAGTCTGGCGAGACAATTAGCCGTATCCAGGAACGCTCGGGGGATACACCAACCTCAACGAACTTGTCATAATCCCAATGTTCAGTCACAAAATCTATCTCATCGCGAGGAAGCCACCACTCCAACAAGAGGAAGAACAGACAGTCGACGACCAAAATGATCGTATATATCGGGCCAGCAAAGGGTCCGAGGGACATGGTCCTATACAAATTATGATGAGATGGAAACCGAAGCCGAAGAGACAAGAAACAAGCCCACCTCCTCATCCTCTCACCCAGCTCCATCTGTCTCGTCTTCGTTACATTATCATATACAATCTCCGTTCGGTCCGCGACATCAGCCCAACTGTAGAAGCCTCGTATACGCTCATGAGCACGAAGGGGGTCATGAGTGCCGCCTGAGACGATCTTGATGGCCGATGACACCGCGCGGAAGACGTCTACATACCTGGCAATGAGCATTTTGGTATATAATATCTCGAAAGAACTAACCGTCCTCGTCCGGCTCAGCAAAGCTGATCATATCCTCTGGGAGAATCTCCGGTACGCCGCCGACGCGGGTAGACACGACGTAGAGACCAGCACATGCCGCTTCGAGGATAGCGATCCCGAACGATTCAGTCAGAGATGTATTCAAGTAGATGTGCCCGCGTGTGAGCACAGAACGGACGTCGTTGTGCCGAATAGGTCCGAGCAGCTCTATTTGGTTCTGAAGCTGATGCTTCTCCCGCATTTGGAGGAGGTCAATGAGTTTGGGACCGTCGCCTCCTTGGGGAAGGTCAGTATTGAGGTCGAGGATGGGTGAAGGACACAACATACCAACGACTATTCGAATGTTTGGGTACGCCTTACAGATCCTGGGTGCCGTCGCGACCAGAAGATCG
The DNA here is from genome assembly GCA_019915135.1 of Strobilurus pachycystidiatus. Taxonomy (NCBI): domain Eukaryota; kingdom Fungi; phylum Basidiomycota; class Agaricomycetes; order Agaricales; family Physalacriaceae; genus Strobilurus; species Strobilurus pachycystidiatus. Next base: position 972,067 of record JAHLMK010000019.1, on the reverse strand, counting down.
ATACCTTTCCGATATGCAAGACGGGATAAGACGACAATGTTGACTGCAGAACACATGAGAAATGGAAGAAAAAGAAGTCTGAGCACACTGGCTTGTTTCAGTGGAAAGTGGAGGACCCGGTCGGAAATTATCAGGTACCAGCGCGTTCGGAATGACATAGACATTGTCCCTCACGACCATCGTCTTGCCATCGTCCGATGCATCGAAAAGTTCTCCTCTGAGCACAGTATTTTCGCGTCTGTTTGACGTTAGAGATAAGGTAGAGCGTGAGATGAGCGACCGACCCGGTGTGGGATACACAGATGACCGCGTCAACATTCTTCAGTGTGCCTGCCAGCAGCTTATTCGTCAGAATACTCGCAGCGTCCTCGAAGCCGAATAGACTGTGGTCTGTAAAGACCGTCCGCACACCCAGCAGATGAGAATGCAGAATGCCTTCGTGTCCCAACGACGATAGACTCGCGTGGGCATGGATGAGGTGGATATGTTCGCGTAGGATGATGGTGCGGAATTGCGGCAGAAACGTGAAAAAGTTGGGCAGCGTTGCCGAGGATGCGATGGGTACGAACGGAAGATAGTACACCTTGAGGGAGGGTATAAGCCAGCGAATTCCTACGCGGTCTGGTGGATGGCTGTGGGTGATGACTATGACCTGTACGCGATGAGGACAGAGCAGAAGAAAGGCAGCGTTCACGCGCCTTGTGTCCACGCCGTATGAGGCATGCGGCAAGCATGTATACGTGGCTCTCGACGCCGCCGACATTCGGGTGAAAAAAGTCGGTGATCATCCTGCATGCCAATGAGCGGGGAGGCGCGAACGCTGAGGACGATGGACTGACGCTATCGAAATGGGCTGCATATTGGCTGAATGCGCATCGTGACTGACGCCAGTAGAGCAAACAAGTTCGTTGACTATGGCAACGTTGAAAGGTGACGGTAAAAGTGAAAGCTGAATTGGTGACCCTGACGATCGCATCACGCTCTACTGCAGTTGTCTATTCTTGGCATCTATCACTCGACTCTTATACTTCGCCCACAGCAGGTTGCGGTCTTTTGGGGCTGAGACCAGACTCCTGCTGACTCGCTACACCTCTCCCCCATCAACGTTTTCCTTGTTGAGGTGGAGACTTCTTTCCGCCAACGTCCGTCCAAAACGATCCAAGTCTTAGTTAGGGCCAAGTCCCAGTTTCTCTTGCCTCTGCCAAACTCGGCGCACTCTCAGCGTCCATATCACTGCGGCTGTCCCCGCCAAAAAGAATGCCGCACTAGTGTCTAGTAGCACCCAATTGTGTGCGTATTGCGGACTCGTCCATATATGAAGAGACATCGAGAGGTTCACCAGCGCTGCTAGCAGCAAAAGCAACACCAGCTCCTCAGTAGCCTCTTCTAGTGGTATCTCGGATATCGACTTCCAGCCGAGAAGGCTGGATACGAGGTGAGTTTCACGAGGAGAGGCAACGATGAAGCGTGTTCAACGTACATGGCGTTCAGCATTGCCACGAAGACTGCTCGCGGGTCGTTCAGATACATCTCTTCCACCAGAATCGGACGTACGACATCTGATAGAAGTCAAGGTCAACATTTTGAATCTCATCTTGAGTGGAACAAGATTCCTACAGATAGCTCGAATGATCAGAGACCATGCTCAGGTCGATGCTGTAGCTTAGACGGACGGTTAACGCCCGAGTCCCGCGAGGTGGTGACGGGAAACAGGATTTAATAAGTAGAATACCTTCGCCTTACAGTTTATATACTATGCGAAAGATCATGAGAAAGTCTGCACTTACGAAAGTGTAGTGGAGAACCTAATGACCATCGCGGATGCCCAACGACTCTGTCGGACGAGACTCCAATCCAAAGGGTCTCGTCCGACATGCTCACAACCCTCGGAAAGCTTCCGAAAGAAATTGATATAGCGCTGGAGGTGCCGTCGTCGGGGTCGTCGGCTCCGCAATGTTTGACTGTGTCAGCACATACATGCTTCTGAAGTCCAATACAGCGCGACCGAGGTGAAACAGAATACACGACTACGCTATACGTGCGCAGTCAATTCCATATCGCGGAGCGACAACGCAGAGCCGTCGTTACACTCTTATACGTGAGAGTGACCTTGAGAGAGCAGTGGCGTCGTTCGCGTCGGCATCAGACTTCAGGTCAAAAATTTGCTAATCTGTTCAGTAGTCAGATGGTAGGACTAGAGGTCCCAAGGAGCACCATTTCGTCCGAGGGCGTTACAGTGTACTACTCGATACATTAATCATTGATTGCCATCGACATGAGATAGTTGATCGGTCAACTACTACATGACGGGCATTAGACACCGCAAGAAGGACAAAAGTGACAAAACGAAGGCCACATCGGCCAGGATGGAGAGTATACACAACTGCGCATCGTGAGATCACTATCAGCATACCTAAGATTTGGTGCGACAGACACAGGCATGTTGCTCCGCAGTGCGAAAGAATATCGGCGCGCCACTCGATGATGATGATGTTGAGATGGTCACAGAGCACTTCTTGCGAGACACCTACATCCCGGCCTGAAATGGTTTGATGGAGCAAGAAGGTGTGGGAACTTTGACCGAAGCGTCTATGATCATTGATAAGTAAAGCACGATTCGTGTGTGCCAACGTGTTTCTTGGATATGAATAATTGATATGAATAATTGATATGAATAATTGATATGATGGTCTTGCACTGCCTTGAATAAGGCGTGCGATTGGATGGTGAGTGGCCACGAGTAGCCACAGTAATTTCAGGCCCCCTCTGTATCCTGTAAGTAGCAACGACAGTAGCCTATCGACGCGTCCACAACTTGGAGACGTGATCTGAACGTGAGGGGTAATTTGGTCTCTAGGAATGCTGTTGCGCAAGAAACCTACATAGTACATTACCAGGACTCGTTATCCCTTTCATTCGATCATGGACACCGTAACGCCCGTATGCTACGCTCTGCAATCCACATGGTTCAAGTTACGCGATGACTGCTCACGGTTGCCGGTGGGGCAATGTCAAAGACAGGCTATTGAAACCTGGGCTCCGAATGCCCATTCAGCGTTGACGCAACCTGGATGGCGCCGAGTCTGGCCTCTCTGTGTGTGTGTGTCGCTTCGGCTGAATGAGCGATTTGCTGTTACAGGAAAAATACAGTGACTGCAGACGTCCAAGACGCACAATATCCTCAGTGATATCTAAGAAAGTCCAAGAAATAAAACCCAATGACACCCGTTTTGCCCTGTGCGACCTACGAGCACCATCAGAACGACGTCGAGCGTACTAGTAAGGTAGGCACCGACCGTTATGCTTTTTCCGATATCGCCATCTCAGACTTCTCCAAGCAAATCTGAGAAGAATCCCCCGAGGACGATGATGCACTCTGCTTCCACTGCTCCTCGGCACGTTTCATCTTCATGATCTGGAGTACTCTAGATGCCGCCACGACCGCGGCGACCCCAGCCAGGAAAAAGAGTATGCTGTTGATGAGGGATATAGGGCTCTGGTCGTATGAGCGATAGAAGGACATGACGAGGTTGAGTATGGCAGCGATATCAAAAGCGACGACGAGCAAGTAACTAGCTTCGAAGTTTGGGATGCGAGAGAGCGCGGCCGTCCACAGAAGGCTGTAAGTAGATGATCAGATGCGCGATTTTCTCATAGAGAGCCAGCGCATACCTGGCGTTGATGACGGACACGACGACTGAACGATGCTTTAATTTCACGAAGGAAGGAAGCGTAAATGCACGTACGCCAGCTGGAGAAGAGTCGAGTCTGTAAGCGTTCATCGTCAATGACACTGCAGCAACACTCACAGGTATTCAGGATGGTCGATGTGCATTGTTTGAGGCGAAAGCGCTCAAGGACGGTGATGGTACGAGTGCAAGTCAGAAACAACTTGCAGTCGGGTAACACCTGGGTAACACGGCCTTCAGATCCCGATCAGCACCTAAATCATTTCGATCACGGCGAAACAAGCGCGCTCGTAGTGGGACGGCCCTGGACGGCTTGCCGCAACGTGTACAAGAGTGTACAGCGCCTTGGCAGCCGCAGCGTGTTGAACTACATATCGATGCGCCTATTTTTATGGGACCCACAGCCTCGGACGGCGTACATGAGGTCTAATTACACTAAAAATACAGAGAACCGTGATTCGTGAAATACAAGCCATGGGCATGCGTTCGGAGATGGGGTCTGCGACAGGAATTTTAGCATGGGGCATGAGGGAGCGATGGGCAGACTCACCATGGCGTGTCCGCGTCATACTCTACAAACTTTCCCCGCAATCGACACCTCGGCACTTTTCTCTGTGACACAGAGGGGTGGCGGCGGATCGTCTGTCTCCCAATGTGATTCGATTGTGCGCTTGCATCGTATGGCGTGGTGAACTCGTGAAGCCGCAACGAACCCGGCGGTGCCTGCAAGAAATAGGGTGACGGTGCTGAAGGCAGATACAATGCCAGCGTCCTGGGAGCGGAGGAAGGCAGTCCCGAGATTCAGGAATCCGGCAACGGTGAGCATGGCGGCTAAGCAATAGGTAGCCTCGCTGTTGGGCAGCTTTGACAGGGCGAGCGTCCATAAGAGGCTGGGATAATGATGTTGATGAGGCTTGACTTGGACTGGGGAGATTTGAAGAGCACACACCTGGCATTGATTGAACCCACGATGACTGCAGAAACAGAGAGTCAATATCATACTACACCAATCGCTCAATCAATGAACGTACGCCACCTACGTGACATGTTAGAGCAGCTCACTCAGCACGAAGGAATGAAAACACACCAATATTCGGGATTTTCGATATACATTGCGACCCTTCGAGGATGGGTGCGGTAGCCCATCTTGGTATCTTATATACAGGCGATGGCGCAGAGCGTAAAGAGCGCCATCATACGTCAACGCAGGGACATAAAGTGCTGGGGCGAAAAGCGGATATGACTTTTGCAATCGAGCACGTTGGAGATGCCTCTTGCCTGATTGGGCGGTCTCCGTCCGTCTGCACAAGACTTTCACTCGTCGAGTAGAGCTAGTCATGGAACGTGCCGAGTAGAAGAACTAGGGTGACAGCTTTAGTAAAAGATAAGCTGAAGCTAATCGGGATGAGTCCGACGTTCGAAATGGACAGGATTACTATAAATCTGGAAGTCTTCAAGTCAGTCGCGTACAGTGTGTTTGCTCGCTTCGTAACTGCTCCTGCGAACAGCAGCGCAGACCGTCGTTGATGTCGAAATCGACGTCCAAAGGCTAGCGAACGTGTGTCGGCTCTGAACGGATATCAGGTCTTCCGCTCAGAAGTCGATAACATGAACGTGTCTAATACGTGCTTTAGACTCATACTTACTTCAGTCGAGGTCAAAGAACATGGGCACCGCGAGCTCTGTCCGGCGTCCGCGAAGTTACTGTCCCCCCCAGGATCCATTATCAGTTAGATCGACGAATACGGAGCTGGCCTGTCAGTGTCATCTCTTGTCATCTCCGCAGGAGACAATTGAGTCCACTCGAATGTTCTGCGCCCCAATGTAAGTATAGGAGTGCGGCAACAGATCGCGCTGTATGAGCGTGTTCGGAGTGAGCGGGAATGACGAAATTATCCCTGGATTGAATCGATGACATATAATAAAGGGTGGGCATAGTGTGCAACTTGCTTCAACTCGAGTGTCTTCGCACCAGGCAGAAGGAGGCGCAGTTGTGTTGCCGCGTCTTTACTGGCACTCCGTGATGACATTCTGAGGGCTCAAAAGTCGACATGGCGGTAAGATGGAAGGCGGATCAGCACCACGTGGGCCGTGTCATTGTCACGGTAACGCGTCTTGCCATCGCCCGCCATTGGACTTCGACGTTGAGCTCAAGCGCACTCAGGTCTGTGTTCACTTCAAACCACTTCAAAGCTTTAATCAAACCAACATAACAGATTGCAGCATTTGGAGTGTGGCATCTCTTTGACACCGCCTCGATACCTCTAAGGCATGCTGTTTGTCCTCCAGACTTTTTCAAGCGTAATTAAAGGACACCCCCAGATTGGCCTCCATGGACACAATCACCAGCATCCTTCGTAATACAAGGCCGCTACTTAGCTCGGACGTCCCGTGGATATCTTCGAGCATTACCAGTCTCCAAAGTCAATTACTAGACCTACAAAAAGCGGATGGACGACAGGCGCCAAACAACGACGCTTCTTTGACAAACGACACAATCCAGAATCAACTCGAGATGTATCGGTCGGCATTGGCACCTATTCGAAAGCTTCCGCATGACGTTTTACTCGAAGTCTTTGGTTTCTGCATGCCAAATCCGGAAGATGACTCTAGCTGTGATGCGAGCCACATACGCTGGCATCTGTCTCACATATGCTTTTCCTGGCGCCATCTCATCACGACCTGCCCCGTATTATGGTCGACCGTCGTTCTACAAGCGCCGTTCAAGCCTCGCGCCGCATCCGTGCTGCAGCGCCATTTAGCACTCTCTGGGAATTTACCTCTCAGTGTCGCACTACTGTCAGCTCCTTCCGACACATCATTCGACCGTGACATTCTCCACGCAATCTCAGCGTATTCGCGACGGTGGAGGCTCTTGGATGTTCGCATGCCCAAGATTCGGGTCGAGGATATCTTTCAGTTTATAAAGCCTATCGATCTTCCTCTTCTCGAAGAAGTCTCCCTTGAATGCGACGCGACACCTGATGTCGAGGGCCATCACCCACACGGCGCTCTTACAGCGCTAGCTTCTCCCGCCCGTTTCCACATTTACTGGAGTCAATGGCTGGCGCATGGCCCATCATTACGTCGAGTATGTCTGCTAGTGTGGCCTAGGAGTGGCATCGCTCTACCTCCCAGTTTGACCCATTACTCTGCCATTCATTATCACTATGATGGATTGGAGGCGCTGCTTCGGCGGGACGGTCTTATCGAGCTGAACATAATGGACATTGACCCCATTAACCTGTCCATACCCCCCATCACACACATCAACATCCTAAACTTGCGCACCTCAGCTGTATTGTTGGAGAATCTCCATCTACCACAACTGCTGGAGCTGACTATTGACGACAAGGACCTCACCGTCATGCTCGATTCCCCCATAGCGACCTCACACACGGACTACGTCATCTCCTTCCTCCATCGCTCACAGTGCAAGCTGCGAAATCTTCATATCTACGACTTCAGCATAACCACGGACCCACGCCTTCTTACGGAGGTCCTACCATCGTTGGCCCAGTCGCTTGTTAGTGTCGGATTATCAATACATCCCATCAACGCCCAGGAGACGGTCATCAACCTGTTCACTCGCCTCACTCGCAGTGCCACCGCGGTAGGTTTGGTACCGGACATAGAGGCACTGGACCTCTCGCTTCCTGATTCGTCGACAGTGGTCCTGACAGAGCAGGCGCGGGACGCGATCTTTGACATGGTCAAGTCGCGAAGGAACGTTGCATGGGGCGAGTTGTGGAAGGCGCCTCTGCTGAAGGAGTTCCGTTTTGACAGCGATAATAGCGCGTACATGGAGGAGCTGCGGAAGTACTGTTTGGATGAACTGGAAATGGGAGGATTGAGGATTCTGCAGCCGACAAGAAGCGCGTGGCTGCTGTGGCAAGGTCCGTGGTTGGATCGAGAGAATTGGTGTTGAAGAGGAGGTTATTAGTCGTACTTCCTTGTGATTGTTTTGGAACAGACATCGTCACTTGGGCTTTGACGCCTATTCTTGGTGTTCCTTCAGGCCTGTCATGAGTTTCAGATCACTCTGCTGTCTTAAGAGAATTCCTATGAGGATAGGTTCTTGAATAGTGGGGTATTGTTGCGGAACTGGCTTGCGCCATGCACGCCACATTATCACATCATGTGATGTGACTTCCCATCACCAGCGGCCAACTCGTCGCTTTCTTAGAATTTTCTTCCTCTCTTTGCCTCCACCATGTCCGTCTCGCTGCAGAATCTGGCTTTCACGTTCGAGGAGTCTATCAGTGAATCCTTCAAGCAGCTTAGGAGGGTCTTCGGCACTGCAACGGATCCTGTCCTTGGCGACGTCGCGACGATGTGGGGATGGATCATGGCTCGTGTCGCGCATCGACCTAGACGACGAATTTGTCCTCATGATGGACGCCGAGAGTGAAGAGCTTGATTGGCTTTCTGCGCAGGTGCTCGACGAAAAGGGAAATATTCGCAGAGGCGTCAAACGAGGTGGGAATCGCTGCTGGGGGGATGAGCTGAACGAAGGGGTGCTTCTCCATGTCGAGGATATCAAGGTTGACGAGAAGGTACCCCTACATCTATTCTTTCTCAAAGCATATATGCTCATTCTTTCCTAGTATCAACCAACGTCAAGGAATCGCAAGGCTCTTCTTCAAGAAATCCTGTGAAACAAAAGCGTCGTGTCGTGACAATATTCTATGCTTACCCACCGAATGCTCCGTTCCCTTCTTCCGAACCGTGGGTTCCCCGTCTCTCGTATTGATTTATTCAATAATCCACATAAATTGGCTTTCGGCGCATGGGAACCACATCCTTCTTCGGTTATTCCATGGATCCTTCTCACTCCTCCCGAAGTCTACCTGTCTTTGACGACTGGGATCCTCCTCCTCCTAAAGTCGCTCCAATGCTGACGAGAGCAGAGCGGTGTGCCCAATACCCCATTCACTATCGAATCTCAAAACTGTCTGACCGTGCTCCTGATCTCAAGAGGCGGAATATCGATGTCGACACCATCGTCGACGCCTGGATTCGTCGGGAGTACAAGAACGACCCCTCCTCCATCCGTGCACCCGACGACCATGGGAATCGTCCTATAATTATCGCTCTTGCTACACGAAGTATCGCTGCTGTCAAGGCTCTTTTAAAGCTAGGATGTCACCAGGACCTCAAAAATGACAACATAGGCATCGACTTGCTGGATAGGCTGGAGACGTCTATGATCCGCGATGGCAGCTTCAGTAGAGCTCTCCTACAGTTCGAGTGGAAAGGATATGACAACGACTGGCTGACAACTATCTATATTCTGCTAGGCGTGCTGGGTGTCGACACTGGTTGAGAGACGGTCGAGGAGTTTATCGTTTATCTTCGTGCATCAGTTCAGCTTCGAGCCCCGTGTTTTTTCGGAAGATGGGGAATTTATTGTATGTCCTGTCTGTTGTTGGGTTTCCTGTCACTTCGTACTGACGTACTCTACACGTCTAGCCTCTTCGTTGCTTCGCTTTGACTGTTCCTATATTCTGCTATCTCGTATCTTTCGCTCTGAACTTGCTGTATCTGTGCCTCTTCTCGATGTATTGTTATGACTGTATCATGCGTTCTTATTCAGTATGACTGTACAATTGTAATGGCATACGCCCTTCGAATGATTATGATGTACATGTAGACTTCAAGTTCGCAAATTGTAAGCAAGAGCAAATAGACGTGTCCCACGACTCGGATCGCGGAAGTCTGGCTTACCTTCCGACGATCAACCAAGAGGCCCACCTAATGCTTCTGGGGCGCGTTCTCCCCTCTTTAATCCCCTCTATATGACCATCTAGTTTCTCTTGCCTCTTCACGATTCATCCCATGGACGCTGCTGACAGAACGGAACCCGACGATAGCCCAGGGCCAATGTCAGAACCGAATTCAGAGGCGCGGTTGACGTGGTACACCCTTGCCTGCGCGTCCTTTGCCGCCGTCGGATCCCTGCTGTATGGGATAGACAATGGTATCATCTCCACCACCATTGCTCACGAAAGCTTCACAACATACTTCGCGCCTTACACAGGTGGGCAGAGCAATACATACACATGGTCTCTGCTTATGATTTCTAGCTGATGTCTCTGGCGCTGTCGTATCTACTTTCTCTGGGGGAAGCTTCATCGGCGTTGTCTGTGCTGGCTGGATGGCCGACCACTGGGGCCGCAGGCGGACAATCCAGTTTGCCGCGCTTTGGGCTCTTATCGCTGGAGCCATCCAGGCCGGCTCCGTCAATATCAGCATGTTCATCATTGGTCGCATCGTTGGTGGATTCTCAGTCGGTATCCTCAGTACGCGTATCGCCTATTCCCTACCTGGTGACTGCTCACACTATCCGCTTCAGACATGGTCATTCCAATCTACAATTCCGAGATATCACCACCACAATGGGTAATATCACCACATCTTACAAAGGCTCCCTCTCATGGTCATTACGCAGAGAGGTCTGATTAGTGGCCTTCATGCCCAGTCTGTCAGTTGCGGCTTTGCCGCCGCTAACGTACGTTTCAATCGCGCCACTTGGCCTGCCACATGAGGCTCACTTCGCTTCCACAGTGGATCGGATACGGCTTCTCATACGCGTCTGGTCAATTCCAGTGGAGGTTCCCTCTCGCTATCCGTGTGTAATGACCAATTCAGCCACTGTACATCCCTCTTACGAACCGCGACAGAATGCCTGCCGGCCCTGATTCTACTCCTCGGGATCCAGTTTCTTCCCTTCTCGCCTCGGTGGCTCCTCGAGAAGGGAAGAGAGCAGGAGGCCTGGACCGTGCATAAGAGACTCAACGAAGCTGGCGGCACCTATTCGAAGAGCGCACAGCTCGTACATTTCAATGATATGCGGGATCAAATAACTCGATCCAAGAAGGCCGAGGTGGCGTCGTTCTGGGACCTGTTCACGACACCATCGTATCGGAAACGTCTGCTCTTGGCGGTCATTGTCCAGTTGTTCGGTCAGCTTTCTGGTGTCAGTGTCATCAACTGTAAGCTTCAGACACGCTTACCGGATGCCGAGTCTGACAACTCTGTAGATTGTTTGTTATCTTTCCCTTGCGCGCGTGCCTCGAAAATAACACGATAATTAGTTCAGACCGACCTTTACCGAGGAATTGGAATCACAGGACACAATGTTGGTCTCTCTCCTGAGCTGCAGAGGCGTTCGCTGACCGTCCATGCTAGATTACCCTACTTGCCGGTATATATGGTATGCCCCGGTTCTTACTGCTCCTGTTCCCTGTCCGTCCATCCATTGGTCTTCAGGGACTGTCGGACCGATCTCCAACGTTATCTGTCTCACATACGTAGACCGCTCTGGGCGGAAATTCGCTTTGTGGTTCACCAGCTTTCTCTTGAGCTGCGACATTGCTATCATCATGACTCTGACGGCGGAATATGCACAATCGAGTAACAAGTCAGGACAGATCGCGACGGTTGTCTTCATTTTTCTTTTCAGTGCCATGTAGGGATCTCGCGGGTTCTAGTCCGAGCTGCTGAACTGACCGAACGAATAGATACTCCCTCGGTTATAACTCGATCCAAGTCATCTACGTCCCCGAAATTCTGAGTCAACCCATCCGGGCACAAGGCTCCGCTTTCGCAATTTGCATCAGTCTCCTCGCAAACATCGTCCTGAACCAGATTTCTCCCAGAGCGTTTGAGGAGATCGGGTACAAGTACTATCTTGTGTTCATCACGACCAATCTCTTGGGGTCTATCCTGTAGGTGTCCATCTGTCAACTAGTCGATGACTCATCGTGCACGTAGTGTGTACCTCTTGTTCGTGGAAACGAAAGGCAAGACTTTGGAGGAAATCGGAGTAGTGTTTGGGGAGACCAATGTTCACTGCGAGGACGTTGATGTCCACTTACCGATGCTTGAAGATGTGGAATGATCCACTACGCGGTCAAGTTTGACGATGTAGTCCACGATAAGTACTCAGTACTCAGCTGCCAGCGATTCACAAGAACGTAAGCGTATACAATAACGCTTAGCCTAATCCAAGTCAGTTCAATTCGAACTTCCGACGATCAAGGGCCCCGGGACCTCAGGCCTCAGGCCTCAATACCGCGTCAACACGTCATGGCAAAATACCGTCTGTCAGAAGAGTGTTCATACACCTCGTAAGCACAAAATGTTCCAAGCTGCTGATATCTATTAATTCCCACCGAATTTTCCGCTGCGCGCTGCAGTAACGTTATCGATACGCAAGAAAGGCCAACACACCGCGACTTTCCTCTCGTCCCCATTTGATCAGCATCTGATTCTTGCTCGGGAAGAGGACAACAATAACGCTGAGGCTTCTCAGCATTCTCTTCGAACGACGAGAAAGTGGCCAGAGGATCACGCAAGCTCGAAGTTGATATCGATTTGGTCCGTCAGGACTGGCTTTGTCGAGGATTTACTCAGCACCAGGCGCAGGTTCATACTGTTCAATGTGGCCGATGCTGACAGTCCTAATTTTGCTTATCTTCAATGAGACAACCTACCGATATCTCTTACTTCGTCGCTAGCTGGGCCTCTCCGTCGAGCGAGGTGCATGATATACGAGTGCGCCGAAGGTGCCAAGCACGTCATCATCGAAACCAGCGGGATAGCGACGACAGGCTCTCGGAGGTATCGTCCCCAATTTGAAAGGGTCGATCACCTCAGGCTTACCCAGAGTCATCTCGCGATTATTGAATGTCCAAGGTCTCTGCCACTGGGGACTTGCCCTTGCGTATTTATAGGCTTCCACGATGGAGTCCTGGCTCATGACCATCCCGTTGCTCCAGTATGAGTAGCAAGATCTACCTGCCCACATCGCCAGCACTGGTCCAGACGAAGAGTGGCGTAGCGAGTGACCTCGTCACAGCGATACATAGATTCTGTCCGGCAGTGTTCTCGAAGTTCACGCCGCCTTGGTGGTTATTCAAGTGAGTCTCATTGCTCTCTGATGAACTGCCTCTCACCACGATCTATCAGCGGTGATTTACAGACCTTCTATTGTGTCGTTGGGAATTTCAGGGGAATAGACCAGGTTGTTTATCACCGGTGATTAGCTTCATCTGCTAATCATCCACGCGTCTATTTACCTCGCGTTAATAGTATTCATCTTGGCTTGCTGGACGGAGGGACCTTGTATGACTAACTTCCCCAACGAGTTTCTTTACCTCATACAAGTGTAGGGGATTGGACTTCGCACCTCTGAAGCACGAGGCCCTGAAGGACGACACTCCCATTGTTGTCATACTACATGGTCTCACTGGTGGCTCATTCGAGGCCTACATCAGGAACGTGTTGTCAGTCGCATGCGCTTCTGTCGAAAGCGGCGGCTTGGGCTACCGTGGTGTAGTTGTTCACTGTCGAGGATGTAAGTCTCAATCACACTAGTCACCATTAAGATTGTCCAATCTGACGCAACACAGGTGCCGGAGTTCCTATAACCTCTCAACAAGCGTACTGTGGTGGGTATACGGACGATCTCCGACAGGCCCTCCTGTATCTCTCGCATCGTTACCCGGACGCGCCTCTCCTTGCGGTCAGCTTCAGCGTCGGATCCAATATTCTGGTACGATACCTAGGAGAAGAAATGGACCAAAGTCGAGTCTCTGCAGCGTGTGCGATGGCTTCTGTATGTGTATCCATCCCATCTCAGCCGGTACCCATTACTGATGGCTCCCTCTACCAGCCTTGGAATCTCATTCAAAGTAGTAATGCACTGCAGCGAACATTTCTGGGCATGCGTGTGTATTCAAGAGCTATGGGAGACAGCCTCATGGTCCTCCTCAAGCGAAATGCGGAAGCCCTATGTCAAGGTCCGGATTCTCGTGTCGTAAAGGCCGTTCAGACCGCTTTAGCGATGAAGAACCCTACATTGCAAGACTTTGACAGGACCTTTCACAGTCAGATAGGAGGGCCTCCACCGCTCTTCCCTTTTGATAAGGTGGAGGATTATTACAAGTGGGCTGCTAGCGATACGGCTCTTCCTACCATCCGGACGCCATTACTGACTATCAGCGCCGCGGACGATCCCATCGTACGCAAGATCCCGCCCTCGGTCGACAATCCCCACGTTATTATGGTGACAACCTCCGGCGGCGGGCATCTAGGTTGGTTTGAGGCTGGTTCGGGGTGGTTTACAGTGAAGCGCTGGATATTGAAACCGGTCATAGAGTGGTTGAGGATGCATGGCGAAGAATTGACGTCCGAGACACGGGGGAAGGCGATATACGTTGACGACGATGGCTACATCAGAGAGGTTGGGCGAGACGATCTTGGCTGCAAGGTGGTTCCCGGTGGCGGCATCGTTGATCGGAGTATGCAGGACCGCCTCTTCGCAGGCAATTATCAGGGATTGTGATGAAATGTGGGTTCCAGCTCAACGATCGTTATATCAGGCAAAACAATGCGTGTATTCAAAGGTTGTCCCAGTGCTACATCAATGCGCCTCTCAACTACATATGCCAGTGGCTAAGGTGAAGTCCGTGCGGGAATTATACAGCCTACTACAATAAACGATGCGATATGGATACAAACGGTGAGTTTCATTGAGCTCCCATTCAAGGACTCGCGGCGGGCTTGGGGGCGTATCGGGGAAGGGATTCCATGGGCTTGGAGATCATGAAGCCTTTGAGACCAGCCGCCTTCTCTCCTTGTCGTCCGAAGCCGAGACCGGACTTGACGCTGCCTATCGAAGGTGCGACAAACGTGGGCGTAGGTGAATCGTAAGCACTGTCACTCTTGTTGTGAGAAAATGCCTTAGACGCATAGGACATAGCCGCGTCAGTGGGGAGGGGGATGCCAGCGACATGAGTGGGGAGCGCGCTCTTGGCAGCGCTTTTGGCGTGGTCTCGCCATGAGGTCAGAGAACGCTTTGACTTGGCGCCTTGGCGGAAGATGAGGCCGAGGAACATGTTGAGACAGCCAAGGGCGAAGAGGAAGAAGGCGGAGACGAGGGCAAAGTCGTCCACGTTGTGGGAAAGGACAGCAGCGCCGATTCTGGAGCAAAGAGTTCAAAAAGAGTAGACAGTGATTGAGAGGGAGATTCTTACAAGCATTGGATAATACCCAGAGCACCCAAGCCAAACTCCTTGCCTAAGATGGGGAAGAAGCGCTGGAAGAAGGACTGGGGCCACCCAATCTCGGACATGATGAGGAACATCGTCTGGAAAATGATGAGGAGACGATTGAGGACAGCCCAAAATACACCAGCGGCCTGGTTGGGAACGGTGCTGTTCCTAAAGAACGCGACGTGTAAGTCAGAATACGTCAAAGAACGCGATCGAGGGGGCGTACGGGATGTAATCGTCGCTGCCGTCGGTGGGCTTCTCAGAGGCAAGGAACTTGTTGACAGCTTGCACGTCGTGGACAAGGGTGACGATGTTACTGGAGAACACGAGGAGGAGGGCAATGATGCTCAACACCCGGATGATGTTGAGGCCAATGAAGACATCTGAGAAGGCATCAGCGGAAGTCAGTGTAAGAAGCAGATGAACCCACAAGCACGAGGAGGGAGCATTTGAGAAATGGAACAATATCTGTGGGTCGTAGACGGACGATTGAAGCTACCAGGCTTTCAGGTGCAGTCAAGAGGCAGCGTCAGTGGCTCAGCGCAGCTGAACCGGGCGTTAATGAGCGTTAGAGGAAGAGGGGGAGTGGGTCGTTAAGAGGAAGAATGAAGAGACCCTCCCCCATTGTCCTTTTTATTCTGAGAACAATGAATCTTTGTTACGTACTCGCGGCCGGCGGAGCGTGTGCCACGCGGATGCAATTGTTACGAAAGGGAACAAAAGACGCTCAAAGGGGTCGATGGTCTATACCAGGTCTATACAGCGAACGACTGTCTTCGCTATAGGGCCGAGTGTCCAGGCTAGGTAGGTCGATCGGCGACGCAGGTGCGCATGCGGAAGTACAGTAACATCACGTCGACGGTCTAGCAGTGACTAGTACTGCCTCTAAATGTCCCAATGTATTGACTAGAAGTATGTTCGTGTTCTTAATGTAAATAACTATGTCGTGCTCTACGAGTATCGGTGATTATCATACATTTGGCATAAATTTTTCAGTCTTGATCTCGACATCCAGAAGATCTGGCCGCTCTTCGATCGTCGCCGACGAATGCGATGCTGGGGACGTCTGTCTGTCTGGGGGCACATCCTTGTCGCCAACGATACCAACGTTCCAGAAGCAGAGGACTACGATGAGCGTCGCTGAAGATAGAATGAGATTCGAGCGATCATTGAGAAGGAGACAATAAGACCAACCTGCAATACCAAATGCAAACGACGTCCATTCGGCGGCCTTGTAACCATCAAGCAGCGCTGGTCTTGGCGCGTTACTATTCATCTCATTCACGACGACACCCATATCAAGCGATTTGGCCGCCACAACCCGATTGTAAACAATTGTCGAAACAGTTACACCCAAAGCGGTTCCGATCTAGATGGAAAGTCGTGAGCATGTTGACAGTCAGAACGCGGGGCAAAACATACCTGATTCATGGTCTGGAACATCGCACCCGCTAGACTTTGCTCATTCGGCTGCACAACTCGCGCAACGAAGATGGTACCCACAGCGAATACGAAGTCGGCACCGAATACCGAAAGGACGGCAGCTGGAAAGCCGAAAGCCCAATATGTCGCGTCGGGATTTATGAGAGCAAAGATCAATGATGCACAAGCTGTGATGAATACTCCGCTGGCTGTAGAGGACCTTAGACAGACTGAGACTGTATAATCCTGGGCGGACTTACCCATTATTGCGACAGCCGGAACTCGGGCGATGGTGATAACAACAATGAAGTTACACACGCAACCGGTGATGAACATCGGGAAGAGACGAATCATGGTCTTGACGGGCGAGTAGCCCTGATACTCCTGATAGTAAAGCTATCCAGCGGGATGTCAGCATCCGGCGAAACGAATGGATGCTTGGACCTTACTTGAGTCCAGAAGTTCCAGCCTATGAACGAGGCGAAGGTAAAGCAGACAATCAGCATCATGGCAGCGAATCTGCCGTTCCCGCGACTCCACAATGAGAGCTTCATAATAGGAGGTGGCGTCCAGATTGAGTAAGTCCTCGACTGGACACGTTCCAGATAGTATTGCCAGCATATGAAGAGCCCCAGAAACACCGCACCAAGGATGAGGAGAGTAAGGATATCTGAGTGTCATTAGCTCAGAATCCACGTACGGAACCGGAAGCTTACAAGGCGTCGTCCAGCGTCTGGGTGCAATCTCTCCGTCACTCAGAACGAAGATAAAGAATACTAGCGCAACAGTGATGAGGAAAGACCCAATCCAATCTATACGCCTGTCTGTCTCTATAGACGGTTCATCGTCATCTATCGACCATAGCCCGCCGACCATGTACAGCACTGTCAGGCCACAGGACAGGTAAAAATTGCTTCGCCATGTCGGTCTGATGCCTTGCCGGTCAATACGTATGATCGAAGTCCACTTTGACGAAACACTTACGACGATAGCTGCGTTAGAGTTGCGCCGAGCGCCATGCCCGTGAATGCGCCTAGAGGGGCCCCAGCCGCAAACGTGGCAAAGGCCATTGACCGCCACTTTCCTGGAGGAAATGAATGTGCGAGGATGCCCATCTGCGGCGGGTGTCAGCACGGAGACGAGCGAGTGTGTTACAGCAGCGCATACCGAGGCGGGAAGGGAAGCCGCAACACCTATACCCTGCATTGCTCGTAGTATATCAAGCGATATCTTCGTTTGGGCGAAACCACAGGCCAGAGTGAATACAGCGAGCCATGCAGATCCTATCATGAAGGTCCTCTTTCTACCGTAGAGATCTGCCATGCGACCAAACATAGGGAATAAGCATCCCTATAGCGAGGTCTTCAGCGAGTAGAAGACCGCAATGTCGACAGCACGTACCGAGCTTACAGAGTACGCCGATATCAGCCACTGTAGCTGGGTGATTTCAATGTCGAGATCCTCGCCGATGTGCGGTAATGATATTGCGACCGAGGTGTTGTTGGAGCTCTGTAGAAGTTCAGATACCATGGTCAAGCAGAGGGGAGGCGTGTACTGACGTTCACCAGCATGGCCATCGAACATGTCGCTATAAGCGCGATGGCGCGTGCTGTGGAAAATGGCGCCTTGTGCAACAACTCGGGAGGTGTTGAGACGTTCTGGCGGCTGGGGGATGACATGGATGATGTCCCGGAAGATCCGTCACTCGAAATACACTGTTAAGAGGCGGCGGTGAAGTGGAGAAACGTCGGAGAAGCCTTCCAGCAAGTGGGCCTCGATCACGAGAGAAATCCGTTCTAAAAACAACGCATCCCTTGTGTCCGACGTCTCGTAAGTACAGCGGTGGTACTCGCTTTGTGTTCAGTGACGGCAACCCACAATGAACACAGCAAGTTACTCCTCTCGGATTGACCGATAGACGTATCGTTTCGTCCCTATTGAAATAGTTGTCCGCGTTTTGACTCAGTTTTGACCAAGTTTTGACTGTGAAAGTGGGTCGACAGGGTGGGCTCAGTAGAGGCCGGCATTTCAATCTGGACTCAGGGTGGGAGCGCCGAGCAACCGGCAGAGTGGTGAAGTTCGGACCGACACGTCTGCTCTCTGCCTCTGACCACGACGACCTTTTTGTTGTTGTTGAGAAAAGTCTTCATCGTGGTCGGGGGCACATCATTGTCGACACTGCTCCTCCTGTCACCTTGTGGCTACATAAGGCTACCTCTGCTACTGGATCTCTGTCCATCTAATCTCTTAGCGCCACAATCAAGTCCACTGACCGAAATTGATCGGGATCAATGTGGGTCGGTCGTGGCCCAACCGATTTTGGTTATGCCGCTCTACCTCTCGCTACCACGACATCCCGCTACACCTTGGCGCGTCGGGCAACTCCTTGTGCCGAGCCTCACACCGGCTACAACTGTACCCGGAAACGACAACAAGCTTTTTTGCGAGGGCTTGCAAGTCGCATGTACTGAACAGTTCAACACTATCTGTGCCACCTCAATATCTCCGAGTCTGGCCAAGCTAACTGAGAGTCATCGCACTTCGAGTGTTCCAGGCCCGCTCAGCGGACTGCTTGAAGACACTTCCTTTCGCCGTCAAATCTCGAAACGCGACGCCTAGGGGACGTCGTATTTTCTTGCGTCTGTTGGTGTCACTATGCATGATCCTTAGCCTCACCAACACCCACCTTATACTCGGATGCTTATCCCCCACCGCGGAATCGCTCGCGGTAGTCCTCCCAAACGCGGTAGGCCCTTGCGCATCAGACTACAGACGCCCTTATGGATAAGATACCGCCTTGAAACCATTTCGGGCTAGTCTGTGGGTGTCCTTGGGTTTCTTGATGCGAACTGCTCCTTGTCGTCCTCTCCCAATGCAAAAATCCATCAAAACTGACATTGGACGGCGACGGATCAGCTTTGTGGGCGCATCGCTCTCTACCGCTCTGGCCTCTGTATACAAAGCTTTCAAATATACTTTGCAGGCGCTAGGGATATAAAGGCAGAAAAAAAGCATCGTCGTGTCTTCATCATCCTGTCGCATTTTCTTTCTTGTCATGTTCTCTCTTCTCTCTATCGGTGTCATTCTTGCATTCGCAAAGACGGGCCTTGCGGCCGTTTACACAGATCCCAGTGAACTACCAGCTGCCAAGAAATATGACTTTGTCGTCGTCGGCGGTGAGTTTCAATCTCTCATACAGCAATTGCGACATGACCTTATCGATTAACGACAGCTGGTACTGCGGGAAACGTTATTGCGACTAGATTGGCTGAGACGAAGAAGACATCTGTCCTCGTCATCGAGGCAGGTCGAAGGTAAGGCGCCTCAGCTTCAAGGTACATGGTGAATTGCACTGACGTGCGTCCAACTTTCAATAGCAACGTCGGATTTGACTCAGACTTGATCTCAGTTCCTTTCTTGGGACCCACGGCGTCGCCTCATACGACCTTTGATTGGAATTACACTACCGTCCCTCAGAATGCGCTTCAAGAGCAGACTATAGCGTATCCGCGCGGATATGTGTTGGGCGGAAGCAGCTCGATCAGTACGTCCTCTCTTGTTGTACTCGCTGGACTTCCCCAATAAATTTGCACAAGACTACATGGTGTATACTCGCGGTAACGCAGATGATTACAACAAGTTCGCTGACTTGGCTGGCGACGATGGGTGGAATTGGGATAATCTGTTTCCGTACGCGCTCAAGGTTCGTCTCTCCCCGCGCAAGCTGTAAACCATTCTTGAACGTTTCTAGAACGAACGCCATGTTCCGCCGAACGATGTAAGAGGTCTCTGCGTCTTGTTTGATGCACTGGTTTGACTGATGGGACGTCGAAAGGGACACGATGACAGCAACCAATACATTTCCGAGATACATGGAACGGATGGCCCTCTGCTCACTAGCGTTTACGGATGGCCGGGCGGTATTGATCAGATTGTGATGAACATCACTCAGGAATTGAGCGATGAGTTCCCTTACAACCCGGATTATAATTCTGGTAACATGTTGGGCATTTCTTGGATGCATAGTGAGTAACATCGTGGCTTGACTACTGGCTAGCTGACCGATCGATGAAGGCACCATTGGTGGACCGTTTCGAAGCAGCTCGGCGACGGCTTACCTCTGGCCTGCTCTTGAGAAACATTCCAACATTGACCTGCTGTATAACACTCAAGTTACACGTCTCATCCAGACGGGTCAATCCGAAGGTCTTCCCCACTTTACCGAAGTCGAGTTCGCAAGCAACCCTTCTGGTATGTTTGCTCTCTCCCCCATCCCTCCAATCCATCAACCTTCCTTTCCCAGCTCCTCGATACACGGTCAGAGCGAAGAAGGAAATCATCCTCTCTGCTGGAGCGATTGGTACACCCCAAATTTTATTACTTTCGGGTATCGGGCCCGTAGACGAACTCGCGACGCTTGGTATCAACTCTACAGTGAACTCACCGGAAGTGGGCAAGAATCTCGTGGATCATCCCCTTCTGCCCATCCAGTGGAGGATCAACTTGAACAATACACTGGACCCCATAATGCGCGGTGGCGCGGCGTTCGATGCGGCGATGGATGAGTATAATCAGAACAAGAGTGGGCCGTTGGCGGCCAACGGGGTTTCGAATCATATGTATGCTTACTGTGGACTAGTTGTTGCACTGCTAACCGCGGGATGTCGTAGGGGATTTTTCCGTCTTCCTGAGGACTCGGAGATCTTTGATGAGTTTGAAGATCCCACCTCTGGACCGGGAGCTCCGCATTACGAGCATGCTTTCGCAGTATGTGAACTAGTTTCATGGGCTCTCAGCATTGCCGGGGATTGAACAGACTTTAGAACGGCTTCTTCACAACGTCCCAGCAAGAACCTACTTCCGGGTCTTACTTCTCCATGATCAACGTTGTTGTAACTCCCACCTCTCGTAAGATTGTACTGTCTCCTTTGGGCTCACGCTAAGTATCCCAAATTAGGTGGCGAAGTCACCCTCGCCTCGGCGGATCCATTCGAGCACCCGATTATTGATCCCAATATGCTCAGCACCGAATACGACGTCCGTGTCATGATAGAGAGTGTCAAGTCTGCGCAGCGTTTCGCCGCCGCCGATGCATGGAAGAATCTTATCACCGGACCATATGCTGACTCGGTGAATGCGACGACGCCGGAGGGGATTCGCGAATACATGTCTCTCTGGGCTACGACTATCAAGCACCCGTTCTGCACTGCCAGACTGAGCACCAAAGAAGGCCAGGGTGTCGCTGATGGCCAATTGCTGCTGAAGAACGCTGCTGGCGTGAGGATTGTTGATGCTTCGGTGTTTGTGAGTGTGCTTTCTTACGCTTTCGAGAATGGATGTGGACTGATACGTGTGGGCAGCCTATCATTCCTGCTGGGCATCCTCAGGCGATGGTATATATTGTTGCGGAGAGGGCTGCCGATGTCATTAAAGAAGCCCACAGTCTTCCTGTGTGGTATCCTTAGTATAATCATCTACCTATCTATGACAAGTATTTACAAGCTATGTTTATACTTATAATCAGATATCTGGACCTTTCTCGCCTCTCATGCATTGAGGACGCGACTGTCACACGTCATTCGCCGCAGGCCACGTGTAGCTCGACGTGTCCAAATTTCCGATCTCGGTTGAGCACGTCAATGCTCTGTTGTGCTCCTCGTCCTTCTCCCTCGAAATGCGGACATTGACTCTGCTTTTCCTCTCATTTTTCGCGACGCTCGGCGCCCACGATCGCGATCTCCTGCCCGAGTGCGCTCCACACGCGTCATCGCCGCCCTCAAGACGAAGCCAGGCTCCCTCTCGCTGCACCGACGCGTAGGCGCCCAACGCCCCCTCCCTCCTATCCAAGACTAGGCGCACGCCCTTTTGTCCACCCCGATCGACGCCCTTCCCTCAAAAGTGCTTCCCTTCTTCCGCCCTCGCCCCTTCTTGCCCTCGCCTCCCTCGCCTCGATCCGTCGCGTTGCACGATTTCATTGCCTGACAAAAGGACGGTGTTAGTTCCTGCTGAAGGGAAAGACAAGGGCACATACCAGGCATACCAGTGAGCATAGCCGACAGCAAGATATACTTGATCTCTCACCCAACTTTGCCCCATCGACAACCGCCACTTCAACCGTCCCCAGGCGAGTCCCGTACATGGCGCGATGCTTAACACGGTCAAACAAACCGCCGTACAATGACACCAGCCGCTCTACGCTACAGTACCCATTCAGTTGTATCTCCCACTCTTGAAACCTGTTTATTACCTGCAACAGAGGTCACGTCAGTCGATGTACGAAAGATGGGCAAGAATAATGACTAACCGTTGTGCTACATACAACGTCTTGTGTAAACCTGGCAAAAGTCAGCTAGGTTCCAAATGACTAGCGTCGATGAAGATGAAGACTTACCCGAAACTTTGACGAGGCCGCGGTTAGTACAGCACTACTACTACAATGCTATGTAATGAAAAAGTATTTGAGTACACGATGTATGTAGACGTCCGACAGAAAACATGTATGGGTAGTGAACTTGTTCCGTCTCTGGAACGGCCAGTTAAACACTCGTCATGTCTGGGGCAGAGTCATGAGGGCAAGGAGACGGAGATGCGACCGAAAACTTACCAATGCCGAGTCAATGCAAGACACATTTCATCCGTCCGCATCTTCAACAGTTGGTGGTCGAGTATTGAGCATCCAGTCACGGCACAAAGAGAGGAACCGAGCAATTGAACGCGCCGCTGGCGAGCGGGAGAAAGACCGTCCATGGTCGGCGAAGAAACGCCAACTAGAGGTTGATTAGCAGTGAGAACGGAGTCAGCAAACGACAACTTACCTCCAGCGAGTAGAGTGATGACGGAGTCTGGAGGTGACTGACAAGACAAGACTCATAACAAGCCGTCCGTGGTCCAGCCGTACAGTGCAGCAACGGCGACAGTTGGTGGTCGCCGGGAACTATCAGGTATGCCTGGGCACCATGTCAGTAGACACTCAAAGTTACAGGCCGGAATACTGGGCGCACCATTGTCGAGCGCGAGAATAGTGCCGTATATGAACAACGTCAGCATTCCGTCAAGTGCAATCCGGAGGTTTGCCGAGTGTGCGCGAAGTCGTCAAAGCGTCACGTCAAGATCCTAAGTAGCAAGTTAGTAAATGTAGGATCACAATTCAGGCAGGCAAGAACATACCGCGTTCACGGCAGCGATCGTCGTAGAAGGGGGTGTCTGCGCGATTCTTGAAGCCATAGTTTAACGCTGACAAAGGGTAAGTACATTGACGCCAAAGTCAAGGAAATGAGACGTACCAATGTCAAGTACCGTGTGACGTGCAACAAGCGTCGTAGTCCTCGGGCGAGTCCGCGGAACAGGACTCTTCAAGGTCGACGTTCAGTGAGGCGCGGCCGAGAAACAAACTTGAAGCACAGGCCGGCGTAACGAGAAGTTCGAGTGTTGTACATGTGGAATCACAGTGTACCGGATGTACATGTGTCCCGTCGATGCAATGGCCAGCAAGCAGCGGCGGTCGATGGGAGGTGGTGGCCGAGTTCATTAGGCCGGCACAGACTTGAAGCAGCGCGAGGGAGGGAAACGGATTGTATTTGAGGTGGAGTCAAAGGTCCAGAAGCTGCGGATGGTCAGCGAAAGGTTGAGGAGTCAGAAGAGTAGTCACGTACCTTGACAGCTACCGAGTCCAAGACAGCGCACAGTCTTGTAGCGCAATGGAAAGATGTTAGGCAGGGTATTGAAAGCAGTCTTGAGGTGCTACAGGCAAGAAATCGTTAGTCGAAGGGTGGTAGTCAAGGAAGAAAAAGAACTTACCTCCGTGGCAGTTGAAGACAGCGCGCACACTGCAATTAGTCGTTCGCTCTTGTCGTCGTGAAACATCGGTAGACGTCTTGGCAGCTGTAAGGAAGGCAATGTGGTTAGTTAAGGGCATTGTAAGGAGAAAAAGGTAAGCGCACCGTTGACCGCGTAGTCGTTGCGAGCCGTTCATGCTGGCGAAGGGCGTCGCACTTGTTGTTTTGGAAGGAGACTTGACGCCTGGGTAGAAAGTCTTGAGGCTGGCTTGACGGTTGGCTGGAAGTAAAGAATGTCAGTTGGGTGTCAAGGAAAGGTAAGACAGTAGGAGAACGTACCGGTAAGCTTGTAGGCAGGTAGAGCGAAGCCTTGACAAGGAAGAAAAGAGTAAGCGAGGAATGCTTGTGGTGGTAAGAAGGTAACTTACAAGGCGTGACTCTGGGCTTGATCAACAAACGCGCCGGTCACGTTTACCGAGTCGCGTCGCCTTCAGAAGGGCGGCGTTGGCGTCCAAAGCGATGGTCAGGCTTGACAGTTGTCGAGGGCATTGTTGGGTATGCGCTGGTAGTGGATATCGGGAGGTAAGTGGTAGAAGAGAGAAAGAGAAGCAATGGGATGCTGGGAGGAATGCCCTCATTCCTCGACCTTATATTCCATCCAGGTGCCCGTCCAAGCCCGCCCATCAAGGAGCTGAAACGCTCCATCAGTATTGTGATCGAACAGATGTACGGCAGCCGCAGTACATCTTGGGTAATCCAGAGAGTTCCTGAAGGGCGCATTTTTGTGCTAGTTACTCAAATGATGATATACTAACATACCTGACAGAGTACGGGAGAGCTAGTCAAGTGCCTGTCGGTAATATACATACAGAGAGTTATCTGAGTAGGAAATCAAAACGGGTACGTCCAAGGAATGGCAAACTTACCTCGTCTCTCTGAATATACCCGTCCCGGTATCCCATCGTGTGCCGCCACTTCCAGGTTTCGAATGGCTCCATTCTAAAGACGGAGCATCACGAGACCGTCATCCCTGAGTGTCTGATGAGCGTCGCAAGGGCCCACAATCACGAAGATTGCTAAAGTGGCGTAATGCTTGAAAAACGCGTTCAGGAGACCGCTTCGCGGTCTCCGCTATTCTAGGCACAGATAGAGTCATCTGAGCATCGCATTCGCTTATCGAAACAAACTCAGCGATCAAATGAGCCGAAATGTAGAGGGACATTGAAACATACCTCCGTTGACATTCTTCGAGAATGCCATTCCGAGTCTCTGCGTCGCGGGACTGAATCTATCGCCGAGATTTCAGTCGTTATAGAGAGCCTGTATCACAATCAAACCCTGAATGAGCCGCGCCAATGAGAGAGCGCGTACACGGCGAACTGGCCAAGGGGACGGAGGAGGACAAGGTCGGAGCACGTCATTACCCCGCATCTTGAGCCGACGATAAGATGCCATCGCGCCGAGAAGATCATGACGCATAGTCCAGCCATCGATAGACAGGGTCCAGGGAGCCGTTGGCCAGCGTCGAGTCGGGAAAACGCGTTCAACGCTCGATTTTCGCGTTGATGTTTATCGGAATTTGTATTAAGTAAGTTAAACAGTGAGTTCCATGTAAATTCAAGTACTCCAGAGCAAACTGAGGCTGAGAAATGTGCAACAGAGGTTCGGAGGAGGTTGAGCAGCTCGCGGAGGTCGTGGGATGAAGTCAAGTTGATGGCGATCACTGGTGATGCCCGCAATAGAACTTGGCATCAAACCACGACCATTCCCGCTTGTTTCCGAGGCAATCGCACGTCTTCAACGCGGAGACGTTACCACTCACCCGTTGAACTCGGCTGGAGAATAGCGCGACGTGAACTACGCCCAGCGCCCTGGTTGAACCTGGAACGTCGCGGCCAGGGTTCATTCATTCGATCGCAAATGTTTCAACTCGCGTCCTGAAAAAAGATGGAACAATAATTCGGTCGACGTATCTGGAGATATCGAGTTCGCCGTCGACGCTAACATGGGTATATTGGTATGTCCGCGCTTTTCTCCGTGTCTTGGGATTCTCTAACTTTCAGTAAGATATCTCATAGTAACTTGGAACGTCTTCCTGGCGTATTCGGGACGTCCAACGACATGGTCTAGCTTGAGTAGCATTTCTGAGAGTTCATAAAAGTTCAAATTTCAAAGGTACGTGTACTCATTTTGACTGGTGCGCAATAGAGATGTTGATATATTCTCTCTGAATTAGCTTTCTATCAAATCACAGGGCGGTAGCTACGCTATTCTCACTCGTTTTTGCTTGCGCAGCCTCGCTGAGTCTCTGATCGCGCAACTCCCGCCTCAGACCTCTTAGCCCTCATCCGCTCATCCCGGCCCAATTTTCCCTCCGCGGCTCCGCCATTGGAATCTCCAGCGATAGCAAATCCACAGCCCAAAACGCAGCAAATCGACGCCGAACCTACCCCTGACGACCCTGTTCGCTTGTGAACGCCGCGAACACACGATCTGAAAATGAAAGTACGTACCTTCTGTGCAAGACCGTTTCCGCTCTCCTGACAGCGATTCCGTTT
Organism: Strobilurus pachycystidiatus; assembly: GCA_019915135.1. Lineage (NCBI taxonomy): Eukaryota > Fungi > Basidiomycota > Agaricomycetes > Agaricales > Physalacriaceae > Strobilurus > Strobilurus pachycystidiatus. Next base: position 945,563 of record JAHLMK010000019.1, on the reverse strand, counting down.
CCACAGCGCCCAGAGCTTTGATATTACGACGCTTTATCCAGGGTCCTTATCAGGTGTTGTTGGATTGGCGGTTGAGTCTACGGTTGGAGTATTCGCGCTGTGTGGCGCATACGGCGCCACGCAGTCCGATTCTCTCGTTGTCGTTATGGCGGACGTCGCAGTGCGTCCCATAGCAGGAAATGAGTCCAGTTAACCGAGTGAGGACTGAATCCAGCTATGGAAGGCCCTGGGAAGGCCTGTCAGCGCAAAGTTCAGGGCAACAAAAAGTAACGTACTTTGGAATTGCAATACCCCTCCAACGAGTGCTCATGCTGTCTAGATCTGGATCGGAAACGAATGACGGAACGACAGGGCGGCTTTGAGCGCAGTTGTTGCGGTCCTCGGAGGGCTGGATCTCGAGCTCGCGTAGTGTGGCGGCGAAGCCGCCGATGAATCCTGGGTCGTTTCTGTGCCGCTGGAGCAGTGCAGATGAATGACTGCGAACTTGACAATGCTCTATGAAGACAAAACGGAGCTATTTGAAGTGGTGAGAGTAGGGAATCTGCGTCGAAAGGTACCGTACCTTGAAGAGTCCTTTGACTGCTAAACTGACCATCTACACATCTAAAGACCCCCTCGTTACCCGAGAGCGGCGCGTCTGGCGTCCTGGTTTCGTTGAACAAGAGGTCCTGCGCCAGCACTTTTGCTGACAGCAAGGCGGGTGGCGGCGGAGCCGGCAACGAGTTGCTTGTCGGTCTGGAATCGCGTCTGCAGCGCTGCCGCCGGGGTGTAGAATGGATTCGATTTTTTCAAACACAACAATAGCAAATTAGCCGGCTCTAGGCGGCTGTTATCATGTATACTCAGCATCAAAAATGCCACGCACCTTCATACCCGCCCAGCTCGTCCTCTGAGCTCTAATAGCCCCACAGTTTGACGCTGCTTGCACCCCTGAAGCCCTCGGCCTCACAACATGGCGCTCTTTGATCCTCGTCGAGTCTTCTGCTGGGATTGTTCATCTGGCGCTGGAATGCGCCACAACCTCCGCTGATTCTCCTCTGCCTTGACGGCGTAGGGGACCTGCTACTCCGGGCGACGGCTATTCTTATCAATCCATTCTCTCGCTTTGAAACACCCGATTCAGTTAGTGTGATGCCGGAGATATTCAATGGTAACTTACCAGTCCCTTTCTCCCCCGCCTTCCCCGCTGATCCCAAATTTCCCAGATCTAGATCTTGCTGTTGGTGTGCGAGACTTCGAGAATGCGTCACAGGTCCTGATTGGAAACGGTCGCCGACGGGGAAGGGAGAACGTGGTTTTGGGTCCCGTTGACTAGTAGTCTAGTACTTTGAACTTAAAGGCCCGGGCCGGCGGATCCGCCATAGCAGGGAAACGTCGCTGAGCGAAAGAGAGCGTCAAACGCAAGGTAAACCACCGACCTCTGTGCTTGGAATACAGGTGTCAACTGAGCTAATCTCTGTCAGTGAAAACAACCCAATTTCTAACGACTTGGACGTACTTTTCAGCCCGATTTTCCGCCTGTCGGCGAGAGATTTGATGTCTCTCCCATCATTTGAGTGTCATCCGAATCAACTCGAAACCAAGGCGAATCAATCAGGAACGTATCCTCTCAAAGCGAAGAACACGCACGTTGGCGCTATGTGCCCATATCTCCTGTCCCCGTCCCCGTACGCCCGCCTCAATAAGCGCATCATGACGGCACCGCCGTTGCGCGTCAAATGCGCACCATAATGGTGCGACCCTGACTGTTTCTCTGAGGGCACCAAATCGACCTCGAAATTGCAGAGCTTGTTTGAAAGTGAGCGTCAAACTGGACGTCGAAATGAAGCCAAAAAAACTAACTATCACACAGGATTCTTTGCCCGCCGGCGAGGCAAGGTACGCGCTCAGGGTCCGGAAGCTTACCGGTGGTTCAGCTCATTCCGTTTATAAGTTATGGCGGACGAGGCGGAAGCGGCGAAGCCGCCGACCATGGTGCTATCCCTTCTGTAAGTCTTTCCTTTGAGGTATGACTTTGAAATTGACTCATCACGTCAGGAAATCCAGAAAGTTCATGGGAAATGACCGCGCTCACCATTCGTTCTCCCTTCCCCGTGCTCGGACGTCCGTCCCGCCTACTGCATCGAGACCGCACCGGTGATACGCGTCGAATGCGCACCATAACAGCCCAACCCTGACCAATTTTTGAAGAGTTCCAAAACGAGCTCAAAGTTGCGGAAACTGACTCGAAGTGAGGGTCAAATTGGAGTCGAAAACGTCGTGCTAAGAACTGACTTTTTCCAGAGCTTTTTGCCCGCCGGCAAGGCGAGTAATGAGCCAACTGTCCGAGGGCCTCGCGAGTTTGGATTTTGGATTTTGGGTAGAGGATCAACTTTGTATGTGGCGTACGGTACAAAGTTTCTCGGTGTGTTCCACGTTGACTGTATGGAAAGTCAGCTGCTGAACGGCTCGAAATCAAAGGTGTGTTTACCTTTCATGCCCTCACCATTTGTGGTAGCTCGCTGTCGATGTAGGGATGGGCACAGTGATGGCGGGGACCAAAACATAATACTAGGGACATCATACCCGCTGCGTAACTACCCAACAAACTCTACCGGCGTGATCCTGAGTGTTTGAAGAGGCGAGCCCCAATAATTAAGCGAGACCAAACCCTGCCCGACACTTTCAGCTCAGACTGTGCACTCAACTCAATGTTTCCAAGCTTTTCACTACACGGACTGAACACCGACTGATATTCTGTGTTGATCAATACCCATGACGTGTATAAAGGAACCTTGCCATTTGAGCACAGAGGTGAATTCACCTGTGAGCCCAAAATAGCAAGGTACGCGACCGGAGATGTTGCATCAAGGTCAATGATATGAACTTGGCAAGTTTGCTGAAATTTGAGTGTAAATTGCGAGAATTGAGGGATATTTTGTACATGGTTAGAGAGGTCTAGTCGAGCGCTATCAGGGTGTGCAATGGAGCAGTCAAAGAGAGCAGAAGTGGGTGTGGCGTAATTCGATGCCAAGAGTTTGTGACATGTTTGTTTGACCTGAAACACGTTAGTACTGCGGGCGCTGTGTCATCCGGGCATAGGGAAGCGGGATAATGAGGCGAAAAGACCCCATTGGCTGTTCAGAACATATATAAGGTGCTGGGGAATGAGTTGAGATCCCGGTTCAATGTTTTCTTCCCGTCATAATGCCGTCTCGCTGCCCCGCTGTTCTGCTACTCACATGCCGTCGTAATGCTTGTCTTCTACGCTGTCGTAATGCTCGTCAAGGGTGCGCCATTGCTGATGGAGGTGAGTTCCTCGTATGGGATGGCCGTTTGTGGTAAGTCTGTTTTGATCTTGTTGCGGCGATTGCCTTTCTGATGCGGGTCTTATAGGTGCTGTTACTTCTCGCCAATGTCTCTGCGTGCAAACTCTGTCACTGTCCCGGATTTGGTTCCCGTATCGCGTGCTTGAGTGCTGTGAACGGTGAACCCAGGTGCGTGATTGATTGCTCGAGTATGAATCCGTCTAACAGTTCAGACGTTCGTGTGTGCTGGGGCAAATATCACGGTGGATGCACTGCCCAAGACGGGGACTGTGACATAAATCGGGGGATCGGGAACTCGTTCGCGAGAGCACGTCGTTTGCTGCGGCTGGTTGCACCCTCCCCGTGTCACAGTTGATATTTAGCCTGGTGTCCTGCCGACAGCACCCGAACGCGACTCTTGGCGGCGTGAACTTGGATGCGGTACTCATCAGTAGCTTGTGTAGATAACGTAGTTATTTCGGTTTGAATCTCGGCCGAGAAGCCCAGTGGCCTTAGCGGATGCACTATGAAAATTTGTTTTTTGAGCTCAAAACGACTTCAAGCGAGCCGTGCCTGTGCAATCAGTAGACTTGTCTCTCGCTTAAGGATCCGTAGAAAATTCGTGGCCGCAAAGCCGTGTACATAGCCAATAAACCAATGTTTTTGACTGCAATCATTGACTTGGCTGGCGACGATGGGTGGAATTGGGATAACCTGTTCCCGTATGCGCTCAAGGTTCGTCTCTCCCCGCGCAAGCTGTAAACCATTCTTGAACGTTTCTAGAACGAACGCCATGTCCCCCCGAACGATGTGAGACGTCTTTCCGTCTTGTTTGATGCACTGGTTTGACTGATGGGACGTCGAAAGGGGCACGATGACAGCAACCAATACATCCCCGAGATACATGGAACGGATGGCCCTCTGCTCACTAGCGTTTACGGATGGCCGGGCGGTATTGATCAAATTGTGATGAACATCACTCAGGAATTGAGCGATGAGTTCCCTTACAACCCGGATTATAATTCTGGTAACATGTTGGGCATTTCCTGGATGCATAGTGAGTAACATCGTGGCTTGACTACTGGCTAGCTGACCGATCGATGAAGGCACCATTGGTGGACCGTATCGAAGCAGCTCGGCGACGGCTTACCTCTGGCCTGCTCTTGAGAAACATTCCAACATCGACCTGCTGTATAACACTCAAGTTACGCGTCTCATCCAGACGGGCCAATCCGAAGGTCTTCCCCACTTCACCCAAGTCGAATTCGCAAGCAACCCCTCTGGTATGTCTGCTTTCCCTCCCTCCTTCCAATCCATCAACCTTCCTTTCCCAGCTCCTCGATACACGGTCAGAGCGAAGAAGGAAATCATCCTCTCCGCTGGGGCGATTGGTACACCCCAAATCCTATTGCTTTCGGGTATCGGGCCAGTAGACGAACTCGCGACGCTTGGTATCAACTCTACAGTGAACTCACCGGAAGTGGGCAAGAACCTCGTGGATCATCCCCTTCTGCCCATCCAGTGGGGGGTCAACTTGAACAATACACTGGACCCCATAATGCGCGGTGGCGCGGCGTTCGATGCGGCGATGGATGAGTATAATCAGAACAAGAGTGGGCCGTTGGCAGCTAATGGGGTTTCGAATCATATGTATGCTTACCGTGGACTGGTTGTTGCACTGCTAACCGCGGGATGTCGTAGGGGATTTTTCCGTCTTCCTGAGGACTCGGAGATCTTTGATGAGTTTGAAGATCCTACCTCTGGACCAGGGGCTCCGCATTACGAGCATGCTTTCGCCGTACGTGATCTAGTCTCATGGGCTTTCAGCATTGCCGGGGATTGAACAGACTTTAGAACGGCTTCTTCACAACGTCTCAACAAGAACCTACTTCCGGGTCTTACTTCTCCATGATCAACGTTGTTGTAACTCCCACCTCTCGTAAGATTGTACTGTGTCCTTTGGGCTCACGCTAAGCATCCCGAACTAGGTGGCGAAGTCACCCTCGCCTCGACGGATCCATTCGAGCACCCGATTATTGATCCCAATATGCTCAGCACCGAATACGACGTCCGTGTCATGATAGAGAGTGTCAAGTCTGCGCAGCGTTTTGCCGCCGCCGATGCATGGGAGAATCTTATCACCGGACCATATGCTGACTCGGTGAATGCGACGACGCCGGAGGGGATTCGCGAATACATGTCTCTCTGGGCTACGACTATCAAGCACCCGTTCTGCACTGCCAGACTGAGCACCAAAGAAGGCGAGGGTGTCGCTGATGGCCAATTGTTGCTGAAGAACGCTGCTGGCGTGAGGATTGTTGATGCTTCGGTGTTTGTGAGTGTGCTTTCTTACGCTTTCGAGAATGGATGTGGACTGATACGTGTGGGCAGCCTATCATTCCTGCTGGGCATCCTCAGGCGATGGTATATATTGTTGCGGAGAGGGCTGCCGATGTCATTAAAGAAGCCCACAGTCTTCCTGTGTGGTATCCTTAGTATAATCATCTACCTATCTATGACAAGTATTTACAAGCTATGTTTATACTTATAATCAGATATCTGGACCTTTCTCGCCTCTCATGCATTGAGGACGCGACTGTCACACGTCATTCGCCGCAGGCCACGTGTAGCTCGACGTGTCCAAATTTCCGATCTCGGTTGAGCACGTCAATGCTCTGTTGTGCTCCTCGTCCTTCTCCCTCGAAATGCGGACATTGACTCTGCTTTTCCTCTCATTTTTCGCGACGCTCGGCGCCCACGATCGCGATCTCCTGCCCGAGTGCGCTCCACACGCGTCATCGCCGCCCTCAAGACGAAGCCAGGCTCCCTCTCGCTGCACCGACGCGTAGGCGCCCAACGCCCCCTCCCTCCTATCCAAGACTAGGCGCACGCCCTTTTGTCCACCCCGATCGACGCCCTTCCCTCAAAAGTGCTTCCCTTCTTCCGCCCTCGCCCCTTCTTGCCCTCGCCTCCCTCGCCTCGATCCGTCGCGTTGCACGATTTCATTGCCTGACAAAAGGACGGTGTTAGTTCCTGCTGAAGGGAAAGACAAGGGCACATACCAGGCATACCAGTGAGCATAGCCGACAGCAAGATATACTTGATCTCTCACCCAACTTTGCCCCATCGACAACCGCCACTTCAACCGTCCCCAGGCGAGTCCCGTACATGGCGCGATGCTTAACACGGTCAAACAAACCGCCGTACAATGACACCAGCCGCTCTACGCTACAGTACCCATTCAGTTGTATCTCCCACTCTTGAAACCTGTTTATTACCTGCAACAGAGGTCACGTCAGTCGATGTACGAAAGATGGGCAAGAATAATGACTAACCGTTGTGCTACATACAACGTCTTGTGTAAACCTGGCAAAAGTCAGCTAGGTTCCAAATGACTAGCGTCGATGAAGATGAAGACTTACCCGAAACTTTGACGAGGCCGCGGTTAGTACAGCACTACTACTACAATGCTATGTAATGAAAAAGTATTTGAGTACACGATGTATGTAGACGTCCGACAGAAAACATGTATGGGTAGTGAACTTGTTCCGTCTCTGGAACGGCCAGTTAAACACTCGTCATGTCTGGGGCAGAGTCATGAGGGCAAGGAGACGGAGATGCGACCGAAAACTTACCAATGCCGAGTCAATGCAAGACACATTTCATCCGTCCGCATCTTCAACAGTTGGTGGTCGAGTATTGAGCATCCAGTCACGGCACAAAGAGAGGAACCGAGCAATTGAACGCGCCGCTGGCGAGCGGGAGAAAGACCGTCCATGGTCGGCGAAGAAACGCCAACTAGAGGTTGATTAGCAGTGAGAACGGAGTCAGCAAACGACAACTTACCTCCAGCGAGTAGAGTGATGACGGAGTCTGGAGGTGACTGACAAGACAAGACTCATAACAAGCCGTCCGTGGTCCAGCCGTACAGTGCAGCAACGGCGACAGTTGGTGGTCGCCGGGAACTATCAGGTATGCCTGGGCACCATGTCAGTAGACACTCAAAGTTACAGGCCGGAATACTGGGCGCACCATTGTCGAGCGCGAGAATAGTGCCGTATATGAACAACGTCAGCATTCCGTCAAGTGCAATCCGGAGGTTTGCCGAGTGTGCGCGAAGTCGTCAAAGCTGGAAGCCTCGAGGGGGCTGGCGCGGGAAGGAGGAATCGAGGCGCTGTTTCGTGCAAGATCAGAGAACGCCTCACGTGATCGAGAACGCGCTTCTTTCTCGCTCACGGTCATCATCTCAGTTTTCGGGTACCCAGCGACTGCGAACGCAAGCATCGCCAGTCTGGGTTCTACTTCTTTGGACCCTTGGATACCCAGGCGACGTTCGATTCGACCGTGGTTCAATCGCTTAGAGCGACTGGAAATCCAACCGTGGTTGGAGCAGCAAGACCGCCTCGAACGACTCGGCTTACGAGGGATGCCTCCTAGGATCAAGCCCGTTTTGGGTGACGACGACGACTATCAGCCGCCTGCTCGCGCGACGAGGGCGAGGACGGCGAAGACGGCCCCGCTGACGAGCCTGGACGACGATAGGTACCAGGCGGTCAGCAGGACCCTCGACAAGAGGAAGACGAAGCTCAAGGACGTGCCCGCCGTGGACAGCGCGGACGGGGCAGCGAGCGACAGCGGCGACGAGGCGTACTCCGTGGCCGACATGGTCCAGGCGGCCGAGGAGGACGACGCGAGGTCATCGTCGCCGGTCGAGCAGTTCGCGGACGAGCCGCGGGACGACATCGAGCAGTTCAGCCCGGGCGCCCTCCAGTCCAACGCTCGCCGAGGAGCCAATCAGGAGTCGCCCATTCCGCAGGGTTCAGAAGCGTCCGGACAGCCCGGCGAACCTGTCAAGGCGAGGGTTCGTTTCGGCTCCGGTCCGGGAGCCGCCTTGCTTCCGCCACCAGTCTTCTCGCCTGGCACGCGCGCCCAGCCCATCAGCGATTTCACCAGAACTCTTCGGGGGTCCGCGGACCACTCGGGGCGAACTGGGGGGGTCCCTGCGGGGGAAAGCGCCGCGTCGGGGAGTTTGGCGCCGAAGACGTCGGGGAAGTTCACCCCCGCCCGCAGGTTGGACCTGGCAGCGATCAAGACGCGGCGACAGTCGGCTGCAGTGCAGGGTGAGTGTATTTCTTCTCTCCAGAGGGGGCGGCCCGTAGGGGCCGGGGCGGCGCAGTGCCGCCCGGGGTGCTCCCCCCCCCCCCGCCTTTTTCGGGCTTCCCTCTCGCCAGGAGGGGGGGCGTTCCTGTCCGTTCACCGGTAGGGTGGGCGGCTCCCTTCGCAGGAAGGGGGGACGTCGTTGCCTGCAGTCGCCAGTCTCCCCGTAGGGGGAGGGGAGTGTCCTTCCCGGGAGGGGGAGGTACTTTCCGGTTCAGCAGACCCCGCTGAGGGGACGCTTTCCTCTCTCTCTCGCCTTCGAGGCGGGGGGGGGACCCTCCCGTAGGGGAGGGGGAGCGTTTTTTTTTTTTTTTTGGGCGTCCCCACTCGGAGGAGTGGGGTCTCCCCTGGGGGGGGAGTTTGGTGTTTTGCGAACAGTCGCTGATGCCTTTCTCTTTGCACAGGTTCGGTCCCGCCCAAGCCTAAGCCCGGGAAGCCGGCACCAGCCCCTTCGTCCGACCAGGACGAGGGAAACTCCTCGGACGCAGCACGCGACACGCTGGAGCGTGTCCAGGCGGAGGAACTAGAGGCGAAGCGCCGGGTCGAGGTTGAGGAGGCTCTGGTCGCCGCGCAGGCGGCGGACGCCCAGGCCGACGAGCAGCGTCGGGCGGCGAGGGCTTTGGAGAAGGGCAGACTAGCGCGAGAGAAGATCGAGAAGATCGAGCGCGAGAAGGCCGAGAGCGAGAGGTTCGAGCGTGAGGCGGTCGAGCGCGAGAAGGCCGGCCGCGAGAAGAAAGAGCGCGAGGCCGCCGAGGCGGAGGAGCGCAGGGCGTTTGAGGCCGCGAAGGTTAAGGCTGAGGCCGCGAAGGCCAAGATCGAGCAGGAGCGAAAGGCGCGGGAGGCGTTGGAGGCTGCTCGCGAGCGGGAGGAAGCCCGTCTGAAGGCTGAGCGCGAGGAGGCGCTCGCCGCCGCCCGCGCCGTGGCGGAGGCCAAGGCGAGGGAGGAAGAACGGGCGCGCCGCAAGGCGAAGTCGCTGCGCGACGCCTCCCGCGCCGCCGAAGTCGAGGCCGCTCGAGCTAGGATCGCTGCCCTAAACGAGAGGGAGGCCCAGATGAAGCGTGACCGTCTCCGTAGGGAGAAGGAGCGGGAGTCGGGACCCCCCGCTCCCCGCACACCGAGGACGCCTGCGCGGGCGCCGCCGGATAGCGACTCGGAGGGATTAGCCTCCGACCGCGAAGGCGCGGACTCGGAGGAAGACGTCAGGGAGGCTTTCCAGAGGGAAGGCTCTGCCGGTACGTTCCGGTCAGTTTGTTCACAGCTAATCTGACTTCATCCGCTAGGGGTGCGGTTGGCGGCGGCTTTGGGGATCGACCTGACGAAGAAGGCTCAGCGAAAGCGGAAGCCATCCCCCAGGACGGGGAATCTGGCGGGTCTAAGCCCGGAGAGGAAGAAGCGCCACCAGCTCCTTTCCGTGAAGCGGACTCTCAAGTTGTACCGCACGCCTCCCTCGCCCAGCTCGCCTCCGGTAGCCAAGAGGGCGGCGCTGGCGGGCAGACGTTTCTTGAACCGCGACGAGATGCCCGGCAAGGACGAGTTCACGTTCCCTCGCCCCGTCGCAAAGATTCTAGCCAACGGGTGGCGTTCGTTGATATCGTTGTCCTCCCTGTCGGAGGAGAACAGCAGAAAGGAGAAGCAGAAGGAGGTGTCCGGAGTGCCCGAGGCGATGGTCCTGACCGAGGATGGGGGGAACGTGATTCTGAAGAACGTCCCCACCACGACGGCGCTCACCTCCGACCTTTCCTTGTCGCATCAAGTCTGGCTGGCTCGAGTCGGACGCCTCATTGATGGGATCCGAGCCTCTTTTGTTCCGAGGAACAAAGAGTTAGCAACGGCGGAAGAGTTGGCGGTTCAGTTTGAGACGCTCCGCGACACGCTGATGAGGAAGATGGGCGAGGGTAAGCCCAGAGAGCTCATGGCTGGGAAGCTCTACATGCGGGACATGATGGAGGCCTTCGTCACATCGGAAGGTTTGGTGGATGTCGGCGCTTGGGCGCAGACCCTGTGGGACACCTGCATGACGGAGGTGCGCGACAGGCAGTTCGAGGAGTTGACGGCGGCCGCCGGTTCGAGCGCTGGTACCACGGGTACGAAATTCAAGAAAGCTGCGACAGTATCCTCATCAACTTCGAACAGCAGCACACAGGCCTCGAAGGCGGGGGGCAAGCCCCTCAGCGCCACGAAGACCAGCAGCACCCACCGGACGTACCCGGCAGGAACCCGCTGCTGCTACTGCGGCAGCTGCGACCACCTCCACCACGAATGCACGCCGGAGAAGTCACGACGATGCAAGCCCAATTCCAAGGGAACCTGGCGCGACGGCAAGGTTTTCTTCTGCATCGGATATAACACGAACACCGAGTGCGCCCGCGGAGGGAAGCCCTGCGACACACAGTTCGCTCACGCCTGTTCCATCTGCGGCAAGCGCGGACACGGAGCACAGGGGTGCCCCGACTTGTGAGGATCTGGGGGAGGCGGAGCAGGGGGTGGCGGCTTGCGCTAGCGTTGCGCCGCCGAGTTTAGAGGAGGGGGAGGATTTGTTCCCTATCCGGACGCCGTTCAAGGCGGACGAGTGGGAGGCGGCGATGAGAGAGGCCGGGATCCTGGAGGAGTACGCTGACGTGCCGAAGGGTATGCGGGAGGGGTTTTCGCTGGGGCTGGATGGTATTGCTTTGACGAAGACCTTCACGCCACCGAACCATGCGAAGACACCCGAACACTTAGATTTCATCGAAAAACAGTACGGAGCTGAACGGAAGATGGGACGCTTATCGAGAGGGTTTACGAAGGAAGAGCTGGAATCACAAATTGGTTCGCTTGCCTCCCTTCTTCTCCCGTCGGTTTCTAACAAGGGAAACAGGCTTTTTTAGGTCAGCACCCATGAACGTTGTGGAGCAGAGACCCGGGAAACTTCGCATTACGACTGATCACTCGTTCCCGAGGTCAACGCTGCCGCCGGATTTGGAAAAAGAATTGCAGAGAAGAAAATCACTTTCACTAGACGAATTACAACTTGAAGAGCCTTTAGCTATAGACCCCGAGACTACTTCAATAAACGCGATTATCGACACGGATCGGTTTCAATGCGAGTGGGGGACCTTCTCAGAGTGTCTCCTGAAGGTGGCGGAGGCGCCGGAGGGGACGCAGGTGGCGACGTTCGACGTGGAATCAGCCTTTCGCAACGTCCCGACAAAGCCGTCGCAGAGAATCTTCACGACAATCCTCCTGGGCATTCTCTTCCATATGAACTACCTGCTGGATTTTGGGGCATCTCCGTCTCCCGGGATATTTGGGAGAATAGCAGATGTGATGGTGATCCTCCTTCTGTTTGCAGGAGTCGAGGCGGTGTTGAAGTGGGTGGACGATTTCATTTTCTTCCGCTACCCAAAGGGCCGTACGAAGGATGGGACTTTCATCTACGCTTACGACGCAAGTTTGGTCTGGCAGGTGGCGGAAAAGTTGGGTTGGCCGTGGGCGCCGGACAAGTTCGTCCCATTCAGCTCGGACTTCACCTATATCGGTTTCGAATGGGACTTGGCGTCGAAAGTCGTTCAGCTTCCGGCAAAGAAGAAGGAGAAGTACAGAGGGAAGTTGGAGAAGTTTGTGAAGAAAGGAGCGGCAATGACAAGGAAAGAGGTGGACTCGATAGCGGGTACGCTCAACCACGTCTGCCTGATTTGCCCAGAAGGTCGTTCGAGGATGCCCCTGCTCTACCGGCTGCGGGCGAGCTTCAAAGAGGGCGCACCGGGATTCGTCGCGCACAAAGTGTCCGCCTCGCTGGCGGAGGACTTGGTATGGTGGTACGATCAGCTGGGGAAAGATTTCCTCGGTATGACCTGTGCGACTCCGGGGCCGATCAGAGAAGACGTGGAGATCATGGTTGACGCGTCGACCTCCTGGGGAATGGGCCTGGTGCTGAACGGACGTTGGTTGGCTTGGGAGTTCAAGGAGGGCTGGAAGTCCGATGGTAGGGATATCGGCTGGGGAGAGATGGTCGTCATTGAGATGGCGCTGCGGACGCTGCATGCGGCCGGGTACAAGGACACCCACATTCGCCTGCGGTCGGATAATCAGGGAGTCATCGGAGGGCTGAAGGCAGGCTACTCGAGAGGTCGCCAGCAGAACGCCATTTTGCGCCGCATAGTCAGCTTGATGCAGGACTACGGAATCTGGCTCACGATAGAGTACGTGAACACGAAGGTGAACACGGCGGACGCCCCTTCGCGAGGAGAATTCGGGGCGAAGGGAGACTTGCTCCAGTACCCGCCTCGGGTCCCGCATCATTTGAAACCGTTCGTAAAGCATTCAGTAGCGTACGCAGATTTGTAAAGAGATTTATTCGTCAAACAAGAGTCGGGACGATGGAAATTACAAGTACAGCGATAGAAATCTCGTCATCAATCAAGGATACGGGTCCAGCAGATCGTCGAGTGTGTCCATGTCGGGAGACAATTCGTCGATAACGAGGGCCTCGCTCATGAGAGCTCGGACTTGAGTGGCGCTGGATTTATCTAAGAGGAATTGAGCGTGAGCGGAAAACAAGACGTATGAGCACGCACATAGAGCTGAGAGAATTCGCATATCGTTCACGGTACGAATACCCATCCGCGCTAGAGCCTCGGCCCACTTCATCTTGCCACGACTGACGAGGACTGCACCAACCTCTCCATGGCCGGAGAGAGGGGAGGGGAAGCCAGCCGGAGTCAAGTCGGTGATTTCAGTAGCGAGACCTGGCAAGACGTTCGAGCATTCACCATAAGGGAACAGAAAGTACACGTACTATCGGCGGTGACTAAGTCTTGTTTGAAGTCGCTGAAGAGTGCGGTAGAAACTCGTTCGTGAACGTCTGGACGACATGCAGTGAGAAAGAGCTACGAAGATGGAGAATGGGGACGCACGATCGTGATACTCGACAAGGATTAAGTCGTGGACAGTTCGGAGGCTGTCGACGAGCTGGCGAATTCTATCTTGGGCGCGATTACGGACAGCGGTGAGGCCACGAAGAGCGGGGGCAGGAGTGGACATGGTGGTTCAAGTACGAGTCACGGTTGCTAAGCGCCGGCGCTTAGAATCAAGAATAAGCTCAAGGGCAGAGCCAAACAGAACGCATCGCGGATGTTTTACCAGATTCAACACGATCGCGCCAAGTTGGGAGTTGAGATCGCCGCTCGATCTCCTGCTTTCACCACCGACACAAGAGCGAAACCGAAGACCATGCCGAGCGATATTTCCGGGAAACGGGGAAAAGGTGCGTTACAAGCGCAGGGGACTTGGACGTCCGCTGAGGAAATAGGTGCAGGCCGCTTTCGAACGCAGCAGCGTAAAGTACCGGTCGATTTCATGGAAACGATTAGGGCGGAATACGTCGAATTCCTCCCCGACATCCCGCTCCAGACGAGACAGTCCATCCAGAACGCTTGGGCGAGGGGGACAAGGAAGCAGCACGAAGCAGGACTGCGCGCCTATCTTCACTGGGCAATCGAGTCCGGTTTGGACAGACGTTCCAGACTCCCGGCCCAGCAGAGGCACCTAGAGAATTTTGCGGCTTCCTGGCTGGGCAAGAATGGGAGCGGAGGAATTCGCGCTAAACTCTACGGGGTTCGAGCTTTCCACGTCCTCAACGGCCTACCATGGGAGCCGTCCATTCAGCTGACCTACGTGATGGAAGGCGTTCAACGCGAGGCTCCGAAGATCAATAAACGCGACCCGCGGGAGCCAGTGACGGTCGAGCATCTGAAAGCTTTGGCGAGAGGTTTGGACCTGACGGAGCCGAAAGACATAGCGGTTTTGGGGATGGCGTCCCCGCTCACCTTCGCGCAGATGAGAGCGGGAGAGATGCTGCCAACCTCGGAGCGTTTGGAAGATTTCGACCCGAGGAAGCACCCAACAAAGGGCGATTTGGGTCGACCTTTCTCGCAGAAGGGATCGCGTCACCTCGACTTGCCGTGGTCCAAGACAAAGAAGGAAAAGGGAGAGAGGGTGGTCATTTGCGCACAACCGGAGTTAGGCGACGCCTGCCCCTCTGCGGCCCTCGATTTCCATCTTCAAGCGAACGAACTGGAGGACGACTCACCCCTGGCGTCGTATCTGGAGATTGGCGGGAAGAGGAAGGTCTTAACGGCGAGGGCCTTTATGGCAAGGTGCAACGAAGTGTGGGAGAAGGACGGCTTTGCGCGCCTCTCAGGCCACTGCTTTCGGATTGGAGGGACGACCTTCTATTTGCTGAACGGGGTCAACCCGGACGTGGTTCGGGCAATGGGAAGATGGTCGTCGGACGCCTTTTTGAGGTACTGGCGCAAACTAGACGCACTGGGAGTCATCCACATCGAAGGACTCGCCAAGGAGGAGGGGACGAAGAGGGAGACAGCTTAGGTGCACAGGCGACAGCTTGCCGTGGCTTGGGGTTGTCTCGCTCGTTTTGGGATCGCGACGCGCAGTCGACTTGGTTTCCCAGGTGGGGTATCGGATCCCATCTCACTCAGCTCGTCACTCGGAGAAACGGTTTCGACTCGAATGTTTCGCAGTCTTTCCCGTTTCCCCTTCACCCAACTCACGGCAACCAGTGTCACCTGTTTGACTTTCTTAATCAGACTTAGTTTTGTAGATCCAATTGAATTGTATTTCTTTGTAACAAAACGAAGTCTTCAGACTACACTGAGATCTAGGAAGACGTGATTGATCTCCGCCACGAAATGGAAGCCTCGAGGGGGCTGGCGCGGGAAGGAGGAATCGAGGCGCTGTTTCGTGCAAGATCAGAGAACGCCTCACGTGATCGAGAACGCGCTTCTTTCTCGCTCACGGTCATCATCTCAGTTTTCGGGTACCCAGCGACTGCGAACGCAAGCATCGCCAGTCTGGGTTCTACTTCTTTGGCCCACCCACCCCAACCTCTGCAGAGCAGCAGCAGCAGAACTTCAGAGAAGTTAGAGAGCCATTTTGAATTGATGGCTGGTTGTTTAGAGCTACGGTGAGACGGGGTATCGGATCCCATCTCACTCAGCTCGTCACTCGGAGAAACGGTTTCGACTCGAATGTTTCGCAGTCTTTCCCGTTTCCCCTTCACCCAACTCACGGCAACCAGTGTCACCTGTTTGACTTTCTTAATCAGACTTAGTTTTGTAGATCCAATTGAATTGTATTTCTTTGTAACAAAACGAAGTCTTCAGACTACACTGAGATCTAGGAAGACGTGATTGATCTCCGCCACGAAAGTCACGTCAAGATCCTAAGTAGCAAGTTAGTAAATGTAGGATCACAATTCAGGCAGGCAAGAACATACCGCGTTCACGGCAGCGATCGTCGTAGAAGGGGGTGTCTGCGCGATTCTTGAAGCCATAGTTTAACGCTGACAAAGGGTAAGTACATTGACGCCAAAGTCAAGGAAATGAGACGTACCAATGTCAAGTACCGTGTGACGTGCAACAAGCGTCGTAGTCCTCGGGCGAGTCCGCGGAACAGGACTCTTCAAGGTCGACGTTCAGTGAGGCGCGGCCGAGAAACAAACTTGAAGCACAGGCCGGCGTAACGAGAAGTTCGAGTGTTGTACATGTGGAATCACAGTGTACCGGATGTACATGTGTCCCGTCGATGCAATGGCCAGCAAGCAGCGGCGGTCGATGGGAGGTGGTGGCCGAGTTCATTAGGCCGGCACAGACTTGAAGCAGCGCGAGGGAGGGAAACGGATTGTATTTGAGGTGGAGTCAAAGGTCCAGAAGCTGCGGATGGTCAGCGAAAGGTTGAGGAGTCAGAAGAGTAGTCACGTACCTTGACAGCTACCGAGTCCAAGACAGCGCACAGTCTTGTAGCGCAATGGAAAGATGTTAGGCAGGGTATTGAAAGCAGTCTTGAGGTGCTACAGGCAAGAAATCGTTAGTCGAAGGGTGGTAGTCAAGGAAGAAAAAGAACTTACCTCCGTGGCAGTTGAAGACAGCGCGCACACTGCAATTAGTCGTTCGCTCTTGTCGTCGTGAAACATCGGTAGACGTCTTGGCAGCTGTAAGGAAGGCAATGTGGTTAGTTAAGGGCATTGTAAGGAGAAAAAGGTAAGCGCACCGTTGACCGCGTAGTCGTTGCGAGCCGTTCATGCTGGCGAAGGGCGTCGCACTTGTTGTTTTGGAAGGAGACTTGACGCCTGGGTAGAAAGTCTTGAGGCTGGCTTGACGGTTGGCTGGAAGTAAAGAATGTCAGTTGGGTGTCAAGGAAAGGTAAGACAGTAGGAGAACGTACCGGTAAGCTTGTAGGCAGGTAGAGCGAAGCCTTGACAAGGAAGAAAAGAGTAAGCGAGGAATGCTTGTGGTGGTAAGAAGGTAACTTACAAGGCGTGACTCTGGGCTTGATCAACAAACGCGCCGGTCACGTTTACCGAGTCGCGTCGCCTTCAGAAGGGCGGCGTTGGCGTCCAAAGCGATGGTCAGGCTTGACAGTTGTCGAGGGCATTGTTGGGTATGCGCTGGTAGTGTATATCGGGAGGTAAGTGGTAGAAGAGAGAAAGAGAAGCAATGGGATGCTGGGAGGAATGCCCTCATTCCTCGACCTTATATTCCATCCAGGTGCCCGTCCAAGCCCGCCCATCAAGGAGCTGAAACGCTCCATCAGTATTGTGATCGAACAGATGTACGGCAGCCGCAGTACATCTTGGGTAATCCAGAGAGTTCCTGAAGGGCGCATTTTTGTGCTAGTTACTCAAATGATGATATACTAACATACCTGACAGAGTACGGGAGAGCTAGTCAAGTGCCTGTCGGTAATATACATACAGAGAGTTATCTGAGTAGGAAATCAAAACGGGTACGTCCAAGGAATGGCAAACTTACCTCGTCTCTCTGAATATACCCGTCCCGGTATCCCATCGTGTGCCGCCACTTCCAGGTTTCGAATGGCTCCATTCTAAAGACGGAGCATCACGAGACCGTCATCCCTGAGTGTCTGATGAGCGTCGCAAGGGCCCACAATCACGAAGATTGCTAAAGTGGCGTAATGCTTGAAAAACGCGTTCAGGAGACCGCTTCGCGGTCTCCGCTATTCTAGGCACAGATAGAGTCATCTGAGCATCGCATTCGCTTATCGAAACAAACTCAGCGATCAAATGAGCCGAAATGTAGAGGGACATTGAAACATACCTCCGTTGACATTCTTCGAGAATGCCATTCCGAGTCTCTGCGTCGCGGGACTGAATCTATCGCCGAGATTTCAGTCGTTATAGAGAGCCTGTATCACAATCAAACCCTGAATGAGCCGCGCCAATGAGAGAGCGCGTACACGGCGAACTGGCCAAGGGGACGGAGGAGGACAAGGTCGGAGCACGTCATTACCCCGCATCTTGAGCCGACGATAAGATGCCATCGCGCCGAGAAGATCATGACGCATAGTCCAGCCATCGATAGACAGGGTCCAGGGAGCCGTTGGCCAGCGTCGAGTCGGGAAAACGCGTTCAACGCTCGATTTTCGCGTTGATGTTTATCGGAATTTGTATTAAGTAAGTTAAACAGTGAGTTCCATGTAAATTCAAGTACTCCAGAGCAAACTGAGGCTGAGAAATGTGCAACAGAGGTTCGGAGGAGGTTGAGCAGCTCGCGGAGGTCGTGGGATGAAGTCAAGTTGATGGCGATCACTGGTGATGCCCGCAATAGAACTTGGCATCAAACCACGACCATTCCCGCTTGTTTCCGAGGCAATCGCACGTCTTCAACGCGGAGACGTTACCACTCACCCGTTGAACTCGGCTGGAGAATAGCGCGACGTGAACTACGCCCAGCGCCCTGGTTGAACCTGGAACGTCGCGGCCAGGGTTCATTCATTCGATCGCAAATGTTTCAACTCGCGTCCTGAAAAAAGATGGAACAATAATTCGGTCGACGTATCTGGAGATATCGAGTTCGCCGTCGACGCTAACATGGGTATATTGGTATGTCCGCGCTTTTCTCCGTGTCTTGGGATTCTCTAACTTTCAGTAAGATATCTCATAGTAACTTGGAACGTCTTCCTGGCGTATTCGGGACGTCCAACGACATGGTCTAGCTTGAGTAGCATTTCTGAGAGTTCATAAAAGTTCAAATTTCAAAGGTACGTGTACTCATTTTGACTGGTGCGCAATAGAGATGTTGATATATTCTCTCTGAATTAGCTTTCTATCAAATCACAGGGCGGTAGCTACGCTATTCTCACTCGTTTTTGCTTGCGCAGCCTCGCTGAGTCTCTGATCGCGCAACTCCCGCCTCAGACCTCTTAGCCCTCATCCGCTCATCCCGGCCCAATTTTCCCTCCGCGGCTCCGCCATTGGAATCTCCAGCGATAGCAAATCCACAGCCCAAAACGCAGCAAATCGACGCCGAACCTACCCCTGACGACCCTGTTCGCTTGTGAACGCCGCGAACACACGATCTGAAAATGAAAGTACGTACCTTCTGTGCAAGACCGTTTCCGCTCTCCTGACAGCGATTCCGTTTCCACAGCGCCCAGAGCTTTGATATTACGACGCTTTATCCAGGGTCCTTATCAGGTGTTGTTGGATTGGCGGTTGAGTCTACGGTTGGAGTATTCGCGCTGTGTGGCGCATACGGCGCCACGCAGTCCGATTCTCTCGTTGTCGTTATGGCGGACGTCGCAGTGCGTCCCATAGCAGGAAATGAGTCCAGTTAACCGAGTGAGGACTGAATCCAGCTATGGAAGGCCCTGGGAAGGCCTGTCAGCGCAAAGTTCAGGGCAACAAAAAGTAACGTACTTTGGAATTGCAATACCCCTCCAACGAGTGCTCATGCTGTCTAGATCTGGATCGGAAACGAATGACGGAACGACAGGGCGGCTTTGAGCGCAGTTGTTGCGGTCCTCGGAGGGCTGGATCTCGAGCTCGCGTAGTGTGGCGGCGAAGCCGCCGATGAATCCTGGGTCGTTTCTGTGCCGCTGGAGCAGTGCAGATGAATGACTGCGAACTTGACAATGCTCTATGAAGACAAAACGGAGCTATTTGAAGTGGTGAGAGTAGGGAATCTGCGTCGAAAGGTACCGTACCTTGAAGAGTCCTTTGACTGCTAAACTGACCATCTACACATCTAAAGACCCCCTCGTTACCCGAGAGCGGCGCGTCTGGCGTCCTGGTTTCGTTGAACAAGAGGTCCTGCGCCAGCACTTTTGCTGACAGCAAGGCGGGTGGCGGCGGAGCCGGCAACGAGTTGCTTGTCGGTCTGGAATCGCGTCTGCAGCGCTGCCGCCGGGGTGTAGAATGGATTCGATTTTTTCAAACACAACAATAGCAAATTAGCCGGCTCTAGGCGGCTGTTATCATGTATACTCAGCATCAAAAATGCCACGCACCTTCATACCCGCCCAGCTCGTCCTCTGAGCTCTAATAGCCCCACAGTTTGACGCTGCTTGCACCCCTGAAGCCCTCGGCCTCACAACATGGCGCTCTTTGATCCTCGTCGAGTCTTCTGCTGGGATTGTTCATCTGGCGCTGGAATGCGCCACAACCTCCGCTGATTCTCCTCTGCCTTGACGGCGTAGGGGACCTGCTACTCCGGGCGACGGCTATTCTTATCAATCCATTCTCTCGCTTTGAAACACCCGATTCAGTTAGTGTGATGCCGGAGATATTCAATGGTAACTTACCAGTCCCTTTCTCCCCCGCCTTCCCCGCTGATCCCAAATTTCCCAGATCTAGATCTTGCTGTTGGTGTGCGAGACTTCGAGAATGCGTCACAGGTCCTGATTGGAAACGGTCGCCGACGGGGAAGGGAGAACGTGGTTTTGGGTCCCGTTGACTAGTAGTCTAGTACTTTGAACTTAAAGGCCCGGGCCGGCGGATCCGCCATAGCAGGGAAACGTCGCTGAGCGAAAGAGAGCGTCAAACGCAAGGTAAACCACCGACCTCTGTGCTTGGAATACAGGTGTCAACTGAGCTAATCTCTGTCAGTGAAAACAACCCAATTTCTAACGACTTGGACGTACTTTTCAGCCCGATTTTCCGCCTGTCGGCGAGAGATTTGATGTCTCTCCCATCATTTGAGTGTCATCCGAATCAACTCGAAACCAAGGCGAATCAATCAGGAACGTATCCTCTCAAAGCGAAGAACACGCACGTTGGCGCTATGTGCCCATATCTCCTGTCCCCGTCCCCGTACGCCCGCCTCAATAAGCGCATCATGACGGCACCGCCGTTGCGCGTCAAATGCGCACCATAATGGTGCGACCCTGACTGTTTCTCTGAGGGCACCAAATCGACCTCGAAATTGCAGAGCTTGTTTGAAAGTGAGCGTCAAACTGGACGTCGAAATGAAGCCAAAAAAACTAACTATCACACAGGATTCTTTGCCCGCCGGCGAGGCAAGGTACGCGCTCAGGGTCCGGAAGCTTACCGGTGGTTCAGCTCATTCCGTTTATAAGTTATGGCGGACGAGGCGGAAGCGGCGAAGCCGCCGACCATGGTGCTATCCCTTCTGTAAGTCTTTCCTTTGAGGTATGACTTTGAAATTGACTCATCACGTCAGGAAATCCAGAAAGTTCATGGGAAATGACCGCGCTCACCATTCGTTCTCCCTTCCCCGTGCTCGGACGTCCGTCCCGCCTACTGCATCGAGACCGCACCGGTGATACGCGTCGAATGCGCACCATAACAGCCCAACCCTGACCAATTTTTGAAGAGTTCCAAAACGAGCTCAAAGTTGCGGAAACTGACTCGAAGTGAGGGTCAAATTGGAGTCGAAAACGTCGTGCTAAGAACTGACTTTTTCCAGAGCTTTTTGCCCGCCGGCAAGGCGAGTAATGAGCCAACTGTCCGAGGGCCTCGCGAGTTTGGATTTTGGATTTTGGGTAGAGGATCAACTTTGTATGTGGCGTACGGTACAAAGTTTCTCGGTGTGTTCCACGTTGACTGTATGGAAAGTCAGCTGCTGAACGGCTCGAAATCAAAGGTGTGTTTACCTTTCATGCCCTCACCATTTGTGGTAGCTCGCTGTCGATGTAGGGATGGGCACAGTGATGGCGGGGACCAAAACATAATACTAGGGACATCATACCCGCTGCGTAACTACCCAACAAACTCTACCGGCGTGATCCTGAGTGTTTGAAGAGGCGAGCCCCAATAATTAAGCGAGACCAAACCCTGCCCGACACTTTCAGCTCAGACTGTGCACTCAACTCAATGTTTCCAAGCTTTTCACTACACGGACTGAACACCGACTGATATTCTGTGTTGATCAATACCCATGACGTGTATAAAGGAACCTTGCCATTTGAGCACAGAGGTGAATTCACCTGTGAGCCCAAAATAGCAAGGTACGCGACCGGAGATGTTGCATCAAGGTCAATGATATGAACTTGGCAAGTTTGCTGAAATTTGAGTGTAAATTGCGAGAATTGAGGGATATTTTGTACATGGTTAGAGAGGTCTAGTCGAGCGCTATCAGGGTGTGCAATGGAGCAGTCAAAGAGAGCAGAAGTGGGTGTGGCGTAATTCGATGCCAAGAGTTTGTGACATGTTTGTTTGACCTGAAACACGTTAGTACTGCGGGCGCTGTGTCATCCGGGCATAGGGAAGCGGGATAATGAGGCGAAAAGACCCCATTGGCTGTTCAGAACATATATAAGGTGCTGGGGAATGAGTTGAGATCCCGGTTCAATGTTTTCTTCCCGTCATAATGCCGTCTCGCTGCCCCGCTGTTCTGCTACTCACATGCCGTCGTAATGCTTGTCTTCTACGCTGTCGTAATGCTCGTCAAGGGTGCGCCATTGCTGATGGAGGTGAGTTCCTCGTATGGGATGGCCGTTTGTGGTAAGTCTGTTTTGATCTTGTTGCGGCGATTGCCTTTCTGATGCGGGTCTTATAGGTGCTGTTACTTCTCGCCAATGTCTCTGCGTGCAAACTCTGTCACTGTCCCGGATTTGGTTCCCGTATCGCGTGCTTGAGTGCTGTGAACGGTGAACCCAGGTGCGTGATTGATTGCTCGAGTATGAATCCGTCTAACAGTTCAGACGTTCGTGTGTGCTGGGGCAAATATCACGGTGGATGCACTGCCCAAGACGGGGACTGTGACATAAATCGGGGGATCGGGAACTCGTTCGCGAGAGCACGTCGTTTGCTGCGGCTGGTTGCACCCTCCCCGTGTCACAGTTGATATTTAGCCTGGTGTCCTGCCGACAGCACCCGAACGCGACTCTTGGCGGCGTGAACTTGGATGCGGTACTCATCAGTAGCTTGTGTAGATAACGTAGTTATTTCGGTTTGAATCTCGGCCGAGAAGCCCAGTGGCCTTAGCGGATGCACTATGAAAATTTGTTTTTTGAGCTCAAAACGACTTCAAGCGAGCCGTGCCTGTGCAATCAGTAGACTTGTCTCTCGCTTAAGGATCCGTAGAAAATTCGTGGCCGCAAAGCCGTGTACATAGCCAATAAACCAATGTTTTTGACTGCAATCATTGACTTGGCTGGCGACGATGGGTGGAATTGGGATAACCTGTTCCCGTATGCGCTCAAGGTTCGTCTCTCCCCGCGCAAGCTGTAAACCATTCTTGAACGTTTCTAGAACGAACGCCATGTCCCCCCGAACGATGTGAGACGTCTTTCCGTCTTGTTTGATGCACTGGTTTGACTGATGGGACGTCGAAAGGGGCACGATGACAGCAACCAATACATCCCCGAGATACATGGAACGGATGGCCCTCTGCTCACTAGCGTTTACGGATGGCCGGGCGGTATTGATCAAATTGTGATGAACATCACTCAGGAATTGAGCGATGAGTTCCCTTACAACCCGGATTATAATTCTGGTAACATGTTGGGCATTTCCTGGATGCATAGTGAGTAACATCGTGGCTTGACTACTGGCTAGCTGACCGATCGATGAAGGCACCATTGGTGGACCGTATCGAAGCAGCTCGGCGACGGCTTACCTCTGGCCTGCTCTTGAGAAACATTCCAACATCGACCTGCTGTATAACACTCAAGTTACGCGTCTCATCCAGACGGGCCAATCCGAAGGTCTTCCCCACTTCACCCAAGTCGAATTCGCAAGCAACCCCTCTGGTATGTCTGCTTTCCCTCCCTCCTTCCAATCCATCAACCTTCCTTTCCCAGCTCCTCGATACACGGTCAGAGCGAAGAAGGAAATCATCCTCTCCGCTGGGGCGATTGGTACACCCCAAATCCTATTGCTTTCGGGTATCGGGCCAGTAGACGAACTCGCGACGCTTGGTATCAACTCTACAGTGAACTCGCCAGAAGTGGGCAAGAACCTCGTGGATCATCCCCTTCTGCCCATCCAGTGGGGGATCAACTTGAACAATACACTGGACCCCATTATGCGTGGAGGCGCGGCGTTCGATGCGGCGATGGACGAGTATAATCAGAACAAGAGTGGGCCGTTGGCAGCTAATGGGGTTTCGAATCATATGTATGCTTACCGTGGACTGGTTGTTGCACTGCTAACCGCGGGATGTCGTAGGGGATTTTTCCGTCTTCCTGAGGACTCGGAGATCTTTGATGAGTTTGAAGATCCCACCTCTGGACCAGGGGCTCCGCATTACGAGCATGCTTTCGCCGTACGTGATCTAGTCTCATGGGCTTTCAGCATTGCCGGGGATTGAACAGACTTTAGAACGGCTTCTTCACAACGTCTCAACAAGAACCTACTTCCGGGTCTTACTTCTCCATGATCAACGTTGTTGTAACTCCCACCTCTCGTAAGATTGTACTGTCTCCTTTGGGCTCACGCTAAGCATCCCGAACTAGGTGGCGAAGTCACCCTCGCCTCGACGGATCCATTCGAGCACCCGATTATTGATCCCAATATGCTCAGCACCGAATACGACGTCCGTGTCATGATAGAGAGTGTCAAGTCTGCGCAGCGTTTCGCCGCCGCCGATGCATGGAAGAATCTTATCACCGGACCATATACTGACTCGGTGAATGCGACGACGCCGGAGGGGATCCGCGAGTACATGTCTCTCTGGGCGACGACTATCAAGCACCCGTTCTGCACTGCCAGACTGAGCACCAAAGAAGGCGAGGGTGTCGCTAATGGCCAATTGTTGCTGAAGAACGCTGCTGGTGTGAGAATTGTTGATGCTTCGGTGTTCGTGAGTCTGTTCTCTTACGTTGTCGGGAATGAATGGGAACTGATACGTGTGGGCAGCCTATCATTCCTGCTGGGCATCCTCAGGCGATGGTATATATTGTTGCGGAGAGGGCTGCAGATGTTATCAAAGAAGCTCACGGTCTCCCTGTGTGGTATCCTTAGTATAGTCATCTACCTATCTACGACAAATATATACAAGCTATGCTTATACTTATAATAAGATATCTGGACCTTTCTCGCCTCTCATCATTGAGGACGCGACTGTCACACGTCATTCGCTGCAGGCCACGTGTAGCTCGACGTGTCCAAATTTCCGATCTCGGTTGAGCACGTCAATGCTCTGTTGTGCTCCTCGTCCTTCTCCCTCGAAATGCGGACATTGACTCTGCTTTTCCTCTCATTTTTCGCGGCATTCCTGCCGTCGACCCTCGGCGCCGTGCTCGCCATCGACTATGGCACAGACTGGATCAAGGCTTCGCTGATGAAGCCAGGCGTTCCCTTCGACGTCCTGCTGAACAAAGACTCGAAACGCAAAATCCAGTCATCCGTCGGCTGGAAAAAGGACGACCGTCTCTTTGGCACGGATGCCTTCAACTTGGTGCGCACGACGCCCAGAACGGTGCATCAAAATTCAGACTAATATTATGTTGCCAGGCGTCGAGATTCCCGTCCGATTCATTCTCGTCCGTCAAACTGCTCCAGGCCGCACCGTTCCAGTCAGACGCGGTGTCCTACTTCAGGCGGATATCAACGGCCGACGTCGTCGAGACCTCCCGCCAAACGGCAGCCCTCCGACAAAGCGACGGAACGGAATGGAGTGTCGAGGAGCTCATTGCCATGGAATTCGCCTACGTCAAGGGTCTCGCGGAGACGCTGGCGGGCGAAAAGGTGCAGGATGTCATTGTCACCGTGCCGCCCTACTACACCCAATTCGAGCGCGACGCCGTGGCGGACGCGATTGAAATATCCGGCCTCCGCACGCTCGCACTCATCAACGACGGCACCGCCGTCGCGGTCAACTACGCCATGACCCGTACGTTTGCCGACGAGGAGCACCACATCATCTACGACGCCGGCGCATCGTCCATTCGCGCAACCGTCGTCTCGTTCTCCTCCGACGCGACCCCATCCACCAGCATCGCCGTCCGGGGCGTCGGCTATGACCGCAGCCTCGGCGGAACAGAGCTCGACCGCAGACTACGCGAACTTCTCGCTGATGTCTTCATTTCCAAGCACAAAAAGGACATCCGCCAGGACAAGCGTGCCATGGCCAAGCTGTGGAAGGAGGCCGGACGCGTCAAAGCCATCTTGAGCGCCAACAACGAAGCCGTCTCGAATGTGGAAAGTCTCGCTTGGGACATCGACTTCAAGACCAAAGTTACCCGTGCCCAGTTTGAGGCTGCCTGTGACGACTTGAAGGACAGATATGTATCACCCATCCACGATGCTTTGATTAATGCAGGTCTCAACTTGGTGGGTCCTCTACCAGAGTCCCATTGATGTAAGATTCTTACTAAGAGTAGGACCAAATAACCTCCGTGATTTTCACCGGCGGAAGTACGAGAACACCCATGATCCAAGCCGCTGTCAGAGCCGCAGTTGGCGACGACAAGATTGCATTGAACGTCAATGCCGACGAGGCGGCCGTGTTGGGAGCTGGTCTCCACGGAGCCAGTCTCAGCAGACAGTTCAAGACGAAGAACATCAAGGTCTCCGATATATCCATTCACGACGTTCAGGCCTCCTACTTTGCCGCCGCCACTACACCCAACTCGAAGCCTCGGAGTATCTCAACCCTGATCTTCCCATCTGGCTCGAAGGTCGCCACGAAGAAGACGCTCACTTTGAAGCGCAAGGAGGACTTCCGCATTCACATAGACTATAAGAAGGAGGCCGCTCCGTGAGTGTCGCCTTACCTCGTAGCGCTCCCTTGCAAGGCTCATCATATCTCACAGAGGGTTCCCGACCAGAATATTAGAGGTTGAAGTGGAAGGCGTCTCAGAGGCCATCGGCAACCTGACAGAGCGCGGCGCTATCGATCCCGTTGTGAAAGCGACCCTCATGCTCTCAGAATCAGGTTTTGTGTCTGTCACTGATGCGATTGCCTTCGGCGAAATCAAGGACGAGTCTATCGCTGGCAAGCTCAAGGGTTTCTTCGGTGGTGGTTCATCCTCGTCGTCTGAGGGCGAAGAGAAGACTGAAGAAGGTGCTGCCGAGACATCCTCGGCACCTGCACCGGACGCCTCGAGCGAAGTCAAGGAGGAGAAAGCCCCGATTCCCAATACCATCCACTTGAACATTACATCCTACTTTACATCTATACCCCCCATGACCGTGGAGGAGAAAAGGACGTCACGAAGCAGGTGGGCATAAATCCACTTTCTTGATGGATATATGCTGACACGTCCCATAGGTTACGAGCCATTGACGTGGAAGAGAATGCGAAGAGCAAGAAGGAGGAAGCTAGAAACACTTTAGAGGGATATCTTTACAAGCTGCGGGACCTGCTCGACGAGGAGAACACGTCGACACCTTTCAAGGTCTGCTCTCAGTCGAGGGAACGAGAGGCTATTCAGCAGAGGATGGAGGAGACGCTGTCGTGGCTGCACGACAAGGGTGACATCGCGGAGACATCCCAGTTATTGGACAAGCGTATCGCATTGGAGTAAGTCATAGTGTCATTGCTCTAACCATCCGTAATCCTGACTTTGCTTTTTCTTTCGCAGGAGTCTCGAACGACCTATCGTCCACCGATACCAAGAGCACGAGGCCTTCCCCTCTGCACTGAACAACAGCCAGATGTGGAATTGGAGCACGCGTCTCTTCCTCACGGAGGCGCGGCAGAATCTGACCGCGGAGCTCGAGGCGGACCTGCCGAGCAAGTGGACAAAGGAGGAGCTGGACGCGCTGGAGAAGACGCTGAAGGAGCACGAGAGCTGGCTGAACACGTACGTGGAGAAACAGAAGGGGGTGAAGATGAACGAGGACCCGGTCATTGAGACGACGGAGATGAAGGCGCGCGCGAAGGTGCTGGAGACGCATCTGCAGAAGCTGTGGAAGAGGAAGGTGCCCAAGCCCAAGGCGAAGAAGACTACTACGACGGCGACGACGAGTAGTACGCCCACACCGAGCGCGACGGAGGAGGCGGCGGCTGAGGAGCCGACACTGCCCCCGCCGCCGGTGGACGAGGGGCAGGTGCCGATATCAGAGGATATACGCGATGAGCTGTGATACTTTGTGGCGGAATAGATATATTAATAGTCTTGCTCGTAACTTAGTTGTAATTTAAGTAGGCTGGAGAGAGGCCGTGAGGACAAGTATCATCGGGAAGATTCGCCATGTGTGGCACCCGAGTTATATGTGTTGGTGATTGCTTGCTTGTTCATTGCGAACGAAGTGGGCAACATCCTGATATCGATGATCTCGCGACTGATGCGGAGGCATGGGTCCAGCATGGCTGCTTGGGAGGTTTCCCGGGCCTCGCTCAGCCTATTTCAAACGAAGTCTATGTTCAGGACACGCGAGTCTTGAAAGGTAAGTATATACAGTACAGGCATCTGGGGTAACAGGTCATGATCATGGATGAAAATGTACAGAGGCGGCGAATAGGCTGTCAGTCGTAGCATGGTTGTTTGCCCTTGCTCGCCCGAGCTTCGCTGAGCGTCTTTGACCGAGACTGCGACTCTCTGTTGTTCGTCATCGAGGTCGCTGAATGGAATGTTGCATCCCTGTCACGACACATAGATAAGTTCTTATCATACAATGGCTGGGAAGACATACGTTGAAGATGACTCGGCGTCAGTCTCCGCCACAGGACTGTCTGGGGGAGTCTCTGATGCCATGCTCGCCCTGGCCGTCTGGTAACCAGTACCTCCAGAGCTCGAAGACATGCTGAGACGTTTATTGACCTCAGCGACATACGCTGGAGGTGGATCCATCTCTTGTTCGTCGTAGAGAGTCGAAAGCTGCCTAGACGCCGGCTCGGACGGATTTCGGACGACGAGCCTACCTCCACCTTTAGGTAGGTTTGGAGGTCGCATTTCGTCCTGTGAGACGATAAACGGCGTCAAGGTACTGATGAGGTGAGCAAGTTTTATACCCGACAAATAGAACGACTCAACAAATCACGCGAATCTAGAGCGATGGAGCTTTCAAAATGCAGTCAGATTCATGATATACTTGCGAACGATAATATAAGGCCAATACTTACGAGTCACTATCCTGAGTAGATGGTGCGTAGTATCCGAGCTGTATTGCTTCCTTCTCCTGCGTCCGACACTCAACATGTGTACAGGATCCGATATGAATACTCACATTCGAAAGACCTTTGACCCTGGAATGTTTGAGCTATGTGTTCAGAAATACCCGAGCAAAGAGAACGTGAGCACCTCGTCGATAATCTGAGCCGCCGTAGCTTGTGAGTCAGTTGAGTTGACGCCTAGTCAGAAGAACACTCACTTCTGGAATGTAACATCTGTTTAGGTTCATAAGTACTTTAACAAATCCACGCGTATCCGACTGCGAGAAAGTGAGCGTACCATGGCTTGCTGGGGGGTTGAGGAAAAGACGCTCCCGGCTCGAGCTTGCCAGCTAGGTACAGGAGGGTCAGACGAGCAGATGCTATCGAGACCTTGACATAGTATATACCTGAGTGTCCAAGACAAGCTTGTGACTTTGTTTGAGAAACTCGCGCGTAGCCTTGTGTGCTTTGACGGACACCATTGGGAACCGTGTGGCGTCCAAAGCTGCCTGAGCCTCCCTAGACTTGCGGATCGCCCTGTTGCAACGTCGTAAGTCAGATACAAATGGCTGGCAAGGGTCCCAAGGGTTGACGAACTCAATTAGACCATCCTGAACTTCTTCCGCAAGCGGACGCTCGCATGTGGCATCTAAGGGATTTGCTTTTCTCTCGCCAATCGAATCTTTCACGTTGTCATGGGCGGCTTTGAGATTCTTCCGGGGCGAAAGATGTGGTCGACGTGTCGGCGGCGGCAGCGGAGGTGTAAGCGAAGTATTCATCGAGACCGTGAGATTCTGGAGCTACGTCGAGGGACTGTGGTGGCATCATTGCCTAGTAGACGCGCTTTATCCCATTTCAGAAGGGGCGAGGCCAACATGCCTGAGCTACCAATAGCCAGTGTGCGACGTAAATTGCCTCAAGGATCAGCCACACAGTCTGATTGACTCGCGACTGAGTTTGAATGATGAATTGTGATCTGGTAGAACATGCACGTGCAGTACACACCTATCGAGTGAACCACCATGAACGTGTTCTGGTACGGGCACAAGTCGTTGTTTGAGCAGGCGGGGTATCGCTTACAAGACAGCTTCCTGAATTGCTTTGATAGTAATGGCAAACTACGCGAGAAACTCCCTGTCACGGTATGTTACCTTCAGCGTTGTCACTGCTCTCTCATATGGCGTGCAGGACACAAGGATTCTAAACGCCATACGCGTAAAGGACTCAGCTGATGTAGTAATCAAATCGGTGAAAAAGCAGTACAATCCGCACGAGGTGGATATCGCCACTTTCCTCTCGTCTTCGCCTTTATCTGTGGATTCGAAAAATCACTGTGTTCCTATTTTGGATGTCCTCCAATCTCCACACGACGGAAATGCGCAATTCATTGTGATGCCCAAGCTGCGCACACCATTCAATCCGTGGTTTGACACTGTCGCAGAATTAGTCGAGGCGTTTCGGCAGATCTTTGAGGTAACTTGACACTTCGCGCAACGAGCAGTGAATAACTCAATGGTAGGGAGTTGAATTTATGCACAAGCATCGTGTTGCACATAGGTGAGTCGTGCACGACGTTACACTGTCTCATATCCCTCTCATAATGTGTAGAGATCTAAGTGTCGTCAACATCCTGCAAACGACACCTGTCGAAGCTCCGACATCGAGACGTATTGCTGACAAAGAACAAAGAGCCTTCCGGCGTCCTCTTCTCCCTCGCACTCGCCAGTGGCCACGTTACATCCTCATCGATTTTGGTATGTCCTCGCGGCACTCCGCCGAAGATCCACCCTTCCTGTTATCCAAACCGATCAAGCCCCCGTCACAATCACTCCTTCCTGAACTCAGGACCACAGAGCCTATCCTCTACAATCCTTTCCCCATCGATGTCTGGCGGCTTGGTTTCCTGCTTCGAAATCAACTTAGCATCGTGAGTCATAGTGGCCCAAATTGCACCATGACGTTCACGCTTGCATCAGGGAGATCACGCACATCTAAGGTTCCTCGATCCCCTCGTCTTGGATATGATGAATCCCAATCCTGCGCTGAGACCTACGATTCACGAGGTCTCTTGTCGATTCGCAGATCTATGTGCAAGCCTCAGTCCAAAGCAGCTCCGAGCACCTACAGGCAAAGCATCCATATCACACTACTTTCGGAGATTGCGGTACATCATCTCTCGAACCCCGCCTCTGCCCTTCGCCCAATTTCCACAACCAGAGTGCATGATCGATAAGTCACTATGGACGTGGTATACATCTTCGCCACCCATCAGTACACCCAACGGACGTCCCTAAATAGAGGTACTTGGTCCAGTTCGTGTCAGTACCGCCTCTCTCATGCCTGGCGGACCAGCAACAATAGACAGCATCTATCACATCCTGTA
The DNA here is from genome assembly GCA_019915135.1 of Strobilurus pachycystidiatus. Lineage (NCBI taxonomy): Eukaryota > Fungi > Basidiomycota > Agaricomycetes > Agaricales > Physalacriaceae > Strobilurus > Strobilurus pachycystidiatus. The sequence goes on along the minus strand of JAHLMK010000019.1, from coordinate 914,433 downwards.
TGTACCCAGAGCAACTAAATCTATGATCCACCTTGCCGAGTAGAGTTTTGTCGATTGTATATACTCGAACAGCGCTTGTACCATATCATGCTCAAGGTTCCAGTGTGATTAGAGAGAAGCAGGCGGTGTGGATTACACGTTTCGTGCCAGCATATATAGCACTAATAGACAGCCGAAAGTGACGATTGGATTGCTCGGAACAAGTGAGGTAGTTCTGTATCATACACTGCTACATAGGCAAGGTGTGATACACATACGTATGGGCATGTTTAATAGAAGATTGTACCCAATCTTGAAGAGATAGAGAAATCAAACGCTGAACCAAGCATGCTTTCTGTTCTGTTCTTGAGAAAGCCGTTCTGGGCTATTATAAGTCAAAGTCACCTCCAGTCAAGTACCTTCATTGACCATGATTGTCTCCTTCGAGTCTTTCGCGCACGCCGCATCAAAATCCTTCGTGGCCTCAAAAACGGCGCTCAACGCAATCCAACCGAAACTTCGTAATCCGAAGATTTCTGTTTCACTGCTTGCCTCCAACGACCTACGCCAAGCAAAATAGGCACGATACAGACGCTGATCCGCTGCAATCTCCGCGCTGCCCATCAATGAATCTCTCACATCATCGACCAACAAAGTCGTCTCGTCTCGTATCTTAGAAATGTGATCAAGACGTCTCGCCGGCTGGGAGGTGTTTGCGACAATGGTCCCAACAAACACCTCCTCCTCCGTAAGCATTGCGTGACGACTTCGGGAGAGGGTATGGATGGCACAGATACTCTGCAACCGGTAACGGTAGGCAAGGTAAATGTCCCGGATGTCCCGGAGAACGGACACGAGGCGACGGTTTTTGAGACGCTTGACCACCTGGCGGGAAACCACTTGGACGATCGAACGAGGATCAGTCTCGCGAATGGGGGGAGGCGCGTATGAGTCAGCGAAGGGGTCCACGACGGTCGTCTCGTTGTCGACCACAGCAAGATGACTTCTTTCTGCCGTCAAGATCGTTTGTGTGGCCCGCAAATCGATAGCTCTAAACAGCTTTCCGATCGCCTTGTCGCTATAGTAGTACTTCTCTGGATCCAACACGGTCATAGTCTCCGGCGCATGCCAGTCGGGTAATAACTTTGGGCGCTTGGGAATATCGTTGATGGGTACAGGTAACCCGGACTTGGGATAATCGACCGCTTTGCTGTGTAGGTCCGCGAGCTTGAGACAATCGGGATCGAAGATGCCACGCTGGTCGGCGATGATCCGCCATGTGAGAGAGAGTAAACCAAGATTGTCGCTGACAATAAAGTCCGTCACGAAATCTGCAATGTCATTGTGCGTGCATGGTTGGCGGAGTTCCTTTCGCTCAGCGGGAAGATATGAGCCAGGCTCTCGGGATTGAAAGGATAGACCTGGATGCTTATCGAGAGGAATGACAGTATATTCGTCCCCGTCCAAGTCACCGCCGCCGAGGTACGAAGATAATGGTCGAGTACCTGGTGTAAGAATTAGAAAGGGAGACCTTCTCGAGCTGGCAATGGTGTATATTACCTCGAGTCGAAAAGACAACGGTATTCTGGAGCGGCTCGACGACAAAGCACGAACCATTGGGCGGTTTCCCAATCGCATGGACAATTTGTACGTCTCCGGGATGGATTGTCGGCGATCGCGTTATCAAGGTTGGACCAGACAGGTACGTGCGTTCGCCGTCGCCAGGATTGATGCATACGAAGATCTCGTCTGCGTTCAGATACTCGTGCACATCAGCAACTCCGACTAGATTCCATGCGTCTGGAATAGGGATTCGGGCTGTTCAGAGATCAGTCGTACATTTCAAAGCGAGTGACAGAGAAACTGACACTTGTGCTTCAACTCTCGCAAGGCGTCATTCCGTGCATATTGTAGGGCTGTTTCGTAGAAGTGATCTGTCGGATCTGAGACACCCAACTTCGCAAGATGCATGAGTGTACTGGGAAAGCGGAATGCCGTGCCCAAACCCATCGCAGCGAGAAAGAATCCCGCGAGGTTTACAGACCTTGTCGATTCGTTGACCGATTTGACAGCCTCGTCCTGATAATGCTTGAACACATGATATGGAACCCCGAGACCCTCGAGAAGCATGACGAGAGGGCGGTTGAGATAGAATCTAAACAGTTCAGATAATATCAGATCAATGCAGTGCACTGCTTAACAGTGCACTCACTTTCCAGGTTTTTCAAAGACTTGGGCGATTTCTAGACGATGGGACTCCTTGCCCGTGAATTTGATCATGGATCGCCTCAGGCGAACGGTCATGCCAGAAAGCGTATGATCCACGCTCAGCATTCCCTTCGAGCCCAAGAAACGTATCTGTAGTGCACGGGCATAATCGTCGGTATGTAAGCGCAAACTTCGCCTGTGTGCCTGCCGTTCAGCGTGGATCTTCTTCGCAAAATCTGGAGACATAGTCCCAACCCCATCGGTATAATTCCAGGACGTTCCCGAGGCGTCAGTCCGCGTGATATCCTCGATGACTTCGAGATTCTGTACTATAGTCGTCGACGGCTCGGTCGTCGTGAAAGCTTGGCTGATGCGAGCGGCATAGCGCGCAGGGCAATACATCAGACGCCTGTCGAAAGACAGATTGGAGAATGACCCAAGACTGTCGACAATGCTTTGAACATCGACGATCTCGTTATTGGCACCCTTGAAAGCACGGAGAAACCACATAGAATGATTTTTGAGCGCGGACTGTGAGTAGCCCAAGAATCTGAAGCGCCGACCAGCAACAAGAAGACCATGGTGAAGCGTAGACCCAGTGCGTTGCTTCACCCAGTGAGTATAATCGTAATCTTTGGAATACTGGAGTCTCAATTTTCCTTCCTCGACAAAGCTAACCCGGACAAAATTCTGGTGTTTGCTCGGCGAGAAGGTCCTGATGACACGATTCGAACGCTCCGGAAGGGGTCCTTCGAAAAGAACGCTTGTCGGCGTAACAATGATGTGAAAGCAAAGAAAAATGCCGGGATCCTCTCGCTTCGTAAGGACGTCACGTTTTGACGAATGGTCGTAGATGGCCTTACACCGCATGAAACAGTCGCGGAGAGAGCCAGATCCTTCAAAATCCCAGAAGAGATTGACTGCCTTCTGCTCGAAATCGCGCAGCACCATGGCAACATGCTCTTGCCATCGTGGCCCATTCGCTTCTCCCACTTTGATCAACTGATCCACCTCAGGCCGCAGCGACAACATTTCGGTGGGGTCGACGGCACCACTCCTCGTCAAGCTCTCAACAAGGTAGGCATAGAAGAAAGGTAATGCACGTGTCCACTCTCCAAAGCGATGCAGGCTATCAGCCGAAAACAGGCCCAACTGAACAGAAGGATAGTAGACACCATTGACTGCAATGCCAACACCAGCCTCGTTGACCAAGCGGCGAAAGAGACTAGGTCCGTTGGGAGAGGTGCACACTAGGCGCATGGAGGATGAAAGATAAGCGGAGACTGAGTCGTGATCCCTCCCAGATGCATCCTTCAGAGGCAATGCATGTATGCGACGCCAGACGGGCTCGTGTCCAAAATCAAATGTTCCAAAAAAAGGACCCTCCACCAGGTAGCGGAAGATGGGGGCCGTGTGGAGCGACAGGAAGACAATCCCGTCTCCGGAGGGGTCTCTATGGCAAGACAGGAAGCGGATTTGGGAGTAAGAGACGAGAATTTCGAGGTTGGACCTGACTGATACCAGCACCTGCCGCGAGTCTGGAAGGAATGAGATTCCTGCGTTTGTGGTGACATGCTCCCATTCGACAGAGTATGTCCCATCCCTGCAATCCCAGCCAAATTGGAGCTTCTTCAGATTCACGACGGAGCTCTGGACCTCACGAGCCAATCGCTCGTTTGCCTCTGCCGCGTCGCGATTGCGATACGGCTCCGTGGTGATACGACGTAGAATGCTCTGGTCCGCAGAGCGGTTACTCTCGCGAAATTGGAGTCTAGTGCCCGACACGACGAGACTGCTGCGCCACCCGAACTTCTCGAGAAACTGGCGGCCCACGGCAATCGACGGGAGTGCCAAGATTCCCATTCCTCTAGAGCGGCCGTTTCGATCTAAAAAGAGATGAACATGAAAGTTCAGAAGAGCCACAGGACTGAACTCTGGCTGGTGGAGTTCAGACCTAAGTGCACGTTCTACGTCTGAAAGCGAGGCGATCTTTGGGATGTTGGGGATGAAAATCTCCATTATCGCAGTCAGAGGTAGAAGGCAAGCTTGGGACTGAATGCATGAGAACTGATTGTCTGGGATAGGAATGTGGGGGCACTACGACGGTGATTATCACTCGAGTTGCCAATTCGAGCGAACTTCGTTTTCTAGGCCAGTCCAAGTCATGAGATGAGCGTGCTTGAGAATTTCAGCTGATGGAGTTGGCAGTAGGGTGGCGGAAAAAAGTCCTTCGGGACTTTCTTACAGTAAATTACCTGGGCCGCCCGCAGGGCCCGGTTTTTTACACGGTAATTTACATGTAAATTACGGCACATGATGGTCATGTGATGCGCGCCCGCCCCCCCAAAATGGGCCAAAATTTTCTGCCCTTCGGGTGGTGCAAGAATATTGTAGTATTCCGTGGGCTCTTCCAGAACAGTGGACCACTGGAGCTCTGCAGCAAATGTGATAGTTGTGCTATGGTTGGGACTGGTTGCAACAAGAAAGCTCAAACGAGTTGAAACAACTCAATCATCAATGCCGCCATTGCTGCCCCGGCCCCCAGGGCCCAACTGATGACACAGTACAACAAGAGGGTAACAGGTTAAAGTAGCCCGTCAATTTTTACCAGCTGCCATGAAGAACACTACTACTGTAGTCATTTCGGACTCAGAGAGTCAGAGTGAGGGAGTCTTGTTGGGTGTGCTCCGACACTGCACGGCGGGATAGTGGCGGGATGAGCATGTGACCCATTTTGGTAATTTACGGGTCCCAAAATGGGGTCGGTAATTTACATGTAAATTACAATCACGTGACGCGTAAATTACGGTAAAAAAGGCTTTCTGTAAAAAACAACCACTTTCTTCCGCCACCCTAGTTGGCAGTCAACCAGTTGCGTGACACTGAGAGCGCTAAGGTCATGTGAATTCAGATTCGGTCACACCCTATCTTCCGTTTCTCTATCAATGTCATTTCTTCACAAGTTTGGTAGGAGTAAGTGCCAATGTGTGTAAGAGTCGCAGAAGGGGTCCATGATGGTCGTGTCCGAAACGTCCTAGTGATCCAAAGGTTCGAGTATTCCAAGTCCAGTGTGATGATTATTATCAACGAAACATAAAACGCATAAAGATTGTCCCTTCGAGCGAAAACGAGTATGTACAAAAATATACAACGGTATACGACTAAGGTATAGATGGTCAGTGAAATAAATATACGGCTTCAATCTGAATCATGAAGGTAGCGGCGGGACGGGTGGGTGGCGATTCGTGGGCCGCTTCAGCCGTCGCTGTTCGAGCTCCTTCGCACGCGCCTCCTGCTCCGCCTGCATCTGGGTCATAATCTGCAGCTGTTGCGCGATGAACTCTTGTGTCCCAGGTCTGGGAAGCAGATTAATATGAGAGAGAGCACCCAAAGTAAATTGAAAGGCATACCTCATCCGAAGGATCTGCATGATGGTCTCCCCATTCGACACCTCCTTCTCCTCGCGCTTCTCCTTCTTGCGGTTTTTGATCGTTCCCAGGTTGCGCTGCTGGTATACACTCTTGGCGCGCTTCTTCATCGTCGGCGAGGAACTGAGACTTTGTTGCATCATGCGTACACACTCTTCCATGAGTGCATCCCTAAAGTATACGGTCAGCATAAACGTCGGCACAAAATCAATCAAGACTCACGTGTGCCAGTCATAGTACAACCGAATCGAATAGATATCGCGATACTTCTGGTTCTGCAAGACCTCCAATGGTACCGGACCTTCCCCGTTCGCGTAGAAATAGTCTCGCAAGAACTAACAAAGGAATCAGCCCTATTACAAACCAAACCAAGAGGGATATCTCATACCTTCAACCATTTGAACACGATATCCACCTCTTTATCACTCAACGGCTTCAAATCACTCGCCACATCCGACAACGGCGGGATCAACAACCCCTCAATGACCGCCAAGATCTCCTTCCACACCCGCGTCATCACCTTCTCCTTCGCCGTCTGGCTCAGATGCTGGTTCAGCGTCTGCAGGTTCGCGTCAAAGTAGTCAAACAAAGGTAATATCGCCGCCTCGATCTCCACGTCCGTGAGGTCCTCCGGCCGAAATCGTGGTTTCTCTGCCTGCGGCAGTGGGATCTGGACCTCGCTGGACGACGTCCCCAACGCAGAGCGATAGAACGCCTGCACGTTCCCGAGAGCCTTATTATAATCGAGCCCTTGGTGCCCGCCCTTCATCAAAGTCTTGACAACAGACCGCGACAGGCATTGTCGGATGAACGGTGACATCTAAGAACACACACGCACACATCAGTACTCCAGATGCAATGATACCACTTCGAAGAGAACCGACCTTGTCGATGAAAATCCTCAACATGTCCGCCTCAGCTCTCTTCAACGACCGGAACGCCCGCCCAAAGTAGAACTGTATGTCGTCCTTCTCACCCTCCATGCTGACCCTCACAAGCACACGTCCTTGCGAGTCTAGGTCCATCCATAAATCATGAGCCAGGAAGTCCCCAAACCGCCGCGGGTCAAGACACAAGTACGCCCGTCCCACAGTGTCGTGCCTGCCCACCAACGCGCGATCCCGGATGCTGACCATCAGCCACAGAGGTTTGTCCACGGAGATATCGAACGTCTCGTCCCCTGCAGAGGATGTTCAGTCAAGAAACGATAGAGAATGAGGGCGGGCACCCACATCTCGGATTATTCGTCTCATAAATCGTCCTCGTCTTCGCCAGCCTATTCCCCGCCTCATCACTCAACGTTACAAACGTATCCAGCCTCGATGTCGGACTCGCATCCGCCGCAACCAAGCCCTCCGCGATCACAATCTTCACCGCAAACAAAAACCTCTCCAGCTCCTTCTTGTCGGGCACAGGCGGCGCCATGGACGCAAGCACCTCCGCGAGCTTGTCCGCCTCCATCTGGTTATACATGTTATCCAACAACCGTCTCGCCGCCTCAACGTTGTTCAACTTGACGCACGACTCCGCCTGGAAGTTGAACGGCTCCACCTTCTTCTCGCCCGTGATAGCGAGCTGCCGTGCCTTCTCCAGCCATGCAGACGATTTTTGTGGTTGCATGTAGTCTGTCGGCCGCGGGAACATCTCTGTCAGAAAGAGGCTCTCCACACTTCGACAGTATTGTTCCACGGCTTTGGATACCGTCTGAAGCTCCAAGTTAGATTGTTACGGCCAGTCGAGGAGACCAGACCCACCTTCGAAAGAGCAGTGAAGAATCGTGCATTCTGGTAATTGTCCTCCCACTCCAGATCTTGCAGAAAGTTGATAGGACTACGCAGCGAATCGAACAAGTCGACGATTGAAGAACTGTGGCCCTCTGAATCTTCGGCTTGCCACTGCAAATATAACGCGTCAGCGGACTTATGGTAGACTGACGATGAAGAGCATACCTTGTCAGCCGCGATAGCCTGGTAGCAATTAGAAGTCAGTGAAGAATCAACACTGAAAGGCTGATCAAACATACAGCTTCGACCCACTGACCCGTCTTACTGTCCGTATTTAGCAGCCACTGCCTTACATACGGCTCGAAGAACTGCGGTATATCGAAGTCCAGCGGTGTACTTCCCGGACAGCGTCAGCAAATCACAACTTGTCGGGCAAAGATAGATACTCACTCGGGAGCAAAAGCACTATGCATCCCCAACAATGTCTTCGTCCTCCTATACAGCGCGAAGATATCCTGAATCGGCACATCCGGCGTAGGCCCGTTCATCGACGCTTCGAAGAGGCGCTTCTGCGAGTTCTGCAGATCCCCCACAAAGAGTGGTATCACCACATCCACCAATAGGGACACGATGTCCAGCTGCCTATGATAGCCACAACATCAGCACCGCCAGTTGAAGCATGAACGCCAACGCACCCTAACAGCGGCGAAGGGAACCGCTTATCCAGCAGCTTCGCCGTCTTCTCAATCTCGTCCGTCATCAGCAACAGAGGCAGTGCCCTATTCACCCCAGGCGCAGCACTCAGCTCGGCCATCTTTTCCTGATAAAAGTGTGCCGAGACCTGCCGTATCCGCTCCTGCACGTCGCCCACCCGTGCACCAATGTCCACATCGAACCTTTCCAGTAGCCCACTGTCTCGTACTTGCTCGAGTACGTCCAGGAAAGGCCGGATTTCGGAGGGTTTGAGGTTCGGCAGGGACTCCATGGCATGGTAAAGCGACGAAAGAAATATGTTGAATAGGCTCCCATATATACTGGAGAGGAATTCGATCTGTAGATGAAGAACGTAAGCTTCTCCAAGCATTCAAGATGAAAGCGCGAAGAACGTACGTCCTGTGAAGGCCAATTTTCCAGCTCCATGTCAGTCATGGCTCTCTGAATGTTCGCTAACCCTTCGGGTATGCATTCCAACGGCACATCCCCGCGTTCATAGAACTGCCGCACGATGTCCATAAAACACGCCGCCCGATACGAATGTGGTATTCGCCACCGCATAGCGCACTCGTTGAGCAGGTCAAGATGTGCTGCGGACAATATGCCCAGAGACACCTCGTCATTGTCGTCCACTGCAGGACTCAACATGACCTCAAGATCCGCCAAGAGGCAGACCTCCAATAATCGCTTGTAGAAGCGCCTCGGATTTGGAGGAATGTATGTAAAGTGATGTCCGACTTGTATGTCGTCATCTTCCTCGCCTTGGGAATCGCCATTGCTGGAATCGCCATTTCCGAGGCCATATAGTGATCGGCGACTACTAACAGACGGGTTGCGGGAGGTGGAGGGAGCGGATTCGGAGTAGAGGGATCCGGGGCGGGCAGTAGAGTATGATGATGTTCTGAAGGAAGGAGAGACGTCTGCGGGCGTGGATTTGGCGAGTTCTGGTTTATATTGAACCATGGCTACCATCATCTGCTGAAGATGGGTAGTCTCGAGGGATTTCCAGTGCTGCCATGCTGCATCGCTGTCGAAGTCCTCTCTTCGCCCTGGGAAGTGAGCACCGGCGTTGATGTTCTTAAGGCAAGTCTAAATGGACGCAAGTAAGGAAACGAGGATTGACGGCATGGACACACACCTTGAGGTCGGTCAGTGCGGCCTTCTCCGTGCATACACCTTTGAGATTGTCGATCTCTTGTTGTACATCGGAGTCGGAGAGTTTGAAGACAGCCGCGACGATGCGGACGAGCTCCATATCGGCTAAATTGGTGGAGCTTGCAGGTATCGATGCGGTGGAATCGCGGGTTGTCGAGGAAGAGTCGTAGCCCGAGTCTGCGGCGGACTGTACGGGGGCGAGCTTGGCGGTGTAGATGTCGAGGCGTGAGAGCAGCTCGGGCGAGACGTGGCTGACGTTGCGCAGACACTCGCGGAGCATCTTGACGAAGATGGCGATGTGGTTGTTGAGCTCGAGCTTCCAGCCGTCGCCGGCGAGCGTAGGCTCCTTCTTGAGGACGCCCGTGGCGTGCGTCGCGAACATGAGGATGAGCTCTTCAATCTTGCGGTTCTCCTTCATCTGTCGCTTGAAGTTTGCGTCCATGAACAGTCCGTAGAACTTGGCCATCGTGCGCCGGACGAGTTGGTCCGAGTAGCTGGCCGTCATATAAGCTTAGACAGAGAAATATATCATGGCACGCACCCCGCATCCTTGCCCATCGCGATGTCCTGCAGTTTCTGCTCGAGCACTTTGAGCAACTTTTCCGGGAATTTGACGCTCTTCGGCCCGTCGCGCAGGTTCATATCCTTGAACATGTCGCCTATCGAGAAGTTGGACAGCGCCGACAACCGAGAGGAATGCTCGCGCTCCTTGATCTCCGGCTCCGCCGTCGTCGTTGCCGCCGCCTTGGGAACCAACAGGTAGCTCAGGTATCTGCTTGGCGCTCAGCCATCGCTCTTCTTGCGCGTACACAGATCACTCACGATACACGCAGCGCATAGCTGTGGCCCACACAGTCAGTAAAATCGCGGGCAGCAGGCACACCACGCACTTGAAAAGTTCCTCATCGGTGACCCGATACTTTGACAGTCGCTTGTCCTGTGCAAAACTGTTGTAGCTGCGCCTTGACATGGAATCTCGCAGACACCAGCGAGCAACGACGGCGGGACGATGAGGAGAGGGTGGCCGTAAGTGGTAGGGATAATGACCCCGATAAGGGGCGGTGTTCTTGCCGACTTCTTTGCCGGACTTTGCCTCCGTCCACCCCCCGCATTCTACCATGCTATACGTATACGTTATCAGTTATGGCTCTGTGCTCAACAGTAAGTAGCCGCGTCTGACAGTAAGCTTAGCCACAGCCTCGACAGCGCAAATCGCAGTCTAAGTCTTAAAATTGAGACGAATATACTTATTCATTCGATCTGAAATGAACACTACTTGTTATGACAAGTACAGAATTGTGGCGTTCACCATACTTAGTCTGACACCTCTGCATCGAGATCAGAATATGTCAAGGCACAAATGTAGATATCGAACCGCTTCAAGAGTCGTAATCTTTTAAATGAATGATTGATTCAAGAATGTCCTACCACCCCAACTGCTCGTACGTCCACCCATACACACGCCCATCTGCGCCCGCAGTATTGCATATCCTCATGCTACGATCCAATGCGTCAATTCTCCGCAGATCCTCCTCTTTTAGTACGGGAATCTAAGAGCGCAGCGCCAAGTTCATAGATTGCCCAATGATTGTAAGACCCGACCGCTTACCTGTAGGTTCTCCCTCTGCCGTTCCTCATTCACACTCTTCGGTATGACTGCCACCCCTCTCGCAGCGTGCCACGCTAGGATAACCTGCGTCGGCGTCCCGTATTCCGATGCGATTGCGGCTATCTCGGCGTCATTGCGCACAATGTTGCGGCCTGTATCGTAGTTGGGTTCCAACTCGTACGATGGAGACTGGAAGGACTGACCTCCGGGGGTGTACGCGACGATGACAATGCCTTTGCCTTTACAGTAGGCAAGGAGGTCGGGTTGGGATAGGTATGGGTGCATCCTGTATATTGTCAGTAGTGTGAGTGGCATCTGTCGCGTACTTACTCAACTTGGTTCACGGCGGGTATGATTTCTGCTGTGGAGAAGAGCTCTTCTAGTCTGTCATGGAACCCTTTGTCAGTTCACGTTGGGTGAGAAGAGTGCCAAGTACGTTTTGATCGAAAAGTTGCTGACGCCGATAGCTCTACACGTCCCGCGACGATATGCCGCCTCGAGGTGTTTCCAGGACTCTCTGAACGTGTACTCCTCTGTTAGTATGTATGTCCCGTCCGCGTTCTTGGGTAGACTGGAGCCTGTGCGACGGGAATGACTCACGGCGCGACCCGTGATTGGCAGAGATATCACTGACCGTCAGGTCCGGAAGCAGCGCATTGCGGCCAGTGAAGCAAGTACTGAATAAATGGGCGTCACGGTCAAGGTCAGGAAACGCCACGAAGACTAAGAGATTACTGACGAGATCGATATACGAGGTCCGAAGGGCCCGAAGACTATTTTCGATTGATTCCTCGATGCAGTGGTGTTTGGTCCAGCTAAATCATCTCGTCAGTCGCGTTGAACAACTGGATAGCCGTTTACGGCCACTTCAACTTTGTCGTGATGAAGATCTCCTCACGGTGTATCCCGCTCTCCTCGATGGCATCGGCTACTGCGGTTTCGGTGCCTGCGTAACAAGCTTGATTTTGTAGCTGTATAGTGCTGGTGCTCACCGTACCATAAATGCTCGCGCTATCGATGTGACGATATCCTGCCTACATCCCATTTAGGTTTACTCGGGACATGGCAATTACGGGCACCTTCAGCGCGGTGACGAGCCACCGGGATGTATCCTTCCCCTCAGGTCCTTTTGCGGGCGACGCGCCTATTCCTGTGGAGGATCGTTCAGTCGGTGTGCCGCATACAGTAGTGGCGCGTGATGGCACTCGCCAATCAGCGGGATCGTGCCCCCTGTGTTCAGCGGGAGGACTGAATCTGCTGGGATCGTTGTCATGGTGGTTGAAACTTAAGAGGAAGAAAGGCTTAGACTCGGTGTACATGTGATTCCGACTTTCTCGAGCGTCAACGGCAAGACGCGCGGACTAGGTAAGTCCACCTTGTCGTACCTGACGTGTCTACAGCAATCCACACTGAGGAGGCAAGCCCTAAGTAGGCAATCCTCCGAGTCGCGCCCGGACTCAGTTGATGTTCACTGTCCGGTGCAAATCCGGTGCAATAGTATCAACTTTCACGGGTGCTGACCTTCCTCAACAAAAACCACGAACTTACAAGTCAATCCAGGATCTAGTGCATCGGTTGAATCAAGTCGAAAGTGAGGTTGGAACTTGGGACCACCGGATCAGATCATTTTTCAAGTTTTTGCCACCGGCGCCCATCATGATCTGGTCTTGGCCACATCATGTTCCACTACTGAGTACTGATTGGCGAGGCCGAGCCTGTGGAAGCTCCCACTTTCCTCTGTTGAAGTAGCCTATCATGCTCATTCTGGACTTCCACTTCTGACAGTTGTCCTTGCGCGTCTTATTCCCTCCTCAAACGAATGGCACTCCTTCAGGTCCGCGCTTCGCACCTGATTCGCGTCCTCCTTCTCATCAACGTCCCGGTAGTTTTTTCTCTATACCCATAAGGGATTCGTCTGATGGTACCGGAACGAGAACAAGACTCGAGTTCCCTTCAGGTTCCCTTCTAAAACGTGTTGTCGATCCCTGTGGCTCAGGCTCCCTCATCGATCTCTGCTCTTCCACACTTTTACTTCTGGCATGGACTATTACAACCCAGGCCGCAGTGAATCTGAGGACCGAGGCTTCATATTCGACCCCATCCAAGGATACGAAGATACTCTCGGGGACTATGGTGGAGATGTACTCTATACGGAGCCCGAGCCGATTCACCCAAATCTCCCAAATCTCCCCCATCCCGACCAACCTACTCCATCCTTCCAACATGATACCCAAATTGGCGGCTCCGGGACGAACTCGAATTTCTTCACTGCTACCTCGGAGACGCCAATAACGCACGATGCCGCGACGCGGATGACCTACATTTATGCATCCCCCGAAACTCATCTACCCAAACTCCCCACCGTGAGCGGCCACAAAGTTCCAACTAGGGGGTCACTGTCATTCGCGTATTTTATCCTCGTCCTTGAACTATGTTTGTAGGCTCCAAAATAACGCCACGAGCACCGTCCGTCCTATCCTCGCAAGCATCCACGACGGGTTTCCGAGCCACGAGGCCACGGGGAGTCCGCCCCGGGGTCGACCCTAAAGCCACGATGTGGGAGCATTTCAACCTCGAGGCTACCGAGTCTGATCGCGAGCTTTTCCGAGGTTGGAGGGAGGGTCTGGACAATCTTTGTATTATTGTAAGCCTTTCGCTGCTTAAGACCGTCTTGTCCAGCGCCTAATAACGAATGCAGACTGGTCTTTTTGCAGGCATTATCGGTGCCTTCATCGTTGATCAGCTCAACAACGATCCGTCCGAAACGTTTGCCCTGGTTCTCGTGCAGGCCTTCATCCTCTACACAGACATGTCTTCGTCGTCATCCCCACCCTCCCCCGAACAGATAACAAACCAACTGTTGTCGCCGCTCTCAATACCTCCCACGACCAGTAACATCTGGATAGTCAGCGCGTGGTCACTCTCATGTGCCATATGCCTCGGTGTGCTCCTCTTCTCACTGTTTATCCGACACTGGATATCAGAATACGACAGGGATCTCCGTAACGGCAGCACGTTCGACTGCGCCCAGCGTCGGCAGTTGCGCTTCGGGGCGCTAAACTCGTGGAACGTCCCGGGTATCATCTCCCTTCTCCCCCTTTCCATCCACAGCGCTGTCGCGCTCTTCCTCGGCGGATGGGTCCTGAAACTGTGGCAGTTCCACCGAACGCCCGCTTTCATCGTGCTGAGTCTATGCGTCTTCATGCTCATCGCGTACGCTAGTATGACCATCCTGCCTCTGTTCTCCCCCACATGCCCGTACCACAACACCGCGCTTGTCCTCTTCATCAAAGTCTACTGGTCATTTGTCAACTTGGCCAAACGCGCCTGCATGTACATCTACGGGCGTACGACCCATCTCGTGGACCTTCTGTCGAAACGGTCCTTTGGACGTACGCCGACGCTACCCATGTTCACGGTTAAGCCCTTCCACAAGAGCGCGCTTGTGTCGCGAGAGCAGAAGATCATAGAGCAGAACAAGGCGTCACTCACCTGGGACGCCGTCATTTGGCTCCTCAGCTCGTCCCGGAACGTCGTCAGCATCGATACCTGCCTCCGCTCCATGTCTTCCCTCAAATATGTCCCATCGAAAATGAACACCGTTCTCCCTACCCGTGTTCCCTTCCTCCTCTATTCCAAACTGTCCATGGATCCTCTGCCGCCATTGGACGAGTTCCGGGCTTCACTGGGGACGATGGAAGACACTTTCGCGCGAAAGTTCGACTACATGATGAGCTTCCTACTGCTGTGGAAATGCGTCTCGTTGGACAATATCTCATCCGTCTCCCAACTCGCCCTAATCACGGGTCGCACGTCTCCGAAATATGAGCGATTGTATCCGGAGGTGATGGGCATTTGGGACGCATTGAAGCAGTCCTGCGAGTCGTTCGAGGATGTGTATAATCACGGCTGGCAGATGGATAACATCGTGGTTGTTCTTGCCACGGAAGCGATATACCACGCCCTCCATCCTATCAATTCTGCTGTGAATCAAATGGTCTTATACGCGTCGGGAAGCCCGCTCAAAGATCTCGAGCTCATCCTCCAATGGCACCTGAACTCTGTGAGCAACGTTGATAGCAGAATGTATCTTGATCAGGATACACTAGTTGTGCTTCTTGACTCTCTCGCCCACGCTCTTTACCGATTTGATGGCAGCATTCTGCGAAAGCAGGGCCTCGGGACGCTGAACATGCTGAAAGACTTGCTCCCATTCTTGAACCCGAAGGACTTTCGCACCTTCTTGCCACTGCATGCATGCATCATGATGTTCGTCGGCGAAAATAACGAGAAGAGGGAAATTCTTCTGCGTAATTTGAACAAGAGACCCGAGCAAAGTCTCCAGTTTGGCCAGGAGGACGGCTATCTGCAGCTTGTGAATTGCGTTGGACAGCTGTTTACGGTCATGGAGGACCAGCAGGAGTTTCTGAAGGAGACTGCATTCTCGCTCTTCCAATTCTCCTACTCAATCAATCGCTCCCAAAACGTGATAGAGAAATCACTCGCAGACTTGCCCGGACAATACGCTGATCACGTCGTTCAGGTCGTTATGGCAAGTGGGGATCCGTCGCATTGGGTGTATAATCCCTTGTGGCTCGTCGAGCTCTTCTCTGGCTACTATGACAGGACCGGCTTCTCGCAACTAGGTAAGAGAAAAATCGTCACGGCGTTCGAGAGAATGCTCTGTATGAGTTGGTCTGAACGGCAGGGGAATCTGGTCCCGACTATGCTTGCATTCCTGCAGACTCAGTTGCAACACGAGACGGAGCTGCTGAAGGAAATGTGCGAGGCCCTCATTGCAGCATTGGCACAGAGTGCAGAGGATGATCGCAGTGTAATCCGATATTTCCTTTCCCGCCACATCTATACGGACTTATCGAATGCCCTGGTGATCGTCAACGACTACAATATCAACCGACGACTACAAGGATTCTTGAAAAATTGGGCAGTAGATTTCAACGCAGAAACATACGACGATCAACATTACGAGGTGTATACCTATCTTAGGGACAATTTCCCAGCAATGTGACGGTACATGCTCGACATTACTCGAACTTTAAAGTAAAATATGCCTCTCCTAAGTAAAAAGAATTTTGTGGTACGTGCCCAGGTTTATAGACGAGTCCGCCAAACTTGGTCTTGCCCACAAGCCAATCAAATATTCGGATACCTGGCGGACCAATCGATTTCGACAAACGATCGTTATTCGCCTCGATGAGAGCTGCTCGATGTTCCGGTGTCATCTCCCGTATGTCACGGTCAACTAAAAGCATGCGGAGAAACATAGACAACTGGTCCAGGACGTCATGAATGGTCACGCCAGTTGAGCGGTGGCCCGCATCCACGGTAATGAACCAGGTAAAGGAATCTGAAAGAAGAAACAAACGGGGAAGTTTTGGAGACGTGGCTGGTTGGAGATGCGCGTTGGGCAAATGCATAGGAATCTCGCGCTCCGGGGTGATGTATTTGGAGTCCAAAGGGGGAAGTCGCACGTCCCAATCAAGCCGCCGACTATCTGAGAAAGGGCCAGCAATCATGGGATTGACAGCGATGGTACCGCGAGACATGGCAAGAGGAGGCGGAAGGATAGGTCCCACTACCGGTAGAATCAGAATCACAGCGTAAGGTATGAGAAAAGAGAACGCACAGTCGCGGCCGGGGACCCATTTGCCCATTAGAATATGCCTAAATTCTGGAAAGCTGTCGGGTTTGTGCGTCGGGCGCGGCATGAGACTGGTAGAATCGGGTGCAGGTTGCTCCCCGTAACTGTCTTGCCCTCGCAGTCGTTGAACTCGCAACTTAGTCGCGAGCTGGAAAGCGAGTGCTTCGAGGGATTCTAGGTTTTGTGTACGTGGGAGTGTGACTGGGGGGACAGGACCATCGTGAGGTAGCCCGGTAATGTCGGGGAGAGGAGCGGGGGTTCGGTAGGGTTCATTGATTCGAACGCGGCCGCCAGAGGCCGGTGCGACAGATTGCGGCAATGGTGGTGTGGTAGAATGCGCGCCAGTTAATTTGAGAATGGATCGCAGTGGCTTCTCAGCATTAGAATCGGGGGATGTGCGGCGTTCGGTATGGTCCATACAATTTTTGCACGTCGAGAGCGAGTAAAATCTGAAATCCGCGACCAGATCAGCTGTGATGTTGCAGAAAATGCGAGCTGGAGCGTACAATGGTATACAGGACAGCGACAAAAACAGGATAGCAGTGAGGTTATGAGATGGACATGAAAATAATGCAAGTTGAGTGGAGGATGGTCGTTATTTCGTCGTACAGCAATGGTATGGCCCTCGCGACATGAAAGTGCAGCAGATACCCGGTGAGTGGCTGTGTTGGGATTTGATGGATCAGACATGGCCAAACGGAGATGCTCGGATACACATCCGACTCATTTGTAACTAGGGGTCCCGTAGGGCCATATCCTTGCGTCGCGGTTGTTTTTTTCTTCTTTTTAACTTCATGGGCCACGAGAGACTGTGCCACAAATGATCATATATCCTAGTCATTGTCACTACTTAACAACAACACGTTATCTTATTGATGACAGCGCTTGGGTCCTGCAGCGTTAGCTCGCTGGGCAAATTGGCCCTACTCCGGCCACCAACGCTCCTACAACCCACGCGAACCGGTCGGAACTATGTAGTAGCCAAGAAATTGGTGTCGCTTTCCTGCATGGCGGAAGTGAGACGAAGGACGAGGGATGGATTGCTATCTTCGTGTATGACAAGAAGATCGTCAGCGATAGCGACAAGGAATTGGGTTTCACAGTGATAACAGTGTCGCGAACAAGGGCCCATTTCCCCTGAACTTCAGGATGTGGTTGGATTGCTCCGCGTGCATGATGTGAACTGAGAGAACCTTGAATTGAGACCTGGCATAGACAGTATGTGCCTCACCAACATCTCAATTCTTTTCGCGCTGAGCGGCGGCACATTTCGATTGCTACGTCGAGTCCTGCGCTTTGGCTCGACTTGTTTGAGGGGGCCAAAGCGGTGCTGGACCTGCTGGTCATGGTGAGTTGAGCGATTGGAGTACAGCTTGAACTACATATGACTATTGTTCTTCCACAGGCGCCTGGAGCTCGCCGACCTCAAGCAAGTTCCTAAGGCAGTTGCATACGCATCTGGTGGGGATGAGGTCGAGTGGCAATTTGGTAGAAATTGCGAATATGACTCTAACTATGTGCCGTCAAACAAGTACACGGCAAACTGAGGTCGAATTGGTTCTTCTTCAACATGTGAGACATAGCGGGGTACTACGATGCGCTGGAGCACTGACCAACCAAAGACACTGCTGGCGTGCAGAGGTCGAGTATGCGAGATCGAATTGGTTTGCCATAGCGCGAATGGAGGTCGGCGTCAACCATGTCGTGCCGCTCAGTCCCGTCAAAGCCGATGGCTTGCCATGACGATGCCGGCATGGACTGATAAAGTTTGCCTCCGCTCACTGCCGCTCAGAATTGTTCTGCGCGCGGCATGTCTATGGCATGTCTCGGCGGACGCTCGGATCACATATTTCCCTTATTCAGACGTTTGGGAATGTCCATGCTAAAACGCAAGGAAATTTGGAGCGCCTGCTTTTGACTTTAACCATCAACCTGTTCAACTAACCTTGCAACAACCTTGCAATGTCTGCACCTGTCGTCCTCGAAGAAGACGACTCTATCGTTCATATTGAATACGACCAACTCGGCCCCGTTCCCGACCCTGAAACTTGGACGCGATTTGTCTGTATAAGCGACACACATAGCCGCACATTCGATGTTCCATGGGGAGATGTATTGCTGCATAGTGGGGATCTGACTCAGACGGGGAAGTATGAGGAGTTCAGGGAGACGATGGAGTGGTTGTACTCGTTGCCTCACAAACTGAAGATGTGAGTGGTGCATTCATTGTTCTTCATTCTACGGAAATCTGAATTCATTCTCAAATATAGTATCATTGCTGGAAATCATGATCTCTCGCTGCATCAAGAAGACAACTGGTACAACGAAAACTACATGTCCTGGGGCGCCAAAGAGGTTCCGAGACTTTCAATTTCGAGCACATCGAAGAAGTCTGACCTCTGCCTACAGAATATTAATCTGATCATGCCTCTTCTCACTGGTCCGAAGGCAGTCGAGAGCGGTATAATTTACGTCCAAGATCAGCGTATAGAGTTCAAAGCCAAAGAGAACGGACGAACATGGAGTCTCTATGGATCTCCTGTTAGTTGTGTCTGCTTTGCTCGTCGCCTGGTTTACATGGGCATGCGCAGTGGTCTCCCGAATTCTTTGGATGGGCGTTCAATTATTCCAGACAATACGGTAAAAGTACGTATGTTCAAGCATTGCTCTCTTTGCACATCTAATGATCGTCCTCGAAATAGAGATCGTGTCGCAGTTCCCTAGAGCAGATATCCTGTCAGACTTTTCCTAAGTCATTGATCTACGCGATAACAATGTCTCCAGGCTAACACACGGCCCCCCACTGCACATATTCGACGAAACGGGCTCAAATCGTCTTGCTGGCTGTCGCGACCTTACTAACCGCCTGCCCTACCTCCGTCCCCGACTGCACCTTTTCGGCCACATACACGAAGGGCACGGCGCCCATATACACACCTGGCAGCCTGGTCAGCAGACAACGCCTCAGGTGCAGTCATATGAACGCGACCCACACGCGAAGCCGGCCCACGTTGACGCGGACGACTACCCTTCGGATCCTGCACCGTACCCGGAGCCAAATAGTCTCTCAGAGGGAGGAGACCGGACGGTGTTTGTGAATGGAGCGAATTGGCCCATGGGTCCCCGGGCGAGGATTTATGGGTCTAGGAAGTTTGGAGGCCCAGGTTTCAGGCCGGTTGTAGTGGACCTGAAGGATTGAGAAAAATCCACTGTCCACAATTCATGTACATCTTTGCTCATATGCTAGGACGAGATCAGCTCGCTGTACTGTACTCGTAAGTACTCTGAAACAGATTTTGCTTTACCGTTTACGGTCCGCACGTGGACATTGACGCGTTCTATGTGGCCCTGTAAAAGCCTTCACAGGTTGTCTTCTTCCACTCACTACATTACACCGGCATTGCTGGTAAGTATTCCCATCAGCGATCCCTGTTTCTCATTCATTGACCAGCACATCACGCTCATCTAGCCTTAGGACCACAGACCGACGCGTACAGTAGTAACTTGCAATTGCCTGGGATCACGTCTTCCATCTCGGCGTTGCCTCCAGAAGTTTTGGACGTCATCTTTGGCTATATCGGAGGATCCCCGGCGCGAAAGCGGCGTGCAGGATACACCTACGAGGTGGATGATGACGAGGACGAGGACGAGGACGAATCTGCTGATTCGGACTCTGACTCAGACGAAGACGAAGACGAAGAAGACGAGCTGTTTGCCAGTAATTTGGAAAACGAAGAGCTCGCTTTGTGGAGCGAGGACTTTGGCTTCTGCGACGAGCATCTATCCAACCACTACTACCTTGTCGACTACTTCCCAACATTCACCCTCCGCCCTATCTTTCTCGTCTGCAAAGCCTGGCATCCCGTGGCAGAACGACGCCTATATGACTCCATTTCCATCGGTTCTGTCGATGAAGAGATAGGCGATGCACCAGATACTCTGGACAGGCTTTTGGAGACGTTGGCCGCATCCCCTCGACTGGCGGACATGGTTCATGAGCTACACTTTGCGACCTACTACACCCACAAAATTGACTTGAAGATCGAAATGATGCTTTCATGCCACAACGTTACGCACTCCACTTTGCTTGGATTCGAAGCCTCCCCCGAGCTCTAAGACGCGTTTGGCAGCTTCAAGTACCTGCGTTCACTTGTAACCTCAAGGTCTGTCTGCAGAAATCTTTGCCAGTAGTACTCTTATTGAACGCGTCTATTACTAGGCACACGCTGTCCGGCGCGGAGTGGTATGAAGGTTTCTGCTCGATCGATAAGCTCATCGAGTTGATGACGGGATGGCCTGGCCTTCGTTGCTCTTTGAGACGAATGACTTCTCGGTGATGGTGGCTGGATGTTTAGAGCCCATACTGAACTTGACGTACGAGGGGGAATTGCTTAATACTTACTACTTACGATAATGCCTTCGTCACCATTCTGGAGGTCCGAGCAACTAGTAGAGCTTGCTGCCAAAGTGGTGCTGATCTTTGGAACTTTAATCCCTGCAGTACCTCAAATCTCTTTATAACATGTACTATCGATTCTCGAACAAAGTAGTAATCAACTGATTCAACTCGAGTCTCCACTGTCCAGATCTGGACGTCCACAGTTGTTTGAATCAGTTTGATCATTGATGTTCATTGTTCATTGTTACTGTTCACGGACTTGCGCCACACGGGCAAAAAATGGACACATTGGGAATTGAACCCAACACCTCCCGCATGCTAAGCGGGCGTGATAAACCAACTACACCATGTGCCCTGTGCAAAGATTTCACTGCAAGTAACCTGAATCAGGTGGCGCAGGACTTGTCCTACAATGAAACAAGGCAGGCAACAGCTCAACGTGCGTTGCTTCAGGATCCTGATTATGTAAGACGTCAAGCAAAGGGACGAGAATAGGCCAAAAAAGTACGTTTTCATTGAGAAACATAGAACATACGAGTCAATACTAGGATACAAGAGTCAAGGAAGAATATTTAAATTAATGGTCACGATCATAAGAAGGGGGAGTTACGGCGCGGTCGTCAACTTTCGAATCGGCATACTTGGGTGGCTCCAGAGGCGGGGTCCTGGCCCTGTCGTCCCTTCGGCGCTCGGGGGTGGGGCTGCGGCGCCTCTCTGCGATGGGGCTTCTGCTCCTTCTGCGTCTCTCGCCACCTCTGTCTCTGTCCATCCTGTCGTCACGTTCGGGCTCGCGTCGGCGAGGGCTTCGGGAGCGTTCGCGTCCGCCGCGGTCACGGTCGCGGTCTCCTCGCTGCTCGCGGTCTCCTCGCTGCTCGCGGTCATCGCGTCCACGCGGAGAGGGAGGGCGTCGGTCATATCGCCAGACAGAGGACGGAGGGTTTTTCGCCCACTGCAAAGTTGGTCAGTAACCTTGACAGTTGATCATCAATGAAAGCGTACTTGAATGCTGAGTCGTTTTCCTTCAAAGTTCCTGCTATGCCTATGTCACATGTATCAAAGAGGTGCCGTGAAAGAAAAGGTAGAAGATTTCTTACATCTCGTAGTAGGCATCTTCGGCGTCGCGCTGGCTGCGGAATTCGACAAAGGCGTAACTGCGGTGTTCGATGTGTTGAGCGACGTTGTTTCTCGGACTCGGATGCGGCAAGTGGGAGAGGGTAGTAATCGGGAACGGCATACGCGGGCGCGCCAATCGAAAATCGTTCGTCCGCCTCGCTTTGTCTTGCCTTGAGAGATATTCGGATTTGACTCACGGGTTGGAAACTGCGTGCGGGTTGCGCGGGGCGGGGACGTCGCATCGTACAAGAGGCCCGAATCTGCGCATTTCTCAGTCCTTTTGCGCGAATTTTTGGATATTGTTGAGCGGCATACCGTTCGAATTCATAGGCGAGGTCACGGGCGCGAGTGGCCGGGTGGAAGCCACTGACAAACAGAATGCGCGGCATTGTCAATGTCGCGATGATGGTGGTCGGCAGTCAAGCAAGAAAAAATTAAAGTCCGCACAAGGTCCGATGTTTACGTATGTTTGCAATGTGGCACGACCTTCTCATCCCATCTCAATCTGTTTCGCAAAGTCCTCTTTGGCTTGAATCACAAGGCCTGGGAATACCAAGGGTGAAGCTTCATTCACAAATTGAAAGTAATGTCCATTCAAAGTCCATGTTACAATAGATCTCTATGTAAGTCAGGCTTATCTGTCAGTCAGCTCTCACGAATCAGACCCTAGGCTACATGTTAGAAAACAACAGTCTCAATAAACGGCGCGTACCTATCATAGACGCCACGAGACTGGATAGTGTCTTTGCCATTGCTGGCGCTCTGCAACAAAACAAGACGACTTTCGCCCTCAATCTCTTGGACCGTCGTAACCTAATGTGCTAATCAGAAATGCAGTGACTAGGCGTATATCATTCTCCCAAATACCTGGGTGCTCTTCCATCCGGTGGCGCTCTCATAGAACGTCACAATCAACTTGGTCTTGGGGTTCAGTCCCTGCCACCCATCCTGCAAATAGCTGTCCGTGATCTCAGACAGCTCGCAGAACTTTGGCGTCATCTTCACAGGACCAAAGATTGGGTTCTCCTTGTCGACGGTCTTGCCGTCAACGACGGTGCTGTCCTTGGTCTCTCCGAGTCCTGGGACCTCGCCAGTGACTTCAAGGATCTGTCCATCGTGCTCGATGGTCATGAAGGCGGCTGGGGCGTCCAGCATGGCCTGCGCGAGCTTTGGGTCGACGTTCCCTGCGCGAAGCATCTGCTCCACATTGGTCGTGTGGTCTTTGTTCTGAAGGAGTGTCAAGGGACGCGCGGAAAGGCCAGGGGATCAGTGGCTTACAAGCGTGTATTTACCAGACAGGTTCTCAACGGTGAATGCAGCCATGTTACTGAGGTATTCGAAGATGAGTAGATGAGTTGAAATATGCTGTGATGTTGATTCTGAATAGGCTGGAATACCTTGTATTTATAGTAGCAGTAATCCATTCAATGTGTCGCCGAAGGATGCGAAGAGAGGGTACTCGGCCAATGCTGCCTTTCAACAATAAAGCTAAGCTTGACAATGCGCAATTCCAGCCGCCAGTCGGATAAATGCCGTCAAAGAACATTTGAAGTTCGGACGAATATGTGTTTCGACAACTCTACGTTTACTATAGGCTTCCTGTCATTGTCAAAGCGGCAGCTATCGAGACTATCATAAGTTATCCCAAATGGCAAATGCCGTTACGCGCCGTTACGCCCAGACACGTGGACTGACGCGTGAAAATTGCAATTTTCCGAGCTTCAGGCTTGTTCTTTGTCGCTCAAGTCAGACAGCAGCATTGTAGGTTTGCTCTCGAGTCAATCTGTGTCTGAGGTCTTACTTAGACCATCATTGCAGTCATCAAGGGCACCGCGACACGCTTTCTTTGCAGCCCATGTCACCTATCTCGGCCTTACCCCCAGAGATATTGGACAATATCTTTTCCTATGTTGAGGGATCATTAGTGCGCCAGCGTCGTGTCGGGTACACGTACGAACGGCACGAGGATGAGAACGATGACGAGGACTCGCTTGACGACTCGCACTGGGAGTACGAGGAAGAAAATGTTCGCCGTTATCAACAAGAGCTTGTCGCGGATTCCGGCTTTTGGAGCGAAGATTTTGGATTCTGCGACGAGATCGTCTCGGATCACTTCTATGTCGATTATTTTCCGGCTTTCACCCTTCGCCCCCTCCTTCTCGTATGCAAAGACTGGCATCCTGTGGCAGAGAGACGTTTATACGACTCCATATCCGTCGGGTCCATCAACGACGACATATATCCTACCCCAGATACCTTAGGCAGACTTCTGAGGACCCTGCGCGAGGCGCCTCGCTTGGCGGCTATGGTCCACCGACTACGCTTCGCGACCAGACACGAACCAGAGAGCGAAGAGCAGATCGAGATTGTGCGCCTTTGCCACAACCTCACGCACTTCACATTGCTGGGATTCGAACCTTCTACCCAGTATCAGGACGCGCTTGGCGATCTCAAGCATTTGCGCTCACTCGTGCTCTCAAGGTACGCGTAGATGTTTCCTACCACAGCCAACGAAGCAGTACTCAATGCTTTTCTCTTATAGGCACACACTCTCCGGTGCAGATTGTCCTGAGGGATTCTGCACAATCGACAAACTCATCGAGCTGATGATGGGATGGCCCGAAATTGAATCCATCCACGTCCTCAAAGGCTCGATAGCCTTCGATGGGCTGTCATGGAACGACGACGGGAGTCATGATGATGATTTGGGCTACAATGATGATGAAGAATGGACGGATGATGAGGAATGGGACCCCGCCGTTGAATGGCAGGCGGAGCGGCATCGGCTGCGTAAAGAAATATTCGAAGGGGACAGGCAGGAGAGGCTCAAGTGGAAGCCCATCCACGCGGCCTTGCGGGCCAAAATCCTGGATCCACCGAAGGCAGCGTGTCCTCACCTGCGGAGCTTTACACTCCGAGAATGCTCGGGACTTTCGCTGGTCCATCTCAAAGCGTTGACCGCTATGTGCCCATCGCTCGAGGAGTTCCACGCAAACGTCTTCTTGCACTCAGACGCGAAACGGCAGGCTCTCGCCTCCGCGCTCAACCAGTGGGCCCCCACTCTGCGTTCCCTCGGAGTGATATCACACTCAGCCGGACCGTTGATCGACGCGCAGATGGCCCATCGTTTCAGTGTCCTTCGAACCCTCAAGGGTAACGTCGCGTTCGTCCGCGCTGCCTCGCTGGCGCACTTCAAAGCCCTCCGGAAGCTCTTGTTCACGGTGTCGGCGACTTCCGACGTGGATGAGTTGGTTTCTGCTGTACAGGAACTCCCTGCCTTGCTTCGTTTTGATCTCTGTAGTGACGAGGAGGTGCCTAAAGGCAAGATAAATGGGTCGAGTCTAACGAAGTTGGCCGAAGTATGCAAGAAGCAAGGTGTTGTTTATACGAACCACTGTAGATAGATTTGATCTTTACGTTCCCTCAAATGATCGTGAATTGAGGATGTGTATCCACTCGGCGTGTCGAGAGCTCTTGCCAGAGCTAATGGTTACGGACTCGACTCGGGGGCCGAAGTCATTCAGTCCCAGCTCAAATACGGACAAGACAAGCCCAAGCCTCAACGTTCAACCTAGAGCAAAGATTTCTATCCTATAGTCCTGCGTGTAGGGTAATGTGTGTACAATAAATATCGAGAGCAAAACTATGTATAGATGCAGATAAAGTCTGAGATGCTGTGAAAAATACATGTCGAAAAAATCAAGACAAAAAATCCAACGGGTCCCGCTCGTCCTCGTCTTCGTCCTCGGGCATAGGCGCCCTGACGCGTATCATAACGCTCTTCCGCGGTTTCTTCTTGGGATTCTCCTTCTGCTTGGCAGACGTCGAACGCGGTTGCGCACTGAAGGGAATAAGGATGCGCATTCATTTGATGAGAAGATCGTCCACTTACCTAGAAGTTGGCGGTTTCTCCGCCTTCCCGTCCGTACGCTTGGTGACAATGACAACCTCTTCAAGAGCAGATTTCGTCTTGCGCTTCCCTGTGCCCGTGCCCGTACCTTCAGCCTTCGTCTTCCGCTTCTTCGAGCCCGTACTCTCCTCCACATCCTCGACAGCCTTTCGTTTCTTCGCAACGGAGGGCTTCTCAACGACATCATCCGGCGTGACGCAATTACGCGACTTGGGTACAGCTGGCGCATCGTCCTCATCCGGCCTGGCGCGTTTGCGCGACTTTGTCGTTTTGGGCTTCGGAGCGCTGTCGTCCACATCAGCCGGTTTGCGAGATTTCGCCGGTTTGGCGGGGCCATCGTCCTCCTCAGCGGCACGTTTGCGCGGCTTCGCCTTCGCCTTTGGTCTGGATTTGGTTTCCGGCAGTGGATCGTCCTCCTCAGCGGCGTGTTTGCGAGGCTTCGCCTTTGGTCTGGATTTGGTCTCCGAGTGCTTGAATGAGGATGGGGCGGCAATCTCGTCGTCCGAGTCGTCCTCAGGCTCGGCCTTGTGTTTACCTTTGGCGAAACTAGAGTTGAGTGCGACCACAAGGTCATTGTCCTGCTCCTGCTCCTCCTCGTCGACTTCGGTGATGGGCGTCATGAACCGCTTCTGCTTTGCTTTTGGAGGAGACTGTTCGTCTTCTTCTTCGTGATGAGGCGGCGCGGGTGCAGGTTTGCGTCGAGCGGGTTTGGATTCTGTGCGATGTCAGGTAGATGATTACGGTCAGCGATTGGAAGCGTACGGCTTGCTTTGGGTTTGGGCTTTGGCTTTGGCTTTGCTTTTGCCTTGGCTTTGGCTTTGGGTTTAGCTTTGGACGTCGTTGAAGGGCCTGGTTGAACATCAGATATGTTCAAGGTTGATGGTGGTACACGCACCTGCGACTAGATCATCGGCATCAGAGGTGTCCTCAACAACCGACGGCCTCGCCTTCCTCTTCCCGGTCTTCGCGACCACCTTCTTGACAGGCGACACTGACCGGCTCCTGGACCGCGATCTCGCCCGTTGCTCCTTCTTCGCGGCCAACGCCATCAGCAGCGGCGTGAGCGCATTAGTCGTAGTTGGGGTGAATATCCTGCAAAAAGTTGGATAATCTGTGAGCCAATGTTGAGCAGCACGCACCCGCCACGGGTGCGGAAGCGGGACTGCTGCCGGCTCTTGCGCACTTCTCTGCTGGCAGCAACATCTATAGGCTGTCGTTCCTTCGACAAGGGCGTCTCCATCGTCGGCCTAACGCCTGTACTCGACGACGACGACGACGACGACGAGTAAACGATGATGGTGGGCGCAGTCAACCGGCGCGACTGCCACGTGATCCCAGCAATTCCAATCTCGTCTCCGACTTTTACGTCATCAAAACTATCATGGACGCGTTCGACGACGACGAGATTGCGAGGTCAGTTGGCGGCACGACGACGAGAGAGGCGGGGTGCTGACCAATATTAGGGCGATTGCCGCCAGCCTTGAGGACCACACGCGCCAGACGACGACGACAAAGGCAGCCAAGGCGCCTGTCGAGGTGTTGGAGATCAGCGACGATGAAGATATGGAGCCGACCCCTGCACCGCCACCACCACCACCGGCAGCGAAGAGTAGCTTTCTCTCGGAGCGGGCGCAGATGGAGAAGGAGCGCAGAGAAAGGGCGCGAAAATTTCGACAGGCGGCGGGGTTGAAGGACGATGACAACGGCAGCGATGGCGAATCGACATCACGACCGCCACCACCGGCGGTGAAGGTCAAATATGCACCCAAGCCGGCGCCAGCGCAGCCTCCCTCGGGTGACCAGCTTTTCTTTGATGGCGAATTGCGTCCCATAGCCGTGCAAGGATGCGAACCTAGGAGGGACGGCAAGCCTACGTTTAGACTTACCCAGGCGTTGGGCAAGGTATGTATCTCTCATCTCATTGAACCAGACTAAATGTCGTTTAGAAATCTGATATTTCCTTTGCCATCCTCTCGACTTACGCGCACGATATACCTTGGATCAATAGCTTCTTTGAACCGTCTGTGCCAGTGATCTTCTTGACACAGCCAGAGACCAACAGTCAAGCAGTCACGATGAGGTACGTGCTGCCGAATTGGATCAGAGTCAATGCAAGCCTGGGACACATGGGATGCCAGCATATGAAAGTGCGTTCTCTTATTTTGTCGCGTCAACCAAATGCTGATAGTTGCCTAACAGTTTATGCTCGTATGTAACCTCCTTGATGTTCGTGCAGCTCTGATCATCTCGCCTAGATCTTTTACGAGACGGGCAGATTACGCGTCGTGGTGTCCACGGCAAACTTGGTCGAGAACGACTACCGCGACATCGAGAATGTGCGTATCCCCCAAACCGTGATCTACACGTATTTATAGTATCCATTCATAGCTTATGTGGCTTCAAGATATCCCACCAAGACCTGTTGCGATCCAACACAACCCCAAGGAGAAAGAAGACTTCCCCAGTATCATGCAGCGCGTCCTACATGCACTGGGTACGAAGGATGCTCTGGCTCTCACGAAGAAGGAACACCCCACGCTTCCCATTGGCTGCATCGAGGATCTGCGGTGTCGGTGGGACTGGGCAAAGGTGAAGGTCCACCTGGTACCCTCCATCGCCGGCAAACACGAAGGTTGGCTCGATGTTCTCTTGTGAGTATAGTCGTACTCAATTAGGCCCTTCAAGTTAAGAACACCCGAAACAGCATAGGACATGTTCGTCTTATGAAAGCAATATACAACTTGGGGTTGGCGAGAAAGCCGGGACAGTTAACGATTGAGTACCAGGTGGGCAATCGCGTTGTCCCTTCATGTTGCTACGGACGGAGACCAATTTGCTCCCATAGGGATCATCACTCGGCACGTATAGCTCGTCTTGGCTGAACGAGTTTTACTATTCGTGTCTTGGACAATCCCCTGGAGACTATCTGGACAAGCCCAAGTCGGCGCTATCGAAACGCCCGGTCATGGGGCAGATCGACATCATCTTCCCGACGAAAGCTACGGTCAAAGCGAGCCAGTACGGCGAGCCCGGTGGGGGGACGACGTTCTGTCGACGGAATGGGTACGACTCAATCAAGAAGCAAGGGAGCAAGGTGCAGCTCCGGGATTCGAAGAGCAGGGCGGGGAACACGCTCATGCATACCAAGGTTCGGCCAGTCCCCCACGATATATCGGCAATAGGCATTGATGCGAGTAGATGATGCTTGGCGTGTTCACGGACACCACGGACACGGACGAGGACAGCGACACCTCCGACGTGGAAGTGCTCGATGCGGACGGGAATAGAGAAGCGAAACCCATCGCATGGGCGTATGTGGGGTCACATAATTTCACGCCGAGCGCATGGGGAAACGTCTCGGGCAGCTCGTTCAACCCGGTGATCAATGTGCGTTTCAATGTCTGACCCACCTTCATTTCTGTTGGATCCACCTTCCTTTCTATTCATACGCCCTCCTTTCTATTGAGCCCGGATCCCTTTTTTCATTATGTCCTTATTCCTTTCTATTCAATTCTCACACATGCCTGTCTTTTCCCCCGTAGATCAGGAACTACGAGTTGGGAATTGTGTTCCCTATACGGTCCAAGGCGGAGTTGGATAAGGTGACTTTTTGGGAGCGCCCGGCTAGGAAGTATGGGGCTGGGGACGAGCCGTGGATGCAGGGAGAGAGCGCGTTTTTCGCACAGTTGGATTTGGCTTAGATGATGATCAGGATGTTGCTCGGATTTGCTAGATGATGACTTTTGCTCGTATATACTATATTGTAAGTGATAATATTTGATTGTACACAACCTTTAGGGTTAGGGTTACTCCAACTCTGCTTTTTCCATGTCACCTCAATTGGCCAGCAAGAAGAGAAAACGCGAGCCGTCGCCTGAACGGCTCACTTTTTCGACTGCGAGCACGTCGGCGCTGCCTGGCACGAACGTTCCTGTGCTTCGTGCGTGAATTATCCAAATCAATCAACAGTAAATGCTAACATGACCTTGGATAGTATCATTCCCCGCCGTCGAGGCTCCCCAGGACACTCCATTCAAGTGCTACGCGCAGAAAAAGAAAACGTCCACCAAGGCAAAGGAGAAGGAAAGAGAGGATGCGGGGCCGTCGTCGTCTGGGATGATCGTCGTCGGCGAGACGGATGACATGGAATTCTTCTCCAATGAGTCCGAGAACCAGGACGCCGAGAAATCCGGGTGCAGGTGTGCCACAGTGGCATGCT
Source organism: Strobilurus pachycystidiatus (assembly GCA_019915135.1). NCBI lineage: Eukaryota > Fungi > Basidiomycota > Agaricomycetes > Agaricales > Physalacriaceae > Strobilurus > Strobilurus pachycystidiatus. The sequence continues at coordinate 884,313 of JAHLMK010000019.1, read as the reverse complement.
CCCACCCTTTGACTCTAATGAATGCAGATACATGCTCGCTGTCCACAGCAAACGGGACGGATCGTTGAAACTTTTGCCGTCAACCGCGCCCATACACATCCTCAAGCAAAAGGTCAAAGCATTGAAGAACGTGCCCTCGGCAGCGGCGCCGTCTGCCCTGGCGTACTTCGAGGCCAAGACAGCGCTCGGCGAGTCGTTTGGGACGAAAAAGGCGCAGGCGAATATCCGCGCGCAGGAGAGGAACAAAGTCGATGTGAGCGCGATGCAGAACGTCATGGACTATGTGAGGGATGGCATAGAGAAGGCTGCGAAGGACCTTCCGACGAAGGGTGCGCTTTCCTTCGACGTTCATAGGTTGAGATATATATACTGACGTTCACCAGAGGAGGCAAAGGAAGTGGCCGACTCCAGTCGACTCATCCCGCCCTACAACGAAACGACGGACGACCCGGTCGAAATCTACAACCTTCACGATATAGTTCCGGAGAACGAATGGAAAGCCATCTCAACCAGTCAGTTCGAACAGGCACAGAGTCTCAAGGATCGTCAAGCACTATTCCCCAGTCGGAAATCCGATTGGGTCTACTTTCATCTAAAGGCAATGCAAAACGCGCCTGTCAAAAACGCCAAGAAGAAACTGTGAGTTCCAGGCCTCTCGTTACCACTTGGCAGACTCAATGCTCCATATCCAGGAAACTGGTATACTACGTCTCCGCCATGCTTGCCTTCCGCAGGGCCGTCACACGGCGAGAGATAGATCGCGCCAAAGTGGAGGAACAGCTCAAGGGTGTCCCTAGTGTGATTGTGGAGGGTCTCTTTTCTAGGTTCACGGAACTCTCGCGCGGATCGTCCGAGTGAGTGCCTGCCTGCCTGCCCCTCCTCCCCGATCGGGTTTTGTTGATTCTCGTCACTCTAATTCTTAGGTATCAATTCACATCGGCAATGCAAACGAAACTCTTGACGTACATGTTCGCGTTATGTCTCAAGGCCGACGGCTTCGCGTCTGACCCAACTGTGCTATCACAGGATGTGGGCATGGCGTCTACGCAGTACGTAGTTCTGTTCGGAGGACTCCGCCCACACCATCCACTGACGAGACGCGTTCCAGAGTTATCCAGTTATTCAAAAGTTTAGGTAAGGTTGTCTTCGCGCCTCCGTTTCCAGGATTCTGAGGTTGTTCGCCAGGCTGCTCCGTAAAGAAGCTCACAGAGAAGGAGAGGTCGAAACTGGGCTACTCGAACGACACGGCGAATGCAAAAATGGCAGTTCTTACAGCGCCAGTCAAGTTCCCCGCTCCCCCGAGGAAGAAGGCAAGAAAGTAATCGTGTGTATTACAAAAAGGTCGACAGTATGCCGTTTCGTGTATCGTAGTATGCTCAACATCCAAGCCACATTCCTTCCGCTCATCCACTTGTAGAGAATCCAGTTTCCCGAATGGATCTATCCGAGCTATGGAAGCTTCTGCTATTCATTATACGGCACATTGCAAGATTAGTGGGATTACAGTAAGTATAGACGTATGTTGTTCTTGTTGACGTAGATGTTGTCTTGGCCTAGAGCGAAAACGGTTAGCGCGAACTCGGCGACCGACGAGAGGGATCCCTTACGACAATACAGATCATTTTGTGAAAACTCGGCGTCTCAAGGCCAGTGCCGCATCTGGAAATTTTATGGCGGTGAGCACGGGCTTAGTGAGCAGGGAGGGGGATGAAACGTACTGGCCACATAGGTGAGGACTTTGCCTATGTACGACAAGAGGTTGGCGGGGGGATGTTCGTGGGGGTAGTATCGTACGGAGCAGGTGGGCGGCTGCACGCAGTATAGCAGGCAGGTCGCGCACCATTCGCGGTGGAACGCGTCGTCCATGAAGTGCATAGGATGCGAAGACGGGCGGTCGTTTGGACACCCACACCTGACGAGGTAGTGCTCGTCTTCGTGCGAGCCGCAGCTGCACTCGCGTCGCCGCTCGCGCAAATGGATGGAAGACGTGGTGTGGACAGTGGTAGAAGACATTGTCGTGTCGAGGGACTGCGATTTAGTGTAGGGTGCGGCCCTCAGTCCAAAGTAAACTTGCTTTTATATTCGCCGATTGATTGAGACCGGTTCAATCAACTACGTCACCGCCCAGGATCAAAGCCAATGAATAATATGAATATGGCCAAATTGCTATAGGGAATATCTTTGGTAAAAATTCAGCATGTCTGCAAGGCGCCTCCACGGATCCGGACTACCAAATGGTCCACGGCAATTTGCTCACATCGCTCACACGGTAACGGCTTTTCTGGGCAAGCTGAATACCGTAAGCTAGATGTGGACGCCGCCGTTTCAAATCAGTAAATCATGCATATGGCCGAATGCATAATGCTACTTTGTACGCATAGCCACAGACGCGTCGTCTGAGATCTCCGCACTTCATATCCGCCCTAGACCGCATTTGAAATTGTATTTTCGTAGGGCTGGCTCGAACTACTACATAGCTGGCAGGCTCCACCATCGGTGTTCAAATGTTATCACGATATACATAGCGCTGAGAACATCTCGTCACTTCCTGTCGTTCAGAAAATGACACGGGCAAAGATCACGGACAGGGCGAGTGCGGTCGGCTATTGCCGTGAATTCCGGGAAATGCCTTTCTGCCGGAGTCCAAATGCGTGGCGGTGTAACGTGTTTCCCTTGGTGTGCTATTAGTATTCAGCGGCCACGATGTGAGGCTATTCGAAGCACTCCCAACGTCGCCGCGTTTTGTCCAGACACGTATGTCTCTGCAGCATGTCCCACCCCGGTAGTGACCGCTGTCCATCGTGCATCAGAGGTTACTTGGGGCGATTTGATTGCAGAGCTTCGTACGGCGTAATAATGTTGTTGACAGCCACATCCAGGGCCCTGAACGCGGCATACCATATGTGGGTCCTCCCCCGAACAACTGTGGGTGCAAATAGGTGCTCCAGAGTGGCGCGAAAGGTCGTATCTGCCTTGCTTACCCGTAACCCGAGTTGCCACCCACGACGGCGTACTTTGTCAGTGGCGACTCTAGCCTTTACGCATTCAGCGAACGCTCTTACTCGACCTGTCGATGTCGGGGCTGAATCGATCAGACAACAGCTTCCGTACCCAAGGACCTCGTCGGTCAGTAGCTTCTCGCAGCCCTGGGGCCTGGGGCATTAGACACGCTCCTACATATCGGATACCCATCGCACGGATTACACCTGGAACGGGCCATCATTGTGCACGCGAAGGAGCCCGATCACGTCGATTGTGCGCCTCATTCCGGATTTCCCAACTCAGGCGCACGATCTGAGTTCCCCGTCTCACCTACCGGCATCCAACGAGGCTCCGAGTCCGGGTTGAACTCATACTTACCACATTCCGTGGTGGAGTCGCCTGAGGAGACGCCAAAACACAACACAAGGTCAGATTCGATGAAACGTGGCTTGATCGCCGCGCTGGTTGCCTATGTTATGAGAAAGGAAATGAACGCCGCGGTTCTCGTCCAGGTGGGCGATTGCAATGACGGAATCCCTTCCTCTTCGCATCTCGTCATCCCGATGCGCGATAGCTGGAAAAACTTTGAAGAAGAAGCTCGATTGGCAGGTCCCTGGCTCGGCGGGGAGTCTGGGACCTGGAAAAGGTCTGAAGAATGTTTTACAGAGTATTCACTGCATTGTGCTCCACGGACGTGTTGAGTATGCTGTCTGAGAGCGAGATCCCAACCTGAACCTCAGGAGCATGGTGGGCCATTATCACCATTCCACCCCTTGCGTATGAACATGGATCGCGGTATACTCAAGTTCCCCGTCGTTGCGTAACGCCTCCACTGTGTTTATCACCCTTACCAGCCACTGTCACTTGTTCAATACTTCTTGTCTAATATTTCGACGATCGATTAGGTTCCCGGGACCCGCGTGCTACCGCTCATTCTTGCTCGCGGAGCTAAAAGCCGTGCGTGACAAGAAGTCTAGAATTGAATGTGTTGCCACAGTGAACCTCTTGCCTGAGGCATCTATATCCCAAAAATATCTCAATTTGTTGCTACAATGAGCCACCATTTGCGTGCGCAGTGCTCCGGCCCTTTGAGATCGGATGATGTCGATGATAAGTATAGCAAGTTCGCCGTTCTCTATTGAATACTAGCGATCGACGCTACATGTACAGTAGTATTCGTAACTGTACGTACGTATCAGATAACATTGCATCCCGTTCCCAAAGGCCTAGTCTCGAGCGCGGGAGTCCATTTCCGCCCCACTGGCACCGGCCATCTTACAGAATATAAGGTTCATCATTTACATACATTTATATAGAACGCGGGTGTAATTCTTCGGAGAGGCACCAAGAAAGGATAGACAGAGTCTGATCGCTCGATTGTGAGTTGTTGGTTGGAGGGCGGTGAGATCCGCAATCAAGCTAGGGTCAACCGACGAGCCCGTACTCCGGCTCTGGGGAAAAAGTATTTGTGGCGTGGTCTGGATTTGCGATGGTGACGACAGTGCGAGACTTCAGATATTTTGAGGCGCCACGGAGAGCGCTTAGTCGGAAACGACAGTGTGAGAGTTCGCATGCCTGGAAGCGCCACAACGTATGACATGGAGCTGTGGAAGCGAAACTTAACTCGAAAAGCTCGGGTAAGTACGTCTGCGGCATTGAGAATTTGCTCCGAGTGAAGAACCAGTTCCCAGGCCTGTGAGCATCGTATCGTGATCATAAGTTATGAAACCGGTGACTTCCAAGCCATTGGCTTATCTCTAGCTTACTACACTTTACACGTCTCGAATACATCCATAACATACTCTCCCATGAGCCGATGTGTCACCTTCGACGGATGCCTAGACAAAAGTAAAGGTATCGACGTCAGCGCTGGTCGGTGAGTGAAGATAGTTTGAGCATACCCGCCAAACCACGAGAAATAATGGTCCGGGTCCGTACACCACCCATACTGGTTGCAGTCCTCCGTACACTCTGTACAAGCATTCGTACTAATGAAGCCAAAGCTCTCGTACCCCTCCGCTCCGTTGTTGAGCACCGCGTCCCAGATGTTGCTAAAATCTACATAAGCGAACTTGAGGTGCTTAGGCCCCAGATGAAAGTCCGCCAAGCCATCGTAGATGGTCTGCTTCCACGCCTCGCCGGAGGGGGTGTGCGCGCCACGACCGTATACGTCAAGGACAAGGAAGGAGCGGCCATTCGTGGGTGGGGAAGAGAGAATGCGAATCTGATCGAGAACGACGTGGGAGGCGTTCTGCATGTGGTCGCCGTCGACTGTCCAATCATCAGTCGTTTGAGCCTCGTAATTCAGGAAGAGACAGATGGATGGAGGTAAAGAACCTACTCATGGATGCTAACCAGTCACTGTCGTTATGATTGTCAGTCAGAACGGAAGCGTAAGAGTAGGGAGCCAAAGCTGACTGACTTGATACCGAAGAAGATACTGTACAGCGTGGTTTCTGGATCGAGTCGATGTGATTGACCCAAGAATATGTTCACTGTCGAGAGGTTACGCCATCAGACAACAGCAATCACAGCTTTTCTGCTAGGTATATAGACCTACTCTGTCCCAGAAAATCAACCTGACGAGGGTTACTCGGCCACAGTGCCAGGTCTGTGCACGCGGCCCATTGCTTTGATGGTCGGTCAGAAGGGCGGTCACACGACAAGAGAGACAGGAACGACTAAAATTAAAAAAGGGATACTACGTAGTGGCCAGGTGCGACCACCTAGCACTACACACAGAAAAGATTTGCTCACCGCATAGTCCATGATTTCCGCGCCCGTCGTGTTCGCTAAGTCTTCCGCCCAGACTGGCCCGTTAGTGGACCGCAGCCCTGCAAAAGCATCGGGAGGGATCACGATGGCTGGGAGGAGTGTAGTGCCGTTGTCAATTCCTCCATCGGTGAAGGAGTCCTGAGAGAATATGACAGTCAGTGACGAAAAGAAGAAGCATGGCTCCAAAGAATTTCTTACCCCGAAAGATACGATGGTCTTGAAAGTGCTGGGGTCAACACCCGCGTTCAGATCGCTGACAGTTCCATGTAGGGTTCCGCAGTTCGGAGATACTGCGAGATGGACTGGAGGCTCGTCTTGCCTGAAGTTTACATGGACCGCGCTAGATAGACCAAGGAGAGAGACGAGCAAGGAGAAGAGCTTCTTCATGAAGGACAGAAATATCGCAGAGACAGAGGGGAAGTCGTCTCCCATTGAGAGCCTTATATTAGCCATGTTCTCAAAGAACAGTGACCCCTCAGCCGTCGACGTGAGGTCAGTCATGGGGATGAGAAGAGCGTTGGGCGGCGGCCCCTTGTGGCCGTCAAGTGAGCCAGAAGACCCAACGATTTAGTCGATCTCGGACCTGCTAGCAAGTTGAAGTAACTTGGAAGCAAGATAGATCACGAGGTGATGCTGGAACAGGTGCTGAAAAGTCAGGGGCCTCGTGGACCGCCTTATGTTCTTTGGTTGAGTTCTCGCAAAAACTGTCTGCAGTTTTGGTAAGGTGCACAAAACTTGAGATTTGAAGGGTACCTGGGAAGGCTCCCCTGAAAAGCCCCAGAGCCGAGTTGACAGTGAACTCGAAGGACTTGACGGAAAGAGACAGACACGGAGATTTCGGCAGTCATTGATCCGAACCTTGCCGTCGCTTGCTTCCCAACGTCATTGATGGCTTCATGTCCTTAGCTCTCTCAAGGCAACTTTGCCAGCTAATACGGTCCTACTCAACCCGTGTTCGTGCCTCTGGTCGTGGACAAAATCTGACAGACCGCTATGTCCGCCTCGAAAACTCTCTTCGCCAAAAGCAGGCTCTCAAGGCGGATATAGACGTCCTGGTATCGTCTGAGCAGAATTATGCGCCTCCACAAGCGGCGCACATGACGCCGAAGAGGGCGGTCAATTCGTTTAAGGGAATAGTGATTCCTGAAAAACCGCGACCGCCAGAATCCGACGGTACGTGGACCGGTTTGGTATTGACTGACTTTGCATCTGACTCTGTTTAGAATGCTGCATGTCTGGATGTGCCATCTGTATCTATGACCTCTACGAAGAGTCGATGGCTGCCTACAAAGAGAAAGTGACCAGCATCCGCTCCCAGCTTATCAACATGGGTGTGGCCCAGTCCGAATGGCCCGATAGTATAGGCGGAAAAGAGGACCAAGCAGTGAAGAAACCGAATGTAACGTTGAGCGTCTTTGAAGAGATGGAAAGGGCGCTCAGAACAAAGCAAGATTCTCGTCAGTTCGTGCATTCCCTCTGTTGATGAGTAATCGAGTCGAAGACTGATAGTTCCATAGACAAATATGAATATAGGCGCCCAGCCGCATCACTGCCGTCGTCTACTCTGAAGAGTAATCTTAGAGACATCAAAGAGGGTATACGGTGGATCCTTTTCAGCGACCGCTAGAACTACGCGACTCGAGCCAGTATCTACAACGACTATCGGCGCAAATCGAATGCCAGCACTCGGTGTAACATCCATTCCAAGGTTCTTATGACCCAATTCCGTCTGAACCCATCTCCGCTTGTCCCCACTTCATTTCATTTCCCGAAAAAACCGCTCTCATTCCACATCATTCCGTCGCGCGCTCAATCTTTCACCAGATCAAAGCGCATCCTCAACGATCGGAGCTTTCCATTTCCCGCCAGCCGCGCGTACTTCATACGCTATTCGCCGACCTCCATGCTTCTGGTTCACCTCCTCCTCATGTCCTTTTCCTCCCCGAGGTCTAATATGAAGTAAATGACGCGAAAATCTCGCTCTAGACACGCACCGCGTCTGGATGTATTTTCCAAGACGTAAGTTTATATTATGGGTCGCCAAGTGCACTTTTATTCCGATCGTGCCGCGTCAGTCAGGGTGATGCCGCGCCGTTCTAAATTGACGCGTGAGGCAAGTCGGTATATGATCCCGTCCTCCTTGCCGTCCTCTGTTGATACTATAGTCTTGAACCAACAGTACATTCAAAACAAGACGTCATGGATACTTGAAGTATATGATCTGGAGGGTGGCCTTGAAGTTACATTAGTATGGGAGGTGAGTAGGGTCATCATGCTGCTGTAAGAAGAATCACTGTAGCACAGGTCAAGACCGAGCTCAAGTACATATACATACAACCGCGTTCGTCAGCAACGTCCTCGGGGTGTTGACACCCGCGGGTGCCACCACACGTTGCCGACATCAACTCGTACCTGAAGGCGCAAGTGTAGACCCTACCGTAGGCATTGATTGTAATCTTTTGAGAACCAGGAAGGCATTCTCGTGTAAATGAGCTCAGGAGACCTCACACACTCCTTGCACGCGCGGCAGTGGTGGTGCTAACTTCAATTATGGATGCAAAAGGTGTGGGTGAGACCGTGACGGGCAGGTCCACAGTAGCCTACCGATACTCACTAACATAGTACAAGCATTGTACAAATGACCTCTGAGAAAGTTAGAAATCGAAGATATAGCCTAGAGTTAGTCGCGGTCATATACGCGGAGGTCACTCGCAGGTACGCGGGTGATCGGAATAAGAGTGCACTTGATGACCCATATAAGTTGGATTTCCAGACTTTGACGCGCAGGACTCACTCGCCAGCACCAGCTCCGTCCCTAGGTCTCATTTCCGCGTCCTCGTTGCGTGCGTGTTCTTTACGATGTCAATAACTCCGTCTTGTGTTATTCCATATGCAGTAGCTACCGTCCTCGTCGAAATCTAGTTCTTCGCGTAAACTGGGGTACTTGGGATTAATCTGCCTGTAGTGTTCAATCTCATGAACCTGGTGGGGACATTGGATGCAGTAAACGACCCTGGTGCAGATCGACTCGCGTAAAGTGATTCCAGAAAGACTGCTGCTCACAATCTTCGCAGGGATGAAAGGAAAATGATGATACACTTAACACTAGTACCAACTCCGCCTGCGACCTCACACGGGACACGGGCACTGGACATACTGGACAGGTCGAATGTCAGATGAGCATTTGAAGGGCCAGTAAACTCTGACAGATTGAATATAGAATTACCGTAAACATCGGTCTTGTAAAAAATGTAGTAACAGCGAACACCGTAGCCACACGGACCGTAGCCGCGCAGCCATACCTACGTCATTTCGTTACCTGTGGGATTCGTACAAGCTATAATAAGGTACTTGATTTACTGGGACATCGTGATTATCGGTCAGAACTAAGTTCGATGACAATCGTCTCGAAGCTGTAATCACGCTACAGTATTATTATACCATATGGAGTCGTAGCAACATTTCCACACCGCGTTTCGTACTCTCAAAGCGAATGGTAGCGCCCTTAGGCCCAGACCACCAGCTCCATAGAGCAGATTGCTTCTCAAAAATCCTCTTCCCGTACTATGACGTCGTCGCGTAACTCGCGAACGGCGAATGCCGATAGTCTGCTACGCGTTGCGGGCTGTTTCATTTAGGGAGGACCCGTTCAGGCGTAGGAGCAAGCCCTGAGCGCTGAACCATCACCAATGGGCTCGTAAATACTGACCACTGCCTCGACCTCTGGGCTCGAAGAAGGTCCCATATCTCAGCTTCTGCATAGTGTACACCTTACCAGCTGGTTATTCCTGCGGTATTACGGACTACAGGTTGTGGCTGGAAACTGCGAATGATACCACGCCCTTTCGGTGGCTATCAATACTTGAAATCCGTTCCGTGTCCGTTCCATAAGTACCGATTCTCGAATAATTGAGCGTCCCTGATAGTAATTAAAACAAAAGAGTTATTTATAGAGGGCAAGCTGTATGGCAGGTTAGACCAGGACGCCACACGGAAACCATCCAGCATGGTGCGAAAAGTCAGGGAGCGGCAAACGAGGTTCCAGATGGACATCCCTGTATGAACGCCCTGTCAAAACACTGGCATGAGGCTGCAGATTTCTCCAACCCTATCATGTCGACAGCGGCCTGGTAGGCGTATGACTATTGTCTCATTCTATTCTATGAATGACTGAGATCATCGGTTCAAAGAAGGCCACGATTCAGGTAGCAAGACGAAATCAACATGGCCGCCTTAGCATAATTGTATAAGTAACAATAAACAACCGCCCTCGTTTGCATCCTAATCAATGTCGGCGGCCAAATCCCCTTCTTCGTCTGAGCTTTGCGCCGCCTGAGCCTGCGGGACACCCCATATGCCACGTACGACCCAGTTGCTGAGCGCACGAAAGGGCTGCACATGAAACAAATGAGCAACAAAACATCCCAAACCGAGAGTCCACTTACAGCAGCGAGGGCAGTGCGACTTTCCTCGTCCTCGTCCTCGTCATCTTCATCATCATCTTCATCTTCAGCCTCCGGCTCCTCTTCCGACTCCTCCCACTCAGCTGGTGCCACAACAGCCTCCCCACCCGGCATCTCCCCCCTCACACCCTCTTCCACATCCATCTCCATCATCGCCGCCTCCAACCCCTCCATGAGATCTGCTGGCATGTTCTGCAGCCCTTGAATCATCTCCAGAATGCCTCCAGGGAACATCGCAGCAACCCGCGGATGCGCGTACAGCGCCTCAAACTGCGCCCGCGCCGCCGCATCGGGTATCATCATCGCCAATTGCCGCTCTACCTGCCGACGCGATATCGTCGGAAGCTCGACGCCCTCGAAGAACGCCGCGTCGTACGATGTGGTGGCGGTGGGCGGAGGGAGCGGGTCGCAGTCGAGCGACTTTTGGGCGAGTATCATGCGCGGTATGTATTGGAAGAGGGTGCGGTATTCGAGCACCATAATGTGTCGGTAGGCAGCGTACCGGAGCTTTTCCTGGTGGTAGATCTTGACGAAGGCTTCCCGTGTCTCGTTGTAAGCTAGCGAAGCCGGAGGGTTCGTGAAGTTCTTAGTGATTATGTCTCCAAACCACGCGGCGTGGTCTTTCCAAACCGGCAGCGAACGCTGGACGTAGAGATGGGAGAGCAGATGCATGACTGCAAGAGGCTCTGATATGCCACTGCTTGAACGTCAGTAAGACATTTGAGATGATACGATGGGAGAACGGACCTCGCATCTGTCTGAATCCTAAAATGCACATGAGACCGAAGAGTCGTGGGCAGAACCACGTCAAGCTTATCCGCAAGGACGGGCACGACAGAAGGGAAAGCGGTCGCAGCCTCCACCAACGCGGCGGCAGCTTCATCGGCCTTGTTATTGACCTTGAGCGCTAAAGCTCGCGCAAACATCCAACCAGGCAGTACACTCGGATTCAGGCGCTTCGGATTGTCCTTCCACTCCGAAAAGAGCTTATACATGCTCAAAAACCAATCCGTCATGCCAGCCCTAAGCACCAGATAATCCAAGTGAAACAGAGCGCCATGTGGGTCGCCCCATGGATCCAGAGAGTACAAAAGGCGCGCAAACTCGAATGCTGTGCGCAGACAGCCGCGTCGCTGGAGATCTGCTGCTTGGCGATGGACTGCCATAAAGAACACCCTATTCTCTATACGATCAAAGTCCAGTCGGTTGAGACCTGTGGCAAAAGTAAAGGCGCCAACAAAGGCGCGTTCGTATGCAAACAGGGCTCGATCCGTGAAATCCACTGCTTGCGCATGCTCTTCGCGATGGTTGAAGACTTGAGCCATCTGGAGCAGTGTATCAGCGTGCCAAGGACTATTCCTGCACATATCGAACAGGCCCTGTGGGTCGCCGGTCTGCACTGTCCGCAAGAAAATCTGAGTCAGGCCCTTGTACTTCTTGCCGTACTCGACGGTCCACCATTTTTCTCCACGAACAGCATTGACAGACAATCGCTCGGATTTCTCCGCAGCCTCGTCATCTGTTATCGGCCGCACACTGAGGCCTTCCCGCATACGGGCTGGCGCCCAGGTCGGTTTGGGATTGGTAAGATTGGATCGGGTGACGGCTGTGGTCGTGCGTCGCGATGAGGATGGGGACGCGCCTGAAGTTTCGGCCTTGCTGGCTGCAACGACTTTGGATCCGAAGAATTTTCGCATTTCTGCTTCGGCGTCGAGGTGAGATAGGGAGACGGAGAGGAGGGAAGCAAGCGAATCGCTGAGGGATTGGGATACAATGGCCTCGGAGACTGGTGCCCGTCCATATCTTAGATAGAAATCAGTGGTCAGCTATTGTAATCCTTGGTTGTTACACACTTCGAGGCAAGCTCGGCTAGCGCCTCGTCGAGCTCATCGTTATCAGCCTTGCGCGCCTTTGCTTTCGCCCTCTTTGCCGCCTTCTTCTCGTTCACTTTGGGCGTTGCAACCTTGACGGTGGGTGTACTGGCCCGTGGAGTTTCAACAACTGGCGTTGCGGCCTTTTTCTTCTTTTTCTTGGACTGATTGCGAAATGAATCAGTCGGTTCCGAGGCAGCTACAAGCCATACCTTCTTCGCCTTAGGCTTGTCGTCTACATTATCATCTTCGCTGTCACCAGCATCGTCATCTGCGGGATCAAAGAGCTGATTCAGGGCTTTAGCAGGCGAAAGAGGGCCTCGGAGGGACGTACCGCCGCAAAACCGGTAGGTTTGGAGGTGCTCGCTGCTGGTTGCGCTACTGGCTCATCGTCGACGGAGACTGTATCGACAGTTTTGAGAGCCTCAAGTTCCTCCAATTCGCGTTGCTGACGCTTGTTCAATCGTGGCGGCATCGACTAGTTGGCGGAACGGAATGAGGAAGAGGTGATCGCCGAATCGGGAAACAGTAGGAGTTCCTGCCAAATAAGCCAAGCACAGAGCACAGCTTTTCATCTAAACCTGCATCTTTGTACAGTATTTCAAATTTCAGTTCGTAAGTCAAGTTACTATGAAAGTCTACTTACTTATCACACGCCCACAGCCGTACTTTCAGGCATTCTAGTGAGCTTTCCGGCATCTGCGTAATGCTATCTGCTCCTAGTGCAAAAGTCACTTAATCTCACAACTCATGCATCTGACATCATGCATCATGACTGAAGTTCACTGGAGCCCCGCCATCCATCCTCAGATTCCGACATGGGTTTGGGTAGAGGACAAGAGACGGGGGCCGAGAGCTGTACACCATTCACTTACATAGCTTGGGCTGCCTGGACCATTGACATATTTTCGCTCGGGGAGCTGGCACAGTTGTGGCCAGCTAAAGGTGACCAGGAATACAGGGCAAGATGTTTGACGGTCTTAATTTTGGTCTTCCCGATAGAGACAGCTGAATTCGTCTCGTGACCTTCCCTGGTATAGGCGACTTGAACAGTGGATACCGTAGATTCGATACATTGCCAGCTTGCTATAGCATCAGATCAAGTTGTACCGAAATCATTGTTATAGCCGTAGCGCACCGCCGCGCTACCTCCCCAAAGGCATGTATTGCGCGTCCGCGCTGCAGGCAGCCTTTATGCATGCCCAATCCGTGCTATGCGGTGCCTGGCTGTCACCACGGTGCCGCGTGAATCCTCGTTCGTCGGAATACACGTTGCGCTTCGCGTCGGAATCGGTACGCTTCTATGCGCCTTGTGGCGGGCTGAGTGCCATGCCGTCGGAGGCTCAACTTCTCTTTGATGGCTTCGGCAGCACGGCACGATGGATCACTTTCCTTCGCCACACTGATACGCTGTCTCATTGCTTTCTCCTTATAGGCCACAAACATCGTAGTTGTGTCAAGCTAACCCTCCGTCTCAAATCATCAACTCTGCCCAACGGCACTGGCACTGTTACAGTGGTACTTACTGTAGTTTCAATTTTCGTACGAGAGTAAATGTTCCCCAGAGGATCCATATTGAAAGAGTTCAAAACTCTCTTGATTCATTGCTTGAGCTCAGCCAATCCACATACTTCTGCAATCACTGAATCCAAGGACGGGGACGACGACCAGACAGCATGAGTTTCGTCAGAGAATAAATGCCGTCGTCAGAGAGTAAATGCCGTCGTCCGAGAGTAAATGACGTCGTCCGAGAATAAATGCCGCTACGACAAAAGTTGCTATCGTGCGGCGGATACGTACTCGTCTGACCCTCAATTTCAGTATTAGATGCCGTCCAAGCACTTAGAGTGGCCTGATATAGTGTTTCTGAATGATATTGGGCAGGATAAATTCTAGCCTTTCGTCCGAGATTAATTGTTTTTCGTCATACAAAAATTGACGACAAGTCCTTTCATTGACGGTGCTGTCACCGTATCCGCTTACTTGGACTGAGATCAGCAGGTATGAGATTATCAGAGTAGATGGACAGTAATTATTGTTGTCAGAGTCCCAAGACGGTCTTGAATTTACTCGCTCTGTCTCAAAAGATCACGACTAGTGTTAGCTCATGTACGCGGTATTGACCCTTGGATTGCGGTAGTGGGTGTCCTCCCGGAGAAAATTCGGATGTGTCCCAATGACTTCCCCGATGCATCTCAAGTCGTTATAGCCTGCTGAGAGATTACACATTGTATCTGGTGAGTGTGCAAGCCAATGTCTCTCACTTGTGACATAGGATCGGCGGTCGGACCGGACACTCCGTTCCCAATGTCAGCTATGAAACGAGCGGATTTGAGCCCGCTACCATGTCCTGGTCCCCTGTGACTGACTTTGGATTCAACGTGTACTTATTTTACTTGCTTGATGCCTCAATTCGGCTCATTTCCGGCTCAGGATGTGAGCAGAAAACCAAATATATTGTGTAAATCATAACTCGAGCGTTACAAAGATCAACGGTCCAGAGCACCCGCGGAATGTTGCCGCCGAGGAGTGTTCAACTGTAAAGAACAGGAATAAGTAAAAACGGCTGCCTTGGGCAGCATGGACGGAGAACAAAGACAGGAAGCACTGACCATATCGAGTATCCCCAGAGCCAAGTCCGCTACGCTGAAGAAGCCATATCCTTGACTTGATGTGAAGCAACACTGTAGAGTCCGTCAGACGGTACCGCGACATGTTCCGATGTATGTACAGCTTGAAGGTAGAGGATGGAGATCAGCGTGAGCAGAGAGGAGGCTCGTCAGGAAGCAGAGGGCATGAGGAGGCCAAATCGCAACAGTGGCTCATCAGGAGGCAGCAACAGCGAATGACACAAGTAAATAGGGAGAGAACACTCACCATATTGACCCCCTTCGACGCCGGCCGCGCTGACCCTCCGACGCAGAGGTTAGCGATGGCCGACGCGACAGCATGGCTGGCTGGTGAGGATCGTCGAGATTGTCGATCAACGGCATTCTCGTCGAGAACTCTTGCTGCCTGTCATTGTCGTTCTTGGCTGGTCCTTGCGAGTGGTCGTCGTCGTCACTGTAGTGGTGGTTGGAAGACAAGAACGGGAGTCGCTTCGAAACGGCATCGTGGGCATCAGTCAACCGAGTTGCCGGTTCGGCTGCACGCTTCGCTCCCGACGCGACAGCCAAATCCCGCCATCAAGTTCAAAAGCGGGACACGAGGCGCCTCGTGTTGCCGAGAAGCCTTATAAGTTCTCGACAGAGTGACAGGTTGCTTCTCTCGGTGGCTGGGTTGGACACCGTGAGCGGCTTAAAACAAAATCTTACCTTTGTTATTCCAGTGCGTTAGAGACTTGAAATTGTCTGAAAACTATCATGAGATGAGCATTGTAGCAGAAGAGTTTGGAGGACCATCGGGTACAGAGAATGCAGCCACAATCGGTGGACGCGACTACCCGCGTCTCGGTTCACGGGCACGCCAATTGCAACAGGACATGTATGACCAGTCCTTGCTATAGCCAATCAGGAAGTACAACTCCTTCTGAGGCTATAGCCGCAGGTCATACATGACATGCCCAGCATCTGGTGACTTGAAGTCTTGAACTTGAAGGCTTACAATCTCCCTTATTTCGGGGTGAAACGATCAAATAAATCGACTGTCGCGAAAGGACAACGATAGACGCGACAAGGAGAAGTTTTTGAACATTGCAACGGCAGAACTAGACAATGGCGACCGATAGACCTTTATCAGTGGGCGAGCAGTTGTCGGGTCCCTCTTTCCTCGGCCTCCAAAACGTCATGACGTCCTACAAATCAGATCAGTATTGGTTGCCTTCAGATAGATGGGAAGTCTCTAACCCTTTGCGTTCCAAACACGAGGACATACGATACCGGTGCCAAGCTGACGAGGATGTTTGGCACGCCGTATGCTTTACCGAAGTTGGTGCCCGACGCCACTACCACGTTGATTCTGAATTATCGTGAGGGTCAAAGTCAGCTATCTTGTACTGGAGTCCTTACGCTACGGCCAACAAACTGAAAAACATGAACACCGAGAGGCGAATCATCTTAGCCATATTCTCCCGCCTGTACCGGTAGACCGAGCCACCGACCACATAGCAAAGAACAAGCGTCGGAACCATGAGGATGGTACAGTAAACGATGACGGCTCGAGATCTACCGGCCCCGGAGTGAGATTACAATTGTAGATGCTTGTTGAAAACCTACGCTCCAAGACCGGTGTTCTTGCAAGTCATCTTGGACGGGTCAAGGACGATCAAGGAAGGATCATTGTACCCCTTCTGTCATACAACGCGTCTCGTGAGAAGAAATATATTGTGCCAAGTGACACACCTACCACGAACTGAGCAACGAGAATGATCATTGGGAAAAGGTACGGTGCGAATGATAGCTTCGTCGTTTTAGTCGGACGCCCGTTCCCGAGGAGCTGATGTAGGTACTCACCGTGGCATCCCAATAGAGCGGTGTGATGGCGTTCTTTCGCGGACGATTGATCTCGAACCATAACTGTACGTATGAAACCTTTATCAATCGACTCGGATCGCATGGTGTTCATGCCCACAACTTACGTGAGCCATGAACGCAAGGGTCGTTCCAGCCGTCCTGACAACCCGAGTTCAGCGCTGGCAACGCCTACGTCTCGCGATAACAAGCTCACAGAGACTCTGCCCCGGGCATGGCCGACGCCTGTACCAGACAAACGCCGGAATTGGGCTTGTCCTTGTACAGCTGCCCGGACGTAAATCTACAGGTGTGCAAATCAGCATCATGATCTCGTCGACAAGCAGACTCTGGCTTGCAGCAGAGCAGCCGAGAAACACGCAAGGACCCAGCTAAAGTTGAGGTTCAACCATGGGAGCGTGCGGGTCACTCTGCCGGAAAGGACTAGCACGAGGAGGATGGAGGAGCCAATGAAGGCGAAGACGTGCATCGAAATGTAGAGTCGAACGAGATCATCTGGAGGAGACCGAGAGGGGAGCTCGTCAGTGTCAAAATAGAGCGGATCATAGCAAAGCATGTAACTGCAGTACGAACCTTGTGCCATTCGAAGAAGAAAAAAACGAAGACCTGCTCCGCAGGTGAAAGGAGGGTGGAAGAAAGGAAGCCCGTAGTCTCTGTTCGTGTTCCAGATATGAACAGCTCCTTGGGAACTTTGCGAGTATCACCGCCCGAATCAATGGAGGGCGTATCAGCACTGTCTCAGCGGACGTTGCGTGGCGTATGTGATCAGTGATCTAGTCTCATGGCGCTGATGAGCTGATGGTGTTTCAAGATAAGGCTTCGCGATGACAAGTCTGTGAGGCTGCTCGAAGTTCAAGATGTACCGCGTTGACAATGACTACCCAAACGTGCCTGATGAGTTCAATGACCATCGAGTCCTGAAAGATATCAACAAGCTAAGTGATAACGTCAAGGAAAAATCAAAGGCCACACCAAGTATGACCCCGTCATGGGCTCTGCATCCACTCATTCCGTAAACTTTGCAACACTTGAATTCGCCGCGCTATAGGATAACAACATGTGAAGAAGAAGAAAGCAAAGCAAGATACAGAAGGTCCTATACAATTTCCCCATGTCATGGCTCCTTCAAGTGCCCAACCCCAACCGCCTGCGAATACGGTGGCGGGTCCACCTCCATCGGGCTCTCCGAATCTGGCGGGCGGCTCATCGAGGGGATCATGTTCATGTTCATGCTCACATCCCCGTCAGCGTCAACGTCAGCCTCGCCTTCTGCTTCTCCCTCTATGTCAGAGTCACTGTCGGAGTCGTCGTCCCCTTCGCCTTCCCCTTCAGCAGCCGTGCGGTCGTCCACCTCAGCCGCCAGGCCCGCGACGATAGACTCGGTCGAGGGCAGCGCCGCCCCGGTCGACGGTCCCGCCTCCGCCTCCTTCGAGCTGGAGCTCTTCTTCAACTGCCCAGCCTTCTCCAACTTCCTCAATACCTTCGCTATATACTCCTTGGAAAACTTCTTGATCTTGGCAATCTTCTCCTCCGAAAGTGCATCCAGCCTTCCCTCCTTGTAAGACGCTGATTTTTTCTCCTTCTCAGCGATGACCTGTGTGAGCTACGAGATATTGGCCTCAGCAAAGTTCCTGTCGATGATGATAGAAACTGGTATACCTCTTTGGCATGCTTCTTGAAGGTATCATGCTCTAGCTGATGCGCATACTTGGACATGCTCTTGACCACGACCGCACCAACCAGCTTCAACAGCCTCTTCTCCTTGTTCGCATCCTTCTCCGCCGAGTCGCGATGCTGCTTCTTCCGACTGCTGCTCCCATGTCGATGCTCTTTACCCTTGTCTCGCTCTTTCTCTTTCCTCTCCTTCTTCTTCTTCTCCTTCGCCTCCTTCTTCGCCTCCAGCTTCTCCGCCTCCAACCGCTGGGCCTCCACCCGAGCCTCCTCCGCCGCCGTTGCCTTATTCCTAGCCTCCTCAATGATAAGGTTGACCTTGGACGCCGACCTCTGCATCATTCTTTCGTATTCCGACTTCTCCCGCTCGAAGTTAATCGGTTGTGGCCGTGGTGGTGGTGGTGGTCGCCACACCGTTGTCTGGGGTTGCAAAACCATAGGACTGCGGAAGCTGTGGGCCGTGTCCGGGCCAATCAAGAACGAGGAGACCATAGAGCGTGGTCTCTTGGGAGGCGCAGAGGAAGGTTTCTTGTAAGGAAGCCTGGTGACGAGAGAGTTGTCGAAATCAGACTCATAGCGGATCCGCTTGTTCTCCGGCGGAGGTGACTCCTCCTTGTAACCATAGAGGTCTTCGACGTCCACGTTTATGACCACTGCTTCGGCAGTAATTTCCTGTTCAACGTTCCTCTCAGCGGATTTGACGCGGAGCCAGAGCTGATAGCGTACCTCGACTGTTCGCTTTGGTATCCGATAGCCGACAAGCAACGTAGCCCAGTGCTCTTTCAGCTAGTTGAGTAAGACGGCATTAGTACTTGGGAAGGTTGATGGAACGATCGATGTCTACCTTGACAGCCAACTCCTTGACAGCCTCGTCGGTAGACTCGACACATTTGTCCAGTTCCACCTCGATTTGGGAATCCTCAATCTTGTTCCTTTGCTGGAACGGCCAGGTAATTAGACATTGCAGTGTCTGTCAGAAAATTAGACGTGCCACTGGAGAGGCAAAAGCTTCGTACCAGTAAGAGAAGATCAGCATTATCAGTATTATCCTCGAGAATATTCTTCATGAGCGACAGTCCACGAAGTCGCATGATTTGCCGTAAAACAACCGGGTCTTCGGTGATCTAGATAATATTTGAGTGATTGAAAGAGCGGTATAATGACGTTGTAGTATACCTTGATGCGATTGAGTAGGCGTTCAACCACCTTGGGAGTGCTACTTTGACGAAGAGCTTGGATGACCTTGGGAGCCTCCTTAAGAACAATATCGTGCATCTTGGCCTGAGCAGATGTAAGAGCGAGTTGCTCTGAGTGAACGTTACGTACAGTGACATCGACATCGTCGAGCTTCTTGCTTTTCCTCTTTTTCGAGGACTTGAACTCTGCGCGTTCGTCCTCATCAAGACCGAGGGCTGCAGATGGGATATGGTCAGCGCTGATGACGAGGAGGTAGACGAGTACGTACCATCGAGCATGTCATCGCTGATGGTCTGTGTCTTTCCTCCAATGAAGCCAACGCACATCGGTTCTCCACAATGACAGACTTGTGCATCGTGTCCGTACCGATCGACGTTGTAGTCGAATGTCAACTCCTCGTACTGCTGGATATCTCGCTTGGCGAAGATGCCCATGCGCACCTGCTTCCCAATGGTCCATTTCCCGACATAACAGTTCGGGTTGCAGCTGTGGTTGGCAAAACGGCCGATACCGCCGTTCTTGGTTGCATCAATGAATTCGTCCTTCTGCAGCATCATGAAATAAAAATGCTTGATGCCCTCGTCCGCGTACTCCTTCATGCGTCTCTTGAACTTTTTGTCGTCCACGACATCGCCAATGTACTCGTATATGAAGTCGTCCCTAGAATGGCTGATGAATCCCAGGTGCACTGCCCTAGGGTGCGCAAAACACACCTGTCGATGGATGCCTCTGCGCGCAGCCCGAAACCCTTCTTTTCGGTCTTGACGACGTCGATGTTGGCGTACTGCCGCTTCTGGAAGCTGCGAGAGGCGATTGGTAAGGGTGGGTGAGACAATGGGGCAGTGGCTGGGGGCTGACCGTTGGTTCCTACAGAAGTCCTTGCAGCGACACTCGCCGGGTAGGCACTCTACCTGCGTGAGACGGTTGATGCAGTCGGAGTTGTGCCCGCAGGCAGTGTCGGGGTGATCCCTGCCTGTTTGTCGAGTGAGACCCACCGCGCGGTAAGAAAATACAAGGGACGCACCTGGCTTGAATGTACAATCGCAGTTCATGCTCTCCAACGTCTCCCTAGACAACCCCATCCTCTGTGACTGGTACCAGTTGGCGGGTATCTGCCGGAACGTGCTGAGCGCCTCGTCGCGGGCGACGGGCAGGTCGCCGATGAGCTGTACGGGCAACGGCGCCTTTTTCTTCTTCTTCGACGGGCCGGCCTTAGTCGGCGGTGGCGTAGGGCTGTTGGACGACGTCGGTGTCTCGGTTGGGCTCGCCATGGACTCGGCCGTCGAAGGGGGCGGTTCAGTCATCGTGGTCGGCGTTGACACTCGTGATGGTGACTCGCTAACGGATGCCACCTTCTCGTCATCGCCGTCAACGAGCGCGACTGGGCTCGCCGACGGCGGCGGCATGAGCACGTCGTCGTCGTTGTCGAACAAACTCATGATGGCCGCGCTTGGTTTTGCTAATAAGGATAATGATAAAGATGTTTTCGCCGCGTCAAAGTGCCTCCAGATGAAAGTGAAGCTTTAAGCACGTTTTGAGGTGAGTTTGAAGCTCGATGAGGCAGCGATTGACTCACATGAATGTTTTGTGGACGCCGTCACTGATGAGGCTCAATCTGGTCCAATTTAGCTGCCTTTGTCACGGCTCAGGGTGTGCAAAAAAGTGCCCGTAAAGCCAGTTTAGATATCCCAATAGTAATGGGGGAGAGCAACGGGATGTGAGGGTTCAGTAGAAGATGGTCATGGTACGAAGTCAAGTCGTGGACCCGCTGGCACCCACAAATTGTGACGCCCATCACCCAAATCCGTCACTTCGACTCTCTCTCTGTCTGTTGTAAAATTCCAGCTTGGTCTTTAGCCGAAGTTTATGCATGTAGGAGTTCTATATATAACGCATCTACTGGTCCAGCAAAATGGAGGTACCACCTCGCATAAGGGATTCACAAATGGCTTACCAGAGGGAACAACATCCAAATCGTACATCAAGAGAACCTTACGCATTTATGTCTCTGAAACCGCCTCCCAAACACATTGTAATTATCGGCCGAAGCACTAGAATGTGCCCATGTTCTGTAGCTCCCTTGGCGAGAGTTGGCAACGTTGAGGCATAGTCTCGGGGATTGAGGTACTGACTCCAAGCTCTGGGCCGGCGACGGGGAACTTGCAGAGCCGTCGACACGCAGACAAAGTGCTAACGTTTTGGTTGTAGGACACCATCGGACAAGCAATCGCATTCCAAGGAACAACTTCATCAAAGTCGAAGCGAAGTGGACCTCCGAGTCCTCGAATCTGCGGATGACGCATATAGTAGATTCGGAGTCTAGACAGTCGAAATTCTGGAGAAAGGGCCCTATATCCGGCGGTGATGGACACAAGTAAATTCAAGCTCTTGTTGATCTGTACTGGTGAAGAGCACAATTCGGTTGTCGGTGCCGATGACGATGCCAGACGAGTGTGGCCAACGACAGAGCCTATAGCCACAGCGAGTGTGAGGGCATGGCGCAAAATCAGAAGGCTCCGTTCCCCAGTGCAGTTTCGCGACTAAGAATCATCCTGATTCATCCTTAGCCTATAAAATAGTATAATGATGCTGCACGCTGTACTATAAGCATATCACGTTGGAAGAGCGTCAGAAATGTCTCCCGTGAGACGCGTGATGAGTTCCGCCGCAGGCGTTGCACCGTGTGGATTTGTTTGCCAGCTTCCAAGAAGCTAGAAGAAGGTCAGGCGCACCATATACATTGTTGAGGTCGAGAACAGAGAGAGAGGCGTTTGCGGCACCACCCGGCAAGTCCACGGCCCGAGCATAACAGGCGCTCACAATTGCACAGCCTCTCTAGTGCATGACTTTCTTGTCTAACTCCTTGATTCCTTGCGTCCCACGGTGACGATAAGTGGACGTGCTAAATGGCATTGGCTTGGCTCCTCGGAACTGTCACCTGTGGGTCCCTGTGTGTGTCGACTTCGTCAGTCCATGCAGAAGAAAACTTACTTACTTCTTATATCTAGAGCGCGCTTGGCAGCACTGGAGTAGCCTAAAATCCTTGGCCACAGTCACTAGTTGTGATTTGTGCATTGAATATGGCCTTGGGCGGTCTCGGCTCGAAATTGAATCGAACTATAGAGCTGGTGCGTCTTCTTGAGTACATGAGCACCATGCGCATTGCGCAAACTTCAGTCTGAATGCGATTGGGATCTCCTATCTAAGGAAGCAAGGTCTTTGAGTGATATTCAACAGACGCGGTCTCATTTTTCATCATAGGACTTTCTCTACCCCATCATCACGGTGGTCTCTTTCGCCCACCTTCTGACCCATGACCGTCGATATCAGTAGTAACTATGGCTCCGTGCTCATTGGCGGCCTGTTCGCGTCTTTGTATGTTGTTCTGTTCCGAGGCCCAGTTCGGAGTGCACTTGCTCTATTCCATCCAGCCGACACTGATGCCCACAAACGTAGTGCGCCTTCACTTTTCTATCTTCTCCAAAGGTCTCAAATTCGGAGTGGCACCCAAACGTGCATTAGCTTGTTTTGCACTCAGGTAACGATAGCAGACACTGATACATCCCGTAGACGAACGCAATCATCAACTCTTTCACGTTGTATACATTCGAACCCGGCTTACTGACCTGGTTCGTGCAGCTTCTTTTTCCTACTTCACTCATGGAATTCACTTGCTATGTGCGACAGTGCCGGTACAATTGTGACTCTAATATTTGTGAGTCATCCAGAGATCCCACCAGGCCCATCTGTATGACCCAAACAGTGGCTCTCCATGACGAATCTCGTATTTATCGGTATACATTTTGTTATTGGTAAATGTTCGTCTTCGGCCTCTCCTTCCTCTCCCTCCTTTCCTGACTTTTGAGAGTTGTAGGTTATGCTATCTCTTTGCTCGTCACGTACGGCACCGTCTCATTACCTTTGACACGTAATACTCATAGCCCATCAGTTTGTACGCTTGCGAGAGCATACGGCCTGGCCGCTCAGTCTCGTCCCCTGAAACAGGCCGTAATACCATCCTCGTCAACGTTCGAATGGAGACGCGGCGCAACCAATCTGTGACATTTTTCGTGCGTCGTTTGCTTGATATTGCCGCGTTTAAATAGACTCTGATGCTTGTGCAGAATCAGCGATCACAAGTGACATCCGCGGAAGACGACTCGAACGGCGACGTAGGTATACGGTCGGAGGTGAGATTCTTCATATCATGTTTCGCAACTGAGCGACACTGATCCGTACTCAGCTGCCGGTGCAGATCAATGTGGAGAGGAGGGTTCAGTATGCAACGGACTCGTTACCCAGCAAGGACAAGCGTGTCATTTAGTTTTCCTTTGTCTGCTTTATCTATATCTATATGTTGTTTTCAATCTGTGTACTCAAGGGTTCGAGCTATGAATGATATAATTTGCAAGATTGGCAGCTCGAATACATTGAGACCACGATGAAGTCTCGGGTGCCAATACCCTAGGTTCGCCTTCTACTACCACTACCGCCTTCCCTTCACAGCCACAGCCGAACCCGTGGTGGATGAAACATCTCTAGTATGTTCGAGGTTGTGGACCCACTTTCGTGGAGATCAGTCACCAACTATGTATGGAGCCAGATTCAATCACTCTGATCCACAAGGGTCCGGATTGCGGGTCCAAAGCAGCGGCTCCGATCGCACTGTATATCAGACTGATTTCGAACGTCCCATATCACCGCAAAATTATGAACCAGTACACTCACGAAGCGGTTCACCTCCGCGAGTTACATTGCCCATACTTCTCATCTCTCACGGCAAGACGTAATTCTTTGACGCCAGTTCTGCGGTCTTAGCTCGAGTGACTGTGAGCATGTTACTACTTACAATAGCATTCGTCTAACTGAAGTACAGCTTAAGACACTTCGACTCATATGTCAGCTACACAGGACCAGTGTCACATCTTGAAGCTACAAGGTGGCCTCTTTTTGTCATCTCGTTGTACAAGGGTCTGATGTCGCGTCATATGTGACGCACTGGTACATGGACTTGAAGTGTACCCAGAAACTCTCGGATGAAAATCACCGTCAATCTTGAGAGCTACTGTACGAGCTGCCCCAGAGGTGATTCACGGGATCGTCTGATTGACCCTATCTTTGGAACTCTGGCCACACAATCATCAACTCTTCTGACAGATTGTCTGGCCGACCTTCTCTAAGACCCCAGCTGACATGGCACATACGTGATCTTTCTTGTTGGTTGAAGCCGGTCATTGCATAACGCAGACGGATCTTTCGTGGCGCGGGGTGCTCAGGAAAGCGATGTGTCGGGACTCGGATTCCAATTGTCTCTCGAATCCGATCTCGGGTATGACGGTGCCACACTTATCTGTGATCTCGGGCCTCTGTGACCTGCGAGCATCATGATTTACTTACATACATAGAAGGCAGTCGATTGACAGAAAATGACTCTGTGTCCATAGTCCGAGCCTCCGAGGCTCAGGCTTGGGCGTGATATAAGCGAGGCGCCCTCGGAACTCATTCCGGCTGCCGCTGATCAATTTGAACTGCTATCCATCCGGTACATCGGACAAGAAATGGTGAAATACTTACCGTTACTTCTGAAAAGCTTACTGTGAAATAGGCGCCAAACTTGAGACCATCAAGTTGGCGACAGTAACAGTGTCTACATGCGTTGCTAATACTTAGCAGGTCAAAACAATAGCTAGCGATACAGATATGTACAATGCATACTTCAAGAATCACAACAACAAAGCAACAAGGAGCAATAGACAGCTAAGAACTAAAACTAATGCGGGTGAAATTAAATGCGACAGAAATTATGGGTTCTCAAACAGGTTCTATGGATGCTCGGCTCTCTTCAGTAACGTCGCTGTCGTCTCCCCAGACCGACGCATAACGGATACCCATGGACACCCTTGCATACGGGTTGAAAGATGGCCGCCGACGCGTATGGCGTATCTCGGTACCTAGACGTGCTCGAGGCAGGGGATAATCGTCTTCGTCCTGCAGGGGTGCGAATGCGACATCAACGATTTCGTCGGGCCTGGTTCCTACCAAGAGCTTTGCAGTGTGTCTGCGCAATTGGGAGCGGTGACGTGGCCATTTGGGCCGCTGCTGGACGTTTATGCTCAAGTCCATGAGGATAGGCCGTTCAGGAGAGGGTATATATGAGAAGATGCGGAAAGTCTTCGTCCAGCTGAAATAGTCGGAAGACGAGTTCAAGTCAAGCACGCCAAGGAAGCTGTCAAGCATTTCCCAGTGTATACGCCGAGCTTCGGCGAGGATGTCTGGAA
This sequence comes from Strobilurus pachycystidiatus, assembly GCA_019915135.1. NCBI lineage: Eukaryota > Fungi > Basidiomycota > Agaricomycetes > Agaricales > Physalacriaceae > Strobilurus > Strobilurus pachycystidiatus. Next base: position 858,607 of record JAHLMK010000019.1, on the reverse strand, counting down.
GCTCATCGCCAGAGTATACTCTTAGAGCAGTGGCTCCGTCATGACCGAAACGTACTTTCCCATCTGAGAGAAACACGCTGTACAATGTCAGCTCCGTCATGCAGAAGATGTTGTTGCTGGCAAGCTGCTGGAAGGCCTCGCAGACCTTTTTTTTAGACGTGAGAACAAATCTGGCTGTCACGAGAGACAGATACTTACCAAGGCGCGATCTGTGGTAGACCCGAATTCTCCTGTATTCATTTCTTGTATGATTCCGATGACGGCACCCTCCGAGACGAGATGGCCTAAGACAGGGAAGGACAGGTCAAGTCCGCGCTTTTCCAATGCGTGGAAGGTCCTCATGCACCGTCGAAGCTTGATATTCAGTCCGCTAGCACATGCCACGAACATCTCTAAGTCATGTCAGACTCGTGAGAAAGAGACAAGCGCGATTGAACATCCACTTCACGCACCGACTTCGCGTCCACGCCACAATCCTCGGCGAAGCTCTCTTTGACACCAGCTTGTAACTTCAATCTCTCTCAAATCTACCAGGGGAGCCCAGGTGGTGGCTCTAACGGGATAATAATCCGGTGTCGTGTACCGAGGAATAAGTTTGAATTCGCCATTCGGAAGTGGCGCAAGTATGGCCGACGTAGTTTCCATGAAGCTTATAGTGCTAATGAGGACCTCCTGAGGACGATGATAAGTCGTACTATGCACTGCTGCCTACAACAGCGGCGTACCACAACATCTTGATAATTCGCGATGAATTGGTGCATCAACTTCTGGATCATAAAAGGATCGCTTGGGTCATTCATGATCGCCTTCCAATCGGGAGGCATGTCGGGAGCATCTACTTGGACGATGTGGTTGTACTTGGCGAAGCTGAAGCTCGAGATACCGAGGCCAAAGATGGCATCTAGTGGCCGGTGCGGTTAAAAGAGGCCTGTTCCGGGACTAACGGCTCACCAATACAGCCGATAGCGTGTCTGGGAATGGTCATTCGTGTATATGTGTGGATCCAAATCCCCAGGCTGTTGAAAGAGGCAAGAACGTCAATGACACGCGGTACCCACGCGGCCATGACCCGGCAGTCGCGGCAGATGAGCCTGAGTTGGCTAATATGCGCGTTTGTGGGTCCAGCCACATTTGTTACCGCCATCTGAGAACGTTTTGCTATCCGGACTTGAGCTGCGATGAGCAGACCCTGAGCCGAGCGGTACTTCTCAGCTCGCATAACTTTGGCGCTTTCACCGAAAGTGGCGTTTTTCGGCGGCATGACGAGGATTCAAGTTCAGACATCTTGCCTATACTTAGTATCACTACTACATAGTACATGGCGATCCATACCATCGAGTGATACATAAGTCGCGCCGGTGAGTCCAGTCCTTCTCCATATTTTCTGTGTCATTCTCATTGATGTGCGTCTCGAAGAACGTCAAATGTATTCGTTGCGGCAATGTAGGATTTGTGCCATACTATTGCCCAAATCCTCGCTGCGCCCTTCGAAGTAGGCCTCCTCTGGCACCGGGAGGTACATTCAGCGACCTCTGCCTGAGCTGCAGAAAATAATATTCCTGTTGAAGTAAGTGGAATAGTTGGCATTTTGTATGTACCGCCCGAATATACGCTCATCGTTTGTCTCCACGAACAGCTCTCACGAATCTGGCTGTTTGATCTGTCCGCATTGTATTTGCCGATACTCTCTGCTACTCTGCGAAATGTCTTTTCCGTCTGCTGTCATGCTGGCTTTCGCATACTGGGTTTTGAACGTCTGCTCCTCTCTGCTGCTAGTCTCGGCCTTGGCTTTGCGCTACTACCTCTTTGAGAACACTCAAGGAAGCCAGCCTATCTGTATCGGTGAAGATGTTCATACTTATCCAAACTTTGAGCTGACGCAAGAACACTGCCAGGTCTCTCGTGGCTAACAACATCATACATTCTCTTGTCCACAGCATAATTGCATTCAACGTCATCTCTGTATCCATAGCATCCCTCTTTCCATCTTCCAGAGCCACTACCTTACTCCTCCTTCTTAATCATAGGCATCACACATAATGTATGATACGACACGTGAAATGATACTTCCTGTAGTTAGCACATATCATATTCGGATACACACAAGCTAACTACTGCAGAGTCACCGGCCAGAGACCTAAGTGTTATAAAGCATGACACAACAGAGCATAAGAGCGCAAGAAGACAGCATGGAACCATGAATGAGCCTCAAGGTCTCGCTCCTTCATAGTTCGACGGAAGACCTTCCCTCATCGGTAATATCACTTTCATCGCCCCACACAGAGCGGTATCGACCGACGGCTGCCGCCCGTCGATAGGGATCGTACAGGTACGTCCTCCGCACCGAGCGCATCTCCAGACTGGCGCGTGTTCGGGATAATGGAGCGTTCTCCTCCTCATCATCATCATCACGAACACAGTCTGAAACAAGGTTTGCTTCGTCCGTCGCACCGATCAACAGACGACGATGACTGCGTTGCCTGGATCGCTTGAGTTTGTCCCATTTTGCTCCTTGTCGCAGGGTAAGGGTTATTGACAACATACATGGACGTTCTGGGGAAGGGATGTATACCAGAAGATCGAAGTGTTTGTTCCAGCTGAATACATCCTCGCCGGTTTCAGTCGCCGTTGTCCTGAGCCTCCAAAGTATGGCTTCCAAGACATCCCAATGGCGTCTGCTGGCCGCCTCCAGTACCTCCTCAGGTTCACCTCCATTGTAGGGTTTGAGGTAACATAAACCGTCCACTGCAAACCGAATCTTTCCATCGGCAACCAAGAGAAAGCTCTCGATCCCTTCGTCGTCCACGAGAAATACCCCTTCGCTCTCTAGCTGTTGAAAAGCGTCATACAACTAACAACAGTCGGTCATTGTCGAATCAAATCTCCACTTGAGCGACGTACCAGAGCACGATCCGTTTCTTCGACGAGAGGGCCTTCGTACAACTCTGATACTAGACCAATGATGGAGCCGTCATTGACCAGATGGCCTAGTACAGGGAAGAAGAGATCCAGTCCGCGTGCAGCTAGCATGTACAGGCGCTCGGTGATCTGCCCGGTATGCCATGAATCGATGCGATCACAGGAGATCAGCATCTCTGGAAAAAAGACGGGTTCAGGAGAGTTTCACAAGGATGATTAAAGATGAGGATACGTACCAACTTCACGGTTCCGCCAAATGCCTCGACGCAATTGTTCACGACACCAACGCGTCGTCCTGATCTCTGCGAGTTCTATTAATGGCGCCCACACTCTGCATTTGACAGGACTGTGATCGTCATCATAGTCCTTGGGAATAAGATGGTACCCGCCAGTTGAAAGAGGTGCGAGGACTGCAGTGGATATGCTATGAAAATCAACCGTGTGAATAAGAGTTTCCTGGCGATGTTTTGCTGAGAGGAATGCCGATAAAGATCGTGGCCAGTGGCCAGAGGACTTACGATGAACCCTCGTAGTAGCTTCGTACGCTCGTTCTGTCTGTCAAGAAAATGGAGGTAGTCTGGTGTAGAGAGGCGACTCCAATCCAAAGCAGGCAGAGGAGGAGCATTGATCTTGACTAGATGAGCGTTCTGCACCAAAGTGAACTCGGAGAAATCTGGCGAGGATGTAACGCCTAAGAAGCAGAAGGGAGATGAGACCCTCGAGCGGGAGAACGAGCCCTAGGTTACGCACCAAGGCAACAGATGGCCTGTTTCGGTATCGTCATAATGACCTTTGTGGGTCCAGGACAAAGCTCTCGCCGCCCGGATCACACCGTTCTGATTTTGGCAGCAACTCTGGTCTTGTCCTTGTCACGCCTCCTTGCTCAGCCACGATGATCACTTACTATATGCAGGCCTGATGCAGGCTGTATGCAGCTATATCCGGAGACAGAACTCGGTCGCAAATTTAGTAAAACCACGTCTTTATCATGATCTGGGCGTCTCTGCTTTCCAGTGACGGGCAACAGCCTTACTGTCGGACTTGCTCAATGATGGCGCCGTGCTCCTGATGATCCACCACGCGAATTTTCCACTTTCTAGGCTGGCTGTGGTGGTCGGCAACTGGGCCAAAAATTGGTGACCGAGAAAGTGGTATTGCCGGAAATGGAAATTGCCCCTGTCTCTCGGCCAAACGAGTCCTTCGACGCTCGCTCTCCACCAAATCCTGTAGCAAGCTCACACACTCCCAAAACCCTGAAATAAATCACTATATTCTTGAAATATTTCGATCGTGAAAATGACTGTCGGGATTTTCTGAATGTATGCTGAGAAGGTTGCTTTTGACACCTCGGATGGGGTGTTCCCGAAAGACCAGAAAGAAACTGAGAAATTCAAGACAGTCATATGAATTGTATGCCCATGACATGCATTTTTTGTCATACAAAGGAGGGCCAGATGTAGCCATGTCTTGTGCTAGAGCCCGCTACCGTTGTCCATGCTAGTGTCGGAGTTTGAATTGGCAGACCATTGCCGACCACCACTGGCTGTACTTTTCTTTGCGCCTCAACGCGGACACACACTACTTATACGATGTCTGTGCTTCACAATTCTCTATACGTGCTTCCTCCCTTCTGGCTTTATGTGCACCTGGGTGCCCATTCGCTGTCTATCCTGCCATAGTTCTACAAAGCAGACCTACCTCTGTGCCAACTATCCACGATGTCCTTTCAAAGCCTCGGCGAACTCAGTTCCCCAGAACGTCTCGTCTTGCGGAGGATGTCCCCTCCGCTCAGGCTGATCATGCGTAGTGAGTAACATTCATCAAGACTCGGGCTCTTCAGTTTGCTGAGTGTGGCATCAGAACCAACATCCGTCGCGTCTGCTCATACTCCGATAAACTTACTCTGCTGAAGGTCTTTCGTCTTGGTGTACTGCGAGTCTTGCCACTAGTTTGCCCTTGGCCCCTACTTTCTCAGCCTACCGACGCGACTCTGGTTCTTGAACTAGTGACTCGGCCTTCGCATCCCTCACCTGTGTTTCCAGTGCGTCATCGTGTACCATGTAACCTTCATTCTTCTCTGACACGATACCTTCTCTCGCAGATCTGCATGTCCGCGACGCGTACTCTATTCTTGCGATCAACAATGTACACGCATATTCAGAGACATCATGTCCAACAGACTTTACTGTATCTGTATCTTCCACTAGGACCGTAGTTCAGCTACTATCATTATCCACGTATAATTCCAGATATTAATTCGCCATACCAACAACTGCCGATCTTGGCACGGCGCATCAATATCGCCGATCACCGTACGCGCGCAACGGAAAGTTATCTCCTGTTATCTCTAGCGCGAAGTGAGTCACCTGTAGTCACTGTAAAGCTTCGCCATATCCGGACAAAATCTTGAGTCTGAGCGCTAACCAGTAAGACGACGAATACTCGCACCGGAGACAGCAGTCGGCACCCTAAGTTGTAAGATCTACACATAACCACGCTTTCAGATCCGCGCTTCGCAAAATCATCAACAGGGGCGATGAAATCAAATGATACTAGCGTTATGCTGGAGTTGTCGGACCAGTTGGATCAAGACATGGGAAGTAGTGAGATCCTGGCCACACTTTACGACAGGAACAATAACCGGAAGGCTAGGTGAATGGAGCCATTGGCAGTGTACATAGTCCACCAGGATCCGAGATCCAAGACACTGAGATGGAAAGCGAACTTTGCATGGATGCATACGTGCCGAGATTAGGTGAAAAGTAGAGTACGACGGACGAGGTCTGTCGTCCGGCTACTAGTACGATTATCAGCATAGACTGAAGATATCAAAACGAGCCTTGGCGATAATAATGAGTGAATGAGAAATTCATCTCAATTGCGCGCCGTGATGAATAGCACTGGCATGTAGCTGTTAGGCGACTTTAGCGACGTCGGGAGTGAGCATCGCCTCTATTCAGAGCTCTTCGACTATTTCTGGTGAAGGTCCGCGTTCAAGCTGCTCCCGAACACCCTGAGTAGCAGTTGAGCCTCATGTTGCGACGACGGGTGTTTGACCGCCAACGTGCCAGAAAGGCGGAAAGGCTGTGTACAGACGTTGATTTTGTTTACCACAATGAGGTGTTCGATTCGAGAAGCAGGTCGATCATCTGCGCCGTGACATAGTAAAACAACCCTCATAGCCTGATGTTTCCAGAGGGCTCATCGTATCGCGCCACCTGCCAGAGATGTAGCCATCGGAGTTGCCAATTAGATAGCCACGATACAACCATTTCCCCCGGTCGCCATCGATCTAGACTTTGCCGTTAGCCTGAACACGATCGATTTCAGGTCGACGACACGTACATAGTCCTTCGATAAACTGATGAACCCGTCACAAGGTCGAACGCGGCCCACTAGACTGAATTGACCCCAAGCCGAATGGCCCTGGATTAGCAGGAATCAAGACAGCACAGACCCGAATGGTATGGAAAGGCGCACCTCCCCAGTAAGAATGATGTCACGGACGGCCTGATTGTCGACTTGTAAGGACGATGCTCGTTTATAGACCAGAGGCGACGTCAATCCAGGCTCCGCGACCTCGACACCGACTGCAGTTTCTGTTACGCGAGTACCTGTTGCGAAATATGACCGTAAAGGATCACCGCCGGATAGCAGAATGTATTCTTCCCCTTCATTTTCCGACACCAGATGATGCTCGCGTAACTTCCACGTCTGGCGATGTTTGACCACCATACTTTTCGTCAAAATGGTCGGGGCGGCGCCTCCGATGAGTTCGGCATAGGCGTTGAACTCAGGATACTGCAATAGTTGTTGAAACGTTCATGATTAGACGCTCTGACTCACTGTGAATGTGCCCTCCCAAATGCCTTCGATGCTGTGTAGATTGGACCCACAATGAGAAGAAATTCATCACGGAGAAAGGAAATGCGTACCTTCCTGGAATGAAGGCTGGAGTAAGCGTCTGTTTGAATGCACCGATTCCCAAACTGGAGCATCGGTACCATTCGCATTCCCACTCTTCCCCATTCGTCGATCTTCGCTCATTTCTGCTCAATCTCGTTGCTGTTGACGATGACGGCGACGCGTCCAGTAATTCGATGAGTGTGAAAAAGGAGAGGATTGCGGGCGTGGCGATGGCTGGGGGAGTGAGATTATAGTCTGAGCAGTAATGACGGACTGTGTCAGATGGTGGACGAGTTGAAGGGAGAAACTGTTTCCAAGACGGGCTAGCTAGCCGATACTGACAACGTGTTGGAAAACGTGTTGGAAGAATCGAAATCAGGAGTAAATCACTCACTCGATGGGCACCCAATGCGTAGATCTTCAGCACGTAGAGTATATTCCAAGAGCCTCGATCGCGCTTGATGACATCTGGCGAGATAAACATCAGCAGCATCGTACGCCACACATCGACATACCAGGTTTCAGAAGGAACCAAAACAACCACATTGCGAGCGAGTGCTCCTCGTCCTGCTCTGGCCACGAATCCTCCATCAAGGCCAGCGTGGCGAGCGACGTTCCCTTCTGTCGGAACCAATACTCGTTTAGCCAACCATCGATCCCACATGCCCTGAGGTGCTGTTCATTTTTCCCCTCGTTCTCTACCATGAGAAGGTAGGCCCCAAATAGTGTGTCGCGCAGGCGCTTGCGGTCCAGAGGATTCGTCGGGTCGCAATGATCCACCGATGCCTCTGTGCGCGCTTTGATGCGCTTCAGCAGGAGAAACCGCCGCTTCAGCTCTTCCGCCAGAACCGACTGGGTGAGTTTAGGTGGTCCTAGCCGCCGCATGGCTATCGCAGTGTCAAATTTGTATGCAAAGATATTCGCGTAGAGATTTCGGTTTTTAGTAAACGACAATCGGGAGTAAAAGTAGGAATTAGTAGCGGCCAGAGCAGCGAGATCGGAGGGTGGGCCCAGGAGCGATAGTGTGGCGGACATGAAGGCGATGTGTTCGACTATTTCCTGGGGCATCTCTGCCAACTTGGAGGCCGACATGATAAGCAGTGGGAAAGTTGCAATTGAGATGATCGGTCAAGGCATCCGGTGTTCATCTCCTAACCGGAGAAATGCCTACCGCTTATAGAAAGCCAATCACACGTTCCTAGTTTCATTGACGCGTAACGGTAATGGTGAGAAAGGATGGAAGGAGTGTACTATTCGGAATGCCATACAGATCACCGGAACGACCTGAAGCGATCAGATGAAGGACAGAAGTTACCTATGAAGCGTAATAGCAATTCGGCGCTACGGCGAACCACTCAGATAACCGATTCGCCTTACTTGGTAAGTTCAAACGAAGGCGCATGAAACTTGAAAGACATGGGGATACAACTATAGAAAAAACTGTGACCTTGAAAAGTGCCCAGAAGCTCAATTACGGTGAAAACTTGGCTCCATTGCGTTCAACGCGCCCGGAGATGAAGACTACAAGTACTTGCATGAGAACCGATACCATCTCGAGAGCTACGAAGCTGCGTGCGCTGTTGGAGAAACTGTTTCGCCGAGCTAGCGCGAGAACACCCAAAGCATTGCACATAAACCGACTGCGAGAGAAAACAGGGCTCCGAGTCGGACTCCATCCTTCATAACGGGGACCTCGTCGCGATCGGCGGACAAAGCTACCGTGTCTTTCATTCGAAGACTTATCCCAGTCCCGGTGATGGTGAGTGCAAAGGTCTATGGTTCTGGGGCTTGGTCCTTGGACCCGTTATGCGAGTCCAGCATTTGCCATGTCGATTTTTTTTGCCTCGTCATGACAACCTACGCGGCGCGCCGACTCCGAAGGACCGATGTAACTAATCCCTTGGCCCGTGTAAACCGCCTATGCACATCTGGTAGGATCTTGTCTGGCAACTAAGTGATAATAGAAAGCAATTATATTGGTGAGTGTCGTGATCTCTGGAGATGTTCGATAATCCCATCAAGTTCATTGATTGTTGAAGTCATCAGGTACTCGAGTCTGACCACTTGTACAACAGTGTGAGCGCCATGCCACGAGGAGAGCAATGAGTTTTCATTAGAAAGAATGGCAGCCAAAGTCGGGTGTGCGGGTGTCGTATAGGACGGGCTACGCCTTAGGGGAACTAGGCAATCCTTGCCATCCTCAGAGAAAGGCCTGGAAGATTCCAAAGTTGAACTTGGAGATGCAGCCAATGAGTGCTCTGTGATCCATGCCTGGTTTATTCGTGGTTTCCCCTGGTTCCTCACGCCATCCTCGGATGAGGTGTAAACTTAGCCCATTGAGGTATGACACGCATTAGTACCATTACTTGGCTTGCTAAGCTTGTGATCACTAGATGCAGCCAAAAGAAGAGAAGGACTTACCCAGTAGTCATCATGCAACACTCTCGGGGTTTTTGCACTTGAAGAGAGGTCATGCCCATGACCATGGTCATAGCACGCCGGGAATCGAGATCTGGTAATTGGTCGGCGACATCGTGTATGGCAGTGGCATCATGGGCACCGATATGTTACGAGGGTCGCGCACAATTGAACTAGGTCTGGGAGGAACATTCCCCATGGAATAATAAACCTCGAATAGAAGTAAGAAGGCGGTGTTAATTGGATCCGGAACCATGGGGTGTCCTGGCTCGTTGGTGAGTGTGGGCATGTGTATGAGAGACTCGACGAGAAGGTATTTACCCACGGGACAGCGTAGCGAGGTTGAATAAGGAGGCTAGACCCGGACAACACTGGGAGCACGGAGCCAGACCACTGGATTAGATGAGAATCCCCCTCACTAGAAATTCGCAGGAGTAAATGCCACGGGACTCGCGACAAGCTTTCCTGGGAAAGATAACAGAGTTTGACATTCGTCGCGCTCGGTAAGATTGGTGGTCTGCAGTCTTGTCGGACCCGGGCTTCAGCGCTTCAGCCTTCAGGACCAGTCAGATTGTCGAAATACCGACCTTCCAAGATGATCTGCTGATGTGCGTTCCAAGGCATATCAAGAAGCAAGGACATGTACGCGAGCAGTCCGTCGGAGCTGTGCAGGCTTCCCTGGCCACTCCGCCCAATTCGGAGGCGGACATAGAGCGCGAGGCATAGAATAGAAGTTATAGAACGATACTTAGCATGGCTTGCAGCTTCATTGAGTTGCGGAAGGACACGAGGACGGAGATTAAAGCAAGAGGCGCCAGACCGAGGAGGTGGAACAGTTCCATGGCATGCATCCCAGCACTTTGGCCCTCCGTATGGGAGAAACAGTAGGCACCCTGTACATTTGTACACAACACGTGGCAGAGGACTTCAAGTTGACGCGAACAATGCAGTATGGTGTACCCGGATCAGAGCATCCAGCATGAGACGCCAGAAAATGACGCGTCTGGATACGCTTGAGCCATTAGTGGTACGCAGTAGGGGATATCGGAAAGACGGTGGCGGCTCGCGTGCAAGTCGGCCGGACACAGGATCGAACGCGGGAACAGCGAACGTGTCTGCCACGTGCAACAACTTTTTTCGAAATCGATGGAATCTGATCAAACACATCTTGCTCTCATCCACCACGACCATGCCCGTCGATCTCAGCAAACTCGAAGCACACCTTGCCTCCCGGTCTTATGTCGAAGGGTACGTTATCTGATTAATATTGGCCTTCATTCTCTTCATGATGCTATCGCTATGGTCCGTGTTTCCTAGAGGCGACTAGACATCGCTGCTCCTCCTGCAGACATCATTTTCCTAGCCTTCTGACCTTTTTGCTGCGTTTAATTCCGTTTTGCTCGAAACTTATGTTCTTCACCAGATACACTCCTTCCCAGGCCGATGTCGCTGTCTTCAACGCCATCAAGGCTGGCGAAGTCTTCCCCAACGTAGCTCGTTGGTACTCCCACATCCAGTCCTTCTCCGCGGACCTCGCCACCCTTCCCGGATCCAGCAAGGCTGGAGAGTCTTTCCTCGCCGGATCGGCTGCCCCGGCTGCGGCTGCCCCTGCTGCCAAGGCTGAGGAGGACGACGATGACGAAGTCGATCTCTTCGGAGATGACGACGAGGATGAAGACGCAGAGGCTGAGCGTGTCAAGGCCGAGCGCGTCGCAGCGTACAACGCTAAAAAGGCTAACAAGCCAAAGACCGTCGCCAAGGTTGGTACCCGGCTGCCCTCTTTTGTCTTATCGATGGTTTCATTCTTTAATTCATAGTCCGTCGTCACTATGGACATCAAGCCCTGGGATGATGAGACCGATATGAAGGCTCTTGAGGAGTCTGTCCGCTCCATCGAGCAGCCCGGTCTTGTTTGGGGTTCATCCAAGCTTGTCGCGATCGGTTACGGTACGGCTTTCCCCTTTGTATACACCCGCGACCTCACTCACCTCTCGTGTAGGTATTAAGAAACTTCAGGTTTGCTCGCATTACATCACTCCTTCTACACTGAACTCAATCATTGTTCGTCATCATAGATTACCCTCGTCGTCGGTCAGTAATCCGTCTGCGTCTTCACTTCCAACCGAAGTCTAATTCACATTCAGAGGATGAAGTCTCCACGGATGAGCTGCAGGAAAAGATCCAGGAGCTCGAGGATTACGTCCAGAGCACTGACATTGCTGCTATGCAAAGTATGTCCTCCCTCATCGTCTTCCATAACTGCGTCTCATTGCTTCCGCAGAGTTGTAAAAAAATACCACCTCCAGGTTACGACGATTGTAAATGTGTCGACAAACATCATCTTGTAATCTTCTTATCTGTGTTCAATGAGTTGCTAGACTATCCTCGAGCGCGGAAGGTTGAACAACCGCCATGTATTTTCGAGTCCCTCGCTGGACGGGCAAGTCGAAGATGCCGGATTTAAACGCCACTTCGGAGATGAACTAGCTGAATCTAGCGACCTCTTACCCATTTGCAGTATTTTCTTTCGGTGCCAGGGTATGTCTATTAAAACGACCCCTCGTGATGCCTTCTCTTCGACATTGAGCACCTGACGTACTGACATCTTGAAACAAACCATGCTGCAATCCACATCAACAAGAAGTTCCAGACGATGCCATACGCGTTTATCCCCAGATGGTTGGTAGTGAACGTCATCCCTATTCGGCCGTTCAATTCCTTGCCGTATTCTTAACGATATTCGTACGGCTTTGATTTGCATCCTCATTTTGTTCCGGTCACAGCTAACTGTCTAGAATTGCCATTCGAGGCCATGTAATATGGCGCGTCCGAGGTATGCTTCCTGATCCCTTGCACCTGATACAACGACTCAAGGCGCGACAGATAGCCTTTATGAAACCTCCAGTCGGCAAGTCCCCTCGCTCATTGATGTCGACAGCGCAGTCATAATTCAATGACATTCTGTCAGACTTTCCAGCCCCCGGGGCCCACCGTTACGCGCTCTGGAGGTTTATAAACGGGCACTTCTGGCCTCCCATCCCCATCACCCCTCTACAATGACTACTCTTCTTACACTTCCCATCGACGTCCTCGAGCAGATTGCTATCCTGACCTCCTCGCCATCACTGGCGGACCTGCTGCATCTGATGCAGACTTGTCGTGTCATCTATCACTCTCTTTCCGTCACAGCCAATCCGCACATCTACGCCTCCATCTCTCGTCGACTCTTCGACACGCCGTTCATCAGACAAGGTGCCCCGCCAGATTCGTCCATCGCCGCAGAGTGCGTCCGGCGCCTCCGTCTCACCCGGAGGATTCGACACGGCGACCAGACAGCCCAGAACCTACTCGCTGACCTCTGGACTGCATACGGCTTGGTGATGGAAGGCGGGTCTTTAAACGCGTCGCATCTCAACTTGGCAGGGTTTTCCGTTTACATCGAAGATGTCGTGAGGGTCTACTGTGCCCTGACAGAAGACGAACCTCGGGAAGCATCCACCAGGGATCTCGCGATTTGGTTGCTTGCCCTAACGATAACGAGAGGTGAGCATCTGTGGAACGGGGACCTGGCGTGCCACGTACTTAATCGGATTCCGTAGATGATATTTTACGGATGTGCGAAGAAGGACGAGAGCGGTTACTGGAATCGTTGCGCCCAATTGTTATGAAAAAGGTACGCTATCTGTTCGTACCGATGATGCGTTCTCACACGAAGACCGTTTGTCTTAGCGTTCTTGTCCCGAAATCAGCAATGCCCCGAACGGTACAGCTCCACACGTGCTAGCCGACGATTCCGCTTCCACCGTCGTCTTCTATGGCAGGGAGCAGAGTCCACAACCCAAATGTCCCCCCGTTTCTTCGGCCGTAGTTACCCTTTGTTTTGCTCTCGGGCAGGTTTACGCTCAGCAAGAGCCGGTCAATTTGCCGGAAAATAGAGCGGCAGCTCTAGCCCAAAACCGCTCTGGGCCAACCCGCCAAGATATCCAGGCCATGGCATCGTTCAGGACGCCGCTTTTCGCTGAAGCGAAGAAAGCTCGCTCGCTCGGGTCCAATCAGTCCTCTGCAGCCGTGTCTTCTGCACCTGTCCATAGAGACAGGTATCACGACCCAGTTCTGCAACGGCTGTACCTGCCGGAAATACAACCAGCGAGCGTGTACGGGTACATTCAGCAAACCTTGACTGGCGTATGGGAGGGAAGCTCACTGGTGAGATCGTTTCCCCAACTGAACAATCACATCCATTGACACTATTGCGTTGCAACAGCTCGCACCGTCGATGCCACATGATGATTCGAGGTTTCTCCCTTTGTCTCGTGCCACCGAAAATCCCGATTTTGTGGCACAGACACCTATCCAATGCGCCGTATCTGTGCACCTTCTGTTCACTCCGAGTGTACCTGTGACTTGGGGCCACATGGAAGGAGACAACCCAGTGCATTGGGATGTTAATCATCAGCGTCTGTGTGGAGGCATCTCAATGGTACTGAGGATCCAATACCATTTTCCGGAGCTGACGCGACACTAATTCAGAAATACGATTCCCAGCCTCAAGCCAATCACACTCGGGATAACGAGAGTCAGCACAGCTCGTTATCCCAATCATTTGCCTCGCGTCACCCTGATCAAGCCATCGACTGCATAATTGTCGGACAGGTTCGTCGAACGTCAATTCAGTCGATTGTCGGTCTGTCAAGTTGACGATTGTACGTGTTCCAGACATTGTCTGATCATGACGAAGCTTGGGGGGCATACAATTTCTACGGACGCGTACTCCGTGATGGAAAGATCCTGATGCGTCGAGAAGCGGTACGCGGGTGCAATGCTATCTGCTTGAGTACATCCGGCTAATTTTCCGTTCACATTGTAGAAGAACTCATGGGACCAAGCCACTTTACAATCGCACATCTTTGAAGGGTATCTTCACTACGCCCAGTCATGGGTGGGAACGTGGAGAACCTGCGGGGAGCCCAATCCGTCTTACACAGGTATATTCAGCATGCGAAAGCGAGAGACCGAGGAGGGAGAAAGGTAATGTTCGGACAGTGATACTTGAGGACATAGGTCAAATATGTGGCGTCATTTTCATAATCTAATACAAGACTCTACCTTAGCGCAATCATTACCTACACTGTATGATCATAATGAAGTAATGGCATACCAAATGAACACAGAAGTCCTTCTAGTGAGAGGTCGGCGACTAGTCAAGCAAAGCTCAGAGAATTGTAAACGTTCTGGCCGAGGATATGGACACGAAACGTAATCCCGCATAAATGCTTCACAAAACCTAGAAGTGTTTGTCAAAGGAAGTCGTTTTCCTATACATTGAGACTGTAGTGGGGCTATATTAAGCGGGTACCAATCTGTTGTACTACACGTTGTGTCGACGTCCACGGACACGCGACCCAAACACAAGAGACTCGGCGCTGCACTAGACAATATTTGCGTAGTGCCATTGCCTATGGTCCCATGTAATAGAACCGACGCGATGTCCGAGCAGTTCCGAGCCCATGAGGCGAGTGGCCCCGAGACAACTTCTCAGACATGATTGTAGACGGAATTTTGTTCCGCAACGAACAGGGCCTGAAATTGTGGCCCGTGCTCCATCATGCCCATCAAGAACATGCGTCAAAGGAGCATGGTTGAAGGCGGGAACCGAGAAGAATGAGCATTAGATGTGGCTAGGCATCGCACACCCCAGGACACGCAAAATTGAGTCCTCAGTAGCAACGAGACTCCGCGAACTTACTAGCACGCGACTCAAAACTCCAAAGGCCATAATTGTCGTCCTCAAACGCCGCCCGAACAAAGGGCATTACCTCAGGCCCACGTTTGCAGAGGCCCGAAAATCACCTGCAGAGTGCGTTGTCCAAATAGGCACGCCGAAGGAAAAGAGGCTAACGATACATTGACTGGTCAGACGCCCGTCATCCCAACATGGCAAAACCTGAGAAAGAGAACGCCGCGTTTCAACGCGCCAACTGAGGACGAATGCGGTGAGCAATACCGTCTCGGAGGAACGGGGAACTTACGCACTGACGAACAAGGTTGGCTGCTTCCCGAAGGAGGGTCCTTCTACAAATTAGTGGCCGAAATTAGCACATCCTCGCTGGCTAGGTCTCGCAGGCGTTATGGCGACCGCCGCACCAGGATGGAACCCACGAAGAACTTCGCACCGAGTAAGCCAGCCAGAGCGCGCGAATGTAGGCTGGAGGACGTGGCCGATCATGTGTCAGAGCAGGATATGGAAGGACGAGCGGCAAACGGTGGTACTCGGGAGAGCCTGAGGACAGCAGCAGTATGACGAGAGCGGCGCCTGACACGCACGGACGGTGGCGTACTGTATCGATCCCCATCATGGCGAAGTCCGGTCGAGTGTGCTCGAATTTCCACGGACGTACCGAATCCCAAAGCCCCGGCGTGCGAGCCACAGAATTTACCCAGTGGTCCCTAGCCGCCACCGCATGAAATGTATGCTCTGATCATACGACACACGCAGGGCGGTGGAGGGTTGTAAGTGCATCAGCTATAATCCAAGTATAAGTCCTCGTTACGAGATTATCGACTGGCTCTGGGGTCCGACGCGCGGGGAACTCTTGCGCGTGAGTGTCAAACCCTCTCGCTAGCAGGTAGTACAGGCCCGGACGAACAGCCGGCGTTTGCGTTGGTTAATTCCTCAGGCCTCAGGCCTCACTCGCAGGCTGGACCTGTTTCCAGTTTGGCGTTGGGTTATAGTGAGGTCGGAAGGCAAGTCACTTTGCCTCACCCTTCCGCGCTGCCGCTGTCATCATCCACAAGTCGTAAGCCGAGTTTGAGTGTGGAACTGGCCGTGATATATAGCGACAGCTCCAACTGAGAACGTCGTCCAGACAATAGAGGACATAGATTCTTCAAATAAGTAGTAGACCCCAAAAAAGGTCCCTCTAGCCAGGAATTGAATGCTGATGAGACGCTCAGAGTACTAGGAATGAATCGTTCGATAGACCTGTCAGCATGTAGACTTGTTAAACCGCCTCTATTTTGAGGCTATATGCGCCGTGGACTGAGTCTCGGTTCTGCGAATGTAGCCGTAAGAAGTTCTGAGCGGCAGGGGGGACTGGATACCATGTCATGAGACTGGTTTGAGCAATAGAAGGCCTTCCATGAACAAACGAGGTTTTCTTTTTTTTGACCTAGACCTAGACGCAATTGACATGTAAGTCTACTGACGGACTCGGAGTTGGAAAACCTGATCTTTGGAGTAGACCACCTACGTATTGTTCTCGACCGTGACCGCCAGTACGATAACGCGCTTAGACCTCATTGGTCGCCATAAAGGTCCCGGACAATCGGACTCGGAGAGTGGACATATGCGAGGCCAACCACCAAGTTCCAACCAACCAGCCACCGGCTTTCCTCCGGACGCGTCGCCAATCAAGAACTTCTAAGGATCATCAATACTGATAATGATACAGATCTCAAGATATCCTACGTACGCAGCCACACCTTGGGCGTTGACAAGAAGATCATTCTTTCCTCGTCTTGTGCCCATAATTAACCCATTGAAAGGCTCGAATCATCCACTCGCAAATGGTGTCAACCGTTCACAGTCGCCGGCGGCACATTTGACGAATGGTGGCCTGCATTTACCGACGTGTGTAGTCAGGGTGTGCACGTCTTTTAGAATTCGAGGGTCATTCCCCGTCAGCTTCGTGGGTGGTGGTCCTGTCGTCGCTGAGCCTCTTCTAAGTTCCTCGCAGTCACGGCTTGATTGACCATCCTCCCTGCATCAGCTCTGCAATAGTCAGCCATGGTAAGTTCAAATGTGAACGACATAGGTTGGTGCGTTCATCTGGAAACTGGCAGCCTGGAGCTCCAAGCCGATGAGGTGTGGTTGTGCTCCTGTGTGGCGCACCTCCGACTTACCACTATACGTTCTCAATGGCGTCCGGCGCGAGGGACCGTTGGTGTAGAGGTCAAAGTATAGTAGAGGGAGGCGGTCGCTGAGTAAGTATCACCGTTGGCAATTTTGATGGGCTAGCGGGTGCTGGCGTAGTAATGTAGACGTTCGATGCGGATGGCATTCCGCGTCGACTTTGCTCACTCAATCCTGCCACAAACAAGCGTTGACAACTTTTGATTCACGTACTGGGATAAATAGTGGCCGGCCACGCCCTAATCAAACAGACGACCAGGATTAGGATGTATAGATAGATCTACCGTACTATGCTTGGCGCGAAGCTGCGGAACGCGAATCATGACGATCTAATAAGAATATAGCGAGGATCAAGAACAGCCTATGCTAACCAGTATGAACATACACTGCTCGGAAGCGTGGGGGGTATACGTTATAATGCCCAGAAAGATAAGGAAAAAACATTAGATGAACAAGGACGCCACGATGAGACCTCCAACTGCTCCGATGATGCTCTCCACCCTGCTCGCGACGCGTGGCGCGTCAGAGGAATCGGAGGAGGAGCCGTGGCTTGAGATGCCACCAGCGGCCTGGACAGCGCTGTTCAAGAAAGCGCTACCGCAGGCGGACTGGATATCCTTGATCAACGTGGACTGGCCACCCATCAGAGGGCTCTGGGCGAGACCCGGGGCGTAAGGGATGGCAGCCTCAAAGTCCATATACGCGGCCATGATGTTGGATGTGCACGTGGTGCAGACGCTGGAACCTGCGGAGGCGTTGAGGAAGAGGTAGAGGATGTTGTAGTGCTGGAAGGTGGTCGCGTTGGGAGCGGCGCTGCCGGTATCAGCGCGGCGCGAGTTCGAGGCGGTGGAGGTGGTAACGTTCTCTGTGAGGTAGGGCTCTACGGCGGCGGTGTCGAGTGAGCTGGAGGTGGTTGAAGAGGAGTTGGCAGAGGTCGAGCTGAAGACACAGTAGTTTCCGGCATCATCCTTGGAGCACAGGGCGCCGCTGAACGGGACGAGCGAGTAGAGAACGTCGTAGGTCAGGAGGACCTCGCTGTCCTTGCTCGTGATCTCGTTGTCGCAGGCCGTGTAGAAGCTAGTGAGCAGCGAGCGAACGTCGGCCGAGTCGCAGGACGCCGCGCACAGCTTGCCCAGAACTTTGGTGATGTCCGACTTGGAGGAGGTGGACGTGTAGTTCGCAGGGGCAAAGGCGGCGGACGCGGCAACCATGGTCGATGCACAAGTATCCATCGTTTTGTCCGAATTTAAGCTGGTCAAGAAGGTCTGGCAGCCCGTGCTAATGGTCGACGACGATGCCTATCCGCGGGGGGAAATGCACAAAATGAGAAAAAAATGTAGGGGTCATTGGGCGGGGCACGCTACCTGCGCATAAGCTGCCGTCGTGAGCAGGGAGAACACAGCGAGAGAGGCAATCATGGTTGGTGATGGTGATGGTGGTGGTAGGAAGGAAAGTGGAAAAGAGCGGACGAGTGGTCGTCAACGACGGAGGGCACGACGAAGATGGGCGTTTCGATGACAAGGCGGAATAAGGCCGAGTCGAATAACAAGCAATGGTTACATAAGCAGGTGGCGTGGGAAGTCTGTTGACAGGCGGTGATCCCTCGCCGAGCCAGGAACAGCGAGGACTGTGCGACCAAGTTGGCGCAAATTCTGCGGGTGCGCTTTCACGATTCGAAGATCGACTCCATTTTTCAAGCGATACCTTGCCGTTTCTGTGAGCACAGAAATACACAACATCGATTTTCCCTAATGGTTTCTCAATCAATCCCTCAAACTGTCTCAAACTGTCAACGTCAACGCCTTCACATGGGACATGAATTCTTGTCGGGTAGTGTAGCCAGTCTCGAGGATAGTAAACATGAGGTGAGTATCATTACAACGTCATTCTCAATCCACAAGAAAAGCTGGAACGCCACAAGTTCAGTTTCTTGTTAAGATTTGTGCTTTCAGTGGGCGCAATAGCACTACCATCAAGATTGACAGTGTACATCACAGACGATGACTTGCCAACAAAAGAAAGATCACGATGCTTCAAGGAGAGAATCGGGCAATCCTACTCGAGTAAGTATTTGCAAGCTCCGTAGTAGCTATGAGTGCATCCTCTGCTCCTCCGAGTCGTAGGTAGGCAGAGCCTCAGCGTCGGAATGGAAACCACCTTCAAGTTCACCACCGCGCCCACTGGCAGACTGCAAAAGCACCATATCAAACACACCTTGCCTATACATTTCCAGCTTCGTGCGAGACTCGTTCACGACCTCAGCAGCCTCTTTACGGTCAGCGCTCGAGCGTTCCGCACGCTGTGTGGCGGCTAGAACCTCCCTTTCCAGCTGCCCATGGAAACTTTCAGCGACGAATGAAAGTGAAGGACGCTTGTGGCGCACCCTTAGACATGCCGCGTCGACTTGCACGCCACAGGCCCTCACAGCATCGTCAGAAGGCCCCTGGTATATCGGCTGTATGAAGAACATCTCCACTCGGAGTTTTCTGCCAGGGGTTAGGGATTGGGTGATGAGAACTCGGATCTGGACGTACCCTTGTGCTATCGGAACTTCGCCTATATCGCTTACTTCAGGAGAGGCCTTCCGTGCTTCGAGGACAAGCGAATGGGTTTTGTCACCGAAGGTTTTGGCGGAGTTGAGGTGGGCTCGCTTCACTTCGTCGTTTGTCCTGACGAGAACGTTGTGTGACGGAAAAAATCAAGGTGTGGAATGCGCCGTACATGATGTTCCCTCTGGTGGCTAGACGAGCTTCAAGTTTAAACGATGGTTAGAAGGGCGATGAAGAGTCTATACTCACACCATTGTGTAAGCTCGACGGCTTTCCTCACTTGTTCTGCGCATTTCTTCATCTGTGCGTCCGCTTGGAGGAGGAGTTCTACCGCTTCGTTGTCCGCGCGGGATTGTCTCAGGAGACGACAATATGCAGCGTCAGCAGACGTGATTTCGGCTTGGAGTTCGACGTCTCTGACTGCTGTGAATGAACATCGACTTGATAGAGTTTAGAAGGGAGGGTACATGCCGTCAAATTCATCAAAGACGCTATCATAGAGGTGCCACAGTTCACTCTTGAGAGCTTTATGTTTGACCATATTTTCTGAGAGTCTTTCTAGCTACATACAAAAGGTCTGATGAGAAAGCATGTGAAGTTACTAACGAACTGACCTCAGCTTGTGCCACAGACAACGAGTTCTCCGTCTCTTCCTCGTGTTGACGTGCAAGCATCTCGCGATTGAGCGCTTCGACGTACTCTCTAAGGACTTCATCGTCAGATAACCGAGGTTCTCCCGGGCCCATGCATGAAATTGCGCCGCACCTCTCCTCCTTATCCGCCAACTCCGTCCGCCCCGTCAGCCTATGCGCCAGCCTCCTCGTCGTCGAGTTCCGCATCTCCCTCGCCTTCTTCGTCGCCCCAGCGTACTTCCCGACATTCTCCTTCGTCTCGAGCAGTTCTCGTTCAAGATCCTTTACACGTCCAGTTTGGGGAGCGAGTAAATCTGGGACGTGCTGAAGCTGGGCTATAGAGGCTTGGAGGGTCGTGTAGGAAGAGAGGACGTGGGCGGAGAAGGAAGGAGAAGCGTAGGATGTCGATGATGAGGATGGAGTCATGCCAGGTTCGAGGAAGATGAGTAATGACAACCATCCTTTTTGTGTGGACGCTATGTCGCCATCTGGATCATCCAGGTATAATTAGGCGAATTCACCTGTCAGGACCGACGGATCTTGGAGGGGGAAGGGTCACAAGTCTCAGCCAGACATTAGAATGCAACTTCCTTTGAAAGTGTACATGTACAGCGTCGGTCGGACGTCCGAGAAAGATGGAAAGCTGGAAAGTTGGAAGTTGAAATGAAAGTCAAAAGTTCGGTGTGTTTCTTACTGTAGTTCAAATTGGTGTCGGGAGACGAATGCATGTCCGGGCGTTTTACCCGGGGCAGTTCATTTTTTCCTTCTGTGCCACCACCAGCGCGCTCGGCGCAAAAATGCAGAGTCTGCTGCGGATATCCGGACGTCTTGGTCGACGAAGGTGCGCCGCTGCTGCATTGACTGTCGGCTTTTATTGAAGCAGGTGCAGTACCCAGGCTTGCACGAATGCCAGCCATGTTCGGCTGTATTCGTTAAGGTGAGTCGCGCCCCAGATCTG
Organism: Strobilurus pachycystidiatus; assembly: GCA_019915135.1. Classification (NCBI taxonomy): domain Eukaryota; kingdom Fungi; phylum Basidiomycota; class Agaricomycetes; order Agaricales; family Physalacriaceae; genus Strobilurus; species Strobilurus pachycystidiatus. Next base: position 837,313 of record JAHLMK010000019.1, on the reverse strand, counting down.
GCTGAATTCAGCTCAAGATGCAACAGCCGACAGTGCGCTTTGAGACAGGTATGCAGTGCTCTGTGTGGCGCGTCATAATCCAACGAGTCACGCCAGCCATGTAGGACCGCGACGCCGACAACAAGTCAAGCCGTTCGGTCACTCCTTTTAACGCGTCCATTCTCTTCTACGCCGCGCGCTTCTGCCGCCCCGACGCCTGAAGAAAACACCGCAGCAGCAGCAGCAGCAAAACCAACAGAGGACGCGGTATGTTCTGCGGACGGCCTCTCCTCCTCCGCCGTCCCCGATGTGTCTGCTATACCTCCAGACGTATCCATAATACCACCCGACGCCACCTTCAATGCTCTTCTTCCACTTCAATACGGCGACCTCGCCGCCATAGACCTCATGGGCTGGACACCCGCCGCCATGTTCCGCTACATCATCCAATTCATCCACATCTCCGTCGGCCTCCCCTGGTTCTGGACCATCGTCGCCAGCGCCGCCATCGGCCGGCTCCTCGTCGTCCCCTTTGCCATCGTCGCCCTCCAGCAGGGCGCCATCGGCAAGCGCCACCAAGACGACTTCCAGCGCCAGCGCGCAAAGATCTCCGCGGCCTCGGCGCGCCACGATGTCATCCTGAGGCAGAAGGAGGCCTCGCGGTTCAGGGAGATGACCAAGGAGGTTGGGTACAGCATACCGAAAGCGCTGATATCGGGCGTCGTGCCGTTTGTGTGGTCCTTCGGGACGTTCTATGGCCTGGCGCGGATCATCTGGAACGTACCGCAGGTGGCGGCGTACAGTGGGCTCTGGCTGCTGCCCGATATGACTGCCCCGACACCGCCGGTGATGTGCGCGGCGTTTGGCGCCATGATGTTCGTGTCGATACGAGTGAGTGTTACCGATTCGTGTGTATGACTTTGCTGACCGCGTCGAACCACAGCTCAGTACAGCCGAAAATCCCATGGCCGCCAAAGGAAGCAAGTTCCTCAGCCGAATGACCGTCGCCAGTGCCATCGCACCGCTGATGACGGGCGGCGTATTCTACATGGCAAGCGTCACCTCGGTAAGCTTTACTTGCCTTACATATCTCCCTTCTCTCATCCTCTCATTTAGGGCCTCGCGACATTCGCCTCCGTCACCACCTTCCTCATGATCGCGCAGTCCACTATTCTGCGCAACCGCTTCCTGAGGCAGAAGCTCGGGCTCGACCAGCTCAGCGACGTGCCGTTCTTTTTCAGCTTGACGACCTTGAAGGACTGCTTGGTTGAGGGGTATCACGACTTTCAGGCGTTTGTGTTTCCCAATACGCATAGTGCACCGCCAAAGGCTGCTGTTGTACAACCGAAGCGATCCGGCAAACGGGTTGTGAGGCGTTTGTAGATGGCTGGATCTAATGCAGTAACTTCACAACTAACCAGTTTCTTTGAACTCCCATTCGAGAGGTCCAATTGATCTTTCCTCCTCGAGGTCGCCTTCAGTACTCCAAGATCACGTCCACACACCCTGGGCAGTCCACGCGGCAAAATGCATGTCTCATGAACAGGTAATTAACGCAGCTCGCCGAATAATCAAACTCTATATCGCAGACAAGACCCGCTTATCGACCAGACTATGATTTCGCCTATTTATACCTGGATGATCCAGATGGCGACATGTCCAAGTCGTTCATGATTGCTGTCACACATCTTCCTCACCATGACCACATCAACATACACTCGTCCTTCCATCTCCGCCCGCACCCTCTCTTCTTACACGACCCTCCAAGCCTCTATAGCCCATCTCCAGCACGTCCCAGACGCACTCGCCCACCAAAGTCAATGTGTCAAAGACCTCGAACGAGAACTGCGCGAGACGAAGGAGATTGTGGGAAAGTACGCTGGGGCCACGAAGAAGGCGAGGGATGTGCGACACTCGACGACGAGGAGGTTGGCGCATAGGCTGACGGGGCACACGGAGTCGGCGGATAAGGAGGAGAGGTGAGGCACGATCTCATCATGGGAGAACCTGAGTGCCAACGTTATCTGACGATGAACTGCTCAGAGAGTATGTCGAGGCGCTCAATCGCGGAATTCTTGCACGTCAACACGAGGAAGAGATGGAGAACTCGTTGTCTGTTGCACAGGCTGAGGTCAGTTTGCTGGTATTGCAACATGTGCTCTCGTCAGACCTTTTGTAGCTAGAGACACTCGCAGACAGTATGGCCAAACACAAGGCTCTCAAGAGTGAACTGTGGTTTCTGTATGATAGCGTCTTCAATGATCTCAACGGCATGTACCCTTCTCCTTCTCAGCTTTGTCAAGTTAATGAACGTTCACAGACGCCAGAGACGTCGAACTTCGATCCGAAATTACGTCTGCTGACGCCACATATCGTCGTCTACTGAAGCAATCCCGCGCGGACAATGAAGCGGTAGAACTTCTCCTCCAAGCGGACGCCCAGATGCAGAAATGCTCAGGGCAAGTCAAGAAGGCCGTAGAGCTTACAGAATCATGGGGTAAGTAGACTCTTCATCCCCCTCCAAGCCATTCTTTAAAGCCCGTCTAGCCAACACAGGAAAAACTTTGTATGGCGCATTCCACACCTCAATTACCTTGAATTTTTCTCGTCATACACTATTCTTGTCAGGACAAGCGACCAATTGGAGCAAAACTTCCTTACCTCCGCCAAGGCCTTTGGTGACAAGGCCCGTTCGCTTGTCCTCGAAGCACGAAAGGCTTCCCCTGAAGTATGTGATATCGGCAAAGTTCCGATAGCACAAAAGTACGTACCGCTCCGAGTATCTTTCATCATCCGATCCCTAACCCGTTATTGGCCCCGGCAGAAGACTAGGAGTAGAGATGCTCTTCATCAACACGTTATTCCTAGGGCCTTCTGACGATGATGTGAGGGCCTGTGGCGTTCAAGTCGACGCGGCCTGTCGCAGGGTGCGCTTCCTATTCTCACCAGCGCCAAGTCCTTCCGTCACTGAGAATTACTTTGATTACTAGTTGGAAGCGGAAGTGACCTCCGCCACACACCGTGCGGACCGCTCGAGCGCTGACCTGAGAGAGGCTGCTGACGTCGTCAACGAGTCTCGCACGAAGCTGGAGATGTATAGGCAAGGCGTGTTTGATATGGTGCTTTTGCAGTCTGGGAACGGTGTTGAAGGCGGTTTGCAGCCCGACTCTGAGTCACTGCCTACCTACGAGCTCAGGCCGTACGCATGATTAGTGAAGACTCAGTCGTTCTCGGTGCTTGTGCTTCGGAAAGCGTGTGCTTCTGTCTTTCTCCCAGTGTTGATTTCAGATTGCCTCGAATTGAGCACTGGGAATAGGGACGACCTACTATCATACGGACCACTGCTCTGTTAAGTTCTGCGATCTTTTGGAGGTTTCGGGCCTGAGCCCTTACGAACGCTTGCCGTGACGATCCTCCAGAACCATGGGAATCGGTGGAGACGTTGATGTGCTCGAGAAGGAGCTGGCATCAGGTCATGGCGGTATCAGACTGCGAGCTTATCAGTCGATCGTTGTATATGCTGTTGGCTGGGAACTCAGTCTACTGGTAGATTGCAAAAGTCAAAACTGTCGAGTTTCCAGCTACTACGACGGCTGTCGCGTTGAAAATCATATCTGAATCCCCTCGTCAGTTTATAGTACCATTCTTGTCGATCTGATGATCCTGGAAGAAGGACAAAGTGCCTGGCCCGAGTTGGCCAGATGCTACGAGCCTCAACATGAGGCTGCTAGAATCCTGCCCTGGAGCCCATTCTACTCTGATAGAAATAATGGACTGAGAGGAGGAGGAACGACTACGGCTTTCGGTCCGGTTGTTCCGAACCATTGCTCCCAGGTTCATTCGGAATTAATGCAACTTCATTATCAACGACCATGACCGGATCCCAAAGTCGACTGGGACCGCATACCTACAGGCAAGCCAATCGCCGCCACAGTATACCGCTAATTGACGCTCTCTACTTCGCAGAGGTCACCGTCGCGAATCCTACGTCGCCACCGATCTCCCTGAACTTGTCGAATTTCGCGCACGCCAGCGGACCTTCCACGGTGCCTACAGCCGCACCGCGCTTGGGAATCTAGGCTACTCTTTGACCATCCTCCGTCTCTTCGATCGTCGGTTCTATAAGAGTTGGTGTTCTGTTCATCTTAGAACGTCATCTGGCGTATCTAATTACGTTCGCCTTGTTTCTTCTCAGTCGGGCTGCTATTCGCCATCCTCTCGGGCTTGCTGTTCGTTCTGGCATTGGTTCGCTCGCGGCACTCGAACCACGACTTTGCTGATCAGCTTGAGAACACGAGTTCCCCGCCAGCGGAGCCTGCGCTGGAAGATGATGACGAGGAAGACGAAGAGGAGGAGGAGGAAGAAGATGAGGGTAGCGAAGAGGGAAGGGCAAGCACCAGTCGAAGAGACAAGAGTCTGAGCTCAGACATGGCCGAAGGAGAGGGAAGCTCTTCTAAACGCACAAAGACGACTCGGACAAGGTCCAACAGTCCTAGAATCAAGAAGAGGAAGAAGAAGAGGGTCATCAGCACGGCCGGACAACAGAATACTCGCGTGTTTGGACGACCGTTCATCACAGCGGGATGGATTGTACTCGCAGTCGCAGGAGTCGTCGCTACCGTCGAGATAGGCTTACTGGTTCTGATATTCAAGGTGAAGACATGAGGTATCATTGGCGTTGCGGACGAGTGTAATTATATGGTGGTGAGCTTCTGCTTTCTCCATTTCGGTGCCTTCTGTTACTCACATCCGCCACAGATGATGATTGTGATTCTTCAATGGAGCATCTGTGCATTTCCCCTTCCTTCAGCGTTTGCGACTGGCCTTCGATTAAGTATGTCTCGGAGACCGTAGGTCAGCGCCATGCTACAAGCGCATGCTAAGCTGACGACTGCTGACGACTAAGGACACTAACGATGCAGACTTTCGAATCTTCCATCATTTGTCGTTTCCACTCCACCGAGCGGCGCAGACTCGGTCATGACAGGTCACTGTATACGGCCTTCTTTCACCTACAATGAGCTGTCATGCCAACGATGCGCTACTAAATGGCGCCTCCTTGCTCTGGGGTCCCGAAAGGATTTGTATTTGGTGCTCATCGACTCTGTGGCTCTGAAATCACATACTGCTCATAGCCTTGCAGTGGCATCACACAGTCCCTCGAGGGCCATGTCTTACCGGCTGGCTCATTCGGAAGCGACTCTGCATTGACAGATTCTGCTAGGGCAACACATCTGCTCAACTGGCGTGGCCTTTAGGTAATAGCGCCTCCATCTTCGAATATAAAGTCAAGTATCTACAGCCATTATGCCTCATTCCCGATTCTTGGCTTTCCTCGAGATGAGGTTCAACTTGTCAACTATCACTGTCCTCGCTGTTGCCGTCTTCGTCCAAGCTGCTCTCCAGTGCGTCTGTCATTCTTACTATCTGCCTGTATAGTCGCCTGAATATACACAGAAGGGACGACCAGAAAGAGGATTGTCATAAGCCCCGCGAGGTGATTGAGTTCATCTTCCGCGTACCTTGTTCTGACTGTTGTACAGGCCGTCGTGTACGTTAGCGGAAACTCCACGGTCAAAGGCTCTGTCGTCTTCAAGCAGGACGGCCCCGATGCCCCGCTCTGCATCACGGCCGACATCCAAGGTCTGGATCCCAATACGCTCCGCGGCTGGCACGTCCAGTGAGCTTTGTTTCTCTTGAGGTGGCATGACATTCTCACATCATCTTCACAGCGAGTTCGGCAATCTGACAGACGGGTGTACCTCCGCCGGAGCGCACTTCAATCCCTTCAACAAGACCCACGGTGCGCCGCACGACAAAGTCAGACACGTCGGCGACTTGGGCAACTTGAGGTCGGATGCGAATGGATATGCCAAGTACGAAGTGAAGGACTATCATATGTCCTTGTGGGCTGACCGTGAGACCGACATTCTTGGGTGATTGACCAGTCTTGTGCTCCGCACTTTTGGTCCCTAACATGAACTACGACATAGGCGCGCTCTCGTCATCCACGCCGGTACCGACGATTTGGGCAAGGTCGGAGATGCCGGCTCGTTAGCCAATGGAAACTCTGGGGCGCGCGCGGCTTGTGGTGTCATTGGTATGTTTTACTTACGTCCGTCCCGAATGATTCTCATTATTTTCAGGACGTGCTTGAAACAGAAACAGCAGCAGCTTAATTGAAATTCAGACTAGGGAAAAGAAAGAGCTTTTTGTACCATTATGAATACGAGTCGTTCGGTGTCGAATGTTGCAAGGCCTCTAGCTGTAGGGAATCAAATGAGAGATGAAGCGTGTAGCTCGGTGGCCAAAGAAGGGGACAAGCGATTGGGGTCATACCGCTATCATCATGGTACATTGTGCGAAACCTCAAAAGACGACGTGTGTGATTCGATTGAAATACGTATGTGATTCGGTTGAAATACATATCACCAAGGGCTACATATTAACCAGAATAATCAAGAGGGAAAGTGCACGACCTTGATCGTTTTCCGGACACGATCCCACCGTTCCCCATCGAGCACATCGGACAGGGTGTGGGAGATGTGCAGTTCCTCCAATTGAGCACATACGGCTGACGCGCTGCCAACGGAGCAACGTGATTCCAGCATGCTCAGAAAACTGTCAGTGTTGTCGGGTCTGAGAAGGGCCTGTCCCCGCGCACTGACGCTTCGATTGTCGACGAAAAGAGAGAGCTTCTCCTCGAGGCAAAGGACACGAAGGGAGGGCAAAAGGGGCTCCTCCTGGCCATCGACTGTCATCTGCACAAAGGCGTCGGCGAGACAGTTGGTGTCCATCGCGACATGCAACGTTTCGAGCTTCTTCGCAAGTCGAAAAGACGCGAGCATGTCATCGATGAGAGGTATCGTCATGCATGAAATGTGTAGATCCAAAGAGTACAAGTTCTCGATGATGGGCTGCGAGGTTGGGAAAGGTGATAAGGGTGAATCTGACCCCGTTTGCCATTTCAGATGAGACAGCTGTGGCATATGAAGAAGGTCTAGCAACGGGCTAATGTCAGCGAATTGACGCAGCGTTGTCAAGGACGTGAGGAGTGGCAATGTAACCGATGCAAGCCGATCAGAATCACCTCCGCCGTCGAAGTCGAAGTGATGGAAGTCGATGACCAGAATCTCTAGGAAATCCATCCAGCGCAGAACTTCGATTTCATCAAAATCAGACGGATTGAACGTGTAGCTGGTGATCTGGGACCAGGGAAGGGGAAGTCGGCAGGTGGAATCATGGGAAACATCGAGTCTGTGCAGGCTGGGTGCCAACTCGAAAGTGTTATAGAGTGACTTGGGTAGGTCGGAGTCAAGGTCGGACAGGTACCTTGGGATGTCCAGGCTCTCTAGACGAGGGAAGATGTTCCCTTTCATGTACTCAATGACAGATAGCGGGACATCCAAATACACCTGACTCCATCGCCGCATGCTAAGCTCGAGGATGGGCATTGCAGAAATCTCGTTTACACCCCGACCGTCGAAGACGACAGACAAGTCGTACTCCTGTGATCTCTCCAAAAATAGTCCAAGCCTGTAAAGCAACCTGCGCGTTGGGATCTTGTCGTACCAGTCAAACCGCAAGCGGACGTAGGACCAGAATTCGGGGAAGGAGAGTGCGACTCCTCTCCATCGCCTGCAAGCCTGTGAAATGGTCCACGACGGGTCTTTGGGGTCCAAAGAATCCAAAATAAAGAAGACCGACTCGGTATCGCACACGGGTTCGACGGCCCACAGAAATATTTCGCGGAGTATCTCCTTGGGCATAGTTCGCAGTGGATGAAGAATGATTTTAGCGGTCCGGAGGTGGGATTCGACCTTCTCGCGAGTGACTTTGAGCGCGTCGAGGGCTGTCTGCAATTCAGCCACTTTCGCGTCTATCTCCTGCAGAGTAGAGGAGGTAGTGGCAGCTAAGCGTTCCAAAGATAAGGCCTCTTCCGGATGAGCAGCTTCGTTACTCGCCAAGAGCTCCTCGACGCGAGCATCCGACAAGGCCAAATAGTCAAAGTCCAATTGTGGCTCGGAAAGGCCTTGGGCACAGAATGGGCAAGAGCTGTCGGTCAGGTATGATTAGCTACAAGCAAAGGATTCTATGAGAAATTGTCACACGTACGCGCCACTCATGTCCAGCAATTCGCCGCGGTCTCACCCAGAATGATTTGGCAGGAGGCAAGTGCCGGGAGTCGGCCCGAAGTCCGCACTCTTTTGGTCTGTCCTGTTCTGTCCTGTTTCGAACCTTCATCACGAACAACGCTCTTTCTCTTCCATCAATGCTCGACGCTGCTGGACCGAAACCATCCTCGAGGAAATGAAATGCCTCATTTTGGAACGCTCTCGAATCTTCAACGCGAAGTAACTGGCCCCATTGCAAGGTTTGCGGAGACGATCATCCTTGAACCCAAATTCTCCCTAGGGAGACATGCCTGCACTGGCAGAAGCTACGGGTCTCGCTGTCATCCCAGTACACAAATCTGTGACCATGCTATATGGCACCCAACTCCTCTGGCCTGGGGAGAACGCTTCGACACTCCGTAATCAACATCAACGACCGGTCATCTTTCCCCCTGAAATTCGTGGCCACACTGGATGGGATCCTCTAAACCTCAGGTGCGCAATCACCGAAACTCATGACCTAGTCTCATACTGAAATTGAATCATCTAGCCCAGTTTTCACATAGCCAAGACCGCTCTGCACTTACTGCCAGCGCAATGCAGCCGCTTTGATGCTTAGGAAAAGCGATCCCAACGTCGCTCTCAGTGGACATGCGCAACCCGACCTCCGCAGAAAGGAGTCTGACTGTTGGCGAATATAATCATCGTGATCTACTTACGATATTAGGTAGGAATACGAGCGCTTCTTGCATTTTCTCTTATCCCCGCCCTCTACTTTCAGCCAGAATGAGGTACATCTCAGCCTTGCGATGCAATCTGATTCTCATTGACGCTATAGAGTCTCCCAGGAACTTCGTTCAAATGACACCTTCCGGCCGCGAGCTGACGCCTGTTTCAGCTAGTAGACAATCTAGTCGCGCAACGATTAATGCAACTATGTACACCGTCTCATCAAATCTTCACCCGCTCTAGTTTAGTGACCATCTTTGGCACACTGCCGCCTCCTCGGACGGAGATGGAACAGGCCACAAAGGCTAGATTGAGAGAATGTCTTCATGACCCAATAATTTACAGGTTCTGTACGCCTGTCAGGCATACTGGTACGTCCGGGCCAAGGTGGCGCTTACCTTCGAGGTATCCAATTCTGCCAATAGCTCCTCTAGAGTCGCCATATAGGCCCGTGCGCGCTCTCGAACAGGTTCAGAACAAAATTAGTAAAGGCGGGACGTATGCACACCTTCCAGCGCGGGTTGCCTTGCGTAGAGGCTACCAAGGCCTTGTTGTCGTCGTCTATCGTTCTTTTCTTTCCTTGCTTTCTTCTTGCTCTAGGAGAGTCTCTCTTCAAGCGTCTGACGTCCATCTGCGTATTGTCAATAGCGCAGTCACAGCGCGACGAGTAGGACATCATTGGACAGAAGCAAGACGCGTGACGTCACGGCGGCGCGCTTCTGGTTCCTTCGGCTGAACGCCTCCTTGCATTCTGTCACCATCACTTAGATCACACATACTATCTCTCTTTACCGACGATGGACTCAGTGCTTTCCGAGATAGCCGCTACAACGGCACTCTGTGCCGCCATCAAAGCCAGCGAGGAAGAGAACGCCCTTCTGGACCAAGCCCTGTTTGACATCCAGCAGCGATGGGCCCCAATCAAGGCGAAGATCACTGCCGCTCGCGCTGGGGAGGAGACGTTGCTTACGGGCATGGGCGGGATGAATTGCGCGTTGCCTAAGCCCTTGCAACTCATCTCGCTGACAGTCTGGTCCAGGTCCGTACGTGATCCGGACTCGGTCTGAATTCCAAGCAGAGTTTCCAGTTGCCGGGGACATATTTTGGTCCGTTGTACGTGTCTCGCCGCCTATGGATATCGCCCCGCCTGATCGAGTCGTAGCCTTCCAAGAAGTCTTAGTCCGTAGCACCAAGTCCAGACAGGCATCAAACGCATCGAAATTTATGAGAATATAACAAGGCTTTATTTGAAAAGCGAGCTCTGATATGTATGACTATCTACTTCGGTCATCGTACACAGCTTTGACTGTCGTCAAACAGAAGCGGATCCTGTCGCTGAATCCGCTAATAGTGGCGTGCGTGCGTGGCTAAGCTGACTCTGGTCGTGGCATACTTGGCTACCAATTGTCTCCTGAGAGCACTCGAACACCGATGACAGTGCGAATCCGGCATGTCTCACTCAACTTTGACAAATTTCCGATGAGTTCAATCGGGCAGTTTAGACGGCGCATGGTCCCAAGGTCGAACGGTCGCGTGTGGCAGTCATATTGGTATAAGACTAGGAGTTGGAATCTTTGGGCGATCTGCATCTGGAGGAAAATCAAAAGAATGTACAATACAAATGTCTTGTACAAAACCCCATCAAGACCACATATTGACGAGAGCTATATATCGACGAGACAGTTCCTAGGAAGCTAAGTACACGACCTTGATCGCTCTCCGAATATGATCCCACCGTCTACCACTGAGCACATCAGACATCGCATGAGAAATGTGCAGCTCCTCCAATCTGACCGGCGCGCTGCCACCAGAGCAACGCGATTCCAACATATCCAAGAACACTTCAACATGATCGGCTCTGAGGATAGCCTCCTCCCTGAGATCGACGTAGCGAGCCTCCTCCCAGTTGGGTCTAAGAAGTTTCTCCTTGAGGCAGAGCACACGGACGCAGGAAAGAAGGACGATGTCTTGTGCATCTCCATCGGCGCCAACTACCATCTGTTCAAAGACACCAACGAGGCTATTCAAATCCATCGTAAGATGCAACGTCTCGACCTTCTTAGCCAGTCGAAGACACGCGAGCAAATCTTTGATGTTTACTGAAGCCATGTGGAATGGCATATCTAGAGCAAGATTTTGCACGTTTGGCATCACCTGCTCTGAGGTCGGAAAAGATACTATCTCCTTGAAAGTTTCCCACTTAAAGTTCAAGTGAGAGAGATTGGGTATATCCAGAAAAGAAAGTAGGTCGCCGGAGCTCCTGACAAGTAACGTCAATGAGGTCAGGAGTGGTAGAGTAAACTGCCAGTCGGCGGGCGGCAGCCCATCTCCCATCGGATCGTCGGGGTCGGCAAAGTCAACCTGGATAGCTAGCGCCTCCAGGGAAGTCATTTCCTCTAGAATCCACAAGTCCAACCATGAGCATATGAGACAAGAATACCTGGTGAGCTGGGACCAGGGAAGAGACAAATGGTGACTGGTGGAATCATAGTAATTGGTGAGATTGCGCAAGGCGGGCGTGGACACAAAAGTGGTGGGTGAGTCTGGGAGGCCTTCCGCCACGATGCCAAGATCCGAGTCGACTACGAGGACCTCCATACGAGTGAATGTTTGACCGCTCATGTACTCGATGATAGAGCGATGGACACTCCCCAAGTACACGTGGCTACATCGCCGCATGTCAATCTCGAGTATGAATGGCAATACAGATTCCCATCCTTCGGTAATGACGACAGCCAGGTCGTGGTTCTGTGATCTTTCCAGGTACAGCGCAAGTCTCCGAAGTAACCTGGGCTGTGGGATTGGGTGGTAGTGCCCAAAGTGTAGGCGGATAGAGGACCACAACTTGGGGAAAGAGAGCGCGGCCTCTCTCCATCGCCTGCAAGTCTGTGAGATAGACCACAAAGGGTTGTAGTTGAGTAAGGAATCGAAGTCGTATGCTCGTGCTCGACTTGATAGGCCAGACAGTGGGATGGATTCGACGGCCCACAGGAAGATTTCACAGAGGATCTCCTTGGGCATAATGCGCAATGGATGGAGAATGATTTTGGTGGAATGGAGTTGTGATTGAACCTTCTCCCGCGAGACTCTGAGTGCGTCGGGGACTATCTGCAATCTGGCCACCCTTGCGTCTATCTCCCGCAGAGTGGTGGAAGCGGTCGCGGCTACGCGTTCCAAAGATAAGGCCTCTTCGGGATGAGGAGCATGGTTGCTCGCCAAGAGCTCCGCGATGCGAGCATCCGACAGACACTCGAAGTCCAAGTTTAATTCGGAATGGTTTTTGTCGTCCCCACAGAGTGGGTAAGGACTATCGGTGATGCATGAGTCGATAAGAGGAGATGGGTGTAAATTTTCATGCACGTACGTGTTGCTCATAGTGAGGAAGGAAGTGCGATTGAGTTGCTTGGATCGGGATGTTGTGGCAGGAGGCAAGAAGCGCCGATCGTCACGGTGTCGGGAGCAAAAACCCTCTAGACCCACGTCGCGTCGCAATATCTCTTCACGGCATTTGTGGACCTCTGATTCCGTGACTCGAGTAAGGCTTGGTATACTACATGACTTGACACCCAACTTGGACCACCTTCTGTTTGAACTCACGGTATCATGCTTGACGACTCCACGAAGGTGTGTGGCACTGACAGTCATACGTGCCAGTGCAAGCTTACCACGGTCCTGATACTGTAACTCTGCTGTAACTCATGCTCATTGCGTATAGAGTGAACGCAGCCGTATGGTATAAGACTCGACCGTTGGAATTCTCGAGGCACTCGCATCTTGAGTGAAACTACATTCTGTAATACAACGAAAGAAGAATGTCTTTTACGAAAATTCATCAGATCGACGAGAGCAAGATACCAACAAGCAGGTTTTTATTCAAGAAGGAAAGTACACGACCTTGATCGCTCTCCGAATACAATCCCACCGTTCCCCACTGAGCACATCAGACAATGCATGAGAAATGCGCAGCTCCTCCAATCTGGTCGGCGCGCCACCTCCGGAGCAACGCGATTCCAACATATTCAAAAGCATCTCAGCATGGTCCGCTCTGAGGAAAGCGTCCTCCATGCAAAGGACGTAGACGAGGCAATTCCCTTTTTGCTCCTGACCAAAAAGATTTTCCTCGAGGCAGAGCACGCGGAGGCAGGGAAGGAGGATGGCGTCCTGTTTATCTCCATCGCCGCCGACTGTCATCTGTTCGAAGACACCGACGAGGCTGTTCAGATCCATCGCAAGATGTAATGTTTCGACCTTCCTAGCCAGTCGAAGGCATGCGAGCAATTCTTCCATGTTCACTGCAGCCATGCGGCCTGGTACATGTAGAGCAAGAGATTGCAGGTTCGCGATGACCTGCTCTGAGGTTGGAAAGGATATGATACCCACCGGAGTAGTTTCCCACTCCAAGTGAGACAAACGAGGCATATTCAGATGGTGTAGAAGAGGAGGCATACCCCCATACACTGGAGACAGCGTCAAAGAGGTAAGGAGCGGTAGAGTAACATGAGCAAGTTCATGTTCCGGTGGGTCGACAAGCTCAAGATTGATATCCAGCGCATCCAGGGAGGTCATCTCCCCCAAAAGTTTCAAACTCTCCCATGAACTCAAGTGACAAGAGTAGCTGGTGAGCTGGGACCAGGGAAAGGACAAATGTTGACAGGCGGAATCATAGCAAAGACGAAGCTTGCGCAGGGAGGGCGTGGACGTGGAGGCAAAAGTACCAATAGGTGTCACTGGGAGGGCTCCAGTGGTGACGCTATTGAAACCAGATTCGATACTGAGGAACTCCAAACGAGTGAACGTGTTTCCATTCATGTACTCGATGATTGAGGGAGGGACTTCCAAGTGCACACGGCTCCATCGTCGCATGCTGATCTCGAGTGTGGGCATGGCAGCAAGGTCTGTTTCACCCTCATTGTCGGAGAATACGACGGCGAGGTCGTGGTTTTGTGATCTTTCCAGGTACAGCGCGAGCCTATAAAGTAACCTGCGCTGTGGGATCTCCTCGTAGTGGTCGAACCGCAAGCGGACAAAAGACCAAAATTCGGGGAAAGAGAGCGTAATGTCTCTCCATTGCTTGCAAGCCTGCGAAATGACCCACGCCGGATCTTTGGGGTCCAAAGAATTCAAGTGATATAAGACTGAGTCGGTATCGCACACAGGTTCGATGGCCCACAAGAAGATTTCGCGTAGAATCTCCTTGGGCATAGTGCGCAATGGATGGAGTATGATTCGGGTGGTATGGAGTTGGGATTCGACCTTCTTTCGCGTGGCTCTGAGCGCGTCGAGGGTTGTCTGCAATTCGGCCACCTTTGCGTCTATCTCCCGCAGAGTGGAGGAAGCGGTCGCGGCTACGCGTTCCAGAGATAAGGCCTCTTCGGGATGAGCGGCTTTGTTACTTTCCAAGAGGTCCGCGACGCGAGCATCCGAGAGGCAATCAAGGTCCAAGTCTGATTCGGAAAGGGTTTTGCTGCCACCACAGAATGGGCACGGACTGCCGGGTTGAGCATAATAGGTGAACGGAAGAAATGGTTGCAGAGCTGTAGGCACGTACGCGCTGCTCATAGTGAGGAATTGATTGCGACTGAGTTGCTTGATTCGGAGTGTTGTGGCAGGAGGCGGAGCGGCAGCCGGTCCGATCTCAAAGAGCGAAATGGCAGACAGCTTCTGGATAGCTTCAACAAGACCTTTAAACGTATCTCAATACCTCTTCAGGGCGTGTGTCACTGTGTGGACCTCTTGTGTAACTAGTGATAGGCCGTGATATACTTAGCATCAATAAACAGATCTTTCTACACCACCCGACTCTTGTACACTAGCACATACGCCACCGAGTCCTCCCCACCTCCATCCAGCGTCCCCAGCTTCTCGCGCGGGAACACCGACACCTTGTCATCATCAAACTTGTACCAATCCTCGTCATTCTCCAGCGTATCCAGCGTCTTGATGTCCACCTCCGCCTTCGGATCGAGGTACGTCGGGTCGTGGAACGCGCTCTTTTTCGCGAAGCCGATGTAATGCCCCGAGTCCGCCGCGGCGCCCTTGTGCGTGACGATGGCGACGAGGTCGTACAGCCCGCCCCAGCTCGCGCCGATGTCCGCCTTGACGGCGGGGTCAACGAGCGCTTCGATCTCCTCGCGCTCGCGTGCCCGGACGACGGGCTCTGGCTCGCCCTCATCGACGTCCATGGCCGCGCCATCGCCTCCGCCAATCAGCCCGCGCTTCCTCAGCCGTATCTTCCTCCGCTCGCCGCGCCCCTTCTCGATCTCCACCAGCCGCCGGTTGACAGGCATGAGCCGCGCCTTGAGCTCGTCGCTGGTGATATCGAGCGCATCGTACGTGGTCGGGAATTTGACCTTGCGCATGATCTTGGCTTTGCGGTTGACGTCCGCGCGCCACGCGAAGCGGACCATGTGCACGGTGAGGAAGGACGGCAGGCGGGTGACGCGCGACGTCTGGACGTACGCGGCGTCGTGGCCGAGGGTCGGCGAGCGCTTGGTGAGCGTCGTCTGGAGCGAGTGGGCGATGCCGGTGGCCATGTAGTTGGTGCTGATGGAGATGTGGCACTCGAGCTTGAGGACCTTTTCAGTGGCAAAGGTGGGCGGCTCGAGGGACGCGTCGCCCTCGAGCTTGGTCTCGCGCGTGACCTCGCCCATCATCCACTGCTCGAGGAAGCGCTTGTTGGCGTCGGCAGAGTCCTCGACGGGGCGCAGGCTGTTGACAATCTGCGTAAAGGCCTCCTCGGCGTCTTGTTGTGCAAAACCGTGTCCGTTGCGGCTCTGCTCGGCAAATTGGGGCAGGGTTGTGCGCAGGGCCTGGAGGAAGGAGATCGGGGTGACGGTGTCGGTCGTCTTGACCATGGACGAGTAGAGATCGCGCAGCTGTGGTATTAACGAGCCCGTTGCACTGGTCTTGTTGAGGGCAGTTTGCATGGGTGGAATGACTCGCAGCGCCTGGATCGTCGCGTTCATGTAGCAGGTATTGCCGAGACTAGATGAGGTTATTGGACGTCGTTGACAGCGATGTGTCGACGCACTTTGTTAGTCCGACAGGCATTGCCAGCGCCTCTGCCAGCTCAGAGTCCTCCATGTCTGTGCATTCGTCAGCGACGCCACATTGCACACAAAGTGCGCACCTTCGATGAAAGTGACGGGCTTTTCCGGCGGCTTTGGCAGTTCGCCCGCCGCGCCGATGACCATGAACGTCTGGCCGGCTTTTGGGCCAATTTTCTTCCAGTCCGAGTCGTCCTAGACGGCAATCAGTGGCGATCTGTGCGCCAACGTTGCCAACGCACCTTGAGAACGCCGCCCTTGACCATGATCTTCATGCGGTCGACTGGGACGCCGGTGACCTCGTAGACGGCATTCTTGAAGGCGGCGGGCGGCTGCGCGACGTCGAGCACGACGGGGAGCGTCTTGCCAGCGTGCTTGATGTTAACGTCCATGACGCGTCCTGACAAGGGCGATAACTTCAAACTCCGCCCCCAATGCAGCGCTGCTGGCCTGACGTCACTCATACGTGTTTTGCCTCATTCCACCATGACCATCTACTATTCCCTCACCTTTCTGCTCCTCGCGGGCGAAATGCTCACCTTCTGCGTGCTCGTCGCCCCGCTGCCGCACAAAGTGAAGAAGGGCCTCTTCGACTTCCTCTCCAACTCGGCAATCGTCGCCAAAATCGCCTACGGGCTCAAAATCTCTTTCATCTTCGTCGCCATCCTCTTCTTCGACGCGCTCCAGCGCATGTTCCGCGTCACGGCCGAGAGCGAGGCCGCGAAGACCAGCCAGGCGGGCGCAGCAGACGTGCGCACCGAGACAAACCTCGCTGCTCGCAAGTTCTAGTACGTCTTCACCGCTTTGCGCAGCTTAAAACGTGTTTCTGACGTGGACTGCAGTTCACAAAGAAACGTCTACCTTACCGGATTCACCCTCTTCCTCTCCCTCGTCTTGACCCGCACATTCTCCATCATCCTCAGTCTCATTCGTGCCGAGGAGCAGCTCCTCGGTCAGAAAGTGACAGGCCCCACTGGCGGGGACGCGGTAAGCACCCTAGATGACATCCTATCTTATCATCTCACGCGTTCTAGACAAAGCTCAAGGTTGAACTCGAGTCATCCAAGAAGGAGCTGGCGTCCAGCAAGAAGGACCTTGAAGCGTTACGCTCCCAGGCTCGCTCGCAAGCCGAAGAGTATGACCGTCTCGCAGACAAATATAACAAAGCCACCGGTCAGGATGTCAAGAGGGGCAAGGCCGATTAGGGCGTAATCAATTTCATATCGCGTTCCTGTATACTCCCAGATCTTGGCCACATTTCGTGAACCTAATGACGCATTTCACCAAACATTTACAGTCACTTATATGATAGCAGTGCGCCTTGAAGAGAGAACTGATATCTCAGAGGCGGCATCAATGGCGCCACAGTCGAGCCCGTACCACTATCATCGTCCTACGCCACCGAACCATTCCAGATGGTCAATGACAGCATGGATGGCGATGACACGGCTAAATGACGCGTCGTCTTTCTGTATAGATCAGAATTCGCCACCTCCTTAGCTCGTACTGTTTCACGCGCCGTGCGCGTCTCGTCCTGAATCTATTAAGATCTACAAGGACGTCGGAAACGGTCAACGTCTACTAACTACGGTTTTTCAGCCGAATCCATGTGAGCGAACGCAAATTGCGTGACCTGCAAGTGCAAAAGCTATGTACAATCGATCTCTCAGGCTGGCGATTGAGAGGATGCATGGACGACCAATTCATGCTACTAGAGTGTATGGAGGCGACGTAACGCGCAGTGTCGCCTATTTTGGTGTCCGTAACTCTGGATAACGAAGAAGTCGTTGCCTAGGGTTGGTGTCAGTACAAGTCCATCGGGGTTTGGGATGAGCGATTTAGATCCATGTAGCAAAAAGCTTGAGGATGCCCTGGCCCTCAAGCCATCCACAGTGTCTGCAGCTTAGCTAGGATTGCAAAAATTTCTTTGGTAAATGGGAAGAGTAAATTTTACAAGGGTCCAAGAAAACAGTACGAACACAAAATGATAAGTTAGAGCGCCACAGGTGCAGCTGCGCGACAAAGGTGATCGGACCTCGGGCCGATTCCCGGCACTTGACTCTTGCCAAAATCCACTCCAGATCCACTCAGACGCAACTAATTTCTCGGAATGAGTGCCGCGTACGTATACAACGCTTCATGAAATATCTTGCTTATATCTAACTATACATCACCGACAGTCTTTGCCCATTGGGCGAGTCAAACTTGGACTTCGAGGGTTTGTCGGATGCTCGCGTCGAGGAGCTCATGGAGAGTAACGAAGCCGCTCATCCCGAAGAGGCCTTATCTTTGGAACGCGTAGCCGCGACCGCTTCCTCTACCCTGCAGGAGATAGACGCAAAAGTGGACGAATTGCAGACAGCCTTCGACGCGCTCAGAGCCACGCGAAAGAAGGTCGAATCCCAACTCCATACCACCCGAATCATACTCCACTGGCATCCATTGCGCACTATGCCCGAGGAGATTCTACGCGAAATCTTCTTGTGGGCCATCGAACCTGTGTGGGATACCGACTCAGTCTATCACTGGAATTCTTTGGACCCCAAAGATCCGTCGTGGGCCATTTCCCAAACTTGCAGTCGATGGAGAGAAGTCACGCTCTCTTTCCCCGAATTTTGGTCGTTTGTCTGCTTGCGGTTCGACTACTGCGAGAAGATCCCACAGTGCAGGCTAAATTATAGGCTTGCACTGTTATTCGAAAGATCACAGAACCACGACCTCGCCATCGTATTTTCTCAGGACATCAGGAAAAAATCATTTTCCTAGATAGAGCCAAGTAGGCATATATAGCTCGAGTAGGCCGGGTAGGTAGGTCCCCAAAATATAGAGTCACGTAGAGTCAGCCTCATTGCTATTTAGACGCTACGTAGCTCTACTTACCACTGGCACCCTTACTCTGTAGCACCTATATACCACCTATATTGCAGCTACATCAAATGTACAGCTGCGTCGTCCCAGATAGTATGCTTATTCGGAGCTCAACTCAAGTACATGCAAAACAAACCAAAGAGAACGGAAAAACAATAGCATTGGAAGAGTAGATAGAAGGCACGACTGTAGACTACAGAAATTACCGTGACCATACAACCACCATCACACCACCTGCCTCCTGCGCATCGGGGCTATACTGCCCATCGTAGTATCCTCGTCCAGACGGTCGCGGTCGTCGTCGTCAAAGATTGCTGCGGTCGCCCTTGACCAGGTCATCGCAGTCACCGTCATCTAAAATCGTCGCGGTCGCCCTCGTCCAGGTCATCGCGGCTATCCTCGTCCGGGTCATTGCGGTCGCCCTCGTCCAATCTGTCGTGGTGATCCTCGTCCGGGTCGTCGCAGTCATCCTCGTCCGGGTCGTCGCAGTCATCCTCGTCCGGGTCGTCGCAGTCATCCTCGTCCGGGTCGTCGCGGTCGCTCCCGTCCGGGTCGTCGCATTCGCTCCTGGTAGTCGTCCAGGTCGTCGTGATCAGGTCGTCGAGGTCGTGGTCTTCCTCGTCCGGGCCGTCGTGGTCGCCCTCGACCAGGGCTTGGAAGATCGTGGATGGCGGGTCGTTCCCCGTCAGTCGTGCTCGCATGTTTTTTGAGGGCTTTGGTCAGGTCGTCGCCGCGGTGGCGTCTCGTTGACGTTAGTGGAGAAATGGCAGGCGTGAAGCCGAAAGTCGACGCTGTGCAGGCGACGTGAGTCTGGGCATTTGTTGTGGGAGGAAGGCGGGCTTTAGTGTGGAGGTCTGAGAGCAAGTGCCAAGAGGACGAAAAAGCCCTTTGCGCCAAATCAACATCCACGTGACCGATTGCGCCATCGCGGATCGGACCGAAACGCTGCCGCGTTATTTGCGGACTTGGCGATTTATTTTTTGAACGAGTTTGGAACGACGCCACTGTGTCGTCTCTTGACTCCTGCTTTGCTCAGTATTGTTGGACCGGTGCTGACATCTTGTGGCCAATAATAGATCTGAACAATACCACTGCCCCAAAGCTGTTGTCCGCCTCCGAGTCCATTCAACATCATTGCTAGTGCCCGGCGCTCGCCACTCACTGCCAGTGGCAAGGACACGCCTATGTGTCACTGCGAGAGCGGCAAAGATTCAAAACAAGACAGGTGATTAATTGTTGAACATTGAATGGTGTTCCATGCTTCCGTTCCTATGATTGTGACTAACCCTCCAGCAGCTCCAGAAGGGGGTGCATACAGTAGTCTAAGTAGCCACAAGGTCAGTACTACTGATGGCAAAGTAGAGTCAGTGAGGATCTATGTACTCGATGTAGAATGCGGACGGACTAAGTAGAGTGAAGTAGAGTCCGGTAGAATGTCGGCAATCTATATTGATCTACTTAACTCAGGCCGATCTACCTAGCATTTGAGTTTTTCCTGATGGATGATGATGATAGAACAAACCTTTTTGCTGCCATGCCCACACTCGAAATCAGCATGCGACGATGGAGCCATGTGCACTTGGATGTCC
Source organism: Strobilurus pachycystidiatus (assembly GCA_019915135.1). Classification (NCBI taxonomy): domain Eukaryota; kingdom Fungi; phylum Basidiomycota; class Agaricomycetes; order Agaricales; family Physalacriaceae; genus Strobilurus; species Strobilurus pachycystidiatus. The sequence goes on along the minus strand of JAHLMK010000019.1, from coordinate 816,988 downwards.
CTCGCTCAGCCATCGAGTACATGAACGGAAACACATTCCCTCGTATGAAATACCTCGGTATCGAATCGGACTTTGGAAGCCTCACAGCTACAACCTCCCCAGTGCCACTCATTGGTACTTTCGCCTCCACCTCCACGCCCTCCCTGCGCGAACTTCGTGTTCACTACGATTCCACTTGTCAGCATTTGTCCCTTCCCTACTCCCAGCTCACCGGCTATTATTGTGACTTAGATACATTGGAGGGCTTGGGAGTTTTACGGGAGATGACCTCCCTGGACGCGCTGATCATCATTCCTGAGCATCTTGACCCAATGGAACATGAACTCGTTCCGAAGGTTACTCTACCACTCCTGACCTCGTTGACGTTGCATCAAATTCAATGCTCTATGCCTCCTCTTCTAAACTATCTGGATATGCCGCGTTTGTCTCACTTGAAGTGGGAAGCTACTAGTGCCAATCATGTCGTATCCTTTCCAACTTCAGAACAGGTCATTCCCAACCTGAAATCTCTTGCTCTACGCATACCACACATGGCTTCGGAAAACATCCAAGACATGCTTGCGTGCCTTCGACTGGCTGAAAAGGTCAGAACCTTGCATCTTGGGATGGATCTGAACAGCCTCCTCGGTCTATTCGAACAGATGACACTGGTGGCCGGGGGTGATGAAGACGTGCAGGATATCATTATCCCTGCCTTCGTGTGCTCTGCCTCGAGGACAATCTCAACCCGGGGAGTCACTACGTTTATTTTAAGAAGAGTGCTGTTCTCAGATCCGAAAATGCTGAGCTACTCTTGGATATGTTGGAATCACGTTGTACTGGTGGCAGCGCATCGGCCAGACTGGAGGAGTTGCACATTTCTCATGCGATGTCCGATGTGCTCAGTGGGGAACGGTGGGATCGTATTCGGAGAATGGTCAAGGTCGTGTACTACACTTTCCTCCCTAGGAGATTCTTGGTTGATTGATCGTTGTCGTTAACGCGTATTTCAATCAGATTTCACTGTACGAGACAATTGCATGACATTTCCGTCCTGTGGTACTGCGTAACGTTAAGAGTGTTCTCTCAAATGCCGTTCACCTCAACGAACCAAGCGCCCAGATCTAGAGTGACAGCGACGCGTTCCGCTCGAACCTTCTCATCTGGGCCTCAACCGGAACCATCGCCTTAACAGTTCCTTGCCGGAGCACTTAATGGCACTATTCAAATCCTCGATGCACCCATCGACACTCCATCGACGCTCTTGACAGGGTCCACCATCATTGTGCACATGGATATATATGGTCTGAGGTCTCGTAGCTCACAAACAGGCACATCCCGAAGCTTCCCCAGAACCCCAGTCTCAGTTAAGCTGGCGATCTCCGATTTTGTCTTCTCCGAGGCTCGTGGGCACGGCACACTTCTCTTCTCTTCTTGTCATGGGATCGTGCAACTGGGAAGAGGCTCAAGAAGCGAAGCGAAGCGTAGGCTCTCCGTTGTATGGCATGTATGCGTATGTGTCCAGAGTCCAGACTCCATCATATGAATCCAACGTGGTAGCTGTCAAAGAGAGTCAGTTCGTTTCCAGGGTCTGTATGCGTCATCGTTCGTTGTACTCTATGAGTACTGCTGATCGTTCAGCCCAGTTTCAGGACGCAAAGTGGATGGTTCATCGCCGGAGTTCCTTCACTTCAAGTTATGCTCCGTCACCACCAGGTCACCACATCATATGGCTACGCGCAACATATGGCAAGTGGAAGCTCAGGAACTCTGCAGCTGAGGAAAGGCAGGAAAGCATCCGTACATGTAACGTGATTGTGAGCACCATCGATTTATTGACGTCTTTCAGGTTTCAGGAAGGGTCCGGCCAACAATGACCGGTTTTTTCATATTTTGCGCGTTGAGAAACCAGCCAGTTCTGATTTGGTATCCTGTAAATGATGAAATTCTGGCGCTCTTGGAACCGCGAGACCATGACGGACCGCTCGGCTATTCACTTCGGTGCGAATTTGTTATTTCTACATGAAACTCAGTACTCAGCATCTACAACACAATCACGTTGCGGGAGTCAGAACAATCGCTTTTCTGCCGACGAACCGACACTAGGCTTCAAGGTAGTCCCCAGTATCATGTCGACTGCATGTCTACAGTCTGGCACATTTCACCCCACTTGTTGAAACTTGATTGCCATCAGATTGAGAATTTCACGGCGCGATTCGTTCGAATGACTCGTATCGACATCAGCAGGTGCCTCTAGAAGCCCCACCGGCGTATGCAGTCCACATGTCTTTGTTTAGGCCAGATTCTAACCAGACATTCTATTGAAGAACTGAAGAAGCACGAGATCTAGAACTGGGCTAACCGCGAATGTAATTGATCCTGGGTTCGGCGAGTACTAAGTAGACCTGGTCACCTCGGGAAGAAGCTGGGAGAAGCCAGAGAGTTCAAGTGCTTAAAGATGTCCTACCTGATGTTTACACAGGACAGGACGGGTCGCGAAAGGTCCGCATGCGATGACGTCGTCGCTAAACACACCGACGGCCTTGTAGGCAGGGATCAGGTATCACTGAGAGTCTAAACCCAAACCACGCGCCGAAAAATCGGGATCCGACTATTCTGGAAGATGTACACCCCAATCTTCTATCGTGACTTGATGTGACTGTGGCGCAATTGGTATAGTACTTACCAAGACTTACCATGACACCATGTCTCGACTCGGAGTTCACACACTGTTCACAGTGAGCAAGAAATGGAACTTGGAAGGGTTCTTTTCAGATGTCATGATACTACATATCGTAGATTGAATGTCCCTGCCTGACCGCCGTGACTCTTGGATCTGATGCCACGGTATGCTGAATTGCACATATCGCGCGATCCCGTGTACGCGCGCACCTCACAGCGACGCCCCAGACAGATCCGCCTACAAGCTCGAGGCAATCAGTTGAGGGTTATGCGGGACCAGGCTCTGGGCATTTGCTTGTTGGCATAGCTCGCCGGACACACTGTGCTAATGCTGACCGGGCGGTTAAGATATGGTGCATGTCACGCCGTGACCGTGTTGAAAGGGCTTTCTCGGAGAAACCCTATATTTATCCGACAAAGTGAATCATCCATGTGGACAGGAGCAGGGTCAATGTATCTCAACCATCAAGAGTCTCCCACGACGTGTACGTTGTGGCGACCCATGACCAGAGCTTCTGTGATGTGGAGCGGACCGAAGGGGAGGTATAAAACTCTGCGCACAAATGTCGGCTGAGCATAGGTCGACTGATTTCTGTCTGCACCTTTCTACGACCATGGGTAAAGGAGTATGTCGTTCTCGTTTCTCCCTCTGAAAGTTATCGCCAACTCTCTCGTCTCTTCTAGTATAGTGCCCGTATTGCGTCGAACCCGGTGCGTCTGTCTGTGGCTCTTCAATCTCTCGCTTCTAATCTGATTGTTGTATAGTACATCGTTGGCTCCTTCGCATGCATCGGTGGAGGTCTCTTTGGACTGGACATCTCGTCCATGTCCGGAGTGCTTAGTGTGAGTTCAATCGACTTCGAGTCTGGTTTCAGTCCATGCTAACGTTGTGCGATCTAATCAGAACGATGCTTATAAGCGCACCTTCTCCTACGTGAGTGACTATCTTGTAGCGCGGTACGTCCAGTCGTGCTGACAACAATTCCTTTAGCCTGGCTCCAATGCGCAGGGTGCAATCGTCGCATCCATGCCCGCTGGATCCCTCGTCGGCGCCCTCGCGGTCACCCAACTCGCTGATCGTCTAGGCCGCAAGAAGACTATCATTCTCTCGGGTCTTATCTGGGTCATCGGTTCCATTCTCCAATGCGCCTCCGTCGTACGTTTTGCTCTCTTCCTTACCCATCCACTACTGGCTGACATCGCCCTGCAAGAACCGCGGCATGCTTGTAGTAGGCCGCATCATCTCCGGTATCTCTGTTGGTATTGCCTCCGCCGTCGTCCCCATCTACCAGTCCGAAATCACTGAACCACGCATCCGCGGACGTCTCGTCTCTCTCCAGCAATGGTCAATCACATGGGGTATTCTCATCCAGTACTTTATCCAATTCGGTTGCTCGTACATCGACGGCGTCGCCTCTTTCCGCGTCCCATGGGGTCTCCAGATGATCCCCGCCATCTTCCTCAGCGTGGGTATGCTCGTCTTCCCCGAGTCGCCGAGATGGCTATTTGACCACGGGCATGAGGAGGAGGCACTTCAGGTGCTAGCTGACCTCCACGGTGGAGGAAATACCGACGACGAGTTGGTCCTCCTCGAATATGAGGAGATCAAAGAGCAGGTTCTTTTCGAACGGACCGAAGGTGCTAAATCGTACCTCGATCTGCTCAAGCCGGGTATGCCACGCCGTGTCGGATTGGGTATGGCTTTGCAGATGTGGTCCCAGCTTACGGGCATGAACGTCATGATGTTCGTCTCTCTTTGATGTTCCCTTTCCTGATGTGGTCTTTTGACATTCATATCCCAGGTATTACATTGTTTATGTCTTCCAAGGCGCTGGTATCACTGGTCGGCGCGGTAATTTGATTTCTGCCGTACGTTCTCGTGCTTTTTTTTTCTTTTCGGTGGCTCACCCATTCGACAGTCTGTTCAATACGTTCTTAATGTCGTGTTCACCATTCCCGCTATCATCTACATCGACAAGTGGGGACGCCGCCCCATGCTTCTCGTTGGCACGCTGCTCATGGGATTCTTCCTCTATCTCGTCGGTGGCCTCCAAGGCGGCTTTGGAGATTGGGGCACTGTTGATGGCGATCGCGTATGGGTCATCACCGGTCACGACAGCATCACCAGGGGAGTTATCGTCTGCTCGTACCTATTCGTGTCTTCTTTTGCTATCACTATGGGTCCTGTCTCTTGGACGTACCCGGCCGAATTGGTACCGCTTTATTCGCATTCCGACGATCACACTGGACTGACATACACCATCTAGTTCCCCCTCAAGGTCCGCGCCAAAGCCGTATCGCTTTCCACTGCCGCAAACTGGACCTTCAACTTTGCGCTCGCATGGGCTGTTCCACCGGGTCTCTCGACTATCGCGTGGAAGACTTATTTCATCTTTGGAACCTTCAACTTTGCTGCCTTCATTCACATATTCTTCATGTACCCCGAGACCGTTGGACGCTCGCTGGAGGAGGTGGAGGAGATCTTCAAGCAAGGACATGTCTTCACTGCCTGGAAGATTGGTAAGAACGTTGGTAAGAGGACGTTGGGTGAGGTGGTGCAGGCAACCAAGGGTCTAGAAGGGGACAGGCCCTCTGTTAGCGATCATGACGAGAAGGCATAACGTATTTGATTGAGTTTCCACTACGATTCGTGTTCCTTTACGGCCGTTACGCATGTATTTTCTACGAAGTCATTATCAAAGCTGGTCGACACGACCATTGAAGACATATCGTATCGATTGGAAGGGTCGCTCAATAATGATGTATCATATAGTAAAGGTCCCGACAATCGAATGCATATACATGGTTGGGCAGTCCCTAGAAAAGCCAAGATGAGTGTTTAGGCCGCTACAAGTCTACAGCATGAAGACCGGAGAAATCCTGTGATTTACAACATTTCTTGTTCACAAACATGGACTGAGCCCTTCAGCCGCCGTGGTTTTCAAGCAACTTCATTCAGTAGACAATGCATTGTAAGCGTTCCTTGCTCTCAGATGTAAAGGGTATTTCCTTTTCAGAGCCATCATGAATCGAGGGAAGGAGGTCCTATGTCGAGATCACGCCACAGACCGCTTCATTGCAGTGACGATCCGAGAGAGATATGTACAGTATCTTTCAGTAGTAGAAGTTGATGGAATCTACAAGAAAGACCACGCTGTCAATCATCTGAACGAGCACGAGGAGTCATATTTCGGTGACCATGCATTCTGAGCTATTTTCAGATGACAAGGGCAGGTAAGGCTGATCAGCTGCAAAGAAAGACTGTCCCATCAGCACAAGAATGTGGACAGGTAGTAGTAAGCTGAACCACGTACATTCAATATGTATCCTCCATACGTCTCCAGCTCGCCGGCCCCTCAGCAGGCTGTTGTCTCTCTAGCGCGGTCCTGACGACGATCCACAACATGATTCCAGCCTCCGCCAGCGCAATCAGGCATTGCACAATTGACAGCCACAGCGCCTGGGGCTGTGCAAGTATTGCCTTCTCTCCCAGCAAGACGGCCACCAGTAGAACGACCGTGAACGATCCCAGCCACAAAGCAGCGACAATGGCCGCACAGACGACACTAGCCAGCGTGGTCGACGGCGCAGCGTCCAGACGCGTGCTGTTGCGGTATTCCAGCGTCAGGATGGTGACATGGTACGCTACCGTGAGCCCATACACCGTGGGGATTGTGAAGAAGGAGTCGTACCCCAGATGGAGCATGGAGAATACGAAGGCGAGACTTGACAAGAATAGTGACCCACATGTCAAGAGAAAGAGAGGCGGGCCACAGGCGCGCTTCAGTCGGGACATTTGGCGATGGGATTCCAGGCGGCACCTTCCATTCGTCAACGAGTATCATTATATACTACGCGCACCTGATAGATAGATGGAACTGTCTTCTAGCCAACCGAAGCCAAGGCGACTCCGTTTCTAGACCATGATGAGGTTTGAGATGGTGATACTGATAGTTGCATGTTAACGATCTTCGATCTCCATTTTGGTATGCCATCGGTCTGGCTGCCCCATCCAGACAGTAGACCGCCAAGTGCCAAACCTACGCGATGCTGACGTTCACTGTGTTTGCCCGCTTCCAATACTTGTATATATTCGCATCTCTCATCGTTTATCACCAACTAACTTGATGAGAAGCCACCTTCAGGGCGTCCGAAAACCAAGCGGTTAAATTGCACTCGAAAACAACATAAGGACTCGAAAGAAACATAGCGAGGAAAGCAAATAGTCTATGATATATATATACGTATTCAAGAACGAGAACAATGTGAAGCAAATCCGTTTTAAGTCGTACAAGTCGTTATACATGAATCCCTACCCAGTCTATCTCTGTTTTTTCAACAGAGCTTGTGTTTGGGCCCGCACTCGAGGCGGAGCTGACTCGCTCAGCCATGCCTAATGCCCGCCTGCACAGATCCTCAGACAACGCTCGCATTCGCAAACATTTCTGCAACAACTTCCTGTCGCAATACCACTGGACGCGACTAGCCACATGCTGCCCAGCCACCAAACGTTTGATCACGGCAGCTCTCAAGCGCTGCTTGTGAACGTTGATGAGCGGCTCCATCTGTATGCCAGTCGGAAGCGGTTGCAGGGTGTCGAAGACTTCAGGATTAGAGAGAGCGTCGTAATTCCAAGTTACAGGGTCAATCGAGACAGAGGTGTTGGGGGAGGTGGGATCGATGAGGTCAGGAAGACGGGCGTACGCATTGAGCTGAGAGAGATATATCCCGATGAAAGGTATGCAGGTTTGCGGAGTGCTCGCGCTATTGGTGATATCGACTGACTTCGATTTGCCTGTGACACCTCCACTACCACCACCGCCATTGGGGGCGCCTCCGCTGACAACAGAAGGGGCGCGAGAGTGGACCTCCGTCGGTTTCGCATCGACAATATCATCCACCGCATTCCGAATGTACTTGAAGGAGTCCTGAGGGCTAGAGAAGATGCGCAGGTCTTGCAGCAGCCGAGTCTCAAACGCCGACAGACGTCCCCAAAGACCTTTCATAGCCTCAGTAATCAATTGACTCTGCAGTGCCAATATTATGGCGACAAGAGTATTGAAGTTGTTCATCTGCCAGCATTTCTAAAGAAGAGCGTTATTAAGGACGATACAAACAAAACCGGGGAGAAACACACCCATGCAATCCGGATCAGCTTCCCCACAATAGTTGGTCTGGCGCCGGACGGCGTGATTACGACCTCCGAAATCGTAAAGTTCGCCATCAAGTTGAACCTCGCTCGCAAGGCGGCCAGCGCACTAGTCTTGGCCGGGAACCGCTTCTCGGCAGTCCATCGCGCCCGATCCTTCAAATACTGCGCCCAATCACATACATCAAGCTTCCCATCCTCACCCATCCAGTCGTCCAGAACCAGCTCCTCAAACTTAACAGACGTGAAGAGGTCCTTGTCGATCATGGTGAAGATCTGAGCAAAAGTCTCCGACGGGTAGGCGAGGAGGTAGGATCCGTGTCCGTGGCCATGCCCTGGCGCAGTGCTGGGCCCTACAATCATGGACGCATGACCGTTCGCCAAAGGTGAAGCCATGTGCGAAGGTGCATCGCTGGGCATGCGACTCTGGAGGATCTCCATCGGAACGGCATCCACAGGATCCGGCTTGGCCTTGGGCGAGCGATGAGAAGTCGAACTCGAAGTCAAATCCCCATTGAGCGACACGGCATGCGAAGCCTGAGTCGCCACCGGGGTACTGGGAGTCTCATCGCCGACCGAAGCATGCTCTTGGGATGCCGAGTCCCCCTCTTCATCATCGACCCCATTATCGTCAAACTCAGCATCACTGCCATCTTCAGCGCCAGACTCTTCATCTTCGTCATCATCATCCATTCTAGGCGGTTCATCCTCATAGTCGCCAGCCAGCAGCCGCTCCTGCATAGTGCGGACCCATCCGTCCACCTTCCATGCTTTCTCCTGCTGACGCTCCTCGTTGATCTGTCCCTCAAGACGCTTCAAAGCATCCTCCACATCGCCTCTTTCCTCTTCATCACTAAGAGAATCCACCAACGCATTCAGTTGCCACTGGTGAATACCACCCCCAAGACCAACGACCGAAGTGGAAGAAGCAGTAGAGCTCGCCTCGGAAGCAACAGAATCGCGGTTCGTAATATCCATAGACGACACCGTCTCCGAACGGCGCACAAACTCAAAATCGCGCCTCAAAGGAAGCTTCTTCGGCAGCCTGCGGAGACCAGGCGGGGAAGACGGCCCAGGCGCACCATGCTCTGACGAAGAATCAGACAGATCAAGGTCGTCGATGGACACCACATCGAACTGCCACGGAGAAGTGAAACCCGCGAATTTCGCGGAACTGCGATCCGAGGAAAGCTGTTCGCCAAAGGAGTCTGTTGACGACGTCCGCGCTAGAGAGATTGTGTCGGGTTCGGGAGTAGAGGCTTGGGGAGTAGACGCTGAAGAGGAAATGGAGGTCGACATGGTACGTGTGGACTCTGCATATTCGGGAGGGGGTTCCAGTGGAGTCTCAGAAGACTGTGACGGTTTGTCCGTTTGTGGAAGGGCTGTTGGACTCGGTTTCGCGAAGGATGGTGGCGGAGGCGGAGGCTGCAAGTCACCAGGAGCTGACGGTGGCGCATTACTCGAGGAAGGAGCCGATTGCTGTGGTGACGGTGGTGGCTGGCTATCGATAAGCTTGATATACTGCTCCAGCCCTCCATGAACCGTAAGCAAATCCCTCGAAACCGACAACTCCAAATCAAACGCAGAAACAGCAGCAACCGCACCAGCCTCCGGCGCTCTGGGCGGAGCCACAAGCCTGTTGCTGCTGTTGTTGTTGTTCAGCACCCTCTTCCACCGCCCCAGCCTCCCAATCGTCTTCACGAACGCCCTCGAAAGCGCACTATGCGTATGGATCGGCAGCGTCGCAGCGGTCTGCACGAAAGGAAGCGCCATATCCGCCTCTGGACCTGGGGCATGATCCGTGCGGTGGAGAATGGACAGCGAAGACGATGCCATGGCGTTCGTGGTGCCCAAAGCGCCGCCCAGGTGGATGTTACTCAGATGCGAGGACCCGCCAGCAGTGTCTTCTTCAAAGTCCAAGTCCAGATCCGACTCGTCGTCCTCAACGACAACGAGTTTCTTGGTCGCCTCCGCGAATTTCTCGCCCAAGAGATGTTGTCCGCCTTTCGCAGAGGGCGTTGCGACGCTCTCAGGCCTGGACTTCGTGGGCTGCGATGGCGTCCGCGTATGAACCTTCTTGCAATCCTGCGCGACTTTCTTGAGCTTCTTAACGATGCTCTAGAATAAATTGCGCGTGAGCAACCCAATCTTACATATAGATAACAGCCGATCTGGACTCACCAAACCATCACTATGCCTCGCCAGTATAGGATCGCGGATCAAAGCGTTGATCCAGCCCGCAAACAACAGCCTCAAATCCCTATTCGGGAGAAAGTCCACGGTGAAGAACGTCAAGAGCCAGTACCGAAAGGCGACAAACGTCCGAAGGCGAACAATCCTCCGGACCGTGTCGTCCACCTTCGAGTTTGTCTTCTGCAGCGCCCAATGGAACCGACATATGAGCAGGTGGCATAGATCCACGGCACCGACATATGCACGGTACGTCAGGAAGAAGTTAAGCAACTCGTCGTAATTCAGCTCGCTGGTCAGCTGGGCAATCCATCGCTCGATGGAGGCGGCGATGATGACCCTCTGCACGCTCTCCCCGGACACTAATCGCAAATTCGGCACATCTGGACTCTTCCCCCGCCTGCTTTTTCTCTTGGACATACTCGACGACCGAGCATCCGAAGAATGGCTCTCTTGCGATAGAGAAACATCATCGCCCTCGGTGGTTATTTCCCCCCATATCACGAATCGTGGATCGTTACGCGGTGCAGCAGTCTCCGAAGAGTACGTCAACCTAATGACCTCGGTATGTTCTGCATCCGACAACAGCTTGTCGATGGTAGGTACACCTCGGTACGTTTGTATGACATCAAAAACGTCTCCAGAAAACCGAGAGTGCATGGCGGTCTCCGGGCTGATGGTGTACCGTTCTGGTGGTTTCTCTTCTTCCACGGGAGGGCGTATTCGTATAGCTGATGGCGGTCGAGGGGGATCCTCGTCTGCCTGGAGTTCGGAGGGGATGGGGGATAGAGGTTCTGTGATTTTGGTCGGTGGCCCCTCGGATTGTCGTGCTGTACGTCCAGATTCAAATGATTGCATTTCCCTGAGATGACGAGGCTGCCGTAGGTGCTCAAGACCTGGTTTACGCGGAGAATTGAACATGACACCACGACCGAATGGGTGTGAGATGCTCTCAGGCTTCGGTGGTACGTTGTCGTGATCAGAGGACTGGCTCGTGCTGGAAGAGGGTCCTCCAGGGAGACTATGAGTTGAGCTCGGCGTCTCATAAGAGGACCAGTCCATTATAGTGCCGAATAAATCGGTAGATGGACCGTCCGGATCGATCTCGGGGAGCCGGGGAGCGTCAACGGTTGTGACACTGTACGAGTGTGTGCGCGTTATAGGCGGGGGAGATGACGGGCCGACGTTCCCAATCATGTCTGGAATCGAGCGTGTTTTGCGAAGTTTTCGCGACGGTCCGTTCGCGGAAGCACTGCCGTTCTTGAAGACGCTGGAGAAGGCATGAACACTCATGCGCGACCGTCGCTTGGTACGCGACTGCGGGGAAACGGAGCTGAGGGAGTTGCGGGAGAGTGTGCTTGATTCAGCATCAGCAGCCAGAGCAGCAGGAGCAGACTGATCCCGGTGCCTGACTAGATGTAAGTAATAGGAACAGATCAATCACGTAGAGATGGATGTACCCGACACGAAACATATGCTTGCCATGCTGATTGACAAAGGCTGTGATTGCATACGGGGACCTGACATCCTTGTTGACCCCGTAGTGCTGATCGAAGCGGTGCTTGAGTTCTCTTGCTGCGGGACCGGAGGATGTCTCTACGAAGCTTCCATCCGCTAAGAAAGCCCGTGAGACGATAAGGACAAGAATGGAACAGTTTAACGCTCACGAGCAATTGAGATGTCGGCTGCTGCTATTTCCGGAGGCAATGGACCGCTGTCGTCGCTGGCCTCGACATACGAGAAGGAGACTTGCGAGCCATTTGATGAGGGCGTAGGGATGGGCAGCATAAAGCTGATCTGCGATGAATTGCTGGATGAGGTGGGTGACTGGGCCGCTGGAGATGCGGGTGAGAGGGTGCCAGGCGCATCGACCGCGGTGGATACCTCGAGCATCGCCCTGGATGCGAGCGGGGTCTCCGGACGCGCATCATCGGGGAGGCAGAGCGGGGGAATGGGCGGCAAAACTGGCGCCGGGGTTGGGGTCATAATGGTGTAGATGGGTGCGAGTAATGCGAGGCAGACAACAGCAAGGAGGATAGAACGCGCCAGCTATTGGCGCATTCTCGACGTGGAATTTCGCAGGGAATATCGTTAGAGCGAGACTGGATGGGCGACAGATGGACGGTGCGTGAGTCAAGAGGGCAGGTCGCTGTGTGTCGAGCGGGGTGGAATACAAGGGGTTCGTCGGCGTCGTCGTGAGGCCCGACGTCGAGGCGGTCGTGGTTGTCGTAGGGGTCGTGGCCGCCGCCGCCGCCGTGCACGTCGATGATGGAAGAAAACAAAAGAGATCAGCTCCACGTGACCAAGCCCTGCTTTGGACAAACGCGCCTCTTGCCTCTGGCCCACCCAGTCGCCACCATGTCTTTGGTCACGATCCGGGTCAGTTTCTGCCTCTTTCCCTTGGCTTCCGCTGATTATCCGGCCCAGAATGTCGAATTCATCAACAATCCCGCCAGATTCTCCGACGTTTATCTCTTTCGTGTCACTTTCGAGTGCATCGCGCCGCTCAAAGACGGTAAGAAAACGCCCAAATCTGGCCCAAATCTTCTCAACGCGCCGCACAGACCTGGAATGGAAGCTGATATACGTGTCTTCGCCCGGAAACGAGGACCTCGACCAGGAACTCGACGACTGTCTCGTAGGGCCTGTCCCGGTCGGCGTCAACTCGTTCGAATTCGAGGGCTCTGCGCCAGAACCGTCCAAAATACCGCAAGACGATGTTCTAGGCGTCGCCGCCCTCATCCTCACCGGTTCCTACAAGGATCAGGAGTTCGTGCGCGTAGGGTACTACCAGAACACGGAGTACGACAACGACGAGATGAAGGAGACTCCACCAGCCAAAATCATGTTTGACCGTCTCGTCAGAGATATCAGCCTCAAACCTCGCGTGACGCGATTTCAGATCAAGTGGTGCGTTGCTGAGCCGCTTTTCTTGGCTAAACTGACATTCACATAGGGATGTTGTACCCGCCCAGCAAGGAACCACCGCTGCAGGTGCAGCTACCTCTGCCGCCGTACCATCTGCCGATGATCTAGACGATACCGAAACCACCGCTTCATAACGTGGGTGTAGATGAGTTATCTTGTACTTGCTCTCTGTAAATTATGTATACCAGGCTTTCTCGGGCAACTTGACGTTCATCATCTATCACTATCTCCTCTGAACGCTGATCTGTATCATTGCGATCCTAATGGCGTTCAATTGCGCCACAATATCTGCGAGCCGCTACAATTAGACCATGGCCCGGATTTCGGCGTCTGATCAATCATACCTGAAGTCCTCATTGGTACTACTACCAAGACGAACGCTGGCCGAATCAAGGCCGCACAAAGCTGGATGTACAATGTCTATCTCCTTGCCCACTTACAAACTCATTGCAGATCAAAGCACTCCGATCTCTTTGATCATGTTCGGTTTTTCAGAGATAAAGCAAAGAGGTCTCGGGCCAAAGCGCGGGTCCCGATGAATGATCGCTATCACCAAAGACCTTTCCCGACAGACAAAGTACTTACAGTCAAAGCTCCCTGGCTTCAGTATTTATGTCGCGTTTCAGTGAGCTTCTGCTTTCTCTCCATCCCCCAAATCCGAGTCTTAATGACTGACACCTACCCTTCTCGGCGTAATCGCAAAACACAGTACGTTTTTTTGCAAGACTCTATAATATGAATATCTAACCCAAACAATGAACAGGAATCTCAAATGCCCATACCAAGGCTGTAACCGCGTCTTTAAGCAACGTTGCAATTACAACGACCACTTGAACGTCCAGTAAGCCTCTTCAGCCACCCCACACGAGACCTCAGCCTAACGTTCTTCTCACAGCGCAGGCTTGAAACCCAACAAATGTCCTTACGTCGGATGCACCTTCGCGTGCGCCTGTCGCGGTGGTCTCACTCGCCACAAGAGGGACATTCACGGCTACATTCCGAGGCCCCGCCGCTCCCCATCCGAGTCATCCTTCCCCCCCTCTGAATCTGGATCCGAATACACCTCTTCGGATCTTCCAGTGCCTCCCCTCCCAACTGAGAATCTCCCAAATTTCTCCGTCAGCACCCAAACCTCCTTCTCTCTGTCTGGCCAAGACTTTCCAATGCCTCCTCTCTCGACCGAAATTTACCCAACCTCCACGTATTGGTACTCCCAACCATCAAACTTTTATCCGACCTCCTCACCCTGGAATTCGAGCACAGCCTTCACAAACTCTTCTTTGCCTGCCTTCGGAGAGGACGCCCTCTTTGCTGCGATGGCCTATGAGGGATACTTGAGGCAGCCTGTTTCTTCCTATGCCTCCTCTTCTTCAGATCCTGGCACCTGGACGAACACTGGCTATGCCTCGACTCAGAGCTCTGACCAGTGGTCTGGACACACTCAGCCGCAAGCGCCGTCTCTCTTCTATTCAGGACTTACTGCCGAGGCGCCTTCAAGTCACTATACTGAATACTCTTACACGCGGGATGATACCTACCAGAACCAGGCAGACCAATCCGCTATGGGGCAGCAAGACGCAGAGGGCTCAAACCTACGTCTGCGTTGGCAGCCACCAAAGACGTTCATGAGTTACCACTACTAAACCATCGGATGGAAAGACCTCTTGGCTACATATATATGCGTCCAATGTACATACTTACACGCGTGAAATGTGCTATTTAAACTCTGCTCCTCATGTTTACACGAGCCAAATGCCTGTAAACATTCGCCTGCCAACCTTGCCGCGGCATCCCGGCAAAACTCGTTCGCCGCAATGCCGAATGCCACCCAATAAATCCTCATCCTCGTAAAGTACAGGCATTGCCTCTTTGAAATTTGACACTCATTCAGCGATTCTATAGAACAAGGCCTCTACATCCCCCATGACGCCGTAAGAGGGCTCTGGGTTAGAGTGTGACCGTGCAAAGCTATGTCGAACCCGCGGAAAGTTCCGAACCCAGTGCCCGTTCATTGCAACAGTCTGTCCTTGACCGAAACCATCACGCACGCTGTAACCTCCCTTCTCCCCCGCCAAACGTCGTCCCTTCAGATCTTCTCATCAACGCATCTCACCCATGCCTGAAATTGACGCCACCACTCCCATTTTTTCGCACAACGCCGTCGTCCTGCGCCCCGAACAAAGTGCGCGGGCGCTGGCGTGTGTGGAGGAGTATGTGGAGGCTGTGGAAGATCTGAAGGCGTGCATATGGTCTTATCCCGGTATCCTACGAAAGAATGCTGCGACTGTAAGTACCATTTCTGACGCATACGTTTGGCTTTGACCCGATGCTGATTGACGTTACGACGTAGATTCTGAATCTTGTTGAGGTATGTTTTGAATCCCGCTGTACATAGAAGCTCTATCGCCTCTTTTTCTCCTTCTTTGGGCGCTGGACTAGACGCTGAAAGACTGCACCATCAGATCGCCCGGGAGACGCTGTTGCGCCTCAACGTACGGCTCAACCCAGTAGGTTTCTGTAGACCTACCCTTATGCCGTACAAGGAGGCCTACTTTAGCCTCCTCCGTGTTCTAAAGTCTACGAGGAGCCTGGTCCCGCCCTCATTCCAAGGTAGCTCAACTAAATCTCACTTGATAAACTTGTTCAGCTACTAAAAAAATACCCTCCTCCACCAGATCGGGTGGCTCGCCTTACGCTACCTCTTGCCGTGCTCACGGCTGGGACGGCAGGCGTGAAGTCCTTGAAGCGTCGAAGCTGCGCCACGTCCTCGACTGGCACGACTCAGCGTCCCCTCCCAGACTTGGACAGTCATCTGATGCCTCGTGAGCCTTTCCCTGAATACGTAGTCTTCGACATATACTGAATGATGCCACCCATAGCACCAGACAAGCTTCCGTCATGGCACAGCTCGGCGGATTCTCCAGGCAGTGTTCGGCGAAAGCCCTGCGGCCCGCCCATAATCTTCCCGTCGGATGTTATCCGCGAGTTCAGCGTTCCTGACGCGGCACTGAAGGACACCGAGGTGGAATCTGATCATCAGGACGAGCCAGAAGAGGAAGAACCTGAACCTGTTCGGCCGTTACTATTGAGGCCGCTAACGAAACGGTTTGGGATTTTCTGCGGGAGTAGCGTGTCGATGTTCAGAATGCACAACTGAGACTACCGCTACTTAATGGGGTCTTCAAGGGTTTACAGCTTTTTTACAAATTATTCATGTGATAACACATTCATCCGTTGCGAGTTTTCATCCCGGCCCACTAATCCACGAACAACCCGCCCTCGCTCTCAGGTGTATGTCGGTGAGGAGAACGGGAAGGTGTCCGTTTCCCGGTTCGGATCGTATCCAGCTGATCCCTCCAACCCAAAAACTGCCTCAACAAGCCATTGTCGCCG
The DNA here is from genome assembly GCA_019915135.1 of Strobilurus pachycystidiatus. Lineage (NCBI taxonomy): Eukaryota > Fungi > Basidiomycota > Agaricomycetes > Agaricales > Physalacriaceae > Strobilurus > Strobilurus pachycystidiatus. Next base: position 800,667 of record JAHLMK010000019.1, on the reverse strand, counting down.
GACGCGCTTTGTTCTTCGTTTTCGAGGATCGTAATAACCTCGCCAAGGGCGTGGTCCAGTTTGCCGAAAGCCTCCTTCATAAGAAAAGGGTTCGCGATGAAGGCTCCGGAGTTCTGATGAGAGAGAGGTGGCGCGAGCGTTGAATTTGGAGTGGCTGTTGAAATATTAGTTCACCCCCTGTGATATGCGTAAGTAACGTGTGTAGTGCACCTTTCGCTGGATCGAAATGAGGGAAGACCTTGGAGCGCGTCAGAGACAGTCTATATTGCAAGAAAGAAGCCTTACTCCTCCAGGATTCTCGATGCTAGGTGATGGTGGTAAGCCTGAGGCGTGGAGGCCGGGAAACCTGGCGGATTCTGTACAGACGAGACGTCAAAAACGATAGAATGTAATTTTTCGAGGCAGACAGACCATTAACGTCGGACATCGACATGGCGTGGTGAATGAGAGGAACGGCTTGAGAGGGGGTGGTCAGGAAACAGAAGTAACAGTTTTTCTCTTATATACGCGCTCCATGACGTCGTCGGATTTAGGTCCGACCATGTGCCTTCGACATACTTATGACGCACAACTCTTCGAACTCGCATTTCCTCAGGGCGAAAAAGCTTTACCGTTTACGTGGATTAGGTGCCAATGTTAGCCATTACTAACGTTCAAGGACTTTTCTTTTTCAGCGACACAGCGCCCGCTGCCATTATCTTTGGATATATAAGACCATTGCCGGCTGCAAGCTGCACTCGATTCAGGGAGGCGTAGGCAAGAAAACGGCACAGGCCCCACATGATTGGTGAGTTCGTGCACATGAGACCACGAATTCACCTCGGTAAGCATGTGAGCTGTCCAGATCATTGCAATGATTAGCATGCCTTTTGCGACGCTGCTTGACATGGCGGCGGCATGGCCTGAGAACTTGCCATCTTGGTAAAGTCAAAACCGAGTAACACTCGAAAGTACCCGCCAGCCGCGATCAAAATGAGATACGGGGCATGCTTCAAGAGGCGGTAATAATGATGATATATCACGCGATGACTATCAGCCTACAAGTGGCAAACCTTCTTGCCGCAGTGGTTCCTACCTGAAATCAATATTAGACTGAGTAGACGTAAGAAGAGCGACTGCTGACCTGTACACAGAATCATCGACCGAGTACCAATACTGTAGCACTTTGTTACTCAGCAAACGCAAATGTGACACGACCTCCTCCAGATCCTCCGCTGCACTTCCGCAGCGTGTATGGACCTTTCCCCCCGGCATGAATGGCCACACTTAGTAAGGTTGTTGATAGACCCTTCGTCACCTCGAAACGTATCGACTCTAAAAGATCTTGAATCGCGGCATTCATCTCCTTCATCTCCTTGACGAACGAATGGTTGCTGGCCATCGAGAGCCTGTGAGCAAGATGTCTCGGACTCTGCTGATCCACTGACTCAGAGAATCCCGGCAAAGACACAGCGGATAACGAGAGCACTTTAAGATCGGGCCACACGTCAAAAGTGAGCTGGTCAAGAAGTTTTCTCTGTGAAGAAGGAACATGAGACGCCGTTCAGCCTCCAGAGACAGAAGGAAGGACGTACGATGACATTCCCTCCACCCTCTTCAAGAATATCGCCCCAAATAACATTCATCCGAATGTCGTACAGGAAATGACACTGGATCAGAGCCTTGAGACTTCTCTCAGTGAGACACCATTCGCTCGGATAATCGCAGTCCACCACTAGCGCCGTCAAGGTCAACCGGATATTAGGTACGACATGGTCCCAGAACCGCTTCGCCCGCGTTAGGTCACCCGCCGTCGAGAGCATCTTGGACACTTGGAAGTGAAGGGCTCGTGCGCCACTAGAAGCCCTGTACTGCTTCCCGCACAGATAGTCCAAGAACGTATCACTGACAATGGCATCCCGCACGGAAATACCCGCCAATCCGTCCCGCGCGCCATCCAGCATCTCCCAGACTTTGTCCGGGATATCTGCGCGAGACGTGGAAAGTTCCACGAGGTTGGGTAGACGAGGGATGACTTCGGGAGCCCATGTCACGTTGTCCAGCGAGAGAGTCAAGAGGCCTGGATACAGTGCATCTCCGGGAAAGAGATCGTGTAGGCTTGTTCGATGCCCTTTGTTAATGACAGTCAAAGATTGTAAGAGAGGGCTCTGAGCGAGGATTGGGGGAAGGGTAGAGTTGGCATGAAACCCGTCGTACGTCAACCGGAGGAGATGCGTGGCGGTCTGGGGTGGAATAGGTGTGTGTCCGAAGAAGGTGACGCTTTGTAGATCCGGCTGAGCGAGTATCGAGGCTATCACTGGTCCTAGGGCCGGAGTAGAGCTGCTGATAAAACGATAGTCCGAGAAGCCTTGCCAGCTAGTACTGATGTTAACACCATAAATCTGAAGCCCTTGGCTAGACGCTCACCAGACGGTCCGCAAAGCCACGAGTTTAGGTGCCGCGAGAAGGAGAGCCTTGATGGCGGCTTCCTGAAACGATTCCTTCTTATGAATCCAGTGCGAAACGCGACCGCCGAGAGTCCGTGTCGGCTGTTCCTGGTTGTGGGCATCCAGCGGTGTGACGACCTTGAGTCGTCGTACATGGTGCGCCAAGTCTGTGTCCCCATTTCCTATAGCCCGTAGATATGCCAGTAATGTCTTTGGATCGCGCTTGTGGAATAGCTGGTAGAAATCTACGAGAAGGTTTTCGAAGAGGAAGGGGGCTGCGATTTGGCTAAATGCCGAGTTTGTGTAGCGCACAGTTCTGAGGTCGTGGTTGCCTAGCTGGGGAGAATTCAGTCAGTCAAGCTCAATGACGAAGAAGGCATGCATACAAAACAGAATATTTGGTCGATGACCTCGTTGGAGAGGTAGGATAACATGATGGTGGCTGGAAAGCAAGTTACGATCAGCAGAGGCACCGACTCGATTCCGACTTCGCATCCGCGGAACGATGCCCGAGACTTAACCCCACTTGGATGAGCAGGTTTCGTATCATAAACGTCTACAGAGGAATATAGAGGAATATATACGGCAGGCTAAACAAAGAAGGGAAGTATCGAATCTTACTGTCATAGGAAGTGAAATACCAAAAGAGGTTTCGCGAAAGGCTCCTACAGCAGTCGTGGGTAAGAGCGAACTCCTTCTTCTCCAGCCGATTCCAACCAGTGGCCACAAGGAGAAGTCGGCATGGAGCGGGGAAGGAAACCTAAATCTTCGCGGAGGTCATGCTTGGAGTCTGTCCTGGATCTATTTGTCGGCTATCACGGGGCAAGGATGCATGCATATAGACGTCGAAAGTCCATCGAAGGCGGCCCAGTGCATTGTCGGGTTGAGGGTGAGGTCAGGCAGTGGGCCGTAAGGCATCGAATGGCGGTCTGTCGACAACAAAAGAAGTTAGCATGACAATCCACGGGTAGCAAAACGAAAATCAGCAATGAATATAAATCGATCTCATGCGTCCCCATCCGACACCCATCTCTATCGAACCAGCCCATGATGAGAATAGTGGGTAGATATTCGACTCCGCCTTTACCAGCACGCCCAGTAAGCTCGAGGCGCGCCGGTCTATGTAGGAGTCGCACACAACGTGTGCATGTAGGTCTAGCCTTACAATCACGTCTCTGTGTCTCGCGAGACGGACTGGGAAATAGACGCGGGCAGCTCGGGTTGAGTGTTTGTCGGATGAAAGGGGACTCGACCCTTTTACTTGGACATCATGCGATGGATGAGGATGGAATACGCACAGTTGTAGGTGGTCCATGACGCTGAGCTATGTTTTGAGAGTCCCTCGTTGCCGTGCGCCGGGCCCTTTGCGACATTACACGACGTCCGATTGCGGAGAGCATATATCCATGGTGCTGCGTAGGTCGTTCCTCGCAGCCAACGATGGCAGCACTGCACTCAGCTAGCAAGCTGTTCGGGGCTGAAGTAACATGGAGGAATCCGAGGCGAAACTGGCCGCAAAGGTCGAAGGACACGATGGTTGGAGGAAGAGAATATCCAGGGCCCATGCCAAACAACGCCATCAAATCTTAACATGAATTGGCTCATTCAACTTCACTCAAAAATTGCGTTGTGATGAGAGTATATACATAGTACAGATGAGTAAATGAGACAGGAAACCGGGGGGCCATACTATAACACTCCCAGTCATCCCCACCCTCTGCTTCAATACTTCCTGGCCTGAACTACTTCACCTTGGTGATAGTCATACATATAAGACGTGGTGTCTGAGGTGTTCCATACGTCCGACAATAATCGACGTCCTCAAGTGGGGACGGCACTCGGTGTCTGTAAGTGAATCGTCTCAGCTGAGTTGGCCGCCGGCGTACCAGAAAGATACTCACTCCTCTCGCAGATGGTCTACAAGAGCTGCGTTGTCCCACCCGCCTATCAATTCGCCAGGCAGGTCACGGCAGAATAGGCACTCATATAGTAGCGGCTCAACTTCGGTGGAAACAATACACCAGCCGACCGGAACACCCTTCATGATGGATATGAAGTTCATCATGCCTTCGTGTTGGAAGAAATGGTTCTCGAAGACGTGTTGAACCTATCAGCAAAACTGTCTGTAGACTGTCAAAGAGGAGAAGAGCGAAAACATACGACAGTCCGCCAACTCCAAAGCACTCTCTCCCGCTTTCCATGGTCGCACTTAGCACAAACGAACATAAGATGAGCCTCGCGATCAACGATTTCTTCTGTCGCTACATCCGGGTCCAGTCCCATCGCCGCGACGACCTTCCTTGCAATGCCCTCTACTATCGGTTCGTGCTTCAACAAACCTGTATTGAATTCCCATCTGACTCGAGCATGCCCTGTACGCCCTCTACGTTTTGACTCGAGATCCAACACCATGGCATCGTCCGGCGGATCCGAGACCATGTGCTTGATTCTAGTGCATTCATGGGTCACCGCTTGCGGCCACCAGAGCAAAAACCCTCGAATGCCACAGTTTCGAAACATCCTCTTCGACAGGGCGGAGCAGTCAGCAGGGGAGCTCGAGCAGCCGCGACAAAGCAAGACTTTGCACGCCAGATTATGGACCGCCAACGCCTGCCCAGCACCCGTGGCGATGCTACTAATGGTGTTCATCACTTGGAGCCTCCATGCGTGGCAGAGTGAGGAAATTACACTCCCGACGGGATCGAAGTGGGCATCTGTGACTTGTACTTCCGTCGGAAGATCCAGGACATCGTGGACCACCTGCAAGGCGCAGAATTCGGCAATCGATGGGTACCATGTAGTGGGAGGCAGGGGTTCCAACTCGTTCTTGTACCGGCGCAAAGCAAGAGCGGCCTCGTGCTTGCGCTCGTTGTACACAATTTGATGTTCGTAGTCGCGTTTCTCCTGCTGGAGACGATTGCAAAAGGCGACCATTTTCGGTCGAATCCTTTTCCAGCCTGAAGTGAGAACCGCTGAGCACGTCCATGATTACCGTTGATACAAAATGACAAACCTTTTTCGGTGAGTTCGGTGGCCCCTTGAACACATTTATGAGAGCTAAACGCGGGCAGTTGCCTAAGGTCTTGGAGACCCTCAGTGTGACCTTCCTCCACAAGTCGATCGTAAATCCTATAACCTGCTAGTCAGTTATCTACCGTAAGCTGAGTACATCGACTCACGCATTTAGGCGGGCCTGCTTGAGATTGGCGAGTTCTTTCACCCTATCTGATATCTGATCAGTTAACCACTTAGCGGCCTTCTCAGCTTGCTGTACATAACGTGAGCGGATCGACGTCCACGAGAGAGATCGTCACAAACCCACACATTGCACATCCTGGACAAATTCACTCCGTTGCTGTATAAATCCTTTGCGTGCTTCGTCTGTCATTGGGGCTCGAAGACAAGCTTCGATGCGCTCATATTCATTTGATAGCGCGTAGCGCTGTGGGTGCTGATCCTTCACCTTATATGCTGAAGAGCGGTTAGCTTTAGCAAGAAAATGCCATTCCGGAAGCACGCACGAGTCACTGGTACAAGAGAGAAAATCATTTCAGTCTCTGCTTTTTGAGATTGATCAAGATCCCCGAACGCAGATAGACGACCGATGAGACTACACTCATTATTCAGTATGAGCTAGTGCACGATAGAGTCGACGCACACTTTGAGAGAACACGCGGGACAGACGCGTTTCCGCAACAAGAAGTCCGCATTTCGCACCACCTTGGTCCAACAAAACTGTAATTTCGGAGGTCAGGCAATATTTGATCGCCCCGACAACAAGAGAAGCGTACATGGCATATGTTGATGAAGGCGAGATGAGCCCAAGTCGGTTCTGACAGGCCGCCGCTCGGTTCAGGAAATCCTGTCAAAAGCATTCGGGCCTTGCGCCATATGCTGATGGACGACTTGTGCAACAAGACGCGACGGAGCTCTTTGTTTGTGCGCGACAGATGGATCAAGTCTGCGGGGTGGCACCAGCTAAATATCTGACGCGCATGGTCAATTACTACAACAGACACTTGCGAACAATGTTCGCGTACCTCCAATAACACGTCGTACGGGAAACTCTTCAAGTCGACCACGTCCTTTCTCCGCCTGACAGCTCGCTTCGTCACTGAAGTTCTGGTCTGGCGTGTATTCGTAACTATGTCGGGTGGCGTAGACATGGATGTAGCAGTAATTTGAGTTCGAGGTCGGACACGAGCTTTTGAGCCTTGTATCCTGGACCATCGAAACACGATCCCGTGATATGACAAATGGCTTTGTCCAGGGCATTGCCATGACGATCAGTCCCGGGACCCAGAGGCAAGAGTAGACTTGGCAGATGTTTACAGAAGCAGAGAAAGCCTTTGGCGAGTCGCTGTGACGGTTCGAAGTAAGTTACCTAAACAAGATCTCGGTCGGTCGGTGCCGCCGAGCGGAGTTTCGAATGCCTAGCAAGTGGCTTTTTGCATCTCGCCAATACAGACGCTCTCCCGGGATTCATTGGTATCTCTGTCTTGTCTTGTCGTGGAGGAAAAACTCTAGGCTTTTCCATGGTTATCCCTTTCCTGCAGATTGCTCTCGTCAGTCCGACACATGGCCGTGAATTTATCTATCATCTCACAAATCTCTGGACTAAGCCCTATAAGGACTGTGATTTGCTGGGACACGAAGCACATGCTCTAACTCATACGCTTGCTAGAGCTGACTCTCAGCCTGTGATAGCTGTCTTCAGCTGTAATCTCAATATCTATGAACTCGCACACACCGACGTGCTTTGTGTGGCGCTGCGAGCGCCGTCCTTGCCGGCGATGACTCAAGTCTTTTCTGGGAGCGACATCATGCCGGCGATTGTCTTACCAAACCGTAAAAGCCAATTTGCGGTCTTGGAATATCTCCCATTGTTCGATGGTCTTTGATTTGTTTGGCTGTTCAACAATGTTACCACTTTAGGAACAGAATGAAAAGGGACGTGTGGAACTGTGCGTCTGTGCAGTATATAAGTAGAGCTCTCACAGACCAAGCCGCCAGCACCTGACGCAAGCAATTCGCATCCCCAAGTCACCCGCCGTCGCACGAACATCAGCATGTCTAAACCGCAAACACAGAACAAGGCAGCGCAACCCATTCCTCCCCCGACTCAACAAATCTTGCCTTTCGACGGTGAGAATGAGCTCCCCGTTGCCGAAAAGCCATCCAAGAAGAGACATGTTTGTGTCCCTGCTTTTATCTTCTGAGCTCTCGTCTTACACATCATCTAGGCTGAGGTGGAACAAGCACGTCGTCTCAAGATTGCAACGGCTCGCAAAGATCTCGAGGAAACCCTCAGGACCTTGAACATCGAAATTTCCAAAACCAACGAGGGAGTCATTCGTCTAGCTGCCGAATATATCAGACACGCTAAAACAAACGAGGAGAAGAATTTGGCCACCTTCAGCGCAGAACTTGAACGTCTGAATAACGAAAAGGAGGTTCTGACACAGAATTGGCTGGCGGCGCATAGGGTAGTTGAGGGATTGGAGGCCAAGATTCAAGTGCTGGAGTCGAAAAAGAGGCGCTTGGAAGAAAACGATGAGGCCATCGATGAAGAGGCGAGATTGGAGACGAAGAAGTCAAGACATGAGTAGGTTATCATGGGGCACGATCTTCTCTTATCATTATCTCATGTGTTCTCTTCGTCTATCTACGTTACACTACTATGTATGGCGTTATATGAAATGTGTATTTACTACGTACTATCTGCTATAACATACGCGACTTCGTCATGGTTTCCCTGGTCACATCGCTTCGCATAAGATCGGTAACCTTATCGCAAAGGGATTAGGAGTACATAGAAACTCTAGAGACTTCCCTTGGAAACTCAAGTTAGAAGCGCAGTCTGTCCTGTCGCTGGGACATTGCCAGCTTCTTGTTGTTGAGCTTGTATCCGTTCTCGTCATATCTCACAACGTGTCACCTGGAGGTCTTGTCGTTTACTAGAAGTCCCGATTACACTGGCGCGCCAAATGGTTCTGTTCGTGAGACCTCCCTCATGGATCACTCGCGGAAGCTTCTTATTCAAGTTATTGTAAGTGCGAACGAAAGACAAGCTCCGAGCAAGAATTGTGGTAATACATTACGGTGATAAAACAACACCTACCCAGATATCAGATGAGGACCAAACATACACGATTCCCTGCCGCTTCAGCTTTCAGCGTCAACACCCCAAGCTTTCCAGAGTTGCAACTCCCCACTTTGCGGGAGCGCCAATACCACTACCCCTTCATCCGGACTGACCACGCTGCCTTCAACACCGGGATCCACACCCACATCGTCTTCGTCATCCCACTCTTCATGCCAATACATCCTCGCCTCACTGATAATCTTCAGTCCCTGCAAGTGACGCCCGATGATCCGATTACTCTTGACGCAGTCCGGCGGACACCCGAACAGTGAGGGGTTCCCATAGACGGTGAGGACCTCGGATTGGCGCTTGGAGAAATGGAGATTTACGACGCGTGCGTTGCCCTGGATGCGCCCAGTGGAGTAGGGCGCAATTTCGGTCTCGGAGACGTAGAAGAAATGAGTCGCCCCTTGCATGTCCCCCGTAGCTAGGATGCCGGTGTTGTGCATCGACCAAGTGAGGGCCTGGAAATTTATACCATTAGATGATACTGATCTGAAGGAGGAATGCGAGAACACGAACCGAGATAGCGAATGGCATCTGATCATTACCAAAATGAGCCTTCGGCGCCTCGAGTAGGACCTTCAAGAGTGACTGGTCCGCTCTCCAGACAACAACGTTCCCCTTCACATCTCCAGTAACGAAGAACGTCCCATCCTTATTCCAGGCCATCCTTGTGATAGCTGTGACATGCACAACCCCCGTCTTCACCGACCTCTTTCCCACCGGCCTGACTCCGATATCCAACTCCTCGACGCTACCGTTGTCATATCCCACCCGGATAATCGATCCACGCCAGACAACAGCCGTCATCCGCTTCACACCATCTTTCTTCGGGATAGTATAGCGGAAGAGTCGTTTGGCGTTGTTGACGTTCCGAATCGAGAGGATCCCTGTGGCGTTGGAGATAACGACGATGCACTCTTGCGAATCGAAGTGGCCTGTGGCGATGGCAGTGACCTGGGCGTTCCGCATGAACTCAGTCCTGCGTTTGTTGGGGAGGCGGCGGTAAAGCTTGTTACCGAAGGTGTAGAAGAGATATCCTTGGGAGGTGAATGCGAGGGGAATGCCGTAGAGACGATTGTAGGTATCAGGGAGTTTGAACTTGATAATCTCGCTCCCATTGCCAGGTTTGAGGTTGAACTTTGCCGAAGTTGGGGAAAGGACGAGAGGAGGTGGGCCAGGGCGGAGGTCAGCCATGGACGCACTACGCGCCATAAGCATCTTCATGGTTCGAATCTCGCTGGACTGTTCGCGTATCATCATGGGCGAAATGGATCGAGTGCGACCAAGCATGACACCTCGAGGACGAGGGCGACTACTACCTACTCCCTGGAGATCCTACAAGCAGATGAGTAAAGTCGTGTCGTGTACCACGATGATAAGCCACCCACGTCTTCTAAGAGAGTATCACGCAAAAGCTCTGTGAAGCTATCTTCTTGGCGAAGACGCTTCACTTCACGTTCGTCCGTTCCAATTGAGGAGCGACCGCGCTTCGGGCGGAGGAAGATAGTAGAGAGCGACTGCACCACCGGGGGAACAGCTGGGCTCCCAATAAATCGGGCGTATGTCTCGGAATAGCCGTTGTCGCTCATGCTTCAGCTTCGATGTGGTGGTCGGGGTTGAGATATGAGGGCCTCGTGACGCCGGATGAGTTGCTGAAATACTCAGGGCTCGACGCTCTTTGTTTGCCTATCCTGGCAATGCATGGACCATCGACTTTCGATCACCTGAGACAATGAGTCTAAAGGGTCATATAGAGATGACAATTCAATGTGGGGGATCTCTTACAGTTCGTTCATAGGTTAGACGTTTGATTTAGCAGTCGGAGGTGCTTTTGAGAACACTTGAATGCTAGGTGGCGTCATATAGATCGGCAACATTTCACCTGAGCGAAACTAAACACAGCGAAAAAATGCCTGTGCCATTGGAGAGCTTACGTTTTCCAGCATTGGGCATGATCATAGTAAGGTATTTCGACATGCCGCCGAAGGTCTCCAACCACACCGTGTAGGATTGTCGTCCCAGTGCCAATGAAACCGGAGAGCGCAACTAGTCACTATATCCAATGAAGGATTGCGATTATAAAGAGGGTGTATAAGGGCCTCTTACTGAGAACTGATGACGAAAAAGACATTAGACTCTCGCCGTTGGAGAGGAGTACAACAGTTACCTCGAGACGAACATGGATGAGAAGACGCTCGAGTCTATTTCGGCTTCGAGGAGTGCACTCATTGTAAGCGTAAGAAGGCGAGTGCTGGAAGACTATATCAGTGCCGTCCTCGCAGTCATATACTCTATGCGAGGTACCTACCCAAAAAGAATGTTTATTCGCCATTGACGCGATCCGGCAGAAATAGACATAGAGCTCTAGGGCCCCAGTTTGAAGTACCCAGATGCAGCTCAGATGTGTTCCCTAGTCCCGGTGAATTAACGGACGACGAACAGCGGCTGCAAAGGCATTGAACACGCCTATAAAAAGCAAAGGTTCGGCGCAGCATACCTTTACGCAATAACATCGAAAGCCACAGCAGATCATACCGAGACCATGACCTTCGCCTACCTGCATAGACTATTCATGACGCGAGACTCTTTGTCCTTAGGACCGAAATCCTGGCGACTTGGGTTGTGCTTAAAAAGGCGCGAGAGCACGGTCGGTATATCATCCTCGTGGCGCTTGGATGTCGAACATAGTAACAGATGGAGGACGGGCATTCGACGACTGGTGCACGACATGCTGTCTTACAGGCGTATGAGCGTCGATGGAGAATTCGTGGCATGACACACCATTCGTTGCTTCCATTGCTTTGGCATAGCAAGAGCTACAATAGTGCGCAGTGCTGCAACTCTGGAGTTCCCGTAAACAAGCCCGTGTTCGGAATGCCGCAAGTGTTTTGTTACCGGTGCCCTGCAGCGTACTGTAAAAGTAGAAACAGGGCGTTTTGCGACGCTGAGTCATTCCATGGGCGGTGTACAACGATGCCTGGACGGCCCCACGACGGTCGGGGATTGGGACGGATGACAAGGCTGGAAGACAAGATGAACATGATGGAAGAAAAGGGAGCAAGACTTGTTTGGCGCACCCATCCTTCCCTTCGCTAAGTTACTATAGTTCCATCTTTATAGTTGCCTGCGCCCCTGCAGTCGGTATTTCCAAGAGCAGAACCGGTCGCTTTGACCTTTGGGAAGGAAAAGGATGTCGCCTTCATTTTTCATTGGCGCCAGCTACCGCTTCTGTCACGGGTAGCAGACAGGGCCGAGAGGGTTCCTCCATCTATGTGGCGCGTGGTGGTCGAGTAGAGAGCAACGGACGATCATGCTGGTCAGAAGGAAGATGTGGCGCGAGATTAAGGTTAGGGTTGCTAATGCGTCCCTCGCTTTCACCAAGAGTCATTGTCAGAATCTGATTTGTGTGTTTGATTCGCTTTGAGCCGTCTACTCCACATTGGCAGCAGTGAGCTTTACAATGGGCAGCACAAGAAAAAATGAAGCACTAATTAAGAAGGAGACTGGACTGAAATTGTATGCGAACGAGAGCAGAAGGATCTAAGAAGGCAAGTAGACGACCGTAATCGCTTCTCGAATGCGATCCCACCGCTCCCCATTGAGAGCATCAGAAAGCGCATGAGATATGCGAAGCTCATCAAGCCGAGCACATCTGGCCGACGTGCTGCCACCGGAACAACGCGATGCCAAAATGTCCAAGAGCAGTTCAGCATTCTCGGCTGTCAGAGAATTTGAACTCTTCGTCTCGTCGTATCCCATGTCCTCCTCCAGCCAAAGGTCACGAACAGAGGGAAGGAAGAGCGCCTCCTGGGCATCTCCGTCTGCGGCGTCAACTGTCATTTGCTGAAAGGCTTCGATGAGGAAGTTCAAGTCCACCGCAACGTGCAGCGATTCGACGTTCTTGATCATTCGTAGACATGCGAGCAGGTCTGTGATATCTGCTCTCGTCATGCATGGCACGCGTAGAGCAAGAGATCGCAGGTTTGCGAAATGTTGGTCCGACGTTGGAAAGGAGACCATACGCCCTACGGTTTCCCACTTCAAGTGGGACAGCCCAGGCATATCCAGACAACGTAAAAGAGGGAGTTGGTCGCCGAGAGTGATGCATGGAAGCGTCAAGGAAGTGAGGAGCGGGAGAGTGATAGGAGCGGGCTCATTTCCCTCATAATCGTAGGTTCTCAGCTTGATAACCAGCGAAGTCAGCATGGTCATTTTCCGCAAAGATTCCAGATCCCCAAGCGAGTCCAGCTCACAGGAATAGGTAGTGAGCTGGGACCAGGGAAGGGACAAGTGTTGACAAGTGGAACTATAAAGAGCATGAAATTCGCGCAAGCGAGGTGCAAACTCGAAAGTGCTGATGGGTGATCCTGATTGGGGAGCGGTGTATTCGAAAGAATTGATTGTGAGGACCCGCATACGAGCGAAAGTGTTCCCGTTCATGTGCTCGATGACACAGTAAGGTGTAAGCAAGCGCACATGGTTCCATCGCCGCATGCTAACTTCTAGTAGAGACATTGCAGCGGTCTCCGTCACCCTCTCATCGCCAACCAGAACGAGAAACAGGTCGCTGTTCTGTGATCTCTCCAGGTATAGCCCGAGCCTATATAGCAGCCTGCGCACTGGGATCTCATGGTAGTAGTCGAATGGCAAGGAGACAAAGGACCAAAATCCAGGAAGAGACAGGGCCACTTCTCTCCACCGTTTGCAAGTCTGTGAGACGGCCCATGACGGGTATTCCGGGTCCAAACAATCCAGTTCACAGATGTTCGAGTCGATATCGTACGCGTGCTCGACAACCCATAAGAAGATTTCGCGTAGTATTTCCTGGGGCAGAGTGCGCAATGGATGGAGGATTGTTTTGGCGTGATGAAGTTGGGATTCGACCTTCTCCCGAGTGGCTCTGAGCGCATCGGAGGCCGCCTGCAATTCGGCCAGTTTTGCGTCTATCTCCTGGAGAGCGGAAGAGGCTGTCACAGCTGCACATGCTAAATATTGGGCTTCTTCAGCATGAGCTGCTTCGTTTGTCCCCAGCAGGTACTCAACGCGAGTATTTGACAGGTGCTGTTGCATGTTCCATTCGGAAAGATTTTTGCTACCGCCACAGAGGGGGCAAGGACTGACAGCCTGAGTTATGAGAAGCCTATTGAGCGTGATATTTAGACACGTACACGCTGTCCATGGCGAGGAATGGCAATGCGAACAACAGCAATGATGTGGCGGGAAGCAAGGACGAGCATCGGCAGCCGGTCCGCCTGCCGATTATTGGTGACTTCCTGATCTGGCAACGTCGGGTTGTACTCCTTGCCTTGCAACCTCGACAGTCCAAACATAACGCTTGCATTCATTTGACAAAGATGACTACAAGGTACTGGATATTTTTGCCCTATTTCTTGTACATAATGCCAACTGACACGCGCTATTTGACAGCGCAGAGCCTTGGGAAGGAGAGGACTCGCCTTTCGAAGCATCTGGCTGCCGTATACGCGACCTGTGGATAAGTAACGAGCCTCCTAGCATTGAGGAGGCGGATTTTCTCCGTCTTCAACTCCACGACTCCACGTACCTGGACAATATTGAGGCTGAGATAGAACAAGTCTATGCGAAGCTCGACTCCTTGCGGAACAAACGCGAGAGGATGAGGTCCCACCTCCGACGCGCCAAAAGCATCCTCCATCCCCTTCGCATTCTCCCACCAGAAGTTCTCCGTGAAATCTTCTCCTGGGCTATCAAACCCAAAAGTTCCGTCGTAGCGCAGCTCACCGCCGACTCCTTGTCCCCGAGAGGAACCGCATGGGCTGTATCCCAGGTCTGTCAGCGATGGAGGAACATTGCTTTATCGTTTCCAGCCTTGTGGACCACCCTTCGCCTACGTTTTGCGGCCTACCGACGCGCTCGAATCCCACCTCGGCGCGTCTCGTACAAGCTCGGTCTATACTTGGAGCGGTCCCAGAACCATGACCTAGACGTCACAATCCTAGGCAGTAATGACGCTCAGGACACGCATGCGATGGCAGTTCTAGAACTCAGCACGCGCCGCTGGGTGTCTTTGTCCGTGCCGCCCCTGCTGCTACACCACCTGAGTGGAAATCTATCCGAGCGGATCAAGGTCCTCGACGTTGTCAATGATCACGCAGAGTATCTGCTACTGGGCGAAGCAACTCCCAATCCACCATGGGCACACGACGCATCAGTCATCACGGCCTTCCAAACAGCACCGCACCTTCGTCGCGTCGACATTGCCTGTGTCACCGCCTTCACCGAGTGTATCACTCTTCCCTCCCTCCAAATTACACACTATACCTGCACTGTTGATGGCCCCGAGCATATGCAGATTCTTGCAACAATGCGGAACCTTGAGACGTTGGATGTCATAATATCGCGCAACTGGCCTTCCAACCTTGGCCCGAAAGATACGCTGGCCGCGCTCACCTCCTTGACGCTGCATGCATCCCATGGCGCACATCCCTGGGCCCTGTTCCAATACTTTGATCTGCCCCAGCTCGTGGATCTGAAGTTGCCCGACAGTGATGAAGTTCGCAGTCACCCATTTGACTTCGATCCACCCAGCGGCGTCTTCGAGAAACTTAGGCGTCTCCACGTCGATATGTCGTGGGATAACTAAAGCTCTGGCTTTGAGGACCGTACGATTGCCTACCTCTATCTACTCAAAAAGCTCGAATCATTGTCCCTGAAGGCAGAGTGTATGACTCTTCTCGACCATGTCTTCACAGAAATGGTAAAGGACGACAAGGGTGCAGGAGTACGCGCGCTACTTCCGTCACTTCGGGTCTTGGACTTCAGCACGTTGGAGAATCGGCTGAGTTGGGTTCAAGGTGCCAAACAGACGTTCCTCCGTATGCTCGAGTTGCGGTGTCAAGCCAATGCTAGTGCGGAACGACCTTGTTTGGAGGAGCTCATAGTTTCGGAGTGTCTAACGGCGGCGTTCAAGGATGACTCATGGGATCGTGTTTGCGCAATGGTCAAGGTTGTGTGCGTTGATAGCACACCACATCAGCAAGTCTACCCGATCGGTTGTCCGGTTTTGGGGTTTCCGAGGTTTTCATCAGTTTTTATTGTCCTCCGTCTGCCTTCGTCACCTGCCTGTTACTGCTGAGAATTGTGAATTGAGCCTTTAAAATATACCTGTCAATGATGACCGGTGGAATTTGCAGTCGGATGCGAGGGGGACCCAGTGGTGGTGTGGTACCCCGGGTGAGGTTGTGACGATTTCGGACATAGGTTGCGAGGTTTTGAGGTTTTGAGGTTTTCGGCCAAATTTGGCAGGCGACAACCTCCTGACAACCTCGGCAACCGATCGGGACGAGTTGCTGATGCATGTATCATACTGCCTTATTGTCTCGACGAGGAGTGATAGAAAGTGGAATCCTGATCGCCGCCATAAAACTATTTCTCGTAGGAACTGTGTCCCCCCTTTCAGTCCCAAAACATTCAGTGCATGATGAGCCGCCCTCATCGGGAACGATCGGCGGCCTTGGCTCGAAAAGGCGTTGCTGAAAGATAGCCGCCTCCCTTTCTCGAGGGCCGTATCTCCGGATCGACGTAGCGCCTGATTCTCCATCTCTGCCTGGTGCTTCCATCCCATCAGCAGACATCCCCCCCCCAACATCACACCCATCGGCTCTACTGACTGCCGTCATGACTTTCATTTCCTTCATGTCCACCATCATGCTCTTTTGCTCTCTGGCCGCCCTTTTCTTGGCCGCAAATGTAGAGGCAGTACCCTTTTCTGTCCCATCAGCTCGCCAGTACCGCACCACCTCCCTACATACTCGTACGGAGGAGCCGTATTTTCCGGATAGCCCTGTTTCATGCCAGAAATGCCAAGCGGTACGTTCCTTCTCTATATGCCGTCCCAATGAGCTTGAATTTATCGATCTGCTTTAGAACTATTCGAACATCCAGAATTGTGCTGAGGCGGCCCCGGTCCTGGCTAACTTCTCGATGGTAATAATTACTGCTATGCTTCCAGTGCTCAAACGCCTGACGGTGTGCAGATCATCTTCAATCCCGGCGCTTTCGTCAACATCATACAATGCGCGTGTACGGAAACCTTCCAAGCGGTGTTCCCACAATGCGTGGACTGGTACACGGACTTACTTTGCTACCTGGCAATTTCTCATCCATTTTCAATTAGCTTCGAAGCCACGAACCAGACCGATGTATTGGTCTCGAGTGACCTCCCTAGCATCGTATCCGGGATGAGGACTATCTGTGCTCTAGAGAGTACGCTTCTCGGGGGTGTGGCATCTGCCAATGAAGAGGTTACACCAACTACATCAGCGCCTGCAGCTGCGACCAATTCTAACGCGGCACTATACAACATTCGGGCGCCAAGTATGGCTGGCCTCTATGCTGGCTCAATTGCTCTAATCGTGATTGGGTTCCAAGCTCGATGATTGTGATATGATGAGTGGGTTTTACGATGCTTACTATTATACTTAACTTTGCCTGATCTTGACACTGACGACTTGGAGATGACCTGTAACGATGTACGACCATTTACGATTTATTAAACCATATAGTTTTACGCATACTTGTCATCCGACTACCTATGCGCCACAAGCGGCAGCGGAAGCGCTGGGAGCAGCTGAAGAACTGGGAGCAGCTGAAGAACTGGGAGCAGCTGAAGAACTGGGGGGAGCTACGGAAGAACCGGGAGGTCCAGGTGGGCCTCCGGGGCCTCCAGGGCCTCCGGGTCCGCCACCGCCAGCGTTGGGGTTAGCAACACCGCCGCTTTCGGTCAATGTAGCGGCAGCGCTGATATTGAACGCGTTCGAGAGATCAATGCCCACAGCCGCCCACATCACAAGACCGTCCGAAATATCGTCGCCGATGTAGACGTATTGAAGGAAAGGATCGATGCCCTCCGCCTCTTCCGCCAAGATACCATCCTCTTCGTTGGTCATGAGCTCTTGAGTGTTGGAAGCGTAGGGCTCTGTCGCCTCGACCGCAGTGATGAGATCCTGGTCGAAGAAGAATTGGCCGACGTGCGTGACGGTCTCGCTGACGAATGTGCCGTTCTCGAAGGTGGTTCCGTTGTTGTGTGTAGCGATGTGGATGTGGGTCGTGCGACCAGTGTAGTGACCGGGGACGATGGTGAGCCACTGCGCGACACCATCTTCGTCGGTAGCCTGAATACCACGGAGGGCGGTGTTGTTCTGCACGTCATCGGGCCGTTAGTTCGCCGCTCTGAGTCGAGTAGAGGTTGTGCTTACGATATTGGCAGCATCGCTCTGGTCTCCATTTCCGCCTGACACGATACCCCCGTAGACACCAGTCGCGTTACCTGATGTCTGCATTAACATATGTCATGTCGGGGAAAGTAAAAGACTTACAATGCCAGAAGTCGATGTAGACGTTGGGCACCGGTTCACAAGTAGCGATATCGATCAATTGGACATCAACATAGGCGTCGACACCCTCTTGAGTCTCACGGATGTCCCAGCGAACGTATTCGCCATCAACGACTAGATGTGCAGGATGAGAAATGAGCAAACTTGAGGTGAAAAGTATGAGGCTCACAGTAAGGTCCTTCAGTTGTTTCGGGACCAAGGACGCAGGTGCTGAGTCCTTCGAAGAGCGTAGCAGCATCAGTGTTGTTCGTGACGCCAGTCAAGTTGGAGTGATGGTCGGTGCCGAGGGCAGTACCCAGGTCGCGCTTGAAAGGAGCGCTGGCGTCTGTGCCATGAATGAGTATCTTCTAGTCGAGAGAAATTTGGTAGCACACTAACCGAGCGAGCGTTTACGGCGAGCCATTTTGGCATACTCCTCGCGCCGCTTTTTGGAGCGCTCATAGACACCGCCACGCTTCGAAAGTTCCGCCTGGCATCCCGCCAAAGAGCTACGGGCTTCCAGTTGGAATTCGGCGCGCTTAGCGAACTCGGCGCTACCAGCCTGGGGAGGGCTATGCGCCGAAACAGAGACTGCCAGCGAAGCGACAGTCACTGCCAGAGATACAACGGGAAGCAGAACCATGACTGTAGAAATTGGGTAGGGAATGCGAGGAATATAGGTTGTAATCCATTTCTCAGCGTCTTTTATACTATCCTGTTAGTATCCATCTTTTTCAATGCGCAGTAAGAACTTCAATGGAAAAGAAAACGAGGATCATCAGAGAATCAGAGTTGCGTGCAACGAATTGCTGCGCAGCTTGGCATGAAGGATGCCGAAGCAAGAGTATCCAATCAGCATGCTTGGTTTGCACCGAGGTTGACAGGGTTGATGTCCAACAGATCTCCAGCAGATCTCCAATGATGGGGTGCTCCAAGAACGAGTATGCGAACGAGCGGACTTGCCGTATGTTTCCTCGAGGTGCTGGGATCACGCGTAACCAAGAATCGGTGCGTCTTTGAGCAAGTAAGATAGTCTCCAATCTTCGGATAGATCAATTACGCGTCGAGGAACAGCAAAAGCGATTCAGAACAATGTCGCGAACCTACTCATAATCTTGGGTATATGTCGAATTATGTACGCAGAGCCCATACTAGAGCACGTCCCTCGTCCATACAGAGAGCGCTTCCACAGTATCGGCGGTCTTGTTTCTCGTAGCACAACACGTCCAGAGCCTACGTCGGGACCTGGTCGGGACCTTGTGCAAGAGTGCCTTGTCACTAGCTGGACCTATTCTCACCAATATTCGCCCTGTATTCGCCGAGATTGTATTGGCCTAAATTTGACTTGCCTGTTGTATGACAAGCATGAACCGCATGACTACCATAGAGCTCCATTGAGACAAGAAGCATTCCTAGTGTTTTTGGCGATGGGTGTCCATATGTTTAGAGCGCCAAGACCGTTAACGCCATACTGATGATCGTCGTCAGCTTTGACCGTGAAGTGATAAGAGTGAAACAAGCCTTGCAGACCATGAGAGAGTGGCCGCCGGTGGGGAGCTCGGCGGCATGACCACGATAACGCGGTCGCCCAGCTTGACTGCTTCAAGTTCTGGTTACCAGGTTAGGGCCGTCACGTTTTGACCATCACGCGTTCACCGTCGCATCTCTCACACTAAGAATACAACGAGAGTGTACAGCCTGCGCAGCTCGTTTGCCATCCATTGTCTTCCATTTCGCGCGGACAATCGGTCCCTTGTCAGGAGACCACTGCCAGTGGAGCAACTATCGTTCTCTAATCCTTCGTCAAGTGAGCGTCACTGGAGTCGTCCATCATAGCTATTACCCATTAGCTCTCCGTCCACTTCGAGAATGTGCAGACAGCCTACATTTTGGATAATGATAGAGTCAACGTTGTTGACACCGACGCTTTTTGAGAGAACGGTTCGAAAGCGACTCTAAGATCGTGATCTTGGGATCTTCCAAGTCCCATCCATTGGCTCAGTCTGTCTATACACTGTGTGATGTTATCACATCAGGAAAACGACTCTTGAGTTAAAGACTCAGAGGAAACGGATTACGGCGATGAAGCCGAAGACATCGTCTTGTGACCGTGCCACTGGCACGACGATCTACGACGATCGATTCGCGAACGACACCGACAGGTTTGCGGCCAATAAAAGTTTCGCCATGAGACACGAGAGGGAGGCTGCAGACGGAGGAGAGATATCGTCTATAGTACGCGAAAATTTCAGGATCATGAGAGAATTGGGCGCTTTCTGCAGGACTGACTTTGTATCTGTGCGTGTCAGAGAACAAAGAGGTAGAGCATTGTTCCATTTTAAGAGGTCCTGAGAGCCCAGAAGAAGGCACCAAATCCGTGACGAGGAGGGAGTCGCCGCTTGGAATTCAGTTTTGCGAAACTAGGGATAAAGTACTTTCGTGCTTTGAACTTGAACTGGCAGAGTTCAGCCACGTCCGCAGAGAGAAGTTTCCATATATGTCAGGCAGAGGGGGTCCGAAAACGAGGAATGCGTTCAGCGACAACACTGAACAGAAGAGAAATTTGGGCGATCACAAGGAGCGTAGAAACCCTAACCCTACTCTGTGTCACTTCTTGTCCTCCTCCACCACCATCTGTAGCCTTCTTGGATTCGAAGTCGACGAGAAGCACAGGCTCTTCATACTCGAATCTCTTCTATGACGGAACGTTCATATAGTCTCCCCGTCAGCGATTGATCTTCATTCCAGACGCGAACCTTGCGTTCGTGGCATCGGCAAGATCTGTAAGAAAACACGACTCTTTGGCGACCATAATTCGAGGAGCATCTGCATTCAAAGTTCCTCTGGTCACCTTTGAAGGCGACGGCGGATCCTCGGTTGTGTAATTCCGCCTATCCCTGTGAAACTAGGCGTAATCGTCGTCTAACGAAATACCCAATCCTGGATAAAAACAATGGGATGAGCTAGTCGTGACTTGGAACCATAAGGCGGTCACCTTCTATGGCTGACTGGTCCGGAAGCTCACGATCCTCTAGCTTCTGCATATTGAATGGCACTCCGTCGAACCTCATGGAATTATCAATTGAAGGCGGAGATCGACTCACAAAACATCAGTGAATCGCTAGCCCATCTTCTCGAGAGCATCGCCTCATATCCATTTGCCGATTCATTTAGACTCGGAGCGCTGCGACAAATGAAATCGCTTCTGTCATCAGACGAACTTGCTCTACTTATTCTCCTCGCACTGGTAGGCGCGTTCGTTACCGATCATGCTCGTGCGAGCTTGCTAAAATGTAAGCCAACGACAGGTGCTGAAAATAACGATTGATCGTTCATCCGAATGTCCTATGACTTGTTGGGATTCATGAACGCAGAGTGCCAGTGAGACAAACTCCCCACGGTCATGGTCTGATGTTGTCTTGAGATGAGGATCTCATATTCGTGGAGACGTCCGAGGTAGAATGCGCAAGTTTGCTTCTTATCATTTATCATCGGGAATCATGCTCACGTAAGTATAGGATATGTGCTGCAGCCTGCAGATTGCGCCGTGGCGATATACATGCAGTGACTGTGAGCGCTTCTTCAATTACCAAGTGCTCAGCTGACTCTCTTGAGGCCAGTACATTCAACGATATATTGACGTGGGCCTGTACTTCGGGGGAAGGAGTAAAGAAAGAACCGAATGATCCTCGATATCCAGCCGACATTTAGAACCAGTCACCGCGTTCCCCGCGAAATGCATGCAGTTAGGTTTGTCTCTGTGCCCCCAGTCGCTGCCGTATCTAAGCCTTCAATCAGTGGTGTGATGGCATATGGGGTCCGGAAAGGCTACAGACCTCCATTCTGACCTAAATGATGTCCTAACACGTTATGGACGCTCATCTCCCCTTCCAGCCTCCCCGAGGCGACAACTGCTCTCAAGAAATCTCGCCACGCCTACACATTTGGTTTTGTTCGGTTTTTCTTGGATCGTTTCCTGCAGTCAATTCCTAGACCTGCTATAACGTCACGCAGCTCGTTTATACTAGAGACCAAAGGCAAGTGAGCACTACGTCTTTGCCGTCCACGATTCTAACTTTGACGGGTTCGAAGGCATTCTCTGTCTGGTGATCAAGGGCGGTAACAACAGTGCGGGACGCGTCTTTTTGCCTTCTATATGGGGGGCAAAATCAAGGAGGACATTCTTGCGCGTGCGTTGAGCCTGGCCCAAGGCCCACACGTAGAATTATGCCGATTACACGCCTACCGACTTCCAGACCTGAGGCCTGAGGCCTGAGGTCTGGAATATATACGGGTGTGTTGCTTGTCTACACAGACTATCGCGGATGCCTCTATGTTCACTGGATAAGTTGATGAATAGAATTTGACTGATTTCATTCTCCGAGAATCACGACTGAACTCCATTCGCCCGGGTTAATCTTTGCACAAAGGGGATGAGTAAGTTGTATCCCGTTACGAAAACGTACCAGAAGAACTGCTTACAGGAGGCCGATGCTCTTTGAGGAGAAGAGAAAAGCATGTGGCGCTCCCCCTCACCTGATAGTGTCCATACCAGGTGCTTCTTACCCTTGCGGGATCTACACAACCTAAAGTGAGCTAGGAGGCTGGTAGCGGCCTCATGACAGACGATGAGATACATGCCTTGAACACGCGGCGGCCCGCGGAGCCTACTTGACGTGCCAGTGACGAGTAAGAGAATAGTACTGATATAGTGGACGTTATAGGATACAGCAAGCGCGTGGCTAGGATATGCAAGAAAGATGCCTACAGAGATATGACAGGTGGCTGGTACTTGTGCGAAAGCGACTGATAAAAGAGGGAAAGAAACGTATAGTCCGCCTGCGTGGACATGGTCTTGATCTGCCTCTCAACCCCATCGATGAACTCGACGGGTGTCTCCTTGCGATTGGGGAACGCCCCCTTGACGTACAGGCCCTTGAGGACCTCTAGGATCCAGGTGCGGCACGTCAGGCCAGCGGCACGGTTCTGGTCCACTGTAGCGTGGCTGGTGAAGACGGTGCGGCAGACGTGCACGAAGTCGGGGCAGGGGACGTAGCCGTCCAGCTTGTAGTAGCCCAGGACGGCGCTGTTACCCGTGCGGGTAGCGGGGGTGATGACCTGGGAGCCGTAGGCCTCAGCATACGGACGGCCCGCGACCTGGTACCAATGGTGCCGAACGGCGTGGGCATTGTCGTCGGTCAGAATGATTGCCCAGTGGAACGCGCCAGTGGCGAGCTGGACAGTACAGATGTACAGAGAGTCGCGCTCGAGAGGGACATGCTGATAGTGCATTCTACATGACATCGATGCCGTAAGTAGGATGGAAGCATGCAGCTGGCGAGATCACGAACAAAGATAGATTGTCGGGGTGTGGGCGGACTGCTCGGGTTTCGCTCGCAACGGATGGCTGGTGTACGCCGTCGGGTTATTGTTTGGGAGGCTAGGGAGCGCGCGACCAGGTAAAGCTGTGCTGATGGTGGACCAGTGTTATCGATTACCTGGCCATGGACGACCTGTGGCAAACAAGCAGTTCGATAAGCACGTCCAACAAGAGATAAGAAACACAGACAGTGGAGAGAAGGTGGTGGTATGTGGCGAAAGGTTGAGTGCGGGGTCCAGACTCGGTCCGATCAGGGGCTCTCGGGTCACTCGGCAGTTCCGCACCGAACTCCAGGCTGGGCGCTTATGTCAGCACAAACCCTACGCTCAACGACGAGCACGACGACGACGGACCCTGCTCCGGACAGCGCCTGCGCCTTTTTCTGCAATGTCGATACACCTGGGGAGCCCGACGGTGCTGGCGGCAGAGACGTCGACGTCGCCGATTCCGGGAGCCGAGGACGAGGAATTCTACTCGTCGTGGTCGCTGTTCCTGGTCTGCCTGCTGCTCGTGCTGTCGCTCTGGACGTCGTACTACCTCCAGATAAAGAGAATCCGCGCCGTGCATGAGACGCTGGTCTCCATATTCGCCGGGATGGCCGTCGGCTTGATTGTGCGCCTGGCGCCTGGAACGATGATTCGGGAAATGCTGGTGAGCAGACGCGCTGCCCTGCGGCGAGGAACTGGTGCTGACGCGCCCGCAGACATTCAAACACACCCTCTTCTTCAACTTACTGCTGCCGCCCATTATCCTGAATTCCGGATACGAGCTCAAGCAGGTGCGCGGATTGTGCTGTTATATCCACCACAAAGCTGAACTATGCCAGGAAAACTTCTTCCGCAATTTCGGGTCTATCCTCACCTTTGCGTTCCTCGGAACAACGATATCTGCCGTTGGTGTGGGGTAAGTAACCTCTTGCTGCTTCTGCGCCACGCAATTGATCACTTACAGAACAGTGTTCTTGTCTATATTTATTCGTTTCTCGGACTAGAATCTCTGGATATTACCCTACTCGAGTGCCTAATTTTCGGGTCTACGCTGTCTGCCACAGATCCGGTCACCATCCTCGCCATCTTCAATCAATACAAGGTCGACCCCAAGCTGTACACTGTCATCTTTGGTGAGAGTTTGCTAAACGATGCTGTCAGTATCGTCATGTACGAGTAAGTGGCCGTACTACTCGCTTTAGCATCCACCTGATTGTTATCCAGGACACTGTCGCAGTTCCACGGAACAGACGTCTATCTATCCTCCATCTTTCATGGCATCGGCATCTTCTTGCTCTCCTTCAGCGTGTCGATGGCCCTTGGTGTTGCCTTCGGGCTTGCCATGTCACTTCTCTTGAAACACTCCTCTCTCAACCTCTACCCCGGCATTGAATCATGCCTCGTCGCGCTCTCCGCCTACACCTGCTACTTTTTCTCCAACGGGACAGGAATGTCCGGCATCGTCTCCCTCCTTTTCTGTGGTATAACACTCAAGCACTACGCCTATCACACCATGTCGCGTCGAACCCAAAGATCGTCCAAGTACATATTCTCCACCCTCGCCCAGCTCTCTGAGAACTTCATCTTCATCTACCTCGGCATGTCACTCTTCACCAGCGCGCCGACCAGCGAACGGGTGACCAACTACGTCAAGCCCTTGTTCATCACCATCACCACCGTCGCAGTCATCTTCACGCGCTATGCGGCTGTATTCCCGCTCTCAGAGGCTATCAACTTCTTCCACAAGCATGCCAGAGGACAGCGCGCCGAGGAGCTCCCGCATTCGTATCAGATGATGCTTTTTTGGGCTGGTCTACGTGGTGCAGTGGGTGTCGCACTCGCTGCTGGTTTCAAAGGAGAGAACAGGGAGACCCTCCGCATAACAGTGTTGGTCGTCGTCGTCCTGACGGTGCTCATATTCGGCGGCACAACCGCGCGCATGTTGGAGGTTCTGGGGATCCGGACGGGTGTGGAAGACGAAGCAGCGAGCAGCGACGAAGAAGAGGACACAGCGCTTCCCGGGCGCAACGCGTGGCTGGCCAACCGGCGTAACTCGTCGGGGAACAACCGCTGGGGCCGATACCAAGACGACGACGCGGCCAGCTACATCGTGCCACAAAACCAGACCTATGCTCAGCGCGCTGCGCAGGTCGGGTCGCACTACACGCCTCGGAGTTACAACCACCAGGCGCAGAACTCACTTGCGAACGGCGTCTTCTCCACGGGCTCCTCTGATTCGCTCGAATCGGACGCTGGGGAGGTGCTCCCGATGGCGAGCGCGCCCACACATCCGCCGCCACAGGGACAGGGCCAGGGACAGGGACAGGGCGCAGGCTTCATAGGCGAGGACGGCAAATGGTTCCAGACGCTGGACGAGCGGTACCTCCTCCCGCTGTTCTCGAATGCGACTGCGAGCCGGACGTTCCATGCGCGACGTGCCAGGAGGAGCATGAACGGGAGCAGTCTGCCTGTGAGCAGCATGCAGACGCCTGTTGAGAGCGAGGACGACGGGGATGAGCAGGAGGTTGAGCTGGGGCATCATACGCCCGTGCTGGGGAACGATAGTCGCATCGAACGCGGGCTGCCGAGTCCGATGTTGAGGAGCTCGAGTTTGTCTGACCGGTCGCCGTAGCTCTTTTATGATGTTCTCGATTATTGATGTATTGTTATGGATTTTTTTGTTCCTCGGTATAAGTCAAGTAGATTGGATGCACTGCTCTGCTCCTGGTTGTGGTCTGCCACTCTGACTCAAAATCATCATTGAACAAATGGCTCTAATAGTCGTGGCCAACCCCATGTGGCGCTGTTACGAGATTCATCATATTCAAGCAATAAAAAGGGACCGTATGTAGCCACTGATAATTTACTTAGGTGCTGGGACTAAGGTAGAATACAATGGAGGAAGAGGGGTGAAATACAAGCTTTGGGTATTCGGAAAAGACAGGTGAGTTGTGAGCATGTGCATACGATAGAATAAGTAGAGGATAGAAGAGCAGGGGGTTGTGGTGCGTTCGTTCGTTCACATGAGATCTGCACGGCGAAGATGGTCCCGAAGGATCGACTCCTCGACTGAATGGAGTCAGTGAGTAAGTAGGAAAAGAGAAGTAGACACGGCAGGCTTACCAGCACCCAGCGTGATGGCAGTGGATCGCGTATCCTACAGCGTACTTTGTGTGAGAAAAAAAAAGGAAGATTGGTGGAGGGAAAAGAAGCCACGGACGATGACAGATGTGAGATGCACATAGAACGGTCGTTGCACGGGCGAGTTCTGTTTCGCGATCTCCCTAAAGTGCTGTTGGAAGTCTACCGAGGTGGAGACGGTCAAGTCAGTCCCTCTCAATCTATCCAACTATGAGGGAAAGATGGATACGCACATTTCGTTGCGGTGGTCAGATTGTTGGGGCGGTCGGAGTAGCTAGGCACGTAGTCTCTGATTCTGACCCCGCGACTGAGCTTCGCTTGCAACAGATCGCATTTGTTGAGAAAGAGAATGATCTGAGTGGGGTTGAAAGGTACGAGGGGGGGAAGAAGCTGGTGGATCGGCGTACCTGGGTTCGTGATAACAGTTTGCATGAGATGACCGATTTCCACAGAAGAAAGCTGTCTTCCAGACGGTTGACCCGGCGATCTGTGGTGTTTGAGGATGAGCGAGTGCGAAGGGACGATGTGTGGACACGGACCTTCTGCTAGTTTTTCATCAAAACAATTTACTATAAAGGTTGATATTCAGGACACCAATTCGGAGACGAGTGTGTTTAGAAAGGCGTACTCGGTCTATATAGAATCACACAAAGTCAGCATCATGTGGATGGTGGCGCACACTGTTGGGACTCACGCAAGGAAGATTATAGCGTCGACTGAATTGAACAGAAACGGAACTCAGTAACCGCTTTTGGAGTAGAATCACCATCATGCTTACCATCGTCAAAATAAGGATACCAGGCAGGTCGCTGAATATAGCGGATGTTTAATGAGGGGCCTGAAAGTGTGAAAAGTCTGGGAGCTCACACAACTTCGTGTTCCGCCAACATCATAGAGTCTCCACTCTTGTCCAACCGTGCGCCCTGGCAGATATATTTAGGGACGAAGGAGGAAAACTATGGATGGTATGTGCACTCACCGTGGTCAAATGTAAAGCGATATTCTTGTACGCCTAGTGTACGTAGACGAGACCGAATTATGTCGTCGTCGCTCGGGGTATAGTCACGAGTAGCAATCCTCTCCACGTCGTCCAGAAAGCTGAGAAGCGGATGTAAGTCAAGACAGAAAAGTGCAGAACGGAAGAGAACGCACAAGCCCGGCGAGTCTTCTATGCGAGATCTCCGGCGGTCTAGCATTTCCCGGACAGTGGGATCTAACCAGAGAGCCTTGATGTCTTCCCGACAACCCGACACGACGTCCAGTATATCCTCCTCTGCATCGCGCATCTCTTTCAGTGAAGCCCCCATATCGTGACGCCCGCGCAACGACTTGAGCTTGTCAAACGCCGACTTCCAGCCGTTCGTTGCGTGTATTGAGAATTCGTGTGCCCTCTTGTCGCCGAATGGCGCAGCGGATAATACGTCCGTCGATTTGAGCTCTATTGCCGCGTTGCCCAGGGCGCGCTCGAGGTCGGATTGGATCTTTCGAAGGGGGCTGAGACGCAGCTTGAGCAGGCGATGCTTCTCCTTGAATTTGAGCGGGGCACCGCTCCTGCTGGTGCCGGAGACATGAGAGGAATCGTCGCTGCTCATGCTGTCCACGCTAGACCGCCCTGCCTGGATGGGGATAGCCATTTGCTGTGCGAGGTCGTCGAGGATGTCGTTGACGTTCCGGAGGAGATTGAAGATGATGACAGAGCGCCAGAGGATACGCTCTTCCTTCCATTCCCGACGAGCATACGTGAGTTGAAAATCTGCGATGGTTGATGCGTCAGACACGCTAGCCGATACAGCAGACGGGCGCAGATACTTTTCAAGGTTGCGGTCTTGCCACTTTCGCTTTGTCCTATGCTAAATGAGCTGTGATTAAGGACAAGTCAAGGGGTCGACGAACCCAGTAGCAGGAGCCTGACAGGCTTTTTTCTCCGTTCATTGTCGCGTTCCTTCCGAAGCTGCTCGTCTATTTCATCGCTGCATGACCTGTCAGAGATGGCATCTGCATGGCCGAGTGGTTCGCACCTGCGTCGTTTGTTCCTCTCCTCATCTGCTTCCCTTGCCAGCCGCTGCTCAAGAGTCTCATCTGGCGGAGGGGCCATCGCCAACGCCAAGGGGTCCTCCTCGAGCGAACCGGCCACGGCAGACATTGGGAGCTTGGAGGCAAAAAAGGGGAGGAAAGCTACCATGAAACAGGCAGGGCGCTCTTCATATCCTCAGAGAGGCAAATCAATCACCGGAAGGCAGTTCAGTCACGTCAGGGTGCTTTTCTCCCAAGGGTTGCGCTTGCTGGTGCCTCTTGCCTTTCCCTTTCGGGCAAGGCCCGTTCAGGGTTCGCTCGATCACCACCACGAAATTCGTCCGACACTTACGAAAAGCCTAACGACGGTGCCTCAGCTTGCGGCGTGACGGGCTTCCTGTTCCAACCCCCATGGCGTCTCCTTCTCGAACCCGCTCTGTCCAACGAGAGTTGAGCAGACATGAGTCTAAATTGGCCAATCCTTGATCTTCGGACTGTTAGCCTGTCACCTCCATCAACCCAGCCCATTCGAAATTGTACCGCGGTTGCAGTAAGCTCCAGTCTTGGAACTGATGGAAGACTGTCTCTTTCGAAAGTCAACCTGCCAATCCTCGCTACCGCCCCGCATCCGCTTCCCCGGCCCCCGTACGTCCGACAGTTCGAGAGCAAGGGCTTATGAAGCGAAGCTTTGTCCCAACATACAAGTCTTACCCAGGACTTGGCCACTACTTGGCCCGGGGTCCATGCCCGAAGACCGATCTTTCACTGCCTCTACCAAACTGATGCAGTGATTGAATCTTAACCATGACAGTAACAAAGTTATCAAGGTCGACGTCGTCTTCGCGGGAGTTCATCATATCATCATCGAAGCGACAGTGAATCCCGTAGCTAGTACATAGACATCAGAAATAATCCCGCGCGTCGTTAGACATTAGAATCTTAGATGATAGATCAATTGAACTTGTCAACTTCGCACACGTTATCATAATCGCCGGCGCCTCTCTTTGATCTTCACGCAAGTCGTAATAGTAATACAACTCTAACGTTAATTGCTGTCTTGGTCTAGTCAGAGATCAGATGGTGGCGGGTGGCTGTCGGTAATTCTAGGGTATCTCAGCAGATCATCAGCCGAGTATGACCCATTGGTCCGTGCCGTGTCACTGTATGAATTCAGATTAGAATAGACCCAACGTTTACACATCCTATTGCATTCGGTAGGTAGGTTCGTACGGCAGAGACTATGATGGCGATGATCGCCAAGTTAGACGAACGCGCACCTCGTCATTCGAAGGCTGAATTTCATCCAGGACTGAATCGAACTTGAACGGCGTCCCATCGTAGGACGATCTGTATCGCCAAGCTGTGGGATCGCCCACATAGCGCGCCACATGTGACACGGACGAGTAGTACGGTTCATCACAGGGAAGGTCTACGCCGGCGTCATCCTCAGAGGTTCACTGGATTACCTGCAGATTTCGAGCGCGTTGTGTGTCCAATATGCTTCCCTAGAGCTGAGGTAAACATGTCATGGCTCGGAGCGCACAATGTTGCGAGGTGCGGCGTGTCCTTGTGATGGGACGTTTAGGAGTTCAGAGAATGAAATCACAGTCTCTTTGCACGGGTGCCAGTTCTAGAAAAAAAAATTTCAACGGACGAGATCACGATTCACGAGGAGATCTGGTAGCGGATGCAATCGATATCCCTATCTCTTTAAAACTCTAGTGAGACTTGAAAGCAAAAACTCACCTGCAAGATGCGAGAAAACATTCTCGGAGGTGACGGCATCCAAGACTATTAACCACT
Organism: Strobilurus pachycystidiatus; assembly: GCA_019915135.1. Classification (NCBI taxonomy): domain Eukaryota; kingdom Fungi; phylum Basidiomycota; class Agaricomycetes; order Agaricales; family Physalacriaceae; genus Strobilurus; species Strobilurus pachycystidiatus. The sequence goes on along the minus strand of JAHLMK010000019.1, from coordinate 770,413 downwards.
GACAAAGAGCACATACATATACGGTGCGCTCTCAATAGGCTGGTGCTTTCAAGTTGGGTCTCGTAGATAAACTAGAGGCCTAGTCTAAGAATCGTAGGGTTGAGGCACAGCCAAGGTCCAATGGGCGCCCTCCTTCAAGGTCCTTGTCAAGCGACGACGTATGAAAGCAGGTGACCGATGCCCATCCCTGTGGAAGGGACGCACTAGGAATTGATAATGAGGTAGAGGCAACGTAAGGCGAGTCTGTCGGGCCTGGCCACGCGTCGGGCGGGTGCTAAGCGCTGAATGGTCAGCTAGTTCACGGAAGTTGACAAATCCTGCCCTCAGCACCATCCAGAAATCTGTTTGTCATGTGGCGCCGTTGCCTATTCCATGAAAAGTGCAGCGTAATGCGGTATCCGTTGCCTCCTGTAGAGTATTTGAGGCTGAGTTCGGCCACAGATCCTGAACGCAGTAAGACGACGGACGGACGGACGAGACTCGTTCGAGATTGGCGGGAATACAGACGCTACGTGGGACATGGTAAGGTTGGCGACTGACTAACATGGACTCGACTTGTACTGATAGTCAGAGAGGTGCGAGTACTACAACGACATCGATCTACACAGACTCGACAGAACGCAAAAGACACAGTTCAGGTTCGAGTCAGGAGCAGATTGGAGGTGAGGCAACCCGATGCAGAGATTTGTGCTGTCCATTCGGAATCAAGCGAGGTTGGACGGAGTTCGGGGCACAATAGACACATAGATGGTCAACCGATGGTTCCAGCCTATGCTGTACAGGTTGGTGTTGAGCTCAGTAGCCACAGAGCTTCAGTCTAGCTCTGGCAGACGACCCAAGATCAAGCCAAGGTGGTGGTTTGAAAGAAGAAAGGAACGAATCATGGAGTTATCGGCCCCGACGCTAAATGAATTTGTAATGTAAGTTTTCCGAGCCCCTCTCGCCTTCACATCACGAACTGAGGCGTCGAGCTCTCAGCCGCTCTAGCTACAGTTCGTAGTCTCTGTTAGCTCGGTCGAATGTTATGCCAACGGCCCGAGCGCGAAGCAGTGTATACGGCTCTTCTTCTGTCCGATCACATAGTAGGTCTCATTGAGCAGTGATTTTAAGTTCGAGGCACTGGCAGTGCGCCACTCAGCGAGTGCCTGGGTGCGGTTCATAAGTTATCCATGCGCAATCGACTTGATCAGCAACTTCGAGATTATCATTGTCTTGGGATGGATCGTTTCCCATCTATTTCTGTGTTGTGGCCGCTAATGAACCGAACTACAACCCATGGTCCTCTATTATCAGCTGCTATCGCACCGGTTTGTATGTATCAAGCGCCAAACATACCTTCGTAGTAGACATCTAGTGTAAGAAGCATCTGGTATGCACACTGTCGGGCGAACACATGCTCTTCTCTTCTTCGCATCGGTTGTCTCCGTGAGGAAATGCACCCCGTTTCATGCGACAACTTGTAAAAGACAGCGAAACTGGATCAAAGTCAGTCATGATAGTCTGCGTCAGCGTCTGCACAAGATGTTGACGAGCAAACAAAGACGCCGGAGCAATATCTCCGTGAAAGTGGTTGAAAAGAAGCGATGTGTCCGTATCTCTTACAAGCCAGGCCCCAGTGCAACGCGATTCCACCACGCGCAAGAAAATAGAAGCATTGGTTGTCGACAAGATCTTCGCCTCCAAGCAATTGAGCTCGAAAACACGTAAAGAAGGGAGAAGAACGTCTTCTACGACGTTGTCACCACCCTTAGAGCCTGTTCGGCAACCGGGTTTCGAGGAGGGTTTTCACGAAACCGGGTTTTCGAGACTCGGAAACCGGGTTTTCCTAAACAGTAAATGTCACGCCGTGATCCATAGGCATCATAATTCAAGCTTGCCCTCAAGCCGGAAAACAATTTTGACAATAATGTACGCCAACGCGGTCGCAGTGAAGAGTGCCAGAGGGCTCGGAAGAGATATTTTTGGTAGGTCAGTGTCGTTCTTCTTCTTCTTCAGTGGCAGAATGATGACAGTCACACAGTGTCACGTAGCAGGCAATTTCCGAAAACCAGGTTTTCGAGTCTCAAAACCCGGTTTTCGTGAAAACCCTCCTCAAAACCCGGTTGCCGAACAGGCTCTTAAGACACGTCGATATCGAACAACGTCAACGACAAGACCTCCAGCTGTTTCACAGGGAGAAGGCATACCGCCAGATTGACGACGTCAGGTAGTTCGAGCCGAAAACTTCTCTAGCGTGTCAAGACTCGTCATTCCTTCCAGGAGAGAGAAATCCGCTAGGCTGCCTGGGAGTAACTGGCGAGTTTCTCCCAGGGTAAGACGAAAAGGGGCAGAGGAAAGAGATAGTCGTGTACGACAAGTTGCGAAAGATGTGATGCGTCCCTCGGCGGAGAACTGCAACCCAGATCTCACTAGACAGCTAACGCTCGATTCCAGCCTCTCTAGCCTGATGAAAATAATCCCGGACAAGTAGTGAAGAAACGCGCAGGGCGCCAATACTCAGGGAGAACCCAGCACCGTGTGCTCGGTCCCTGGTCTCAGCATCGGCGTGTCATGCGCACACTGGTCCCCGTTCAGTATGACCGACAGGTCATGGTCTTGGGATCGCTCCAAGACTGACACCCGCCGTTGCGAGATCATCTTGTTCCTATATGATGCAAATTGGGTAAGAAGGAAGGACCACATCCGGGCGGGGGTGAGACAGTGCCATGTTCCTTCAACGCGTGCAGACCCAGGACGCGTGTTCCGGATCCAGCGAGTCCATAGTATGTCTGGCGCCAAGTTTGGCGCTGCCACTCGGTGAAGTTGCGAGTCTCGATAAACCAGAGGAAGACCTAGCGTAGAATTCTTCGGGGTGCGCAATGGATGGAGGATTTGCGTCACTTGGCGAAGTGATAAGTTACTGTCTGAGGCTTTGCATCGTGACGAGAGACGCGACTGCGGCTTGCGCCGGTATCAGCATGGCATCGATCTCTGCGAGCTCGGTCGAGTTACGGACGTGTAGTCAATGGAGGAAACTCGCCTGTGCAGGACGTTGGTGGGTCATCGCTCTCACGGAGGGCTCTGAGGCCAACAAACACGCTGACAGGATTTCACAATAACACGTAGACCAGACGGCTTTCACGCACGCACCTAGGATTCAATATCCTGAATGTAACAGAAGATGTGAGCTTATCAGGCCAATGTCCTGCGCGAGAGGTTTGCGAAATTGAAGAAGGGGAGAGAGGAATTTGGTGGCAAGAGCAAAGAGAGCAAGAGATCTAGTAGAGATCTGCCGCTCATTCTGTTGTGCCTTACATAATCTCATTGACGATAGTGTTTTCGAATTCCCGAAGATCTGCAAGGTGTAAAGTCAATGTGAAGTCATCCAGTAGTCGTCGCAGTACCTCGCCAAGTCTATTTTCGTATGTGCAGATTGATAAACAATATATACAACAATGAACCCAAGCAGAAAGAAAACACCAAGATCACAACGGATATGTGATTAGTCCCAAAGAAATATCATACGCAGCCTCTACGTCTTCATCAACTTTTTGCTCCTTCCATATCGCCCACCAGTCGAACGTCACGCCATGCATATATACGTTCCGGAACATATGCAGCTGCCAATGACGCGGAAGCCATCCCGAGTCTTCCCAGTCCACAATCCCGCTCAAGTGTCCATCCTGAACCAACACGTTTTGCAGCCTCAAATCCGTATGTACCCAGGACACACGGTCGTTCGCCAGACTCTTCAGCGCCGCTGTGTCCATGCCACTGACGAAGTGATCCAAGTCCTGGAACGTCATGAGTGCGTAGCAGTGAAGTGTCGAGGGGCAGGTGGCTGCGAGGCTTGAGTGGAGGGTCATGGGATTTGGGAGTCCGTGGCCACTCGCGCTGCACATGACGCGACCGTCAAGACACGTCGGCTGGCGAATTTGCCACAACGCCTCCAAGAATGCCAAAACTTCGCCTGCTACGACGCGCAATTGGGCTGCGGGAAGAGGCTCGTCCATCAAGTTCTGGCCAGGGAGTTTGGTCATGATTGTGTACGTATCATTTCCGAGAGTGAATGAGTCAAGTATGCGGGGGATGGGGAGTCCGGGACGGGTCGCGTTGAGGAACCGCAGAGCGTCTGCCTCCGTGCTGACTAGACGGAGCGTCTTTTTCATGACCAGCGGGATGCCGAAGCGGCCTAACCGCACCTTGTGCGTTGGGTCGTGTGGCCGCTCAGCGGTCAGAAGGGTGTATAGGCTGAATTTAAAGGTGCCGAGCAGCTTTAGCCAGATGGAGAGAGAAAACGAGTAGCGCTGAAACGCGGAGCGCGTAGTCTAGAGGGTACCTGTAAAGCAACGCGAAATTGGACGAGTAAGAGGTGGACTGACAGACCTTGACTTTCTCATGACGTTCCATGTAATTCCAAAACTAGAAGGAAGAATCGTTGAAGCAGAAATTGAGATGGAGATAATGAACGTACATGGCACAGAAGAGAGAGAGAAGATAAGAGCCTGCTACTGCATTGAGGGTAACAGATTTTGAGATACGACGGTGATGGTTGAAATAAATGAGTACAGGCGTTCGCCAGGAGACCCTGGCGGAACCATGTGGCATGATTGATCCTGAGCCGGACTCGGCCATCGTTGGAACGCTGATTTCGCATCGAATGCTTGCAAGTCGTTCAAAACAGTCAATTCTTCGCCAAACGCCGTAATTCTTGAAGTACTGAGTAGCGGTTGATGGCCTTCATGTAGCCTAGGAAGCGATTTGCACATTGCCATACTTATTGTTACATGTGAATACAAGAAGCCCGAGTAAATAGTGAATGATAATGTTGATCATAAAATAGATCCCTAGGCTGGATAGAGACTATCAGATAGCAGTGACACGAAAAGGATTCATGAGAATAGCTGCACTCGTTAGGATACTGGAGAGGATGCGAGATCAGTGCTAAATGAGACGCGATCGGCCTATTGCCTTTTTCGAACATTTAGCGGGAACCGTCTTTGCAAGCGGCAGTGGGCCTGTGGACTCACCTTGTAGATGGGAAAGGTACGGGGGAGGAAGGCCCTGAGGGTCCTGAACCTTTCCTCCAGTCATCCCAACCACGGTAAGGCCAAGAAGCGCCTTATTCTAGGCAAGGATAGAGAAAATCTCCCATCTCCCTCTCCTTCACCTCGGCGGTCTCACTCCTCCCCTACCTCGACCTCTGATGCTACGCAAGCGTCTATGCATCGACGTGCACACTTTGAGGCTACACTCAAGGCTACTCACCAAAAATCCGCATATCTAGAGGACCAGTTATCCCGGAAGCAACAAGAACTCACCGACACTCTAGAGGCTCTTCGGGACGCAAAGACTCGAAGCTCTGCTCACAGCTCCTTTGCCTCCACGCTTCAGCAACGCGCAGAGGAAATGCAGGGCGAACTCAATGAGCTACGCCGTCAAATAGCCGTTGAGCGGCATATGAGCATGATGTGCAGGTGTTGGATGGTGATGATGTCGAGTTTGGAGATGTTGAGGAGGATGATACACTTGGAATTAATGGTTAGATTACTATAGATATGATTGCTTTTAATGTAGTTACTGGTCAAATCGTACCGTCGTTAGTTGAGCGAGCTCGCATCGACCTTCGCAACGATAGGAAAGAGCAAGAAGTGCCGATATGCCGAGTGCTCGGATCGACATTGCCATCACCGAGACCTTCCCGACCAAACACAACCAATGTGCCAGGGTCTCCTGGCGAACGCCTGTACTCATTATTAAATAAAGATATGTCGTCACCATTTCCTACAATGTCACGGCTTGTGGTTGTGACATCTCACGCTTTGCCTCCTGCCCTTTTGCCCTCTCCTGCCACGCTCTGGCACAGGATCGCCGGACGTCAGCGACTTGGCCACCATACATCGCACTTTGTTTGCTTTCCCATGTCTTTAGCTGTCTCCAGAACTCATTGCTCTGTCGCCTGGATGTGATAGCTCGCTGGTACAGGCGAAATGATATGTTGTTTGTTAGCGGATTTATCGACGACGTACAGCCCGCTGGAACGAGGGTGCAATTGTGGAGGTGTCCTTCCCTGTGTCTAACTGTCTCACTGAAATCACTGAAGCCAGCACAGAGTGAGCAATGAAGTCGAAACTTGAATAGGCTTCATGAATGCACGAACCTTGGTCTCCAGAGGTCTCGCTTGCTAACGCGTCTCTCATGCTGATAAAGTCTCGCACAGCTGCTATGATGCCAATCACTCTGCAACCCAAAGTACGTGGAGTCGGTCTAAGGCCGGCCTAATGTCGCCCAAGTTCCCTCAGGCATCCCCTCGTGCTCTTCTTAATATCGATAGCCAGAAGGCTGTTTCAAGCCAGCCTTCCTCATGCCGTAAGACATTGAACATACAGCTTCCTCATGACTGCCAAGCCTCTCGCGAAATTGGATGATTTACTCCGAAGTGAACCTTACCAGTGACGCGGTACCCTTCATATCTCTCCATCATTGGCCACACCACTATGCGCTAGATGCCGTCTCTCTGAATCGTCACTTGTGGGCTCCTCAACCGACTAAGTGAGCTGCGGCGAGAATCGCGAAGCTGATGAAACCGTCCACACTAGCCCACCACGTTCCCCAGGTCTTCCCCGGCTCTGTTTTTGGGATCGACACCTCGGACACGAGTCCCTCAGCTGAACACCACGTCGCATTGAACGTGTTTAGAGCGCTATTTGACGGCTGTCTTGGACGTGGAATGAATCTGGCACCCCACGGTACGGCGCGAGTTATATACATACGCTGCACGAATTGAATACTGATACGCCCCAGATCCATGTCCGCGGATGCGCTAGACACATGTTGTGTGCCCCGAACATCACTCAGTCTTTGCCGCTCGCAGCGTGATCAGTTATGTACGTCAACTCAATTGACGGGCTAGACCGCTCAGTGTGTACGTGTACAGCCTCCGTGGTACGAGTCCGCTCGCCTTCTTCTCCCGCCTTGATCAGTGCTCGCTTCACTTCCTACTAGACCCCGTCTTACGGAACAGGACTCTTCTTCCGCCTTCAGCGCGAGTAATTTCTCATAGCTCGACCACCACCTGTGCTCATTGGCACTCAATCAAGGTGCAGTACCTGGAGCTCTATCGGAGTAGTCCTCAATAGATGCACTGTTGAACCCGTCAATCAAGGCAAAGTCGCTTCCGTATCTAGATTAATCTTGGGCTAAATTTAGATAAACAGTATAAGAAGCTCCAGCCCACATTCAAGCTCGTCCCCGTTCTGCCACCTTATCCTCAGCCATGAGACGAAACTCGTCCTCCAGCGTCGCTTCAGGCTCCCGCCCTCCTCTCCTCACCCAGCTCAGCTCTACTGTGAAGAAGGTGCTGACCGTCAAAGTCCCTGAGAGTATGTCCTCCTCTCTCTATTGTTCTTCCTCGTTAGCGTAGTGTGTTAACTTCATTGTCGCAGGCAGCCCCTCCTCTCCGAGCTCTCCGACTCCTCAGCCGGTACGGGATATCTACTTGGGACCGTCGGTGCTCTCTCACACGTTTGACAGTTATCTCCTGGACAGATGCATCTCAAAATGCCTGATATCCCATCGCCACTTCTCCCTTTTTCACCCCCTTCTCCGTCCATCCCCATGCTAGTCGTAAGTCACTCCAGTCCTCTTGACGTCAGCATACCGATAACCTCCTTCCTTTATCTTAGCGTCAAGGCATCGCTAGCACTTACGCTCCAGTCTATCAAGGTGGAGCGACCATTACTCGCGTACCGATGCGCGACGACTATGAACGCAGGGTGCGCCCGATCCGCTCCCTGGCGCTGAGATGGCTGAATCCTGTGCAGCGTTCCGTTGACCGAGTTGGACGCTTGATCTAAGCCTTCCGTACGAAATGCGGAACACAATATCAAGCCTGACTGTGAGTTTGATTCACTCCGGCGACCTCTTTAACATGCGAACTCAATAACATGTGTTTCCAGCACGACCCTCTATGCCTGCATTGTATCTATAGTCCATCGTCATTTTGTACATTACATTCCATCACCTAACAGCATCTCTGTATATCAATGTTTGACTCGGGAGAATAAACTACTTTGAGAATGAATGCATGCGAGCTGTCAAGTCCGCGGAGAGCTATGTGAGGCGCGGGAAGGGAAGACACGAAGCGACGGTTGAGGAAGCGCTTATCGTCCGTATTTTTGGCCTGAGAGGGAAGAAGCGATGCTTTGGGGATCGTCCTTTCATTTGTGATGAACAGTGCTCTGAGACATGCTGCACATCTGGGAACAGAGCCAAGGGATTGCAAGGGCCTACCCCACCTGAGTCTGGATGCACCAAATTTCGGGGGGAAGATCGAATCCACGAGAGTCTTACTTCAAGCTCAACAAATACGATTCGGGTGCCGGTGCAGTGAAAGGGGGGACGGACCAGAATTCGCTGGCGGCCGTCAATTGAAATCGTAAGGCTAATGGAAAGCAAACGTCTGGAGGGTTAACATTACAAGTCTCTGTAAGGTAGTACGATAGACCAATATTTACGAGTTCGGAGGGTACACCACCTTGACCCTTGAACTGATGGACTCCCAGTCCTCCTCTGCCAGAACAAGCGGCAGGTGACGCGAGACACCCAACTCCTCCAAACGGCGATGACGAGAACTCGCTGAGCTACGCCCTCTCACCATATCCACTAGTGGTTTGGAGTTACCGGCAATGATCGCGTACTCCCGGCTGGTATCGTAGAAGGTGAAGCGGCGGAGAGAAGGAAGAAGGGCAGCTTGGCTACCGGTCGACAATCCGTCAAAGACTCCGACAAGAGCAGCTTCATCCATTCGAAGAGACACCTCCTCTGCCCCTTTTGCCAAACGGAGCAAGGCGAGAAGACCCGGGAGGTCCACATACTCGTCTTTCCACGCGTGTTTTACGGATATTTCGACGCGTTGTAAACGTCCAACATCATCCTGCCTATGCTGCATATCAAGAATGGAAGCTACAGGGCTGTGATGGCTCAGGCGGATTAACCATCACAGCTGACCCTGTCAGGGTCGCCTTCACGGTATCCGGAAGGTCGTGGGTTCAAGTCCCATAAAAATCGCCCAGGGGGTTTTAGAGGGTATTGCGTCGAAGCCGAGTCCCTCATAACCTTTAAGTTGTTCGCACAGACGCCTGCCATGGCCGAGCTTACACTTAGGTATCCGTAAATGGATTTCCTCCTGGAGGTTAGCATGATCTCAACACATAGTGTGGTTGAATTCCACGCTCATGCTAGTACCGCGCAAGCGGGACAGCTAAGCTGGTACAGTCGGTTCTGACCTTGTCTTGGCCACTGTCACCAATAGCTTCCTCAAAAAAAAAAAAAAAAAAAAAAAAAAAAGAATGGAAGCTACCGATGCCGTATTCGAGAAGCGTCTGAACTGCATCAAGCTGGGCAATTCAAGACAGGAGAAAATCCCCCGACACCATAGCGAGGGACCAGAAGAGATAGTCAAGGATGTGAGACGAGGGAGGGAAATTCGAGAGGGCCAGGCGTCGAAATCCAAGGTTGTTATGGCCTGTCCTCCATACGTGATATCTAGGGTCTCTAGCGCTGACATTTGACGTAGAATGTCAACATCTGCAAAGGTGGAAGGCTCGAAGGTGTAATGAATGATCCTGTTCCACGGCAATGGAACATTCGTGCAAGGAAAAGTGCTGGTACGAATGACAAGCTCCCGAAGATGAGGGACGGCCTGTTCAGTGAAGGCCTCGATAGGGAGCCCATCGTAGTCCTGCCATTCAGTCCCATCGATGTGAAGAGTCTTCAGCTGCCCAAACGTGTTTCGGCCCAGATATTGTAAAGACACTGGCGGTAGTAGCATCACAGTCAAACTTCTCCAGCGGCGCATGCTTACTTCCAACATTGCCATCATCACCGGCATCTCCTCGACTTTATCTGCAGCGAGAACAACAGAGAGGAGATGATCCTTGGACCTCTCCAAACAAAGTCCTAATTTAAATGCTATGGCGCGCATGGGTATCTCGTCCTCCTCCCAATATATAAAACGCAAGCGAAGGAAGGACCACATGCGGGGAAACGATAGGGCGACATCTCTCCAGCGTTTGCAGACATGGGTGATAACCCACGACGGTCCGCCGTCCTCCAGAGAGTCCAATTCGTAGAGCTCCTCGTCTTCAGACGCAGGGCTCACTGCCCACAGGAAGATTTCGCGTAAGACCTCTGCGGGAACGATGCGCGACGGATGGAGAACGGTTGTTGTTTGGATGAGACGAGAGTGGATGTTCGTTCGAGTAATTTTGAGAGCATCGACAGCTGCTTGCCCTGCGGCGATAGTCGCATCTATGTCGTCTAGCGCGGAGGTGCAGTCGTGGACGGTGCGACGCAACACGAATGTCTCCTCAAGAGAAGGGGGTGCATTCGTCTTCAAGAGTTCCTCGATGCGAGAGGGTGACGGATAGTCCGCGTTTGGTTCGTATCTGCGCCCATTTGTGCAGAGAATACAAGAACTGCATGCCAACATTGAACCTTTGCACGAAAAGCATAAAAAATGAAGTGCTTACTGTGGCGAAGACATGTCTCACGCAATGAGGCGCAGAGAGACATAGGATGGATAACTGAGGCTGAGAGTGAGAGTCAAGATGCGACTTTCGCGACAAACATTTTCCACCGTAAAGAGACAAGCCGACGGCATAGATTAGATTAGATCGATATCCAGAGTCTCAAGACTATTCATCCCTCCTCCACCACCGACGAGAAACACGACCCAGACACGACCCGAGCTCGATAGGCGTGTTCTCCGCCCACCCCGACTCCACCCGCCGTCTGTCTGTCTGCCTTGCCGCCGTCTTTTTGCCGTAGCACCCTATCATAGTTTTGTATATTCTCTTCCCCCGCCGCTTGACCGTCGCTGCCTACCGATGCGTTGTCCTCCTTGCCCAAGACCGTCGCTGCTTACCGACGTGTTGTCTGCCTTGCCGCCTGCCCCTGCCGAATGCAAACGGTGATACCTGACCCAATGATCGGCATGAACGGATTGTTTCGCGGCCGCCTCGGCATTCCTTTTATCTTCTCTCTCTTTGGTCGGATGCTCCTGCCCCTCCTCTAAGTTCTACCCCAGGCCCTGCCATAACGGCTACCTGGTGAGCTCGGCTTATTGGGGTGGTAGAGAGCGTGGCAAGACGTACAGACGAAGTTGTTGCTGACAAGAGGCGATGACATCGCCGTGTGCGCACCTTCCACAACCGGCGGGTCCAGTGGGCTGTGCCGCGTAAACAACAACAACAACAACCAACAACGGCCAACCATTGATTATTGACAGGCAGCACAACATACCTCAGTACAACAACAATTGCCTTCTCAGAACAACGTGTTTGAGACAAGGTGACGATCAACACACGCTATATCCCCGGACGACACAAGGCCTTGTTGTTCTTGTTCGTGTTTCGATCATGATCGTTGCCGAAGAACAAGAGTGAGTGTGTTGGTTGTGAGCCAAGTTGTGGGTCCAATACTAATGGCATGAACATGAGGTGCAATGGAAGCGGCGGGAAATGCCACGGCGGCGTCTCAGCAACAATAAGGTGGGAAAGGCTCAGAAGCGCTGAAATTTGCGGGCTTGTACCTGATAGTCTTCTGTCGATTCAAGTCCTTCTGGGCTTATACTGTTACGCTCTGACTACACACAACAAGCGTAGACAAGCGTCTGCAAATTCAATGGACGCCTCACTCAGGATGGAGACGGAGCCTGGATCCGAGCACTTCCCCATCGGGAATGGCCTTTTGTTCTCCTCGATGATGATTTGATTATTGTTCTCTCCACAAAAAGACAGTGGGCTTTGCTATATATGTACGTTTTTTGACAGCTCCGTCTCTTTCACTCCATCCCTCACGTCGGTGATCGAGCCCAACCCTCCTTTCTTTCACTATGACCATGAACGCCACCAACGCTGCCACAGACGCTAGCCGTCAAGATATCCACCACGAGACGCGATGCATCCTTGAGGGACGGAGACGTATGTCGGGGCAAGTCTTTGAGAGAGACTTGCAGGCCTTTGCGGCGTTGCTTGGCGAGTGAGTACACAGTGTCTTCCGTGCAATCATCGAGTCTCATGTCGCGTTCATTCAGTGCACCAGCACCAACCGATATCGAGCAGCAAAAGCCACGAAAAGCATCCTACATACAGAAATGGCGCCAGAACGTGAACGGCGTCATCTCCGTTTCTGGTCCCATGTCTCCGTACGTTTCTATACATGTCAAACTTTCCTGCCCCAGGCTGACATATCATACATGTAGTACCTTCAAGACCTTCTCATGGTCCCCGGTGGCCTGTGTTCATCCCGACGCCCTCAGCGTAACATCCAATCCCCCCTATGCGGCCACGAAAGAGGCGGAGATCTTCGACCTTGAAGCGTTGGAAGGCTGGGATGAGGATGATGTCGAGTCGGACATCTGTACGACGACGGAACCATCTGACGAGGATGAGGAGGATGGTGATAGCGCTGTCATGGAACATGTCATTCGCTATGGTGAGGATCATTACATTCCTTCTCCGTGCTCGAACTCATCATATTATAGTACCCCCACCCACCTCATCATTCCAACAAGCCCGTCCATCCGGCTTTGGCAACCGCGTGAAGCGGCTCCCCATGCAGTTCAAGTCTAAGATCCTCTCCGCAAGGAAACGCCACGGCGACATCTTCAGCTATTGAGCGCGTATTGCCATTTTTCACACAACCACGAAACACGCGCATGACGCGATGGACTTGTACTACCTTCTTCTGTGCTCATGTTTAGACCCTCCTACGGTTATCCTTCGATCTGGTATCGAGCGTCGGCTTCCTTCTTTTGCTACGACCTCACCATCCTTTTTGGTATGACCCAATGTAAAATCTGTATTCATTCGCATTATTATTGTTCTGCCTTCTGTATCATAACACTTGTACATGTCGTCTACCCGCTACGTCTCTACGAGACTTAGCTTTGCCCTAAATTATAGTTGCTTTGCTCCTTTGTCTTTGGTACTTAGGGACGCGCAAGATGGTAAGACGCGATGGTTTAGAAGGCTCCCCATCTTTGAATTCCTTCCGGGGGTTTTCCACCACAAGGTTCCCTACGTAGAACGGTAGTACAGATGAGAGGTAATAGAGGGCAGAGACGACATAGGCTAGTAGAGTGTACAATGTACAAAGGATATGTAAATCTGGTCTAGAATAGTAATGCGTAGCATGTGTACGCGAAGAACATCGATAGCGAGGAAAAGATAGAAACAATACAATTACACAGTGGATCCTTGAAATGACTTCCGAAATGGATTGAGGCCGGATTGGCCAATTCGTGAGCGCAGCTTTTCAAGCACCAGCGACATGCTGTAAGCACTGACTTGCGGCATTGGCATCAACACTGTATCCAGGATCCCCTCGACGAATGCATCGACCTCATCCTCGGGCAGGAACTCTGCGGCAAGAGCTCGAATCTCATCCACTGAGAACCCCAACGCTTCCTCGGCAAGCTCCTCGTAGGTCAAATCGCGTGCGATGTCACACCAGACATGAGTGTTGTTCCCTGGAGGTCCATCCGCCCAAAGTGGCTCCTCCCACTCGGGTGAACCCATCGCCACACCACCAATGATATAGCCCCGCGAAAGGGCGTCTTGGGTTGGCCGAATGATCCAATGGTTCAAGGTTCGGTAGATAGCGTCCACCGTATATTCTTCGGAGTTGATGAGTGGTGCGTTGAAATTGTCGAGCAAAAGGACAACATGAAAACCACGCTTGGCGGCAATTTCCTGAAGATGGGAGGTTAACAAGATCTTGACAAAGAAATGGACATACGCACGATGACTTCAAAGAAGGAGGTAGCGGCAGTAAGGGTATCTCTACGGCAATACCGGCGCGACTCCTCGCGCGAGAGACCAAGATCGGAACGGTAAACCATAAAGAAAACACGCAGAGCCCCAGCTATACGTCGATCCAAAGCGAGACGGAAGTCGAACATTTCACCCGGTAGACCACCAAGGTCAAGGCGTAAGACCAGCCGGCGAGAGTGAGGGTAAGGTTGGGGGTCTGATGATGGAGTGGAACCCAAAAAGGAGGAGAATTTCTCGTGGCTGATGGCATCTTGCGCCTGCTTGACCATGTTCAAAAGACTGGTCTTTCCAAAGCCGGAAGGGCGCCGAATCATGACAAGGCTGCGGTCAGTCTCGTCAGACTCGCAGAGTTGGCGAATTTGAGAAATTTTGTTGACCCAAACAAGACCGGGCATCAAGAGAAAGTCTTGGAACTTGTTAGGGTGCGCGTACGGCAACAGCTGTGATAGTATTAGGACAAGGACGCAGAAATATGATACTCGACTCGCCGTTTTGTCGCCACCAAATGATCGATATAGGTGCTGGTTGAGAATCGCGGGCGAGAGGGTATGGGAGCCAGTGGTGGGAGGGGTGACGATTGACGGACACAGCACAGGCTTCAGCTGATCGCTGTCATCAGAGTCCCAGCAAGCAGCGGAGTCTTCAGATTGGAAGAGTGTACTCGAGTCATTGGAAGAGGTGCTCGAATTATCATCTGTTCGAGTCAACATGAGACGCGAATTGAGAACGCATAAGCTTGAATAATGACTGACCGTTGGAGTGCAATGACAGACGATCAGACTCAGTCGAGTCGCTGCTGTCGGAGGATGGCGATGCTGGCCTGACGCGTGGGGATTGCATGATCGTATGTCGGTACGTGGTGGTAAGTTAAGAGAGAGTAAATTATTATTAATTGCCTCCGCCCAACGTCACATCATGTGAATGAAGCTTTGCCGGCTCGGCAGCGTGACGACTAGACTCTCGATAGCATCACGTTCAACCTTTTTTCCTTCAGCTACTACTAGCTACTGCCACGACGAACCAATTCTTTCCTCCCAGCTACCGCCACGACAAACCTCTGCCTTTCATGGCGACATCGTCCGCAACGTCAACTCCGTCGCCAATCAACATAATTGTCGCATTAGCTGGACACACATTGTCCATTCCTTTCGGCTGCTGCGACTTCGCTGCGGAATCCCCTGCCTCAGTGACTCCGCAGCGTATTGAGGATGTTGCAAACGCCTTCCATCAAGCCCAATGCATACATCCTGATATTTGCCATTGGCAGGCGGATAAACGTCAAATATTCGCAGTCATATCTCTTCCGCAAGACGATCTGGATGAAGAGATCCTTCACAACATATCATGTTCCTCTCCACCAGAGGATGCTGACATGTATCCCATTCCCTCTCGCTTAAACTTCCCAGTCTGTCCCCATCACCTAGGAGCGGTGCAAGCCGACGAAGTCCACTTCATTATCTGCAACAAAAACGACTTTGTGCAGAGGTCTTCAACCTCAAAGCGAAAGCTGGATGTAGATCACGCTGACAAACCGCCGCCAAAGCAGCAAAAGCTCCACACCTCCGATGGGACTCGCTTTGGGAACGTGCGCCTGGTGCAAGTCGAAGGCGCCAAGAAGTGCGAGCCCACGTAGGTCATATCTTGATTAACTTGTGGTCGTGTGCTCACCCACTGGCAGACATGCAGGCATCACGGTTGAACGTTGAACGTTGAACCTTCACCCGTTTCTTGCAAGTTATGGCGCGCTGAAGGTTGACCACTCTTCATTCATCCAAAGCGCGTCTCATCGATGCAAGGATGGGGTATCTTCACCCCCGCCCCTGTAGTTATTGTTTGTTGTATGTACTCGAATCACCCAACACCGGCTTGCAAGACATCCATATAACAGCCTTGGAGATTGATCTACTCAATCTCGACGTGCCTACCGTCTTTGAGAACGGGAGGAGTTCTATTCATGATTACACTACAAAAAGCGCGCGCGATGTAGCCGGATGTACGCCGACGGTATCCTGAGACAACCAAGTCTCGATAAGAAGGTGTTTTCCATTCCGTCCTCGTACGTTCCTGTCAACGCGCCGACTTGTCCTACATTTAGTACATAGTCTACAACGCAATATGATCTACAAGCCAAATTGTCCTCAAATTCAAATTGCCTAGAAAGAAAGGTAACTTGAAGTCGCGGCGGCAACCCGTCACGTCGCTTCTCATCTTCCTTTCGCGCGTCCATCATGTCGCAGCTCGTTCCCGCCGTCATGCTGGCGCCCGAATACGTCAATATTGAGGTCGCCGGCGACATGCTCTGTTCATGGTGCTTCAAAGCGAAAGAGGACCGACCTTTGAAGCGTTGTACAGGATGTCTCCGCGTGTCTTACTGTATGGCGGCTTCTCTCGAAGAAATTTACCTTTGCCGACACTCCCCTAGGCAGCCCAGCATGCCAGAATTTCGACTGGAAAAATCGCCATAAATTCTTCTGCCCTCGCTTCCAAAAAGTCAACAAGCATGACCAAGAGGTTATCGGCGACAGGGCGTTGAGTCTTGCGGAATACCAATTACAGCAAGTACGACATCTATCCCTCATCGAATTCTGCCTCATCGTACTGCATATTAGGAAATCAGGAAGGGCATCCTGAAATCGGCCAAACGGGAGCAACATGAACCGTGTTCTAGTTGCTGTGACAATATCATGAAGTAAATTCTTCCTTTCGAGGTTCATCTCTGTCCTTACGGTGTTCATCTAGGAATGATATTGTATGCGAGGTCTGCTACAGGACTCCATTCCAACTTGAAACTGCGGCCAACAAGGCTTTCGATTCGTGCGCCAAGTGTGGTCTAGTTCGGTACTGTTCAGACGCATGCAAAGAGGCACTGCACACGGTCCATTCCGCAGAAAACTGTGCGACTCTTCGGCTTCTGCATGCCACAGAGCGAGTGGAAATCGATTATCACATTGCTCGCCAGAAGGTATTCCGTTTCGAGCGCCTGATGATCCCCACTCCCCTCTCCGCAATCACTACGTCCCTCTATCGCACTATACCGGCTGGGATCATTACCATCGTGAACTGTCTAGAGAGTTCGGCAATTCTCCCGACATATCGGACATGTATAGAACTTTAGCGAACTCCGTCGCGAGCTCCCACCCTATGGCAGTCGAAGCTGTGGGTCAACTCGCGACTGAGGCCGAGTCGATGCCGTTAACCCTCATCGCGGGTCTCGAGGCCTCCATCATAGACATTGCCACACGAACGTCTCTCGAAGTCCATGTCGTGGCAGCTTCCAGCCGCGAGCTTTCTATGCGTGCCATGATGGAGGAGATCTTGCACCACTTTCCTTCTCTAAAGCGGCTTCAGATACACTATGTAGGGCCTGAGGCTACACTCGAAAACAACCCAATCAACCAGGCCTGTCGTGACTGCAAAGGGCGAGGCTGTAGTCGGACATGGACGCTTCACCCAATGGAATACCACCGCTTCCTCAACGAAAATCCCGCCAGGCGCCCAGACTTCATCGTCGGTTTCAACACGGGGTGGTCTGAGGTTGATGTGGTGTCTTGGGCCGCTACAATGGACAGCATATGTTCGTTGGGTGTACCTACCCTCTTCACCGCGTATTCGAAGAACGAAGCTCAGCGGGAGAGTGCTTTACTGCGAGTCCGAAGGAGCAACGTCAACTTTGTGGTCGACATCGAGGAAAACAGGTGGAGGGGCGTTATTCCCATCATAAACAAAGGGATTCTGGCCAGTCAGGGTGTGTTTGCATTGCACAGTAACAATTGGTCGTACATATTCCAAGGTGGCCGTTGATGGTGGTCACTTCCGCGCTCTATTACGGTGCGCTCAATATTTGTGCCCGTATCTTTGCGTATTGACTGACATGGTTCCCAGGTATACATACCCGACTGTCGCCGTAGTCGTCAAACTACAGCTTAGTATCTATGCCATATCGACAAGTCATCTTCCCGAGCCACGTAGGACGTAGATAAACACAGGGATTCTAGCGTGTTTGCATTGTACAGTAGTCCAGGTGGTAATGCCAGGATGAATTTTATCTTGTATTCGTCCGTCATATGCAGCTCTTGTACGCCGCCCTAGATCTGACTAGAGCCAAAGCACCTGTTTGCATATGACCGTCGCTTCATTGCGCGCATAACCCAATGGCATTTACACGATCTATATCATACAAAAGAGATAGAGAAACCAAAAAACGGGGGGTGGTAATACAGAAAGCAAGAAAGAAAGCGAAACACAAGTCCCTCCAATCACTCCGTCCTCTGCCTCTTGGCATCGTCCTCCTCATTCGCATCCTCCAGGGGCCGTTTCGTGCCCGTGCCCTTCTTGAGCGCCTCGAGCTCAGCCTCGACACGCATGCGGATCATGCGCTCCTCCTCCCACGCGCGACGAATCTCCTCGAGCTGCGTCTGGAGGTCGCCCATGGCCTGGTCCATGAGCAGCTTCTCGAGCGTCCACTTTTCGATATTGCGCGCCTCGTTCTCCTTGAGGTGGTGGATGTACTGCACGGCGCGCGAGAGGATGGCGCCCTTGGCCTTTTCGCCGGAGCCGTTGGGCACGATGCGCCCGAGCTCGTTGATGCCCTCGTTGATGTTGCCGCGTCGACGGCGCTCGACTTCTTTCTGAGACAATGTTAGTGGAGGTTTTTAGACGATGGTTTGGAGCTACATGATTGTCCTTCCTCTGCCTCGTCCATTCATCGCTGCCCATCGCAGCGCCGTTTCGCGAGCGTCGGCCGCCGAGGGTCTGGGATGGTGTGATGGGCGGCATCTTGTCCGGCGGCGGCGGGTTGTTCCCAGGCGAGGTCTCGCCGTCGCTGCCCTCCTCGACCTCGTCCTGCGGCGGCGGCTGCTGCTGCTGGCCCATGTTTGGGGGCCCGCGGGGATGCGACGACGGACCGGGATCCTGGGAAAAGTTGCCCAGGAACTGCTGGGGAGGCTGCTGAGGCATGTCGCCCTAAGGACGGGTTAGCGATGGATGTCACATGAGGAGCACGCAGACCGCGCGCCGTTCACGATCACGTGTGGCGGCTGCAAGCAGGGCGGGAAGCGGTGCACGGAAAGATGTGGATGGATGCGGGGGTGGATGGCGATGAGAAGTGGCAGCGGAATGGAGCGGGGTCGGATAGTGGCCCAAGCAGACACTTGCCTTGGCAGCGGTAAAGTTGGCGGGCGGGAGATTGGCAATGAGCGCGAGTAGCTGCGCCCGGTCGAGGCCAATGTTGGCGATGAGATTGCTCTCGCTGCTCTGTGCTTGGGGCGGTGGCGGCGGTGCTTGGGCTGGGGCGGTCTCTGAGCCGGCGGTCGTTGTTGTGGGCGCCATGGCCGTCGTGTTCAAATTATATTGTCGAGCTGAAATACAGTCAATATTGAAGCCATGTAGAGCCCGCCGTCGAGCAGAACGGCCAGGAAACTGCTCAAAAATTCTGGAGCACTCACAATCGGGATGGAGCACCAAAGTCGCTGGCAGAATTCTGCTCGTCGTTCACACTGTTCCAGATTGCCGTCGAGCTCGCTGTGGCCGACGATGAGGACGCTAATTGATAAGGGGGCGCGAGGCGGGGTGGTGACAAGCACGGGGACTTTCGAATTGATCACGCCGTCCGGGATAAAAGAGTGATTTGAACCGTTCGATGCCAAACAGGAACAACGGCTGTCAGCCGAGCTGCCGAAGACCCCGATCTCCAGTGACGCACGTGTGAATTCACCATTGTCCCCTCCATTTTTTCCGTTGATTTTTTTCTCGTCTTCGATAGGGCTCGCAACTATAGGTATGGATGGAACAGTGGTATTTTAATTGCAGCACAAAAGTAACGAATGAAATTCCACCAGAGGAATGCAGATGCCTGAATCACGAGGCGGGGTATCAAGGGTCCTGCATTAGCCTACCTACACTGCCGGCCGACCTATCACCTCGGTGTTCCATCGAGTGAAGTGTGAATTCAATCCGCCAGAGTCTAGAGGCAGACCTATCCATCCCACAAAGTGGACCATTCAAAACTCCTGCCGCTTTGAGAAACCTAACGTGACTTGAGCCTCCGTCTATCGCCAGTGGTGGTTTTCGCTGGAGGAGATTTGACGGGTTTTCCCAGACTCGAGAGCCCTAGAGACGAGCGCACTGAGGGTATCTGCATGACCAAAGATTGCATCACATGAACTCCAGAGAAGGCCATCATGGAGAGCATCACAGCCTACGCAATACTCAGTCGAGATAAGGACTAAATGAAAGGATTGACTGACCGATGGTATCTCGAACAGGTGTATGGCAAGTGCGGCCATCGGGGGACCTATCCATTGCCCGACATTCAAGACTCTCATGAACGTGTCAGCGCGGGAAAGCTCCCTCAAGGTTAGCTTGAGAATCGGTTAGATCATAACACCGTGCATACTTTACGATACGGAACTACTCACCGTAGACTGGACGAAAAGAAGACCAGCGAAAGCACCAGAGAGCCAGAATGGCGATGCCGCCGTCAAATCTGACAGCCAGCCTACGCCGCTCTGCGTGAGCTGCTCGATAGGCACCTGGCACATGGCCCTAGTCCCGAAAAACGCGCTTAGCGCCGCAGTGATGTTCACAACCGGCCCAAATAGCATCACCCTCGACTTGACTCCAGCCTCCTCCTTGATCGCATTCATTTCCAGAGCTAGACGCGTCACGGTTTGGCGGTCGCCTGACCGCATTGCAGCGAGGCTTTGCTTATACAACGGCTTCACGCGCGGATCATTTTGGAGACGCTGGGTAAGGGCTTGCTGTTTGGCGCTTATGGTGAGGAAGGGAGCGACGGCAAGACGCGTTATTGCGCCGGCAGACACGATAGTCCAGAACCACGGCATCGCGGTAGAGACGTTCAGGTATTCGAGCAGCATTTGGTAGAATCCGGGTGGGGTGTAGCTGGCGAGTCCTTGTGCAGCAAGGTCGCCAAATTGGAGTGGAGGGATGGCAGGCTCGGGATGAGAAGAGCTCAAGGCGGATCTTACAGGCTCAGAGAGGGGGGCTGGCGCGTCGTTTATCGGTATGCTTTTCGCAGCATCATGTGGGCACACTGTGACTGGTATGGGACCTGCCGTCGAGGTGGAGGTGGTAAAGGGCCAGATAGAGAGAGCGCGGCAGCCCAGAGAAAAGCGGGGATGTATTCTGTGGGGCTGAGTTACGCTTAGTGGCAGCGAAACCGCAAGAAAGGGCACACCCTGTTTGATAAGTAGACATGTTGCCTGCATAAAAAACTGAACTGGTTTCTCAAGTGCTATCTAGACGACTCACCTGCTGAGCCACAAAAGCATACCCGTTGCGGAGCGCTGCATTTTGAAGAATTTACAAGGGTGGAGGTCGTGGTCAGGAGCAACTCGCACAACTGGGCGATCACGGCGTCATCCGAATTGACTAGCTTACTGTAACTCGACTCTTCGATTGATTCCACATCCAAGTCTTTTGCACGGTCGGTGAAGTTCATATATTCTCATTTGAGTGTACATACAGCAGCCGATAAATACGCGGGCAGGGAGTATGATAAAGTATACAAGTGTAACATAAAGCAACGTAAACATAGCATGCAACTAGATAGCATCAGCGACAATCCTATTGAAAGAGCGTCATGTAACAACACGGGCATCAACCTTCTTTCTGAAAAACTCGCGCTTCGTTCCATGAACACCAACATCAGTCGCAAAGACAAAATGGCCAGCGATGACGACAAGGTTATACAGGTTTATGCCCGGCATCTCGTCCGATTGTGCTGGAAGTGCACCGACCCGGTAATCGTCCAATCCTCCCCACTTGCTCGACGATGGGGGATTCGTCTTCTTGCGCTTCTCCTCCAAGACCTTCTTTTGCCACAAAATGCTATGCGCAGTGGATTTCACCTCGGTGGGCCGAGGACCGTCTCTGCCCACCTCCTCTGCGTATTCTTTCACTTGCAACGCGGAGTCGTAGATGATGTGGAAGATGCTGTATGTTTTGCGACGGTTCTCGGCGTCGTAACCATGATAGAAGACATCCTCGAGCCTCTTGGGACACCAGTCCCTGGCTTTTGGGGTCACCGGCGGATTCGGCCACTTGCTGGGAGGTGGACACGTCGCGTTCTTCCAGATTTCCTGCGGCATATTCTTGACCATCGCTGACAGGAAGCGTTCCAATGTAGTGTATGACTTCCATGTCAGGTTTTTCCACTTGGGATCCCGTTCCAGTGAATGTCCAGTGCTCGCTTCATAGATGGCTTCGAGAGAGATGAATTTGATCTCGGTGAAACCTGTTCGAGGTTTTCGATTTCGCGTGGCGGGGTGGAAGAGCAGGGTCAACATGTCGATCCGTCGTCGGCTTTGCGTAAGGACCTCCATGAATGAGAAGCCGAGTTGGCCACCACTCCTGGAGAAGCACGCCTTGAGAATAACGTCGTACACAGCTTGAACGACGTTTTCCGACATGAATATGGCCGACCAGAAATCTCGGTCACTCATGGATGTCCAGATGACGTCGAAAATCCACTGCGCCGAGTACTCGAAAGGCCGCGGCACAAGTCGAGTCCTCAGCTCAGCTTCGCTCATTTCGTTTGAGAACTGGAAACAATCGTATCACCCTCCCGAAAGCTCAGTGAATATGAATGACTTACCTGTCGACTTCTAGACTCGGTTGCAAAATGGAAATGCCATCTACTGTCGCCTTCCTGGTAGATCAGCGTCATAATCCCTTCTTCCACGAGTCTACGAGCAAATGACAGAAGCGTAGGCTCTGCGGCTTCCTGTTCCCCATCGTTCACAGTTCGATTTGCCGGAAAGTCAGAGTAGCGGACTTGCAAGCGGTCATTGTCCGAGTAAGGAAGTCCGCCATTGAACATGTTCCAGACTGCCTCATCCCCCCAAGCAGCCCGTACACGCCCCATGATAGCGCGCATAGCAGTGTAAACATGTCTTGGAACGATCAGGCCGTTATTGGGGGGTCGTACAACCGCCTTTGCAACCTCTGGCGAGACAGAGCTGCTGCCCGTTCGCATGAGGTCAAGGAAAGGTCCGAGGGAGGCATGGGGGAAACGCTCGTCACTGGTTATGTCGCGTATATAGGCGGGGCTGACAGATCGAAGACTAGAGAGGATATCTTTCTCGAGTGGCATAGTATTGCCGCTCTGGTCGTACATGAATTGAATCTGCGCCATGACCTCGTCGGTCGTGTGACCTAGGAGTCCCGGAAGATTGCTGAGGTCGGCAAAGTCATACGCTTGGATGAGGTCGCCAAAGGCAGGAGAAATGCCCTGAACGATCACGCGCGCCACAAGCTGCTTATTCGTCACGACGTCCCGACAGCCGGCGAGTGGATTATAGAACTTTTCCTTGAAGTGCCGCCCAACCTCATCGCGGGAGATGAACGTGTCGTTGGAAGACTCGCTGATAAGGTCCAAGCTGGCACTAATGCGCATCGCGGAATCATAACCAAGCACGACTACAACGATGTTGGCGTGTGGCTTGCGGAGATCCTGGTAGATATCCTGAAAATGGCGCTGAACGCAGATATAAGTATTTCATCGTATAGATAAGACTGCGTGGGACTGACTAAGACATCTTTGAGAATCTTAGGACCTTCAAGCTCCTGCCCTTTTATGACGAGGGAGCACATCGACGCTAACAAGGGGTCGATTGACTTGTACTTTTTGGTGAATCTGTCAAGAGCGACCCAGATGGCTGTACATATTTCTCGCCGGAACTTCCTCGCGTCGACGCGTGTGTCCAGATGAGAAAAGTCAACGGTAAGTATGAACGACTGGGATCGTATGGTTGACTGGTTGGCAGCCCATTTGTCGATACTGGATTCCATGAACACCTGCTCGAAGTTGGCCGCAAAGGTGGGGTGAATGTCCAAGAACGCGAATAGAAGGTCTATTCCCGAGCGTGCATCCACCGTTGCATCTGTCGGGGTGAAGATACCCCATCCTTGCATCGATGAGAACGTGTTGAACGCGGTCTGGATGAATGCAGAGTGGTCAACCCTAAGCGCTCCATGACTTGTCAGAAACGGGTGAAGGTTCGAGAGTGATGCCTGCGTGTTTGAGTGAGCACACGACCACAGGCTAATCAAAATATGACTTACGTCGGGCTCGCACTGCTTGGCGCCTTCGACCTTCACCAGGCGCACGTTCCCAAACATATTGCTCGACAAATGGGTCCCATCGGCGGTTTGAAGCTTTTGCTGCTTCGGCGGCGGTACTTTGTCGGCGTGATCTACATCTAGCGAAGAGGACAGCTTTCGTTTTAAAATTGAAGACCTCTCTACAAAATCGTTTTTGTTGCAGATAACAAAATGGATCTCGTCGGCTTGCACCGCTGCTAGATGATGGGGACAGACGGGGAAGTTCCAAGCGGAGGGAATGGGGAGCTTGTCATCACTAGCATATTCCGGTGGAGAGGTGTATGATATTTTGCGGAGAGCTGCCATGTCCAGTACATCGCTTGGAAGAGACATGACTGCGAATATTTGACGTTTATCCGCCCGCCAATCACAAGTATCAGAGGGGGGGCAATGAGCTTGGTGGAAGGCGTTTGCTTCATCCTCGATACGCTGAGGCGTAACTGAGGCAGGGAATTCCGCAGCAAAGTCGAAGTAGCGGAAAGGAAAGGACGCTTTGTGTCCAGCTATTGCGACATTTACGATGATTGGCGACGAAGTTGACGTTGCGGACGATGTCGCCATGAGAGGCAAAGGTTTGTCGTGGCAGTAGCTGAGAGAAAAGGATTGGTTCGTCGTGGCAGTAGCTAGAGAAAGAGGATTGAACGTGATGCTATTGAGAGTCCAGTCAAAAGTGGCCTGAACAATGCGCGTCCATTGTAGTCCATTGTTGAAAATGGTCACGGTGCCGAGCCGGCAAAGCCGAGCGTGATTTGTTCACATGATGTGACGTTGGGCGGAGTTTGAACTGACTACCCTTTGTTCAGAGACCCTGGTCACCCTCTCTCTTCACTTACCACCACGTACCGACATACAATCATGCAATCCCCACGCGTCAGGCCAGCATCGCCCTCTTCCGACAGCAGCGACTCGACTGAATCTGATCGTCTGTCGTTGCACTCCAACGGTCAGTCATTATACAAGCTTATGCGTCTCATTTCGCGTCTCATGTTGACTCGAACAGATGATAATTCGAGCACCTCCTCCAATGACTCAAGTACCCTCTTCCAATCTGACGACTCCGCCGCTTGCTGGGACTCTGATGACAGCGATCAGCTCAAGCCTGTGCTGTGTCCGTCAATCGTCACCCCTCCCACCACTGGCTCCCATACCCTCTCGCCCGCGGTTCTGAACCAGCACTTATATCGATCATTTGGTGGCGACAAGAAGGCGAGTCGAATATCATATTTCTGCGTGTTCTTATCCTAATACTATCACAGCTGTTGCCGTACGCGCACCCTTACAACTTCGAAGACTTTCTCCTGATGCCCGGTCTTGTTTGGGTCAACAAAATTGCACAAATTCGCCAACTCTGCGAGTCTGACGAGACCGACCGTAGCCTTGTCATGATTCGCCGCCCTTCCGGCTTCGGAAAGACCAGTCTGCTGAACATGGTCAAGCAGGCGCAGAATGCCATCAGCCACGAAACATTCTCCTCCTTTTTGGGTTCCACTCCACCGTCAGACCCTCAACCTTATCCTCACTCTCGTCGTCTAGTCTTCCTCCTCAATCTAGGTGGTCTACCAGGTGAATTGTTTGACTTTCGTCTCGCCTTGGATCGACATATAGCCGCGGTTCTCCGCGTCTTCTTCATGATCTACCGTTCCGATCTTGGTATCTCGCGCGAGGAGTCGCGCCGGTACTGCCGTAGAGATACTCTTACTGCCGCTGCCTCCCTCTTTGAAGTCATTGTGTGTATCTACACTCAATTATCAAGATTTACTGTTAACCTCTCGTCTCCAGGAAATCGCTGCCAAGCGTGGCTTCCATGTCGTCCTTCTCCTCGACAACTTCAACGCACCACTCATTAACTCCGAAGAGTTCACAGTGGACGCTATTTACCGTACCCTGAACCATTGGATCATTCGGCCAACCCAAGACGCCCTTTCCCGGGGCCATATCATTGGCGGTGTGGCGTTGGGCTCACCCGAGTGGGAGGAGCCACTCTGGGCGGATGGACCTCCAGGGAACAACACTCACGTCTGGTGTGACATCGCACGCGATTTGACCTACGAGGAGCTTGCCGAGGAAGCGTTGGGGTTCTCAGTGAATGAGATTCGAGCTCTTGCCGCAGAGTTCCTGCCCGAGGATGAGGTCGATGCATTCGTCGAGGGGATCCTGGATACAGTGTTGATGCCAATGCCGCAAGTCAGTGCTTACAGCATGTCGCTGGTGCTCGAAAAGCTGCGCTCACGAATTGGCCAGTCCGGCATCAATCCGTTTCAAAGGCATCGCTAGGATCTCCTGTGTAATATATTGTTGCTATCTTTTCCTCGCTATCGATGTTCTTCGCATATACATACGCATTACTATTGTAGACCATATCCGCATATCCTTTGTACACTATACTAGGCTATGTCACCTCTGCTCTCTGTTGCCTCTCATCTGTACTACTGCTTTACGTAGGGTAAATTGGTTCGCTTGTTTCGTTGAAACGACTATTCACCCAATCATAGGATTTTCTGACAACCAAACATGAGATTCGTACTGTCGGTTTACAATTCATGAATATTTATCGAGTCGTCTTGCTCCCATTCAGGCCAGGATGCTGAAAGTTGAGTGAAAGTAGTCAGTCACGCGTTATGCGTCGTGTGGCTTGTTTGTCGACACCCTTGATGTTTTTCCTGACTTGCCGGAACTAGGGTAGTGGGAGTATCTATCCGTCGTGTTAGTAACAGCATGTTAATATATCGACGCTCTAGAGCCCTTTTTAACACTGTTATTGACCATTTATTAACATTTTCTCTCAGCAGCTGATTTGGGCCTAATTTCAGCCCTAAATGGGGATTGGATTTCCTTCTCAGCTCCTCTGAGTCTTTGTGATGATTAGACAGTAGCAATTTTGACCATAAATTTGTGTGGCGCACAAGGAAATGCAAACGGGCAAGTTGCAAGATTATTCGGGAGCTCCCGGCGTTTGCCGTGATTGTGCTCCATGGTTCAATTCCCAGCGGAGACAGCTAATACCCTCTAATACCGTGATTGCCTTTGTGTTCGTGCACTTCTGGCTCCTTCCGGCCTCCCTCAATCCCCAAGAAAGGCTGTCAAGGTAGTCTAACAGGTATGAATTATTCACATATTTTAACATGGGCTTTTTGGCCCTTGGTTAATAACGCTGTTAATAACGTGTTAATAACAGCACTTTTTAACAGTGTTATTAACAAAGCCATTTCTCCCACTACCCTAGCCGGAACTTACTCGCCATTTTGCTCAGACTGCGACGCGTCTTGTCGTGCTACGACGATGACTCTATTCTCCCCATGACTTCAACTGCGCCATTGATTATGGCATTATGCGGCTGCCGGTCTGACATGGACGCTGCCAATTCGAATTCTAGGCTCCGCGTCAAGTTTCAGAGTTTTCCTCTTAATACCACGGCCAACACTCGCCATGCCGCCGCGGTCCCTGGTTTAACCTATATAATTTCTACTCCGCCTGACTTACTCGTTCTGTCCACAGCAACTGCCATCGAGTATAGTCTCGCAGTGACTAGCACGACGGGACTCGGAACTAGACCTGGTTATCTGGTCTGTGTAACGTCAAAGGCGGCTTGATGGCTCGTTCTTGTCGTAGTGGACAGTACCTCTGCATTACGTCCAGGTCGGGTTGACTTATTAGGATAGTATTTTCAGCGCAGAAATTTGGGCTTGAATCTGATATCTGGCCCACAACCGTATTCGCCGACGTTTCACAGTAATAAATTCAAGCCCAAGCTTCAGCGCTGAGATTACTATCCTAAGCCCATCGGGATGTCGTTTGCGAGGCATATATAAGCTCCAGAGTAGAGACCAATTAGCCACCTCACAATGTCAGAACTCAACATGGGTACCGCGATGTCGCTCTCCGGACAAGTAGCTCTTGTGACGGGAGGTGGGACCGGAATGTAAGTCACCTTTCACTTGGCTTTCTGAAACATCGCTGACGACCTGCTCAGAGGCTTGATGATTGCGAAAGGCTTTGCAGCGAATGGGGCCAAGGTCTACATCACAGGACGACGGGCCGACGTACTGGACAAAGCCGCTGCGCTCCCTGAGGTCAAAGATCTTCCAGGATCGTTAGTGCCGTGAGTCCCACCTACCAACATTCGTTCATCGACCTTCGACTCAAACGAATGATAGATTGGTGCTCGATGTTACAAAACAAGAAAGCATCAACGAGGCAGTCAAACACGTCAAAGAGACGGACGGAAAGCTCGACGTCCTTGTGAACAAGTAATAATTTCCCGTCCTCTTGAGGACTTTAGTAATAATGATCTAAAAGTGCAGGAATAGCTGGCCCATTGACTCAGGATCCCGAGTTCTATGCAAAGAAACAAGCCAATTATGCCGGAGACGGTGACTGGTTTGAGCATGAAAGCTTCGAGGGCTGGACGGAGGTCTTTGCCACCAACACCTTCGCTCCATTCTTCGTGACCAACTCGTTCAAACCTCTTCTAATTAGGGGCGCAGAAGCGCGCAATAGTCTCTCATCTATTATCAACATCTCCTCCAACGCCGCCGACTTCCGATCGTGGATACCTCTTGGAACCGTATGTGACGCCGCGCCACACCTTCCGAACTACTGTCTGATTTTCGATACAGTTTGCATACGGGCCCACCAAGAGCGCGCTCGATAAGATATCCATTAATCTCGCGACTGATTACGCAGCTCGAAAGACACCGATTCGGGTCAATGTCATCCATCCGGGTCCGTTCCTTTCTGAGATGCTGCCGGAGGAGCTTTTGAAGCATGCACAGCAGCTTCCAGGGCTGCCTATGGCGTCGCCGTTGGCAAGGGCGGGAAGGTGAGCCATAGCTTTGTTTCCTGTCATTTTTTAAGTTCTAAGCCTCTGATCTGTACTAGTGCTCGTGAGATGGCGATGACAGCTACATATCTCGCGACGTCCGAGTACACGAATGGAACGATCATTACGGTAGATGGTGCTCAAAGGCTTGTCAATCCGTAGCTGGGCAAGGGGCCTGTCTTGCGAGGCCAACTGACAGAACATACTTATTGCCAGTGTAGCCCTCACGTTTTCTCAAGTACTTACCTACCTACCTAAGCCTTGTCTATATAGATCTGTACGTGCTCATATCCAAGTTGATCTAACAAACATTTAACTGCATGTTACATTCAGGATGTCAAAGTATGTCTGTGAGTTGAACGGCGTGATTCCCTAGTACTAGTGCGCTGAAGCTGAGACGGGATCTGTTACACAAGTCCTACAAGTCGTTGGAATGAGATACATACGTGATACGGCAATAGGCCCTCACACTGCCTTCATTTTGACTGCTTCGTAGTAAGTGTCAATTCTTTGACGCTCTGTACGGCTTGACCCACGAGACCTGAGACTGGCAGAAGCTCCGACGAGGTTCGAGTTGAACAAGACAGGCTCACACGACTGCGAAAGGACTACTAGTAGACGCGATATTTACTTTTGATTTGGTCACAACCGACTTATGCCGTCGGCAAAATCGCCCTTTGCCGCAAACCACGACTACATGTACATGCAAATTGAACGCGCACCCGAAACGCTCGTTGGCCTACACCATGATCAAGGTCAGCGAAATTCGGGACTCTAGTGTCAGTGGCCTCACTATATTGCAGCTTCCCTTCTCCCCATGGTTGCCCCCCGCCGGTCAAACGCCAATGGTCTACCAAACGAATTGATACTGGAAATAGTCCTCCAGGCCCACGCATTCAACCCTCGCGGGTATATCGAAATGACAGACAGCCCAAGCGCGTCGCCGTGGAACTTCTCCCGCGTATGCAGACGTTGGAGGGACGTCATTCTCGGCTACTCGCCACTCTGGTCGAGGCTCAAACTCGATGCAGAAAGCCTGATCCCGCTTGAGCGACGCCGACTTCTAGAGCTAGCGTTGGAACGGTCGCGTTCATGCCCATTGTCAGTTGCTTTCCGCTCTCCAGCTGGCGTAATGTGGCACGAATCAGGTCCTAACAAAGAGAACTGGGCATGGAACGCCATACAGCTCCTCCTTTGCGAGTCGAGACGGTGGAAGTGCATGACCTTCGACATTTCTGCTCCTGATCTCCATCAATTTATTCCTCTTATCGGCGAGGTTGATACTTTGGAGGAAATTACGCTCTCCTGTCCTCGGGTCCTGACAAACACCTCTCCTATACGCGTTACCGGGCCTATTTCCGTGCTCAAGAAGGCTCCGAAACTCCGCAGTATCGATTACAACGTCGATCTCGAGCTTGAACTCCCTTGGACCCAGCTTCAAAAAATTTCTTGCGCATTTACGACCCCAGAGTTTCTCGCATATCTCGCAGAGATCCCTCGATTGGCGCCTAATTTGCACGACTTCACGGTTGTATGTAACCGAGATCAGCTCCTGATTGAAGCCTCTCATCCACTTCTTCTTTTGGAGTTCGAAATAACTCCGTACACACACAGCGAGCTCAAGACACTCGTCATCGAAAGCGACTTTATGTTGCATCGCTACACTCTTCCAAACCTAGAACAGATGACCGTCTTCGCCAGTTCTGCGTCAACGGGCCTTCTCACCTCCTTTCTCCTACGCTCGAGGTGCCACAATCTCACCAAGTTAACGGTTGCTGGATTGGAACCGGAAGAATTGCTTCGCCTCGCCGAGGTTGCCAGCTCCCTCTCTGACCTTCTCTTCGCCGTGAAGACCGGCCAGCCCATTGAAACTTTCCGTCCACTCGCCTTCAATAAGTCCCTACTCCCCCGTGTGCGTCGGGCCACGTTCCTTCTGATTTTCAGCCGCCACGTAGAAGGATACGATGACCAGTCCCATTCCGTCGACGCTGCTTCAATGGCGGCTCTCATGTACAAATTTGTGCAGGATCGCGGCTGCCTGGAGAAATTGCGCCTCGCGGCTTATGTTATGGGATGTCCCAGCACGATTTCTAAAGAGGACTGGGCCGATGACGAAGGCTCTATAGCGCAGCTGCAGGAGTTGAAGGACACAAGGAGCTTAGATCTGGACCTCATGATGTGTGGTAAGTATTCTGATATTGCTGTTTCGTCGGTACTCACCTGTGTTCTGCAGGGCAATTTTATCTTGCATGAATTCCTCGAGCTTGACCGACGCTCGCAAGTCACTATGTTCGCTCCAATTACTGTGGTATATACATGTGAAATGATTGACTGTTTAATATGTACGAATGGCCGCTTTGCTTTCCTGTATAACACGCGACCGAGCGCCACGCACTCTGAGGTTTTCGGTACGACTGATGATTGCAAAAGCGTGATTGTCGCATGCTTAAGCCGTGTGTGAGCGTGGCGTACGATGCCACATTATGCACAAGGGGCTACAGCTGGAAGAAGGTTGATTGTGCCAGCTTCAAGTCGGACAGGTTGCCCTTTGTGTGCAACAAAGGGCGCTTGTCACCCTGATCGAGCTACTTAAGATGTCGACTTATGCCGTCGGCAAGATTGTCCTTTGCCTTCAACCACAACCATACGCGACGCGACGCGTCAGCCTTGCCAGTCTCTGTCCGTTGTCCGTTGCTATCCGTGTTCATAGTCAGTGATACTCATCTTCTAACTGACAACACCTGACTATGTCCAGCTTCCCAGCCCTCCATGAATCCCCCCAACGCCACTGGTGTAGCTACACTGCCCGCCGACTTGATACAAGAAATAGTCCTCAGTGCTCGCGCGTATAACTATGTCGGCTTGGACGGCTGCTTGCCGCCGTGGAACCTCTCACGCGTATGCAGGCGCTGGAGGGACATCATCCTCGACTACGCGCCACTCTGGTCAAAGTTCGAAATCGACGCGGAAAGCATGACCGTGTTCGAGCGATATGGGTTTCTGCAGCTAGCTATGCAACGGTCGCGTTCGTGCCCATTACATGTCTCCTTCCACTTCTCAGCTGGTGCTATATGGCACGAGTCGGGGCCTAGCGAAGAGACTTGGGCGTGGCCGGCTCTGCAACTGCTCCTTCGCGAGTCGAGACGGTGGACCGGCATGATCTTTGATATGCGCCCTGATGATTTGCGCAAATTCCTCCCTCTCATAGGCCACACTGACATGTTGGAAACAATCGAGCTGCAATGTTCTCAAGTTTCTCCGGCAGACGCCTCCCTGTCGCCCGTTACAGACCGCATCAGCGTGTTCAAAGACGCCCCGAAGCTGAAGCGTGTCAAGTTGGATGTCGAGCTCTGGTTGGACCTTCACCAGACCCAACTCCGAGAATTCAGCTGCACCTTCAGGACCCCAGAGTTCATCGCCTATGTCATCAACATCCCTCGATTGGCGCGTGGCCTGATCTCTTTCAAGGCTCACTCTATCACTGAAGTGTCCAGAAACACCCGCCAGATCGTGTTGCCCATTGCGGCTCCCGGGAGACCCCCCTGCACCCATACCCAGATCAAAACCTTTGTTGCGGAGAACGACTTCTTCCTAGATCGAGTCACTCTCCCTAACGTGGAAGATCTGGCGGTCACTCTCAGCCCCAAGTCAACGGGCCTGCTCGTTTCTTTCCTCGAGCGCTCACGGTGCCACAACCTTACGACATTGTCGGTTGTCGGGCTGCTCGCTGAAGAAGTCCTCTGCCTGGCCGAGCTCACCACTCACGTCTCCCAAATCCATCTAGCCATACGGACCATGGAACCCCTCGAGACCTTCCGCCCACTCGCCTTCAACAAGTCCTTTTTTCCCTGTGCGCGTAAAATCTCGTTGCTCCTGTTCGGCCGCCACCCAAATAATTACAACGACGAAGCGCATGTTGTCGACTTGTTTACGATGGCGGCTCTCATGCTCAAGTTTGTAGACGAGCACCGCGCCATGAGGTCGTTTCGGCTTGCGGTCACAGCGTGGGGATGTTTTGGCTCGGTTCCCATGGGGAGGTGGGCTGATGCGAGAGGCGCCATAGCGGTACTGAAAAAGATGAACGCCGTGAGTGGGTTGGATCTGCAACTGACGATGTGTGGTACGTCTTCTGCTAATGGGATCTATCAAGATTTCATTGATACTTATGTTCCGCAGGACAGGATATTATTGTGTGACTTTTCCTCCTAGCGACTCGAAGGAATAGACGTATGACCGCTGCTACTTCCTTGATATAATGTACAATTGACAACTTACGAAGACGCATTCTACATATCCCTTGCAAATTCGGATTGCTAATTAGCATCATATATGATTTATTAGCAAGGTGTTTTCGGCTATGCAACTTGTGAGTGTAACTTGATAGACATAGGAAGTGTCAATGTCGAGGAGTTGAAAGGTTGGTGCAAAGCACCATAATCGCAGAACCCCCGAGGTACATGTCACGCAGACAGTCATCAAAAATCAAAAACGTCACTCCTCCATCCATTCGTCTGCTCCAACAGCGCCTCCTCTCTCTCCATCCTCTCCGGCACCTCCCTTAACGCCTCCACACCCCTCTCTGCCTGCGCAACCTCCTCAACAATCCGCTCTTCCGCATCGTGCACCTCATCCACCGCCATCTGATACACCTCTCCTGGATTCTCGAGTGGCGCTGGCTCCGCCTTGGATGGCAACAATTGCGGTGCAACACCCACTGCAATAGTGCTTGTCTCTCCCTCCCCGTCCCCTCTTTCATCAACCAAATCGACCTGTACTCCCTTCAGATGAAGACTCCCCTCCACCTTCGTCTGGCTCTCGTCCTCAGGCAGCAACTCCCCCACTGTGTCGACCACCGTACCCCACACGTTCTTACTCCTCCCCTCTTCCCTCGTAGTCACGGCAAAGAGCACCGTCCCCAGTTTCTCCACCGCACCCTTCACCACGCTCTCCAACATCACTTCCAGCTGCTTCTTCGCGAACCATGCGCCCAGCGGGAGGACAACAGGGTTGGTCAGCAGCGCGTTCAATATCCAATGCCGGGACTGCAGCAGTTCCACACGGAGATTCGCCGACGGCGGTAGAGTCACATCGACGGACTCGACCGACATGCGCGCCGCGCCAGCATCACTAGCGTCCAGCTGCACTACCAGATCCACACTGCCCACCCCGCCGACCAACTCGATATCCACAGCGGCGACTCCCTCGTCAGCATACCC
This sequence comes from Strobilurus pachycystidiatus, assembly GCA_019915135.1. Taxonomy (NCBI): domain Eukaryota; kingdom Fungi; phylum Basidiomycota; class Agaricomycetes; order Agaricales; family Physalacriaceae; genus Strobilurus; species Strobilurus pachycystidiatus. The sequence goes on along the minus strand of JAHLMK010000019.1, from coordinate 736,439 downwards.
AAGCCCCAGCCAAGTCTTGTAGCACAGATAATATCCCAGATCATCCAGACTGACCACCTCCATACTTTCGCTGTCAGCCAACAAGCCCTCAAGATGCACATGCACTTTGTTCGCCGACCGCGTCGTCCCAGCCTCAAAGTCAATGAGGAGCTCGTTCCACCGCCTGACGAGGACAGACGACGGCGTGAACCACTCCGTGGCCAAGTTCGTGCCCATGTTCGATGATGTGCAGACGCGCATCAACCGCCCGTCCAGAGCGAGGGCCAGCGCCGCATCCGTGTACTCGACACGCGGGATGGGAATGATCATCCCTCGCCCACTCGACAGGTTCATCCGCAGGACCGACTCCGATACAGAGAGGAACGCGCTCCACACAAACGTCGTCGTGTCGTTCCAGAGCGATTCCGCTTGCGACGCCGCGTACCCTTCCATGTCCGCCAAGAGCGTCGTGAACGCGTGCCATATCCGAGACGTCGTCCGATCTCGTCTGAGTGCCTGGACAAAAGCACCCAACTCCTTGGAGAGGGCGTCAAACGACGCATTACTGGACCGGGAGGATTTGTACACGACTTTTCCCCGGTCGAACAGCTGCATGATATCCGTCTTCCCGATGTCAGAAGCGATATAGCCCGGGACGGTCAATGCGCGGTCGAGGAATGCTCGCACGTCTGCGATGTACAGGCGCATCTCGGCGGTAGACTCGTTGTCGGAGAAAGATGATAGGAATGATTGTATGGAATCGAATAGCGGTGTCAGGGATTTTCCAGAAGCGAGGCGTTCAACCAGTATCCGCGCGTCCTGGAGAGCTTCCTTGAACGGACGAACAATCGAATGAGCGGCGGCCTGACTCTCGTCAGGAACAATCTCCCTTGATTCCTTGACGAGAACGTCCATGTACTTGTCCAGCAGCCTAACAAGAGTTTGGATCGCTTCTGCATACGCAGGTCGTTGTCGCGCCTCGTCCAACATCTGCATCGCTATCATTAGCGATGACGCCACGAGTAAATGAATCACGTACCGTCTGCAGCGCCTCCGCAAGCGCTACCTGCCTCGGATGAGGAACGCGGGTCGCCGTATGGTCAGCCTTCGTCGGATGGGCTGGCTCGATATATACGTCCTTCACCACATCATCCACAACACCCTGCACCTCCGCACTGACATTCCCCAGATTGGACACAGACGTATCCACATCACCAGCGACCTTCGCCTCGACCTCCTGCGCCGTGTTCTCCACACCCACAGCGACGTGTTCCACGACCTCCGCGACGTCCCGCACCTGCGCCGCGACATCGGCGACTTCGCTGGCAACTTGTGTGACGGCGGTCTGTGCGAGGGTGGCTAGACTGGAGAGGAACAAGCGGAAGGCGGTGGATGTGAAGAGGAGGTTGATGATGAGCTTGAGGGATTGGACGAATGCGTATATGTCGTGTTCGATTTCTTGCGATGGGGGTACTGCGAGGAGGGTCATTGTGCCAGATAACGCTTAGCAGTGAATGAGATGTGCTTACGTTGATCCATAACCGCCTCCGACGTGTCCACCAACACCTCCACAGCAGCCTCTTTCGGGGGCGTGATCTGGCGCAGATGGAACAAGAGCTCTTGGATCCTATCGTCGTCTACTTATCATCAAACAAAAGCCGGAATCAAGTCAATGAACACTAACCGTTTTTCTCCAACCCAAAAACCAACCCCAACTCGCACAGCTCCCTTACGTCGCGCATGATGTTCCTTCCTTGTGCGCTCACCCTACCATATCTCTGTCCCTGTTCTTTCAACAAATCCGACCTCCACAACGCGCGTAGGACCGCATCGACCTGCACTTGCGACGGGTACTTTCCGGCTTTTAGGGCGGCGAGGACGGTGGTGGCTTTGTGTATTGAGAGGAGCGGTGTGGTTTCTGATGGGCGGCGAGGTTTAGATTTGCGCCGGCCGCAGCAGGACGCGCAGAGGCCCATGGAGGATAAGAGTGAGAGTGCATGGTGGTGGCGGAAGCAAAAGGGTGACGCGCCGGTGACGTACGTCCTTCCGCATCCAAAAAGGCAATGTACGCCACGTCGTTCTATCGATGAATATCTTCCATGACCGTCATTTGTTTACTGGGCTGGCAACAGCACTACCCGGCGCAACAAAAGGGTGAGCTTGGAGTAGTAATGTTTTGAATGGTGTCAATTCGTAGTATGTTCCTATGATTATGATTATGATTACTACGCTGTGGTATATTTCCGTGGTATACATGACTAGTCCTCCCTGATTCCCGAATCCTCATCCTCATCCTCATCCTTTCTGCACCAACTCCCCAGCGTCCTTCAGCATCTATATATAACCTCTCTCAATGCACCGTATCACCGCTCTCCAGTACAAGCTGAACTCACCATAACACGCACAGCGACCTTGCGAATCCTCTCATCCAAAGCCGTGATCGGCGCCATCTTCGCCCTGTCTGAAGTACACGGGAGGTGTTCCGCTGCGCGCTTCACCGTATTCGTCACCACGCCGCTGGTCTTCACTGCAGCGTTCACGGAGGTGTTGTTGGTGATGGCGGTGCGGAGCGATGTGATGTCGACTTGCAGGCTGTCCAATGCACGCAGTCAGTCCAACGAATTATTCAAGTGTTGGGTAGTGCTTACGCGTTGATCTCGAACCCGACATCGCCTTCCTCCTTCCCCGGTTTGTCTCTCTTCAGGCGCTTGAAGCATTCGCGCACTACGCCCCAGTTGGAGGCGAGGTCGTCGCAGGACTGGGCGGGGGGCGTATCGAGGACGACTGTGAGCTTGTCGTGGATGTCTTGCGGGGTCATGGAAGATGAATGGAGAGGAGGGTAGGGTGACGTCGAGAGTGATTTATATTGAGTGGAGACTTTGCGGTGACGTTGCATGCATGGTGGGCACGTTGATAGTGCGGATCCGGAAAGATTAGAGAGTGAAGCTCAGATTCAGATTAAAACAGTGTTGGCGTGACTGATGAGCTCTGTGCTTCGATGGGTCCGAACTAAGAGGGGAATATCGAGGGCGTCCTCGAAGCCTGTCAAGTGTATAGTAAATTATGTGAACACTGATTCCGCAGATACATACCACAGTAATCGGAACGCTGGTCGGCCTACAAAACCTGCTCCCGACGTTGCGAAATCATTCTTCATCGTTACGGTGGTTCGCCAGCAAGTATCCGTAAGCAAAGATTCAAGAACAATCACGAAAGTTCCGAAGAGATACTTATCGGAGACGACCAGGTGATTCGGTTCTGCAGACCAACACGGAATCCAGGAGCGCATGTAGATCTCGTCTCAATCCCGCGGAGACGCCCTTGAGAATGATACACTTGCGACGTTCGACGGCGATGTCAGATCCCGGATGCTTCGGCTGCTCACACGTCGTCAAGTCAATATAGATTCAGTGTGAGCTCAAGACATATTGCTAACGACTTCGATGAACGCTGGCGTACGCAAGATACGGACGGGCAGGCAACTCGAGCCGTTCATCAGACGAATGATTCGACCTAGACAGACGCTCAGGCCGCACTCAGTACCTGAGAAAGAAATGACCATACCCCAATTTTGGAGGGAATATGTGAGCGCCAGTCGACCTCGATACCTAAGTTAGCAGTAATGTGAAATCGTCATGCAATATAGTTCTGTCCTGTAGAATATGAGTACCAGGAGGCATCAATACAAACACCAAAGACGTACCACACATCTTCAGCTGTAGATTCAATCCGTCCAAGTCTCTCATCTGCTGCAATCTCGCTATAGCGCCCCCTTCGTCGACCCACTTTTCCTTAGGAACCAATCTGGAGCATCCCACTCCATGAATCGTGACACGCAGCGTATGCATGCTGCAGCGCCCATCTATAAACTTGACCATGAGAGCCGCCATCGCAGACACGACGGCGAAATGTGCCTCATCATCATAGTCTATCAGTGGGTGGCCGATATCTATCAAGAGGAACGTGGCTTGGCGCAGATGGGGAAGCAAGGACTTGTTGGATGCGAGTGGATGAAATGTCTCGAGGGGATTCATGGTCTGTAGGGCTAAGTGGATTTGTGAGACGGAACTGACGCTCTCGGCTAGGCGAACGACTTCTTGCGAGTTGAGGCCGGCAGCCGTTAACGTAGTGAGATTGTGGCAGCGTGAGCGCTCGAGGAAAGAGGAGAGGAGCCCCGTCGACTCAAAGCTGACAAAGACCATCATTTCCTCCAGGTTTGGGAGAGTAAGCCTACTCAGAAAGACGTCGCTTTCCACCTCGAACCGTTTGATATCGGTATGGGTGCAGAGAGGTCTCTCGGGTTCCGTGGTGAGCAGATTGACTTGGAGTGACATTTTGGATAGCGGGTCATTGGAGCGAGCCTTGAAAACGACCAGGCCAGGCGCCAATCGAGGGACGTCGACGAGATAGGCGAGGAACTGCGGGTACGTGAAAGTGCAGTCAAATTCTCGGAGTTGGGTCCAGGGAAGTTCCAACCAGAGCTCAACGTCTAATTTGACACGCTTCAACTTCGGGGCGTCTTGGAACACGCTGATGGGCGGCAGGGAGCCGTCAACCAACGGCATTTCGGAACATTGCAGCTCGAGATCCTCCAGTATATCGACGGGGCCTATGAGACGGAGGAATCTATGCAAATCAAAAGCACGCATATCGAAGATCATGCGGCTCCACCGTCTCGACTCATGAAGAAGGAGTTGTAGAGCCGGCCATGCCCAATTCTCCTCGCTAGGACCTGACTCGTGCCATATGACGCCAGCTGGAAAGTAGAGATAGACCTCCAGTGGGCATGAACGGGATCGTTCCATGGCGAGATCCAGAAATCCCCGTCGTTCATACACAGTCAGGCTTTCTTCGTCGAGTTCGAACTTTGACCAGAGCGGCGAGTAGTCTAGGATGACGCTCCTCCAATGTCTGCATACACGGGAGAGGTTCCACGGCGACGAGGAGCCGTCCATGCCGACAAATTTAGAGGCGCGGGCGTTGAGTACTATTTCATGTATCAATTCGGCTGGCAGTGCAGCTAGACCGGTGGCGTTGGGCATGGGAGCAGAAGATTGGGAAGCTGAAAGCAGTGAGGCTTTGTATGTTAGAAGATGAAGTTCACTGACTGTGACCACGGATCGTGACGAACAGAGACTGACAAGGCTGACGGGCGTCGCGTATGGTTGTGGTAAATGGCAAAGGGCGAACTTGCCGGCGGCATAAGTCGGTCCGACGTGTTACTAATACATAGCCCAAATCGCTCTTTCAATTTGTCGCACACCGCGACTACAAGCAAGATTAACGCGCATTCGCAGCGCTGCACCATGGTGCGATTCGTTACTCTACTGTCAGTGGCCTCACTACATTCCAGCCACCCTCCCCCCATGCATCCCCATGGCTGGCCCCGTCGGCCATACGCCACTGGTGACTGGTCTACCAAAGGAATCGATACTGATATCGTCCTCAACGCTCACGGATGTAGCCCTGTCGAATTTACCATTAGCCAGAACGCGTCGCCATGGAACGTCTCCCGCCTATGCAGACATTGGAGGGACGTCATTCCGGTTACTTGTTTTATCTTTGGTATATCCTCCATTTGTCTGTGACTCTGTCTGTTATCTTGCGATTGATCAGGTGACGATTCTCCGGCATAACATGAGCAGAGAGGAAGACAAACGGCAGCGGATATATACATCTCAGTGTGGCGCTGTATTTGTAACTTGTACTTATGTGATCGATTGTGTAGTTCTCCCCTAGTCGTCTCATTGTTGCACTTGTGCACTTGCTGTCAATTCTTTCGCTCGTCCATTGTGAATGCTGATTGAGAGTCTTGATCTGGACCATAAGGGAAAAGAAGGCAATACTAAATAGTGCTCTCCGCCGTCCGAGCTCGCCATATCTGTAGGAGATTGCGGTGGTTCGGCAGCAAGCAGTTCTTAAGCAAAGGGCTGAGGACGATTGTGTAAAGGTTCAAAGGTAGGTAATTCGACTTTGCAGAGCGATAGATGGCGGAATTCTGGAGCGTTGTAATTTGTGAGGAAGCCTCGCACTAGATGCCGGAGAGGCGGCCTTGAGAATAATACTCTTACAACAATGCCAGAACTCGGTAGAGATAGATGAACGCCAAAGGCGGCGTGCTCACATCGTCTAGTCGCTCAAGTTGATTCGATGACAACCTCATGACATGTCCCCCACAAGATACAGATGGTAGAAAGCTCGGGCCATTCAAAAGTGTAGATGAATAATGGGATTCAGACAGACGTTCAAACGAACTTGGCAAGTGAGAATCAAGTGAACCAAGCGGATATGTAAGCGCCAGCCGGCCTCAAAGAATATACGATCCCTAGCAATGATGCGAAATCGTCATGTAATATAACTCTGACCTGTGGAACATGAGTACCATTGAAGCATTGATACTGACACCAAAGACATACCACACATCCTTAGCCGTAGGTTTATGCTGTCCAAGTCTCTCATCTTTTGTAATCTTGCTATAGCGCCTCCTGTATCGACCCACTTCTCCTTGGGAACCAATGTGGAGCATTTCACCCCATGAATCGTGACATGCAACGTATCTATGCTGCAGTGCCCATCTACAAAGTTGACCATGAGGGCCGCCATCGCAGAGACAACGGCGAGATGGGCTTCATCATCGTAGTCTGTCAGTGGGTGGCCGGTATCTATCAGGATGAACGTGGCCTTGCGCACATGGGGGAGCAGGGACTTGTTGGATGCGAGTGAATGGAAGGTTCCGAGGGAGTCCATGGTCTGTAAGGCTAGGTGGATTTCGGAGACGGAACTGGCGCTCTCGGCCAGGCGAGCAACTTCCTGAGAGTTCAGGCCAACGGCATTTAAGGTAGTGAGATTGTGGCAGCGTGATCGCTCGAGGAAAGAGGAGAGGAGCCCCGTTGACTCCTCGAAGTTGACGAAGAGCATCATTTCCTCCAGGTTTGGAAGAGTAATCCTACTCAGGAAGACATCGCTTTCCACTTCGAACCTTTTGATTTGGGTGTGGGTGAAGTGAGGTCTCTCGGATTCCGTGGCAAGAAGATTGGCTTGAAGAGACATTCTGGATTGCGGATCGTTGGATTGAGCCTTGAAGACCGTCAGTCCAGGCGCCAATCGAGGGATGTCGATGAGATAGGCGAGGAACTGTGGGGTCGTAAATGTGCATTCAAATTCTCGGAGTTGGGTCCAGGGAAGTTCCAACCAGAGCTCAACATCTAATTTGAGACGCCTCAGCTTTGGGGCGACTTCGAAGACGCGAATTCGGTCTGTAGCGGGGGCCAGGGAAGGACAGTGCAGCTCGATTTCTTCCAACATATCGACGTGGCATATGAGAGGGAGGAATCTATGCAAATCAGAAGCACGCATGGAAACAATCATGCAGCTCCACCGTCTCGACTCACGAAGGAGGAGTTGTAGAGCCGGCCATGCCCAATTCTCCTCGCTAGGGCCTGACTCGTGCCATATGACGCCAGCTGGAAATTGGAAAGAGACAGATAACGGACATGAACGCGACCGTTCCATCGCCAGCTCCAGAAGTCCGCGTCGCTCAAGCCGAAGCAGGCTCTCTTCGTTGATTTTGATCCTCGACCAGAGCGGCGAGTAGGCTAGAATGACGCCCCTCCAATGTCTACATACACGGGAGAGGTTCCACGGCGACAAGCGGTCTTCCATGCCGACAAAGCTAGACGCGCGGGCGTCAAGGACTATCTCTTGTATCAATTCCGCTGGCAGTGCAGCTAGACCGGTGGCGTTAGGCATGGGAGCAGCCATGAAGGATTGGGAAGCTGGAAGATAGTGAGGCGACGTAACCTAGATGCCCGGATTCACTGACTGTGATTGCGGATAGTAGTGGCGGAAAGATACAAAGGCTTTGGCACGTCGCCTATGGTGGTGGTTGATGGCAAAGGGCAATTTTGCCGACGGCATCAGTCTAACTCAATCAGGATTGCACCAGCGCTCTGACTTTTGATTGTTCACTCAACGGCAATCTCTTCAAACTTGCATGGAACCTTTCAGGTGTAGCACTATAGGCACGATGTAACATTGTACGCCACTTGTAGTACCTTGTAGAGTACATATGATGCTGAGCAGCATTCCGAGAATTTGGAATGGATATCTAGAAGGCGTCCTCTTATGCTGTCAACTGTACAGTATGTCAACAAAGACCCGTTAGACAACGTTCTTACGCTGTGCTGGGTCCTTCAGTTTTTGGGCGCGTGTGTTCGGCTCCTGGTTTCCACTGTGAAGTGTTGATACAGAACGAAGCGCAAGGAAATGACGACGTACGAAGGAGTCTTGCAGAAAAATCACCCAAGATTGGCATTGTTAACACTGATTCCCATACTGTAGACAGACGTTCACGTTCAGGACGGGCCCAATAATCGAGAAAAACAAAAACACATACCATAGTAATCGGAACGCGTGTCGGCCTACAATACCTACTCCCGATGATGCAAAATCATGTAATGATACTCTGTTCTGAGGATCATAAGTACTAATGAGACATGATAGATTCGATTCCCAAAAGACTTACCACACATGATCAAGTGTAGATCCAATCCATCCAGATCTTTCATCTTCTGCAGCTTCGCCACGGAGCCTCCCACACCAGCCCACCTTGCCCTCGGGACCGAGCCAAAACATCCAGCCCCTTTGACCGCAAGATACAACCTTTTCAAGTTGCAGTGCTCTTGTACGAACTTGACCATGAGATCAGCCATCGCAAACATGTCGGCGGCATGTGATTCGTCATCGTATTCTGAGTGGACAACGTCAAAGAGCAGCAACGTGACTATGCGCGCACGAGGAAGCAAGGACTTGTTGGATGCGAGTCGACGGAAGGCTTCGAGGGGATTCAAAGTCTTCAAAGCTAATTGGAGGTGGGTGACGGAACTGGCGCTTTCAGCCATGCGGGCAACCTCCTGGAAATGCAGTCCGGCGACCGATAACATAGAGAGATTGTGGCAGCGTGAGCGCTCGAGGAAAGAGGTCAGGAGCCCCGTCGACTCAAGGCTGACGAAGACCATCATTTCCTCCAGGCTCGGGAGAGTGAGCCTACTCAGGAAGACATCGCTTTCCGCGACGAAGGTTTTGATGTGGGTATGGGTGCAATGAGGTCTCTCGGAATCTGTGGTGGGTAAATCAAGTTGATGGGACATTCTGGGTGCGCCATCAATGGAGTGAGCCATGAAAGAGATTAGGCCAGGCGCCAATCGGGGGATGTCGATGAGATAGGCGATGAATTGTGAGGTCGTGAATGTGCAGTTGAATTTTCGGAGTTGAGTCCAAGGAAGTTCCAACCAGAGCTCAACACCTAATTTGACACGCTGCAATTTCGGTGCGTCTTTGAACACGCTGATGCGGTCGGTAGTGGGCGGCAGGGAGGCGTCTACCAACGGCATTTCAGAACATTGCAGCTCGAGATCCTCCAACATATCGACGTGGCCTATGAGCCCGAGAAATCTATGCAAGTCAAGAGCACGCATGTCGAAGGTCATGCAGCTCCACCGTCTCGACTCGCGAAGGAGGAGTTGTAGAGCCGGCCATGCCCAATTTTCCTCGCTAGGACCTGAATCGTGCCATATGGCGCCAGCTGGAAAGTAGAAATAGACCTCCAACGGGCCTGAACGGGATCGCTCCAAAGCGAGCTCCAGAAATTCCCGTCGTTCAAACATAGTCAGACTTTCCTCGTCGAGTTCGAGCTTCGACCAGAGCGGCGAGTAGTCTAGGATGATGTCCCTCCAGCGTCTGCATACGCGTGAGAGGTTCCACGGCGACGAGCAGCCGTCCAAGCCGACAAATTTAGAGGCGCGTGCGTTGAGGACTATTTCTTGTATTAATTCGGCTGGCAGTGCAGCTAAACCGATGGCGTTTGGATTGGAGGCAGCCATGGAGGATTGGGAAGCTAAAAGCAGTGAGGCATTGTAGCTACAAGATGAGAATCACTGAGGCTGACCGCGGATGGTAATAACGGACAGACGCTGCCAAGACTGCTGCGACGGTTGTGGTCGATGGCCAAGGGCAAATTTGCCGCCGGCATAGATGTAAGTCGGTCCGGTCCTGAAGCCAACTCAATCAGGGTTGCCAAGCGCTCTTGTTCAGTCAATGACAAGCTCTTCAGAAAGACCTCCTTCGGCTGCAGCACTATATGCACAACGTAGCATTGCACGCCACACTTATGCGCAGTCTAACATGCGCTGCCGCATGCCGATCACGCATTTGACGTGATCATTTGGTTCGTACCGTAAGGGGCGTGGCGCTTGGTCGCGTGGATCCGTCCAGAACTTATATAAAGACGGCTCATACCTGGCTCATACACACCGTCAATCATTTCACGACCTTACGACCATGATGTACATCTCCCTGCTCACCACTGGCATGCTGGCCCTATCCGCCAGCACTGTCATTGCCGAGGGTACATACACCATTGAACCTATTGACACCACATCCGATGGAACGACGGACACCACTGTACATCTCCCTACTCCGTGCGTTGTAATAACTGCCTGAGCTCCTCGAAATTTTCTAAATGTCCTCGTACTGCAGATCTTTGACTTTCGAGTCAAGCCCCGTCTCTTCCAGCCCACAACCGACTTTCTCACTCTCAATGTCGACCATCTCCCTACCCACCGAAACCTTACCCACTAGCTCCGCCCCTACTGTTAGCCCCATCTCGCCGAGCTTGCCCTTATCGACCTCCGGATCGAGCTCGAGCACCTCTGGAGTCTCAATTAGCGTCATCACTTCGAGTGTCACCTCCCCCACACCGAGCTCGACTAGTCGCACTTCCAGCGGGACATCATCCGCTGCACAGACTAGCACATCAAATGCAGCTGGCGAAAGCGTCATGGGTGGATCAAGTATGGTTGTGGGTGTTATAGGCGTGGTGCTTGCTCTACTCGGAATGTAATGATACTGTATACGCATACATTGAACGCTGTTCCAGTTGTACATTATTTTTGAACATGACGCGTGGGTAAGGTATCCTTCGTGCGTGTGAATGGTCTTCTCCATGACCTGAAATGCTGATGGCCCACATGCATAGAGCACGCTGGCGATAACAGAGGCGGTGCTGATAGAAGACTGGAACGGACACCAATGACCGCGCTGGGAGCATTGAGTCCGGCAACTCTCCACCTATCAATCCTTCATGTGCGCCAAAATCTCCATAAACCTCCCCGCATCCCTCAACTGGTGCATGAGGTCGACGACAATGTCCCCTCCTTTCATCGGAATCTCCCCCATCAAAAACTCCTTCCCATCCCGCCTCGTGTAGATCTCCTTCCCATCACTCTTCCTCCTCGAGATCGCCTTCCTCGCCAGCTCAACGTAATGAGGATCATACTCTCGTCCCAATTGCCTCAACAGCACCTCCTCCGGTACCTTCTGTCGCCTCAAGACAGGTATCAGCGCCATGATGATGTAGACGAGGGCGTCGAACTGATATGCGCCGAACTTGAAAAGCATGTGTCGGTAGTATAGGAAGATATGCGCGAGCCGAAAGTCGCTGAACTCGAGTGCCATTGGCGCGTCGGGTGACTCGGGGTGTCCCCAGATCATATAGTCCGCAGAGGGGTTCATCTGGAGAAACTTGATCTGCGCGGAGAGATTGCAGTACTCGGCGTGATAGAAACCGCCTTCGACGCTGTCTGTGGCTGGAGGAATATGGAAGTTGGGCCCTACGGCCTTGGTACCCGTCGCCTTGCGGTTGTCGCTTCGTTTCAAGATGATAGGCGTCGGTCCAGCCTCCCTCGGCCACTCGACCTTCACCATCAGATCTTTGAGTGGACCGACCATGACGCCCTTCATGTACGTGCTGCCCTCCCCAATCGTATACCCCATCAGCTCCTCCTTGAACCGAGGCCCCTTCTTCAACGACATCAGCACCACGTCCATCTCCACTCGTGAGATATCTCTCATAGGATACGGCGAACCCTTCGCCAAAAGTTTCTGCATTCGGTTCCAAAGGGGGATCCCGTACTCGCGCTTGAGCTGCGCCTGCAAACCAGCCTCACCAAAGCCACCGGGGGCGTAGTTCTGCAAGACACGATAGATGTAGAGGAGGGCCTCTTCTGCGCCGGGTCCGGTCGTGGTGAAGAGAATATTGCGCATGTGGATGAAGACAGTGGCACCGGAAAGTTCGTCGAGAGAGACGGAATTGAACTCATCACCCTCGAAGTCACGGTGATAGTCTTGTCGAGGATGGGACTCGAGGTGTTCGATGTGACGGATCAGGTGAGGAGAGCGCTTGTGGCCGGCGGGACAGTCGGGAATATCGTGGCGACGAATTCGCTCTGGTCCTTTATTCTTGAGGTGAACGTCGGCCAAGGCAGCAGATATGTCTGCGAACAATGAGGACAGGTCTGCCTCGATACAAATAAGACGTACCCAGAGGCTTTCCGCACTCTTGCTTATGGTGCTTCCAATCGGCAGTCTGGCAGTCGCGTCCGCAATACCGAATCTCCCGTCCAAGAGCTTTGCAGCGCGAACACACCGTCATCTTGCCCGTGACAGACTTGTTCTCCTCCTTGAGACAGTATTGGCAGTACAGTCCCATCTCCTTGCGCCTTTTCAGATGAGCCTTCCTGTACTCCTTGCCCAACGTCGGCCCCATTGCCTCGTCCATTGCGGCAGCATTCGCCCTGAGAGTGGGCTTGGTCTTGGAGTGTTCGGTGGTGAAGAGTTTGAAATCGAGTTTGCCGCCTTTGGAGAAGAGGGTGGCCGCGTATACGAAGGTCTCTACACGGTGATTAGGTATGCCTAGCCCATTATTGCCAAGTTGACGCACCGATGTAAGCCGTTCTGGTCATTCGTGCCATGGAGTGCATGGCTACTCGGCTCTGGAGTTGATCGTTCGCCTTGTAGCCGATGATTTGGTCAAAACGCGTGTTGACGAGAATTGCAGGCTGATTGGGGACCTTGCTGTTGTCGGAAAGAACACAATCGCGCATCAAGTCGATGAAGCCACGGCCTGACTCGCGAAACAGCGCGTCTCGGTTGAGCTCTGGGCAGTCGGACTTGCCCGTCGTAATCGTGCTGTAGTCGAAAGCATTCTCCGTTGCCTTGAACGCGGCATGGAAGTGCTTCTCCTGCTCCTCTGGTGACAGCGCGATCCATGTGGTTTCGAAATCGTCCTCGGCGAGTAAGTCGACGAAAAGGCGCGAATGCTCAAGCTGCCCTGCGGTTGTTATGCGTCGGGCCGAGATGAACTCGAGCAGGACATCCTCGTTGAGGTAAGTCTGGTAGAATTCGGGAGATTGGTCGCGGTAGGAGTGAAGGGGCAGGGGCTGACTGGTATCATATCTCTGTCTGGTCTGTTTGTCCTTTTCGGCCCACCAAGCCTTTGGATTTTCCTCAAGAGAGATGTTATCAAGCTGAGGAAAGATCGTCTTGGCAAACGAGTCCAGAAAAGACATCCTGCTAAGCAGAATGTCGGGATAAGCGAGAGTAGTGTCGCGTCAACACCGCGCCTATCGATGTGCGATGTGTAGAGACAGCCTCAACCAAGGAGCTGGTGATGGCAAAAGGATAGGCGATCGCTATGGCCATATTGGATCAGTGATCGAAAATGTGATCGATCCAAATTGAGCCATCCTCATCGCTCACAAAGTCATTGCTCTCGCTTCAGTTCAATTTCCTGCAATTTGAACAGTGTGGCGCAAATAAATCGTCTTCATTCGAGCTAAAAAGATGACAGAGATGGGATTCGAACCCATGCCCTCATACGAGGATGAGAAACCTGTTGTTCAGGTAAGCTTTCGCTTGAGTCACACGCTATAGACCACTCAGCCACTCTGCCGACGAAGATGACTTTGTTCTTGAAGCTACAGCCTTTTGATACCTACAGAGTCCATCGTGAAATGTCCAATTGAATACAGTCACAAGTTCACCGTCGAGTCAACATCTCACCAGCAAATTCGAGAGCATATGCACCGTCCGAGGATTCGCGCCCGATTGACCACGACCTCTCACAGGGAATGTAGAACGTCTTGTCCACTGTCCAATGGTATCCACTCCCTTCCAACTTGCGACCATGGTCGATAGATTGGTAGAGTTGAAGCGTTTCGTATCCATGGTACTTCTCAGAATAAATTCGGTGTCAGATTCGATCCTAGGTCCCGTCCCGCTCTGACATGCGGAGACGAATGAAACGTACGGAGCGACAAGAATCCATCAATAGGAAGAATGCAAAGCGAATCGTAGTGCTATCGATTACCCATATTGTACAAAATGTAGGACCTGGCGTGGGCGGATGGCGGATTGATTACGTAAGCGTGAGAATTTTGCTACGAGTGCACCCGTACGATCTGTGCCATGCGTCGAGTACTGTTTTGTCAACACGACCCGACTTGTTTCCAAAGCGAGTTGCGTCACTTCTCCAGATGGGCACGCAAATTTATCCAACAGCACTTCGGGTACCCAGCAAGTGAATTGACGCGTGTTCTTCTTTTGGTCATACCCGGATCCACGAACTAAGCAGTCCCGTACGGTCAAGATTGAGCAACGCGAACCGTTTTCAAAAAGCTTCGCGACCATTCATTTGGATAGTGCCCGTGCTATCATGGTAATATGTCCCGGACTCAGGAAGCAGTACAACGCGTAGCACCCTCGGCGGGTGTTGCGTAATAAGACCATAAAGTATCCCGTAGTACTGTACTCCACTGCCAGTGTGAGTGGCGTTGACATTGATCTTCAGCATCCAGACTCAGCGAGAGAGACTAACATTGATGCTAGCTACATGGAAGGGGCAGCTAGTGCTCATCTTCCATCCAGTGTGCACGGCACGGCAAAGTAAAGCAGTGTTCATCCGATCGGTCTTCATGGATACACACTTCAGGTTGCCGGCTGCACTACCCCAACACACCGTCGTAGAACTGTCCCCCAGAATACTGGGATATCATCAAACTGGACACCAAATTACTGGGTACAGGAATACAGGAAAGGATGTAAGTCAGTGGCCATGGCGGATGATCATGAGAAGACAGTAGTGTTTCCAAAACTATACGGAAACGGCAAATTTGATCCTACGGGACCTGCGCCCCAGTGAGAAGTCCGTGCATTGGCCTTCGTTCGGACTCATCCGTAGACATTCGATGCAAGCAAATACAATCAGATCAATTCGATTCCATTACCTCACTTTTTGTTTTTGTCTTTTGACCATTTTACCTCGAACGGTTTGACCATTTCCATTGTCCTCTGGCGTAATCATGCAAATTCCAAAATCCAAATTTGTGTTTTCTGTGTCTTTTGTTTTTCTTGAGCAATCTTTGGTGTCATGTGCTTGTGATGGCATGTCCGCAAGCGCGTGGGGAAGCTGCCTTGTGACTTATTCTCTTACCACTATGTCGATCAACACCATAATCCAGTCTCTGTGTTCAAGCCAATCAACCCGAACCGTCCAAACCACTCGCTGGCAGCGTCGTGGGATGCCACCGCGCGCTTCTACGCCACAATAAGCAAACAGTGAAAAGGCAAAATTCGACCACCGCGCCGCCTCGTCGACTCGTTGTTTGGCGACGGACACCACTACAGTGGCAGCTTAAAGTTACATTGGACAGTCCAACAGTGCGTTGTTTGCAACTGTTCTGCACTGACACTAACTATTCGTTTTTCAGCCTGTGTCTCAACGCGGAGAGGTCTGCAATCTTGGCGCACATGGGAAAGCGCGTATCCGGTTCATCTCTCCACTGGACAGCACACTAATTATACCACAGACACAGTCATCTCCAGCTCGTGGACCTTTCCGTGCGTTTCTGGGATTCCCGTACCAGTCGACCGTTCAAATGCTCAAGCGCATGTACAGCATGGATGTGGTCGACAACAAGCGTGTCATGGCTATGGCCAGCCGCCTTGTCCATATATACGAGACGCGCAACGTGGACGTCGTCATGCAGGAGCGCGGCTTGCCATTCACCCCACGTACCAAACCAAACAATGTCTCGCTATATGATCATCAGGCCGCGGCGCTGGGAAACACAGCAGCGGGATCGGCACAGTTAAACATAGCAGTGGGCTTGGCCGCGGTAAGCGTGGCAACGGGATTGGTGGCACATATGTCGCGCCTGTCTGGGCGCGCGGACGCCATAGTTTAGTGATGTATGTCAATGAATTTGATTCCATTAGATGGATATTGTACAGTAGTACCGATGAATGAAAATATTGTATTGAAAAACATCGGGTTCGTGTAGAATGTCCGTCAATCGTTATGGTTGGACATTTTTCCATTCAACCGGCAAACTGGTGCATCGATGTTCATTCAGAAAAAAGGAATTGATCTCAATGGATCTCAATGCACGGACTTCTCACTGGGCCTGCGCACCAAGAGGTCGCGACATGTTTCTAGATGCCCACTGAAAGAGTTTGAAAGAGGCTCCGGGCCGGGGTCCTCAGTACTTCGGAGCGTGTTTCTAGAACACTACGGGAATGGTTTGAAGAAGGTGACTTGTAGGGTCGACGAGATAGTTCGGGTACGGCTTAAGATAAAGGTTGCGTACGGTTGTACAAATAGTACCCGACTAAAGCAATCAGCAGTACGCGAACGATTGTGTAAAGTGTTCCCGACCTACTCAAAAAACCGGACGGGGCCATCCGCCATCCGCCGTCCGCCCATCCGCCTTGTTCTAATATTAGTATGTATTCCGATTACCGATACCACATTAGACAATATATACCAAGGGTGACTCTAGACTGTGTAACGGAAATCTGGGTGCCGGTCTCCCAGCTCCATCCAAGCCCTCGTTTCGCCGTCTTCCTTGTTTTCTCCATTCGTATACGGGGCCAAGATGTTTGCACGGTTTTTGTGTTTCCTCGCGTTCATGTTGGAGAGGTAAAGTGCGTTTACACCAGCCAAAACAATGACCGTACTCGAACTAGCGACGTCAGTGAATTCGCAGTACACTTTCCATATCGGTGAAACGCACAAGACAAGGTTGATAATCGTCGTCTTCGTGAACTTGGGGCCCTCCTTCGTCGGGAAAAGCCAGGTGCTCGTAATACCACCCTATGAGAAGTCAGTCATCCGCACGGAGCTCGTGTAAACCATCTCACGGAGTTAGTCGCGATGAACCCGAGAGCAATACTGGTCGCGCGACGGTAGTAAGGCTCAGAGTTGTTAGACATCCAAGCGGCAACCACCGGTACAGTAGCATACACGCCGGGTACAGCGAGAAACATCGAGCCGTACGAGACAAATTTACTCTCTGCCTCTGGAATACAGGTAAAAGAGTGGATACGTTGGATGGGGGCGATGAACGTACTCAGATACATGGCAAATCCTGCCACTGGTAGACAGGACAACAACGCGGCGGGAAGCGCACGGGCATTGTAACGGTCGGAGAAGTAAGCAGAAATTAGAGTGACTGTCACCGACACGTTAGTGGCACAACAGAAAAGGTCAAGGACAAAGGCGCTTACCGAAAAAGCCAGAAGCGAATGGGCCAACGCTTAGAAGTTGTGTTTTGGTAGGAGTGAAGCCCAGTTGCTTGACCTGGGAAGGAAGGAACAATCCCAGCCCGTACAGCATTGTCCCTATCATATAGAACATGACGAATATGATCAACACCTGGGGAGATCTGAGCGATTTGAAAACCTCTCGGAAACTGAAGTGATCGTTTCCATTGATTGATATTTTATCCCGCTCAAGGCGTCGAGCCAGAATGCTAAGTCAACAACATGAACACATAGATAGGTATGAGCGCAGAGACTGAGACTGACTCTTTCTCGCTCTCAGTCATGAAGAGGACGTCCCGGGGCGTTGAGGGTACAACGAAGAATCCGATGACGCCCACACTGACGCTGAATATCCCTTCCTACAATTACAGATCAGATTCGAGATGAAGGCGCGCAAACAAAGCACCTACAAGTATGAAGATCCACGACCATCCCGCTTTATTTCCTAGGCCATCCATGTTCATGATAGCAGCGGCCAGGAGTCCAGAGAATGCACCAGACAGCTACGCGAGGGGTGAGCAAAGACCCGCATGATGAAGGTACTAGTCATACTGATGCAGACGAGAAGAAAACTGCCAGGCTGTATAGCAGATGAAGCGCTGTAATGTTTCATTGAACGTTCATCGTACCGCAAAGAGAGTTCAGCGCGCGTGTAGAATCCCGAAAGAAAAAGAACGATGCCGGGGAACATAGGACCTTCAACAAGTCCCAAAAAAGATCGGACCACGATGAGTTCCGCGTAGGAGGACACAAGACCTATGAACTATATCAGTGACATCGAAGCCGTCGTATGTCCGTGAGAGACCTTGCAGCGTCACGATGATGCCCCAAAGCGTAAGCAGCGCAGGCATCAGATATCTCGGCCCAATTTTGCGAAGGAGGAGGTTTGCGGGCAATTCCGCAAAAATGTACGGCCTTGAAAGAGTGAGTTGTAGTTGCAAGGTGGGCGAGAGACAAAGTCTCACACAAAGAGCACAGTGACGCATATTTGGTACTGCGTGTCAGTAAGTCCCAAGTCGGCTTGAAGACCAGCAACGCGCGCGTTCCCTATCACATGCGCATGAAAATTCTGACCAGTGATGAACATGGGGACGAACCGATATTTGCGCGATCCTGGAAGGCGTCAATCATAGAGATTCGACACAGAGATACACAAGACACTGACCAGGAAAGAGAGCAGATAGAACATAGTCATAACGGGGAGAATAGTGTAGTCCAATTTCCGTACCACTCGGCGCTCCAGTTTGTACCGCTCCGCCGTTGAGAGGGAAGCAGACTCTGAGCTGTTTGAGGCAGACTCAACAACCTTCGACATGACTGCGACGATGAGGGTGCAGAAGTAAGATACAGGTGAGCCTTCCAGGTCGTTTTCCCATGTCGAGTACGTAATCTGAATTGGGAGAAGTCAGTTTGTGATGAACGTTGGCGAACCTTTTGTGAGATTTCTATGGAACTTGGGAGGCGATAATTATTGGACTCGCATCCGTTGGGCACCGAGGGGGGGCTTCCTCAACAAAGCACACCATGGATCCAAATTTTTAGAATATGAGATAGCTTACCACGTAGAGTAGGAGATAGACGCTGTACGCTCCCGGTAACTCTATCGCCCCTTATGTTCCGCGTTCAACGAGGATGAGTAAGTAACAGTAAACCAAATAATCGAAGCTTAGAGGTTCCGCGCAGATATTGCAAGTAGTTGCATGGTCACTGGAACGGGGTCGGAGCAGTGGGCTCGATGCGGCAAGTGGCAAAGCCCGATCAAATTCTCACGGTCCTTTCCCCTCTTCAACAACTCTTCAATCGGCGTCTAGCAGCGACTCTAGCTGGCCATCAGACGAATATGATCATCTACACTTGTCTCTACCTAGTCTCTACGTAAACACCCCCTCGCTTCTGCTTCCCATCACCAACTTCGCGGCTACTCCTACTAATTATACCTACAGGCCATGAACGGCGTCTAACTGGTTTCATCAGGCCGACATCATGCTGCACATTTATCATCACGAGCGGCCACACATTCGGCCTTGCGTCTTACTCACAATTACTAACTGCGACTATCTTCACGGAACTTCCAAGTTGTCCCAACAGTGCTTTCATCGACGGGATACATGAACTCGAACTCGCTCTCGATTGTCGAGACGTTTTTTCTGGGTGGCTTAGCTGCGTGCGGTGCTGTAAGTCCCCTCTTGCCCGCTCTACCCCATGACTACGATATTCATCCGCGCACATTCTCCAGGTAACGTTCACAAACCCAGCTGAGGTAGCCAAGACGCGGCTCCAGTTACAGGGCGAGCTCGCAAAGGACGGCGGAACTCGGGTATATCGAAATACATTCGATGTCCTGGTGAAGACAGCTCGAAACGAGGGCATCAGAGGCATTCAGAGAGGTCTGGGTCCCGCTGTAAGTATCTCACGATAGGGTATGCTCGTACCCACTGACGATTCTATCAGTACGTCTACCAGGTAGCTGACGTGCCACGAGGATATCTCTATACTGACATGTCTATCTAGATTCTGGTCAACGGCATACGGCTAGGCTGGTATTGGTCATTCATATGGTGAGTCGAGAGGACTGACATTTCCCATAGGATGCTACGAGCCTATGAGGCAGTCCATCAACATGTTAGCCGGAAAGCCACCACTCGAAAACAGCTTCGGTACATCTGTGATCTCAGGAGCATCGACTGGAGTCATCGGAGGTTCGAGCCTAGACTTCGACGCTTGGCTAGCACTAACATGACTTCTAGCGGCTATCGGAAATCCCATGTTTCTTATCAAAGCGCGAATGCAGGTTGGTCTATCTCCAAGGACCGTTTGGTTATGCACTCTCTGACGAGCATCGCTAGGCCTACTCGCCCATTCTACCTGTCGGAACTCAACACTATTACCGAAACTCTTTTCATGCGCTCTCAATGGTCATTCAAGATGAGGGTCCTCGAGGGTTGCTTCGTGGAGTGCATGCAGCCATGATACGCACGGCTGCGGCATCAGCAGTACGAGACCTTCGTTCCGGCATTGGGACGCCCGATTCTGATGATAATATCAAGGTACAAGTTCCGACATACGTTTGGGCTAAGCGGGAGTTCATTGAACACGGAATCCTTCCCGCGGATAGTTTTTGGACATTCTTAGCCAGTAGCTCTGTTTCAGGCCTCGTTGCGGTGAGCCTCACTGCCACGGTGGTGTAACTGTCATCTCATTTCCCCTCTTAGCTCGCCGCCATGCAGCCGACTGACACCGTATGTGCCTTCATTGAGAGAGTATGAGCTGACTGATTACACCGGACCACAGGTACTCACTCGCATGTACAACCAACCCACCCGTGTGCTGCCAAGTGGAAGACACGTCGGAGTACTTTACAGCAATCCGATTGACGCCCTCATCAAAATCTTCAAGACAGAGGGCCCTCTTGGATGGTACAAAGGTGCAATCGTCGACCTTCTCGGTTCAACCACTCACTCATTCTCAACAGGCACGTTCGCTCATTTTCTGCGTTTCACCCCACATACGTACGTCTTTTATCATCATCGATGCAACCTGTGCTGGACTTCACCCGTGTGTTTTCTTAGTATCTTGTGTCTCACATTCAACGATCTAATAACTGGGCTATACATCAAAGAGTTCCGTAGTGGGGACTAGCCTGCAGAGTTAGCTTCATAGTAGATTATGTATCGGACTGCCTGTAGACGCGTTGGACTTGGGAAATGGCAATAAAATGAGATGCCATCGCTCCCCTATGTTTCTGACGAGCCACAGCAAATTCGTGCCGCATGTACGCGACTCTTCAGAGTATCAAGCGCAGTGCTAAGTGCTGTACGAATATGTTCTTACCGCGTTCAACCACCTCACGGAAATACGGGCCGGCACCCGAGGAGAAAAAAGTGACTTTTTTGTGACGCGTCTCTTCCTTCTCGACCATTTGCATGCCCGCTTTCCTGCCGGCCTCAATTCTCAAGCAAAGGGCGACGATGCCCGGCTGAGTCGAAACAGCTCGTTTGCTGTGAGCAACATTAACTATGTGGTACGTTTACCTTCCCGTAGCTTTTCTTTTCTTTTTCTTCTTTCGTATATGATGTTTGAGGCATTTGGCTTTACGCGAGTCTATCGCACTGCAGAAACCTATCTCAGCTACCTTCGGGCTCGACCCGCTTTTCTGATCTTTTTTTCGTCACCTTTTTTTCGTCATTCCCCTCTTCTTTTCGCTCACTTCGCTACAGATACCATACGCGTCGTTATGACAGGCGTCGACCTGTTGCTTGGCCCAAGCTCGTTGCTCGTTCATGCTGGACCGACACAGGCCATTGCTGGAGCACGTTGACTCTTCACCGCATACGACGCCGAATATGCAGTCATTTTTCACCCGAGAGCCGCTAAAGTTACGGTATGTCCACCACCTTCGACGCTGTAGCTGCATCTTTAATGTTACGCGCAGTCAGATCTGTTCCCCTGCCCGTCCGGACCTGTCAAGTGACGCGGCTCTTTGAAAGGCAGCTCGCTCACGGTACGTTCACCCACCCTAACCTTCCTTTTTACATGATGCCTTGAGGC
Source organism: Strobilurus pachycystidiatus (assembly GCA_019915135.1). Taxonomy (NCBI): domain Eukaryota; kingdom Fungi; phylum Basidiomycota; class Agaricomycetes; order Agaricales; family Physalacriaceae; genus Strobilurus; species Strobilurus pachycystidiatus. The sequence continues at coordinate 714,473 of JAHLMK010000019.1, read as the reverse complement.
ATTTGGCTTTATGCGAGTTTCTCGCACTGCAGACACTCATCTCAGCTACCTTCGGGCTCAGCCCGCTTTGTCTGACACCCTTTCTCAATCGATTCGTCCCGAACTTTTGCTCACGAATCCTCAGTCCTTCAGTCCACGCCTGCTATACCGTGCCATCACCCAGTATACCCCAGTATTCTGAACCCACCCCAGCCTGGTACGTCCACCTTCCATTTATCGTCGTTCATGATGTCTTGAGGCATTTGGCTTTATGCGAGTTCATCGCACTGCAGAAATTTATCTCAGCTACCTTCGGGCTCTGCCCGCTTTGTCTGATTCATTCTTTTCCTTGTACTCTGTCAAAGGACTCCCAAGCTGACCTAATGACCAGGCGCAGTGTGTATTTTTGCGGCGTATGGGTCGTATCGCACGTGTCTTCATCTTCGACGGACGTTCGTCTACCTTTCTTCATGTTATTGAGGCTGGGACTCGCTAGTCTTGGACGATATGTGGACCCCCTTTGCCGTACCATTATACATGCATCCTGGAAATCCTGTCGAAACGTTGATCAAGAGAAATAAACCCTTACCTTGTCACCACTGTGCCCGAAGACGTGAGCATCGATATAGCAATGCGCTTGTCGGTAACAGGTTAAGAAGGCCAAATTCCCTCCGTCCCCGTCGAAACACGTTCTCTCTTCCTTTCCTTGACCCTCGTGGCGTCTCATCTTCCAAAGTTCCATGGCCTCAACGATGAGAACCCGAATCTTTGACGACCCTGGGGCGCGCCCCTCCGACGCCTCCGACTCTCCGACGCGTCGGTCACTGCCTGTGCCTCTCCCAATTCTTCATTCCCCGGCGTGGTTCACATGGCTGTCTGCTCCATGCATACTGCCGAAATGAAAAGGGTCCCGACGATACGAGTGGCGACATTGTCCGATCGGATCGAAAGAGACAGTGGGGCCGAAGCGGCATGATCCCGTCTCTGTCCACACTGGTGATCTGTTGGTGATATCTGTTCGAGTGGCAACGGAGAGCGCGTCGTCCGGGGCCCAACCCGTCCCTTTCCAACTTGATACGCCGAGATCAAAATTTGTGGCAGTAAACCCGGAATCAACTTTGTGCTTGACCCATGCATCGTGTTCCATTGACGGACACTGCGGGCGTGGAGGCGCGAGTGCCACCCTGAGTTGCGCAAATACCACATTGTACAAACCGCCTATTGTTCCTGTATGGATAGCAAAACGGGAGTGCCGAAATGACCCGGGTCCATGCAAACACGGAGGCGGCACCATTATGTCCACTTGCCAAATTCGGACTGATGGTCTTTGCGCGAAGACGAACAATGAGACGTTCACTGCCCTATTTGGACGCCATCAAGAAGCCAGTCCGCTGTGTGGTATAAGATAGTGGGGCTCTTCTGAGTTCTCTATCACCTCTCAGCTGCACCGATGGGCGAGCACGACAACTACCCTGCTTCTGTTGACGGCTCGTCTGTCGATTGGTTCACCCCCGACCTGTGAGTTCCTCCCTCGTTGTAAGTATTCATAAGATGACCTTTCACTGCAGCTTCATGCCCTCTGAGTTCTTTGGTATCGAACTTGATGTTGACGACTTGTTCTCCTCCGCCCCCATGTGCTCTACAATGTCGCCGACCGGCTCCCCGACTCATTTCTCTCCCGACGCCTCGTTTATCGGTTACACGCCTTATCCCTTATACGCCGAAGAGTCACTCTCTGAGGTTTCAAACGCGTCCAATGTCGCAGCGTCTTTGGACTCAGGCTCTTGGACGACTCGGGGCGACTTTCAGGACCCTCATCCGACCTCTGTGCCCATCCTGGATTTGATCCCTGCCAGTGAGGCCGCGACTTCCTCCAACGCACCAGGACCCTCGAGGACCAGTAAGGCAAAGAAGCCCAGGTCAGTGTTTCTGGTCCCAGATATTTTTACGGGTTTGATTAACCAGGTGAATAGACCGCACAAAGTACCTTACGAACGGAGCGAGAAAAACAAAGAGAACGACATCATCTCCGCGCCTCCATCACCTCAAGAGCTTTCGGCCACGCTTCTTGCCATCCGCGACCAGTCTCGCCCCGGAAAGATGTATGTTTCTGACTGCTTGCTCCTACGCAGATCACTAAGCCCTCGTGCAGACTTGTCGACATCGGCAAGATACCAGCCAAGCTATCGGCGATGTACCTCACGCTCGAAAAGTCGGCATACTACTTCATCCAAGACGAGGATGTCACATATAACTGTCCTTTCGTCGGTTGTACGGCGGTGCTACGTGATCACACTGGGTTGATTTTGAATCATGGAAAGACCCATGTCAATCCGCTCACCGAGAAAATTCATCTGGGAAGTGAGCAGTTGTTGCCGTCTTCGTTCAGGAAACATGTCGTGAAAGCAGGGCAATATCTGTGCCCATATTGCGAACAGACTTTAGGGAGGAAGGACATGATGGCGCGGCATTTTTTGACGTGCGCGGACTTGAAGATGATTGTACAAGGTGGCGGTAGGGAGGAGGCATGATGGGAATGATTGGATTCTGGTCATTGTTGTTTGGTATCTATTCAGCTACGATATAATACTTTAATCTTGTGTATTCGGCATATCCTAGGACCTGTATTTAGCACTAATTCGCACTCATTATTAACTGCATTCGCCGATTTGTGTGATGCATTCACTCAGGATGAGAAGAAGTCTGAAGTTGAAGGATTCGTGTAGAAAAAGAGGTCCGCATACATTGTACCAACTTGAGCGGAGAAGTATGAACAAAGTCCTTGGGTGTGGAGGCCTGTACAGTACTGTACACTATGCCTCATTGCTGTACAGTCATTGTCCATATGTATGAAGTTTTCGCGCCGCCCAATTCACAGACCACACTGGCTATCGTCAACCTGCGTCGATGTAACCGTAACAACTCCAAATTGCACCGCGTTTCCGTTCGTCAAGTTGTTCATAGCATCCAACGACGTGTAAAAGCCCGAAGCCGCATGATCAATCGCGGTTACCGTGATGCTGCGAGCAGCCCCTTTGGCAGGGGTGTAGGTGAGAGTCCAACAGCTGCCGCACGAGGGGGAGTTATATCCCGCGATCGCGGATGAGGAGGCAATGTATGGGAAGGTGGGGAGGGAGCCGAAGTTGGTGAAGCCTGCGGTCAAGAGGCCATTCGGGCCGTCAGAGCAAGCGACGGTAGCGAGTGAGTTGGTGCTGACGCCGTAGTTGTCGTCGTAGCCAAGGGTGGTGGTGGCAGTACTCGCGGCCAAAGCAATGGCCGGGAGTGCGATGACGGGGAAGAGGGTGATGAACTTCATTTTGTGAGAGTCGATGCAGAAATTGGTGTGACTGGGTAGACTGGTTGCGAGCGTTGCTTGGGATTGCCGCCATACTGCACAATGCGTATCACCCTTTATAGGGACTGAGATCACGGTGTCCAAGCGCCGCCTGGGAGATGTACGGTGAAGAAATGCCGACACTACTGTGTTATTCGAACCCAAGGACGGTCAGCAGGAGACTCAGCGTCAGATGAGCGCCACTTAGGGCCCGTGCCTTCCTGAAGAAATATCGTAAGCGAGTCGCCGAGTGCGTCCAGCTCGCATCACGGGGGACCAGGACTTCTCCACGCTGACGATGTGAACACATGAACCTCGGATCTCGACTGGCACTGGCCAGTGCCAAAAGTGAAACGAGGGGGCTCAAGCAAACCGGTCGGAATGGGCCGTGGTTCGACGTTCATATTCATGAACCATATTCATGAAACGAATTGAGTATAGAGAAAGCTTCGGCCTTCTGGAATACATGACCGCCGGGGTAATGGTGGCGAGAGGCATAGAGTCAGACTCCAAAGAGGCGATGCTGTGAGGCCGATCAACGGACATATCAATAATATTCCCGACTTCCCATCAGTCTTGCATGCTTTGCCGTCGCCGCTGCCCTTCTGCTGCTCAGAATTCTTGCAACCATTCCTGACTCTCTTGAATGTACTGGTCTGGTCTTGGCATAATGATACCCGTCATATGAAACCGTTCCGAGTCTACCGTCAGCCTCGACGTGCTGCCTCGGAGTTTCCTTATGACGAACTGCACCTGTCAGGCTGTGAGTTAGATCAAGCGTTTAACTCGAATATCTCTACTGCTGGTCATAACTGAAGTCACCCTCGGAGCAGAAAACACGCACGTTCGCAATCAGTTACAAACCGGAGTGATTCGGAGAATCAGCGACAATGCCTGGTCAAGCTGATATTATTCTTTCTCGGCTACCACTGTTTCCCAAATAACCCTCGCCGCGAACTTGGCAATGCCTGAACAACTCAAGCTTTGTTCATCTACGGTGCATGCTACCGCCGCATCTGTGATGGTCTCTTCAGAAAAAAGTACATGCCATTTCTCTATACAGTACCAAACCCTGAAGCGAAATTGGGGGGGAAGCGAAACATTCCCTTTTCTACCATTTGATGTTCCATAAAAAGCGAGTCGAGTGCTCTATCGTGCTGCTAAATGAATGCCATGATAAATGTGCACCTCAAAGTCCTCACCCGGAGACTATTAACAAAGTTCTTGTTGTTGTGGTGCACCGCCACATACAATGTCACCCTCGATTTGTGGGTCATATACACCGTATTCCAAGTTGGGGTTGCCATGAGATGGGGGGTTCACAAGGTCTCCGAATCTCATAGTGAAGTCCCCGTAGTCGTCAGATGCTGCTAAGTGGCCGGGTTTCGCTTCCCCGTTTGGCTGAGCCAAAACTGCGCCGCATTCCTGACTTATCCGCTGGTGGATGGTCCCAGATCTTTTCACAGTAGGAGCTGTTGCGTGCTGTTGAATCCGATGGGCAAAAAAATCCAACCAAAATCTTCAAGAATCCAACATATAAATACGATTCGCTAAGTCGTTTCGCTTCCCCGTTTGGTACTGTACCCTCAGGCTGGATGCGACGAAGAAAATGGCGGGGATCTTGTGCACCTCCCGTGGCCCCGAGCAGCTTAGGCTGTCCCGACAAATTGAATCGAATCGTGCCCCTTCAAGGCCGGAGCTGACGATGATCGATGATCCCGTACCTAGCTCTGACTCCATTCTACTCGACGCAAAGAGAGCAAACTACGGAGTTGTGCACGTTGACGCTGAGGATTTGCGAGATCATGATGGCTCCGACCTCAACTGCCTGAACTGTCAGTTTGAGACGCGCCGCTTATCTTCGACTCGGGGTGAGACAACATGCCCAGACAGGACTACATGAGCTCCACTGCTCGAGTCTGACGTACCTACCCAGTCAGTAACCTTCCTTCAACGAACCTTTGTTATAGTTTTATTTGAGCCCAAATGATATACAATTCCTCCGAAGTATACAAAATGCCAATGAACCGCGTGAGATAGTAACGATCATTAAGGTAGGTATACTTGATGCCCAACGAGAGTGCCTGAAAAGAGTGTGTGGTAGAAGAGACAGGTGAGTGGTATATGAGATGGCCTAGAAGAAAGAAGTAGCGCCTAAGCAGAGCGCGAGGACTATGGCAAGATGCGAGTTGAGCGCGGTCCTTGGAGAGCTGTTCGAAGACTTAGAGCTGGTGCCAGAGGTGCCCGATGTTGTGCCGACACTGTAGTCTACGGTCGAGCCGTTGTAATCGTATCGGAAAAGCTGGAGGTAAGAACATAAGTCGACAGATTCAAAAGCATCTCATCCGCGACTGACCTTGTCTGCACCTTCGGCGCTGTTCATCATTCCAACGTTGTCGTGCGAGACGCCCTCGACATAGTCGACCGTGGTGTGGTTCGGCATTCCACCTTCCATTCCCTGGAGCATAGCGACGAAGTTTTGTCCACGCTCAAGATGGGTGCTACCTTGAGTCTGCAGACGTGTCGGAGTGAGTCTAGTTGTTCACAAAATGTATGGGAGCGCGTACCAAAGCCTGGCATCGGATGTCTCCCGGACCATTGTCGGCCTAGAATGGACTATTAACTTGATTCACAAATCCTACGTCTGTTGAATTGCTCACCAAGCCCCATGCATAATGAGCATTGCGATCACGATATCTCGAAACGAGACCATCGCGTCCGAGTTTTTTAGCATCCGAAGTGTCGTACGCAGGGAACCCGTCAGCCAATCCGTACTTGAAAGTATCAACCCCAGAACAAGTGTCGTCGGGTTTCGGACGATCAGCGGTTAACCAAAGTAAAGATCCGGGATTGGCTACAGTAATATGAATTAGCATTCAGATGACATGCTACTGCAACTCACCAATCCAGGTGTGTAGCCGGTCATCGTCGTCGGTGGTTTTGCGCAGGGCAAGGTAACGTTGAGCCATCTGTGCACCGGCCGAGTGACCCCCAATCACGACCACCTAACAAAGGACCGACATCGTTAGAACAGGGAAGAATTCGGGGTAATGAAAACTGACGTTGAGGTTGGGGAAGGTATCGCGATCCATGTAGTACGCGACGAGGGTGTCCAGGACATCGAAGCTGCTCCAATCAGAGACACTGCTGGGCGCAACGTTTTTCTGTCCGCTGACCCAGGTCGTGTCTCCCCATACAAGCGAGTCGCTTTCCGCAGCACCGGACTGCACGTCAACTGTGGTGAAGAAGCAAGGCGCAAAAATGGAAATTTCGTCGCGGCGGAGGGTGGGGTCGGCGGCATTCGCGACGTAGAGAGCGTTGTTCATCGTATTCCAGTCTGTGGTGACAATGAGCCGGCAGATCCTTTAACACGAGATGGCGAGAAAAAAACCGTACAGTACCAACAATCGCGGGGCTGCGACAACGGTCAGTCCATACTGCTTCGGCACACTGCAAACCTACACACCTCTCCGGGAAGGACAATTACCGCACGTTTCACGGCCGTCGCATCAAGACCACCGGTTTGGTACGCGGGCTACATGTGGTTCGCGCTGAATGAGCTTATAGGGAAAAAGGAGAACATATACTCACAATCTTGGCCCCTTTCTTAGAGTCGAGAACCCAGTCGTGATACAAAGTTGCGTCAGGAATATCGGGGAGCTCGCCCCAACCTTCATCAGCTCCGCCACTGACGATTGGATCTGAATTGTTGGCCCCGCGTCGAAACGAAGTGCTATGTCGCGGCGGGGTGCTATGCGCAGAAGCGTAGCAGAAAGTGGCGAGGGATATGGCGAGGAGAGAGAGGCAAATCATATTAGAGGCATATAGAGATGGAAGAGAAGAACAAAAGACGGGGTTTCTTGATCGAAAGCTGAAGGGCCTGGCACCCAGGGCAGCCGTCGACATGGTCAGCCGAAATTGGTAAAACATATACCCGAATGCGCGTGCCTAGAAGATGGCTTGTTGAATTCCAACTTCCGAGGAAAAACCAAGTCCAAAGCTTCCTCCTGTGACTTTGGAACAGGTTCAAGATTACGCTGAACGAACGACCGACCATGACCCAGAGGTACCGTCAGACGCCCACAGCTCCAAGTCGTCGTGGCTCGAAATTCAAATCATGGCCGCATGGCCGCCGTGGCCAAGTTGATCAGATGACATTTTTGAAATCATGCCGCTTCGTGCCGTCCTCGGATGATCGGAGCCAATGACCGAGCCATTCACTTGAACCACGCGCAACCATCACCCACTTGAGCCTCAAGCAAGTGCTTCTCCAACAGTCACCCTGTCCACACTTACTGTGCTGTAAACACTTGCCGAGTCTCTTTAGCTTCGACGCTGCCAGCTCAACGTCAACCTAGAATTCCAGCTCGAATTCAAGGCGCCATGCTTCCATACCCTTCGTTTTTCTGACATACCCGAAGTACATCAAGAACATGCAATTGAACTGTAACAACCTCGGTCTGTTGATCCGGACTGCGTAATAAATCCACTGATTATGCAGCCCGAACATTCTCCGACTAAGAGTGGCGAGTGACGGCAAACGACGACGACGGTATGTGTTCAGATGTGTTCTCTTCTATAACACCAGACGTTTCTACTGTACTAGATCATTGCAGCAAATGGAGGAGCCAGTACTGACTGCTCAAGTACTGTCTGTTGAACTCTGTTCTTCCTTGGTCAGTCAGCGTCGGCTTCCATTTCAATACCGTTGTGTCTCAAAAGGCGCTTGCTCGGGAGATCGTCCAGCTGTCCTCGACCCATATACTATTCCGTGAGCGCTACGTTAGGAAATGTCTTCCTCTCCACGCCTAACTTATTCTCCACACACACGTATTACTCTACCCAAGGAAGCTCGAAATCGTCCAATTCAGATTCAGACTCATGAAGTAAGTTCCGAATATCTGTATGTACGTCACCATCTTGAGCTGTCGTCTAATCCCAGTCGGTTCACGCGTATACCCCATTTTGCCTAGTCTCTGACTGTTCGTCAGACAGGAAGAATAGAGCCCTGCCATTTATAATGTCTCCGGGGTAGCACATCTGCTATCGATAATCTAGAAAGAGCGTATCATGTAACCTCCCCCCCAATTTCTTCTTGCCGCTGAGCTGCATTACTTCTGCCATGCATTATTCGACACCTCATGCTAGGAATAGATTCCAGCCTTTTGCAGGCGATCCACTTCTAAACCATCCCCATCCAGCACCACTTCTTTGACTGTCAAGTCCACCCTGGCCATATCTGAGCTAATTTATCTCGCACCCAAGTCCTCTCGACAGGTGTACCGTCAAATGCGTGCTTACATGCCACGAACGTATGTCTTCCTTTTGCTGGGCAAATGTAGTTGCACCTCGTTGCGATGCGATCATCGCCACGCTCACTCTTCTACCCCAGGCGATGCAGAGACTCAGTCAAAGTCGCTCCAATCGACTCCAGCTCCGAGTCGTAGGCAGCCATCTCTTCCTCGCCGTCCTCTTCCTCCTCTCCAACGCCTCTCTCCGCCCCTCGCAAGCATTCGAATTCCGCTTCATCTCCACGTACTTACATAGTCATGGCCTCAATTTCCCTCCTTTCTCGTGAGACCAGACCAGGCGTATCGACTATGAACGCCGACGATGAATGGCAGAGCGATGACGAAGATGACTCATGAGGAGAGCAATAAGGCATAGACGAGGACGAGGATCCGCCAGGCAGCGAGCGCAAGGCTTTCGTCCGGCTCCATCTCTTCTATCAATCGCTCGGCATGATTTAACAGAGGCTCGACGCATTGGTTTTCAAGATGGCCCGCTGAGTGCGACAGACGCGGTGGTTTGGCGAGTCTCGTAGTAATCGGCATCCATAGTGTCACGGTGTTATGTATGAGTGTATTCTACACGTCACGGCTCTGCACTTTATTTTGACGACCTGATTGCTCATTTACTTGTGTATTCTTGTGTCCCGTGTGAATGACATTCGATGTCTCCGCGACTGGGGAAGGGCGCTGTGCTACCGGTGGGAATGGTGGGGATGGGGTGTGGACTATTCAACTTTCAATGTCTTCGTGGTACTACAGCGGGAGTAGTGCTATAACACTGCTTGAGCAACGGAAAACCTCTGATCAGGGTGATAACAACAATCGCGTCTCCCGACACATCCGTGATCCGTTCATTTTTCTAGACTCATTCAAAAATTCCGTACTTCCTCATTTACTCCGACACCCGTAGCTTAATTATCTTGATTGCCCTACTTACGTCGTTAACGTACACGGAGTCATCTCTTGCCATCGTCACAATATACGTAGCAGCAAAAGAGCTGAATCTCATGCATGTCATGTCCTAAGTATAGTAGCCTCTCACGCGGAAGCTCGGTACCACTCATCAGGGGCCCGGGTTGATGTGCGGTACCGGCAACTTGCAAGGAGCGAAATTCTGCCGAACATCACTATGAAGCATGTTGACCGGTTTCTGCTGTATCGAATATCATCAATGTCCGGGAGTTACATCAAACTTCCTGTATGCCTGGAGCTTCAGCTCAGTTACGAAATCTGATATGAAACGGAACGATACAACTTACCGAATACCCGGACATGGCCTCATATCCCCCTGGCGTGCTGTAGACACTCCTCCACATCATCATCGTCATCACGCGTCGAGCAAGGAAAAGGTCAATCATTGAATCAACTCGCCCGAAAAGCCCACACGATAATTTTATTGGCTTCTCCGTAATGTAGATCTTTCGATTATCAGTGAAGATTCCATGACGTTCGCTGTATACGCAGACAGACGCCTGAGGTCAAGCAGCGAGGGAGCGGTTGGAGAGCTAGTGACGCCGGCAGAGCATAGCATGATGAGGCTGAGTATCAGGCTCGGAACAGAGGAACGCCAAGGGCTTAGAGCACGAAGCGGAGAAGTGGCTCAGTGACGATGTGGGGAAAGGAAATGTCCCTGTGATGTCATGCGGCGGGGAAAGGTACTGTATATAAGTCGGTCGACACGACCATAGACGTCCACATACTGGCTGCGTCTACGTAGTCGATTTTGAAAGTGCGTTTATCTGAAGACTGCTACTTGTCGATCTCCGATACTCGTCTAGTTTGAAGCCCAGTTTATGGTCGAAGCGTCACACGAGCCGCACACCGACAACCCATTTCGCGTCGATGGCACACGACAAGGCGCGTTACTGCGCGGGCATTTATGCGCCAGCGACGCCAGGTTCAATGGTGAAGTTCAAGAAAGAGAGGGTAAGTGTCACATGATGCGCGGCCGCGGGCGTCGTCACGAGTCCATCTCCGCCTACATGTTGTATTCCTATCGTATGCTGATGCCCAATTTTCAGGCTCGCCCGCCCCCGACAGTGGTAAACATATATTGCGCTGCGACGCACAGTGATTATATCATGCTTTTCCAGGTTCACATTCCATCTTCCCCCGGCTGACAGTCGAGGACAACGGCCACGGTCCCCAACAGCACCAGTACGGCAATGACGGTCGCGCAGAGGTGCAATTCATTTCTGCTTGGCCACTTCTACCACCTAACATGGCGCCTTATCATCAGCGACGTCCACTTGTCGGACCGTTCACATCGGCCCAGTCCTCGCTTGTGTACCACCCGCCCATGCACCCTGGCTCTCCCCAGGATCACTTTTCTCCACCTCTCCATTATGCGCCCTATGCGCAGGGTCAAGATCTCAATCAACCTCATTCGTCTGGTACACCAGGAGGCACCTATCCAGGTCAACAGTACGTCCACGGCCTCGCGTATTTTCCTGCCGTTCAGCAATCGCCCCAGCAACAATACGCCCCCAATCCTCTGTATCAGTATCCCACCCCGCCTCCTTTCGATCACAGCATCAGGTATGACCAGCGATATGCCGACCCAGAACGGCAGGGAACGTGGTGGTACCTACCGCCGTCGCGCTACCAGGTTCAGAGACCCTATAATGTGGACTATTTTCCGTCCCACGAATCGCAATATCCTCCGGTGCCCCAGCCCGTCCTTCCAACACCACCAGCCGAGACTCCATCCGTCTACCAGCCGCCAGAGAAGGAGAGGATACCGCCTTCGCTCGAGATAGCGCCCGGTCGCTCAGACTGGGTAATGTGGGTGGGCAATATACCTACTGATGCGACTCACGACGAAGTCTGGGGCTTCTTTAACACCACTCCCAATTCCGCTTCCTCCTCGTCCTCATCCGGTCGATCGAGGTCTCTATCAGCATCATCTCCTACTAGCATGGGCATCGTCTCCATATTCCTCATCGCACGGTCTGCGTGTGCATTCGTCAACTACGACTCCAAGAGCGCCTTACATCGGGCGATCGACATGTTCAATGGCGTGCCGTTCCGGAGCAACGAGGGCCTAGTGTGTCGGATACGGCGGAAGGAGGATGATATGAAGGCGGGGGTGGGAGGACAACGAGGTGTGGGCATGCACAAGCTATGGGTGGAGAAGAGGCATAAACGAACTACGGACGACGAGCAAGTAACTCCCGACGAGGATACGTGCAGTGACTCGTTCTCGTCGGACGATCCGGCGATGATGGGCAAGTATTTTCCGAAGAGATACTTCATTTTGAAGTCGTTGACACAGGTGCGTGTTTTACTTGACTGTCTTGTCCACGACTGAGTGGGTGCTTACAGGAAGACTTGGACCGCAGTGTCGAAAGCGGATTGTGGGCAACGCAACAACATAACGAAGATGTACTGGATCGGGCCTTCAAGAGTAGCAAGGACGGCGTATATTTGATCTTCAGTGTCAACAAGAGCGGAGAGTTTTACGGGCTTGCAAAGTATGTTTGTTCATTTGATATCCGTCGCACTCTGACATTTTGTCAACAGGATGGCGGGTCCGATAATCAGCGATGATCCACAGACGGATGTCCCGCACCGAGTCTTCAGCGAGTCGCCCATTCCCATACAGTCGCCAGGACCAAGAACCCAGACGGCACTGGCCGAGTCGCACCGTATGCTCACGACGCGTCTCCCGACGCTGGACGACCACTCGTCGGAGAGGGCATCTCTTCGCAGCACCAGCACCATTTCGAACTCACGTCCGTTCCGCATCTCGTGGATATCGACGGAGAGGGTGCCGTTCCATGCTGCTAGGCATCTGCGGAACGAGTGGAACAAGGGGAAAGAGCTGAAGATCTCGAGGGACGGGACGGAGGTGGAGCCTGAGGTTGGGGAGAGGCTGGTGAGTGAGTGGAAGGCGATGGCTCGGGTCAGGTAGGGGCCTCGAATTTTTGGACACGTCTACAATGCATTCACACATCATCACATTGGGACTCTATCGCAATATTTATTTAGCTGGATGTAGGTTAATTGGCTATTACAAAGGACAGCGACTGTACGAATACTTGTAATGTAATGCAATTGTACGCGGTAGATATTTATTTACTCATCGTATAATTCTTGATTGAGAAGTGTCCATCGTCCGCCCTTGACTGTCAGATTGGCATTATGCTTACAGGTGATAATAACTCACGCTGCCATATTCTGATCTCGACGGAGAACTGCAGGGCTCTTGCACGGGAATGAGGATCGCTGGTGCTGAACCTCATTTTTCCCGAACCGATGCCTAAATGTTGGGGATCCATGTGATGATGATTCAAATCAAGCCCCGTCGAAGGAACAAGAAGCATTAGGCTCTCGTACTCGTATACTTATCAAATATACAGCTTCAAATCGGTGTCGTTATGGATGTGGCGCAGTGCGGCACATCCGGTCCGGAGTCATTGTGCCGAATATATCGTTGTGCGACTTGAACCTGAACCACGACCGTCGACGTGCCCTCATCAGGGCCGACGTTGACCGGACGATATTGACGCTTTCTGACATCAACCTGCCGTCATGGCCGCCATATCCAACACAACGATGGGCGCGCTGGGAGCGTTCTTGGCACGACTCGGAGGGAAACTAGATGGACGCGCAAGAGGAGCAGGCGAAGGAGATGCTGGGATTGTCGCCGCTGAAGGGAGCAGCGCCGACGCTGGCGGGCCACGGGCGGGCGCTGACGCCGGGGTCGGGAGCGCCGTGGAGGGCAGCAGGATAGCAGCGGGAGCGTTCCCAGGGCCATGGGCCTTTTTCACGTCGACATACATGCTCGGACTGTTTGGGATGGCCATCCTCATGCATCGAATCCAGCACGTCGTCGCCCCACCCCGCCAGCGACGCTCGGGGAACGCCGCCGCGTGGCGGCTGGCGCTGCACCTCCCGACGCTCTACCTGCTGTGCCGCATGCTCGTCGTCTGGCTCGAACTGCTCACTGGATGGGAGGACAGCGCCGTCCGCACGCAGACCATGTCCGCCATCGCGTGGCGCACATTCTGCTCCGTCTGCGCCGCGTTCTGCGTCGAGGGCTTCGTCAAGGCTGCCGACGGCGGACACATCGCCGGACACATGCAGGCCAACTCGAGCCCTTTCAACTTGGTCGGCTACGCATTCCTGCTGCACATCTACTCGTCCCCGCTGACACACACCGACACACGTCCCGAGCCGCTCGCGTCCCGACCGGACAAGCATGTCATTTTCACTATCACTGTGCCGCTACTTCAGCTTACGCTGCTACACGTGCTGTCTGCCCACCGCCGCACGGCGTCCCACCGTCTTGGGCCCACCATGCTCGCTTCCATGCTGTCCTTATCACATTTCTGGGGCGTGGTGCTCACTCGCTGGGGAAGCGGCAAATACCCGTTACTCAATTACATTCCGAATCTGTTCGAGTCTCTCCTCATCGCGACCACCCTTTTGACGCTCTTTCTCCGGCTCCTTGCGGGTCAGGCTCCGCTTCCGTTGAATGTCAAGGGCGAGGAGGATTTTGGCGTTCTTTTGCTGCGCGTAGGGACGGCGAGCCTGGAGGCTGGCAAGGGCAAGGGATGGAGCTGTGAGCTTGATGGGATCAAGATCGCACCGAGAGGGTTCGCCACCGAGATACACAATGTTGGCATCGAGCCGCGGGCCAGCCACGAATGGATAGAATACGCGCGCATGATCGTCGCTTGGTGTAGGGCTCTCAGCAGGGTAGGTGGGAAGTCTGTCGAAATAGAAGGCGAGGGAGAGGAAGACTCGGAGGAGGTGGTGGACAGCGACGCCGAGTACGAGCCGTCCGAGACTGGGTCGAGCGAGGATAGTGAGGGCGAGCAAGACGATCCTAGTGCCTTGTACGCGGATATGGCCGGCGAGGGGGAGACGCTCTTAGCGCATATGGCTCACCAGGGCGTCGTTACGCGCTCGAACGTCTCGCATCCCTCATCGGACGTGGTTATCACCGCCCCTGCACCCGTCCAGCCGTTCCGACCGAGCTTGGACTCCCCTCCGCCGTGTGTGATATGCACCGCTGCACCGCGCGATATCATCGCCTGGCCGTGCCGGTGTCTCGCGCTGTGCGATGGATGCCGCGGGGAGCTAGCGGTGCGCTCGGATAAATCGTTCGTTGCTGCCCTTGTAGGCGCAAAGGGTGAGGACCGGTGTCCGTGCTGTAGGAGAGTCGTCGAGGGATACTCAAAGGTCTATGTGCCATGAAGTGTAATATACGGAAATGGATGTATTGTATAGTGTTTGAATGTTGTTGTATATATATTTACAGGTGGGGAAAGCCTCTAGGTCATGAATGGACGGTCGTACTACTGGTTCGAACATCACTCTCCGTTCATTGTGGTTCTCGCCGTTGGTGAGTTGATTCTTTTCATTCCTTGTTATTGGCTTGACAATCGCTTCATCTCTTCAGCTTCTGAATTTCTCAATCCTTCTCTTGATAACGGCTGCCGTATTATCTGTAACACTTGGGGTGAAGCGCTCTATTGATCATTAGACGATTCCTTCGAAGGCTGGGCTTGTCACTACCAAACGAGGAATTCCAGTCTACTTGCAGCATAAAGAAGTACTCCATCAAGTGGTAGTGTATGAATGGATCCGTTGGTGTATAACCTCGTCTACAGATTCTGAATTGTATCGATTTCGGAATGTGTCTTTCATCACTCAATTGTAATTGCGCCACACTCTGCGGACGGCCTGCATCTTAGTGATGAATATTTGTGAAAGTCTTGGCCCATTGCAATTGATAATTACAGCCTGCCGGCTCTTGTTGGCCACTGAACACTTACGACTGCGAGGAGGCCAAAAAGACCTCACCGTGACTTGAACACGGGGCCCTGCGATCTGCAATCGCATGCTCTACCACTGAGCTATAGAGTCTGAGTCGTTGTCTTTTACAGAAATTTCCAGGGGGCGACAGGCGATACGCCACACATGCTATACATAGCGTTGAGTTTCCGTGACAGGCGCAATATAAATCGGTAGTCATTGTGCTTATCAATGTATGGTTTGTATGGATAGTCGAGAGACTCGAGGATCGTTGTAGTAGCGGCATTGACGATGGCTGATGTGCAAGTTAGGTGGCAGAGTCGGGCCGGTCATCCGACGCGTTCACTGTTCATACGCCTTCCCTTCGGTCACCGACCACCTTTGTGCTCATCCGCCACTTGCCACTCCAACTTTGCTACGAATTTGCTGATCATGGACTGGTGTGTGGGCTTTTTTACGAGTGGAGTCATTCATTATAAGTAGCGTCAAAGGCTCACCGACGACCAACTCTTCGATCCCGATAAGACGCTCAAATCCATGAAGTCTAACAAACCCATGAGCACTCGACATGGTATCTTTCGCCTGACTCCCGCTCTAGAGTGGCAAGGCAAATATCTTGATGACCCCGATGATGCGGAACGATTTTTCGAGCGTATCGTGGCGACATTGCAGGACCCTCAGAAACGACTGTGCCGCCGCCGCCTCTTGGGGTTCCTTTCTGTGGTATCGAGCTGCGTCGATGAAGCCGAACGGTTGTCATTTCTTGTAACGCATAATCGCAGTACGCTGCGGTTTCACCAGCGTACATTTCTGCGCGCGGTGGCGGACTGGATCTTCGAGCCGCGTACGAAAGAACACTGTGGCAGGCTCATGCGTGGCTTGGAGGAGACGCCGGAGGGATTGGAGCACTGCGCGCGCTACTGCGTCGATCTCAAGGATCCGGTTGTCGCGGAACTTCACCAACTCGGAGAGCGCCAGGAGGGCACAGCACGACTCCTCCCCAAACACTTTTTCGACATCTTATCCGCCACACTCGAGGTTGCCGCTGAGGAGAAAAGGACGGCGAGGCTTGTGCAACGAGTGCGCAAAATGACCGAGAAACAGGGTCTTGACGTCGCGTGGCCCAAGGACATGGACGATATATCTTCATACAGCGTTGATGCAAGTTTGAATCAATTGGAAATCTGGCTCGACGCATATACCATCAATCCGCCTTTGTATTCCATCCTTGCGTCGCTCATGGTGCTTTACCCGCATCAGCTCATTCCGGACGTGGTAGACAACAGTGGTTTCGCTTGGGACGCGGTGTTCAACCTCGATCTTATCTGCAAGTCGTGGCGTCCTATCAGGCGGTTCCTGGGGGGAGAGATACTTCAGCAAGTGGATCAAATTGCACGCTTCTACGAGGTCGTCCTCAACGACGTCAATCATTCAAACTTACTGACTTTGATTTCACATCATGGTGAGCTATCCAGTCAACACCTTCATGCTCTGGAATATATCATCAACAATGAACTAGATACGTACCCCGGGGAACTTGTAATCAAATGTGGCTTCTTCCTTGATGAACTCCCTGCCATTCTCGCCGCCTCGGGAACAGAGAGAGGAACTGGGAGATACGAGGAGAAGGCCGCCACATGCATCAGGGTCTTCGAACGCCTCGGGAGTACCGTACATGAAGCCAAGGACATGCCCTACGACGTGGATAAATTCCACGCACGGATTGTCTCGCTCTCCCGCTCCAAGCGTGACATGGCCAACGACTCGATCAAGAGCGCCTATAACTGTTTCATCGGCCTCACAGAATGGCAGCGATGTGCCGCACCAGCATGTCCGACAACTGGTGGGGGCAGCGGACTAAGCAAATGCTCCGTCTGCAAACGCGTGTATTATTGCTCGGCCGGATGTCAGAGAAGGGCTTGGAAGGCAGATGGTGCGCCTCATAAGGAGCTCTGCTCGGTAGTGACGCGTTTGGCTGAAGCGACGGCACTCCCGGCTAATCCCATCCTCGAGGACTTGTCGAAGTTCTATAGGAAGGTCGACGGGAATGCTGACCTCGAGAAGGATTCGGTGGAACTGAAGCGATGCTATGACCGATTGACCACTGCTCTGAGAGGGTAGTACATTGGATTTTTTTCTCTCTACTATACCCTTGATATCCTCGCCGCTACGATCTTTGTGTATGAATAATATTTAGGACTGTCTGCGTTTCTCGGGTGAACAGACACTAACTGATTTAGCATTTTGGGACTTTACGAGTCTACACCGGTGGCGATGGATCAAAAAGGCGGGAGGAAGTTGCGCCTCTTCACTTTGCAGCGAGCTCTGCCAGATGACCCAAATGCAGTGACGGTGTCAAATTTTCGCCTCTCTTTTGTTTCAGACGCGTTATCTGCTTGAAATGTGCAAGCGTCACCGCACTCAAGCTACAAGCCTGCATTTTGAGAGAGACAGAAGGATAATGACGCCACGTTGTTGTCACGTTCTCGAATGACAGGACCGGGGTAACTTTCACTTCTTCCTCTCTACTGCGACAATCCTCCTTGGCTCCGCCTCGTACTATCCCGCCTTTCACCTTGGCGCATCAGCATTGGTGTTTAGGTGCGCCACATGGCTGCCCCATGCGAGTCGAGCATCTCATCGTCTGTAGCGATCAGCGCAACATGTCATTTCCGGGGAACCCAACAGGCTTTTCCTCGCTCTTTGATTATGTCCCTACAAACGACCGCGCTGCTCGGGACTTTGTCAAGGGCTTTCTGCTCGACCCAGAAACAGACCACAGCTCGTATCTGACAGCCGCCGAGATCGCCCTCCTCAAGTTGCGCGCGGCCGGTATTCTGCGATCCCGCCTTCCCAGCAATCTGCACCAGTACGCGCACGAGGACTCTCTCCAACTCGTCGGCGACAGACTTCTTTTCAATGGACTCGTTCTTATCGGCGTCAACGACTTTCCTCGTGTACTCCCTCTGCTACCAATAATGTCGGACGAAGACTGGTACGGCTTCGCGGACCGGGCTGCTTCGCGCTATCATGGACTTCCTCGCGAGCTGTTGAGAGGCTGGTTCAATCTCAAGACTGAGTTGACGAATGAGGGCTCTCTTCCCTTGACACCGTCTACTCTTACTCGCCCAGCACTGGTCCCTGATATCGATATGTCGAATCCTCTCAACCTGCTAGCCGATACAGCTTCTACGCTCATTCATGTGCACTCGTCGCGCACTCTAGGCGCTCTCGCCCAAGCCGCAGTATACGTTCACCAATGGAAATCTGCCGAAGTGCACGATGATACGATGACCATCATTTCCTCTTCGCCCTCGCGTCGCCTTCTCGATGCGGCGGAAGCCCTTGTTCACGCCTTCGTTCTGGATGGATCTGAACTCGAAGAATGTCTCTCCGACCAGGAACACGCTTGGCTTGTATCTTGGTTGTCAGGCCAAGCGCCTTTGGGGGAACTTCGTAGCGCGGTACGATCCTTCAAGGAGGGCACGGACATCGACCTAATCAATGGAAGGCTCTACCGCCAAGGCGTTCCTCTTCTCGCACTTTCTCAACTCGCAAAACTTCTTGTCGAGTTGGATAACGATGGTTGGGACCCTGACGAGTATTTTGAGGAGGCTAGCAAAAGGGCATTCGGGTTTCCGAGGAAACTTGTTGACGGATGGCTGCTTCTACGACCGGCAGGAGAGACAGGATCCAAATTCTTCATCCAAGACTGTATTCCCACTGGCGCTGTCGATCTCATCTCAGTATCACTCTCGACCTCAAGTTCCTTTTCGACAATCCCCTCATCGATGTCCTTATTTTATCAACATTCGACTTCAAGTTGTACCTCTCCTCCGTCGCCTCTCTTCACATCTCCCTCCCAGCTTTGCGCCACCACTACGTATTCCTCTTTGTCGGCAATCACTGGTGGCGATGCGGATTCTGGTGACAAGGAATGGGATGAGGAAAAGGATGTGGATATGGTCATCGATTCAGACGAGGATGATGACTTGACGTCAGATGAGGAGATGCAGGATGTAGAGGAGTTGACTGTACTGGCCCCAGGCACGAAGAGACGCAGGTGCTTCGACGATGACGATGATCTGACCAGGAGCAGCAAGATGCCGAGGCGCACTCAGGACCGGACGCGTACGGTTAGTGGTGGTGCTGTTGGGCTCTACTAGTGAATTGCTCCAAACCTTCGGCCTTTTCATTGTTCTTTCATGTAGGTACCAACTCTTCGCGTCGTTATTTTTATCTTTATCGTATGTACACATAAACTAGATTTGTTTCGTATCTAATAGAGCTGCAGGTTGACCCTCTGGCACCAATCGACGCCACTAAACATTGGACTCTTTTTCCGTAGGACCGGGGTACTCGATTTAGCGGCGGACACCCGTGCTTGTCCAAATTCATTCGCTTGCTCGGCGACTCTGCTACTTGTCTCTCATAGAACTATCTCATTGCTCTCAAGGCTGCAAGAAGCCGCTGCTCACCGCTGTGCCTTCCTCGGCCTCCTAGGATCACTTGGTCTTTGCTCTCAAACAAATGGTTTCATCGATGAAGTTTTCGTCAGGTGGGTCTCCCGAGTTTGGTGGTTCTCCGAGTTTGGTGGATTTCCAGGAATGACGAGTCTCCCAGAAATAGTGGTCTAATGTCCCCATGGTCTTCGGTCATGAGGCTGTCTTGTCGGCGTTCCTCATTCAGGTGGCCAAGCCTCCGCGCTTATTGGATCGTCTGTTGGCGCTGTTCACACCTACAGGGTCGGTCTCGATAGTGAGTGCATGTCTGGTGTGTATCAGAGAGATTTAGGGTTTTCATATGGCGGATGCTGAAGCGCTGACGGCCTGGGAAGGCGTTGCGTCGTTTGGTGTGCTAAATGTGGCGACAACTTGATCCATCGTGGCGTCTAGGCACCGGCAGGCTCATAAGAGCTAAGTATCCTTGGAACTTGTTACTCGCCGCCCAGTCGCCGCCTTACGTGCCTGTCTTTCGTATATTTTCCAGATTTGAACCATTGCGCCTGCCGGATATCGACACTCTGTCACTCCTGTGCAAACGGCTGTTATCATGATTCTGGACTGTTAGCGGGCTCGTCACACCGCAGCTGGATTCATGACACTAGGCTACTCGAGTACTCCTGGCTATTTTCATCACACAGATGCTTTCTCCGTTCAATGGTCATGGCCATGATGCAAATAGGTAGTCCAGGGTCGCCGCAAACGAACTTGAAAGCTATCTATACCTTCCGTGGCACGTCAGGATTCACGAACAAAGTTCAGTGGAGCGACATGTTACCTCGACTTGGTATACACCGAGGGGAGATGGCCAGCTCCTTCTAGAGTAATGTGAAGCCGCTGGGATTCGGATTTGCTGAGCACTGTTGTTCTATATTCTTCCGCATCCAGGCTCTCGGTATCGGCGGCTTTGCTCGGTGTGCTGCTAGTGGCGTTTTCCCGCGTGGCGGGTCAATTGTGCACTCACAAAATGACGTGTTTGTTACTGAGTGCTGGATACTGAGTACTGAGTTCCGAAACTGACGTCAAACTCATTGTCGAAAGACATTCTCAGTACCTTCCCCTACCTTCCACGCCCTTCTATGACCTTCGATGCTGCAGCGGCCGATGAATTCTACCGAGGGAGTGTGTATAGAGAAGTGTACCCCTGAAGTCATCATTGAACTTGGCCAGGAGTTTCTTCATCTTCGAGTTTGGCGTGGCGAAGAGTGTCTCGCCGCGTTCTGCTTTCAGTCTTTATGGAGGCGGCCGCGTAGAGCCGGCGCTATGATAGACTCGTAGGTCCAGCCCTGATGTACTCGGCTCTTGAAGGAGCCGTTGCTGTCATGAGAAGCCAGAAGGGCGTTCGAACTTGAGTTGAGTTGCCGGCCAAGTTGCCGAAGACGTACACGGCAAGGCGGCTTGTCAGCCGCATTCGGTCAGATGCCTCTTTGGCCTCATCACCAGCAATACACGGCGCCACCACTGATCCTGCTATAGACTTGCTTGGCCATCCTGGACGAGACACTTACCGACGCGGAAATGACCTCTTTTCGCTCTATGCGACCCGCCGCCTCATACGTGGCTGTTATGTATTGAGCATTGCATTTTTACATGAAATAGCCGATTCTCCATTCAAGCTAGCGCTGAAACAGGTTTTCTTACCTTCAGACACGTCGAGAAACGCGCCCAATATTTGTTCCGTCCCGTGCCATACCATGGTAAGCCTTCAAGATTGTTAGAAGTAATAGTGTCAACACGTCCTGTCGTCATACAGCCCAGCAGAACTCAGCCTACCCCGCGCCGGGTACGCTGGGGTACGAGAAATATGGATCTTCCTCTCCCGAAAATCTCTGCATTCCTCCGCCAAAGCTACTCGGGTCATGACGGTCGAGTGTGGATGACCGCTCAGCCGCACGGATCGTATGAACTGGAATGCGGCTGATGCCCGCCGACCTAGAGCATGAAACAGAGTATAGTACATGAAGCCTCAGTGACTGTATGACGCCAAGCGACTCGTTGGCGCCTGCCGTATCCCTGCCGCAACTAAGATTGCATTGGCGTCCACTGCATGACTTCTCCTCTTGTAACATGACACAGGCCCTGATCGCAAATTTCATCCACTCCGGGATCTCAATCGTTTATCGGCAAGTTGTCTGGACACCTATCAAATCTTCCGGAGATGTCCATCGGCTATTCGGGCTCTTCAATGACTCCCGGACCTCTTCATTAGTTCAAGTTCCTTGAAATCGTAATGCAAAATATCCATTTCCTCCCCCCCCCACCAACGAGCCAAAGTCATGGCCGGCCATGTGTCAGTGCTACATCCTTCTTGACATGCTGTAACTGACAATGTGTAGCAATATGATGGACGATGTCCTGATCTCCCAGTGTGCGTTCTTCGTATTGCTCGGCTAGTCGCCTGGGTCTTACCGTATGTTTCATCCAGTGCCGCCGTCATTACTGCGATCCGCACTCCGTGCGCTCGTCTCCCAAGGCCTGACGGCCCAGAAGACCTTCGTTGAGCACGTTCGGACACGTCTTCGGGAAAGTCCTCCTTCCTTTACGCCTCCAGAAGCGCTCTTCGCCAGTCAGGAATCTTCCGCCGCCTACCTATCATCCGTCAGCTGTTTATATTCTAGCAAATTGGTTCAGGAATCCTTACCCTAGTACGTCGATCATCGTTGTCTACTGATGCGACGCTGTTCTCACCAAGTTTCAGTGTCACCCACTTCATACGCTCTATAGCTCGCGTCAGTCTTCGTTGGACCGATGGCGACTCGCAGGAGCGCATACTCAATAAAATGAGCGGGGATATCGTCCAGGCCGTACAAGCGTTGAAGGAGTCGCAACCATCACGGACATCCGAGCTCCAACAACTCCTTGACGACCTCCATAGCAGTCTAAAGGAATGCACGACGTACTGCCGCTCATCCGGCCTCGTGTATCCCTTCACTCGTGCTTCTTTGCAAGTAACGGACGTCCTCCGAGCGTTCTATCCCTCCCACGAGATCAGTCTAGACGTTGACTCGGTCTCGACCGAACTTGCCTATGTGAGTGTCGAAGAATCAGCGGCGATGCTCGAATATGTCAAACTGGGACCACGACTGCGTGTTCCCAGACTCTTCAATGGTCTTTGGCAGATGTCATCTCCAGCCTGGGGTTCTGCTTCTAGCCAAAAGCAGGATGCGGCCCTGTCGCAGCTCGTCGCGGCTGGTCTGGTCGCTACGGACATGGCGGACCACTACGTGAGTTCTGAGGTTCCATTCACTGGGTTGCTTCTCATGCTTCGCAGGGCGATTCGGAACTGATATACGGATCGTTCAGAAACCGTCTACCAGAGGCAACACGTTCTCAGGTCGTTGCGGCGACGAAGTGGTGCGTCTTCCGCCCTTTGGGGGTGCCCATCACGACACAACTTGTGCATGATGCGGTGATGGAACGTGTACGTCGGGTGGGTGGGCGGCTCGAGTTATTACAGGTATGCTTCTGCGGCTTCTAATTTAGTACCGTTCTCAGACTAACCAAACTCTCTCCCTCTCCGTATAGTTCTATTGGTTCGATGTAAGTCTGCTTCCGTTCGATGTATAAGATTGCGCAGATGTCTTACGCATGATGCCGTGCAGCTTAGTGACAAAGACTACCTCCTGGTTCTTGGGGAATTGGTGGGAATGACGAAGAGTCACCCTGATCTCGTTTCAGCAATTGGACTGGTCAATTTTGACAGCGAGCATATGGAGGAAGCCTGCGAGTATCTCATTGCTCGGACAGGACATGTCGGCATCGTCTCCAATCAAGTTCAGGTGAGCACAAAGACCCTTCATTGCCCTCGTCATACTCACTGGTCTTGGGATGACATAGTACTCCCTCATCGACAGTCGCCCCAAGATCCGCATGGCCGCTGTATGCCAGAGATACGGTGTGTGTCTGCTGACATACGGATCCTTCGTGAGTACTTCGACGAGACTCCCGTCAGGCCATCTAACAAAATACCGATTCAGTGCGGCGGTTTCCTCTCGGAGAAGTGGCTCGGTGAGAAATCGCCTGATGTCTATTCGGAGGCTATGGTCTTGACACCGTCGCAGCGGAAGGTACGGACTGTACCATGCCACCATCGCGAGTTGCTCTCAATCTGATTGACCCCTTCTTTTCCTTGTAGTACTTTGACGTGATCATGACATGGGGTTCGTGGTCGGACTTCCAGCTCCTCTTGAAGAGGCTTAAGGAGATTGCCGACGTACATGGGGTCGAACTTAGCAATGTGGCGACGAGGTGGGTGTTGGATAACCCCGAAGTGGGTGCGGTCATTGTCGGGACGAGACTTGGGATATCGACGAACGTCGACTCAAACCTTAAGGTGTTTAGCTTCAAGCTCACGCCCGAGGAGACTAGGCGTATCAATGAGGTCGCTTTGGGCGACCATCTCCAAGGCTTCTATGATAAAGTCGGTGATTGTGGGCACGAGTACAAATACTGAGCATACCCAGTAAAAGTAAATTATTTAATGTACTTATATTTCGGACACGCCTTGTACGTATGTGCTCTGTGAAAATAATCATTGACGTCGCTGCATTTTCGCGTACAGCTAACTATATGCGCAAAATGTACACACGCAGTGAGATTTGGGCGTCTGATGGTCTGCCATCCACTCGACTAATCGCGATGCATTCCCATCAACGGCAAGCCTCAATGTTCTCCCACTCACTCAATCCATTCTATTCTGATGAGTCGCGACTCGCGTCTTGCCGAGTGGGCTTATCTTGTATGTAAGTACTCGAACAAGTTCAGCCTCAACAACAGAACCGGTGGGGGTCCACATCAAATCCGGCAACTTGACAAGAAAACCAATCCCATTAGACAACCTTAGCCCACTCACGAGTTCAATAGCACTTGTGGCCCGCTGGCCCTATTTGAAATCTTTTCTGATCACAAATCCCGCAAGTTGAGCCAAACTGCATCCGAGGAGGTGCACATAGCCTTCCGAGGAGGTCTTGACCGCTGCGGGGTCGAGTATACCTCGCTGGAGCTCGAATGTATTTGTCGAAATTCAGTAGAAAAAAGCTCGAACAGCTCCGCGTAATTATCAGGAACTTGGACGCCGGTGGACGGACCTTGCCATTAAGCTACCGCATGGTCAATTCCTAGCCATTTCTCGGGCCTGGTTTTGAGCATTGAGATTATTAAGTATAATATACACAAGAGCGTACACCAGACTCCAGTCAGATGAGGATCAAGCCAAATCAGGTATACAACTGTAAATCATCAGAGCAGCCCTCTGATGATCAAACTTATGAGGCCAAAAGAGGGCTGTTGATTGAACGCCGGGTCCGCTCTTACGGCCAGTTCTATGTTGAAGCCTGCCAGACGGCGAAGACAAGTTGCCGTGTGGCGTTGATTTGCCCTAAGGCTCATCAAACTTCAATAGACAAAACGCATTAGCTGATATTACATCGTAGTCAAGTCGTAACTAGCGTGAAACCCGAGTTTCTTATTCTCTATGTGATCAGACCGGACCGAATGCAACAGGTGTGAAGCTAGTAAGGGCGCGCAATACATTGACGAGAATGGGGTTCTAGATAATACAAAGAAAATGAATAGCGGGTATGTATGTTGAGAGGTTTGATTCGAGAACCGCCTGGTGTATGGTCGCCGAAAATCAATTCACGTCCGTTCTTCACGCCACGACGCGCCTCCCCTGTCCACGACCAAAGACAGACAACTCTGAGTCTGTCTCCTCCTCATCCATGGTGTCTTTCTCGTCATCAGCATCCGAAGTTCCATATCCGGTTGCGCCACACAGCACGCTGGCTCCCTTGTTCAAGCCATTGGTGGCAGTACAAGACAGATGGGTTTTCTCCAGTGCTACTGATATGTCAAACGCATTGGTCCTTGGTTTCTGCAAGCGGAATTCATGGAAAAGCGCGTGGGATGAGGGAGTTGGGAAACATGTATTCTGACGTTTAGCGGCAGGGGACTCGCCCTGATTCATGATGCGGGCAAAGGATGACTGGAAAGGGATGGTGGGGGGAGGCGGACTAGGCGAGTTCCTTCTGCGACGCTTTCGCGGGCATTCCGTGTCCGCCTCGTTGCCATCGGTAGACTGATGCGATCGACGCTGACGTTTGCCAGTGTGGCAGATACGACGGCCGCGCGGATTAGGATTTTCATAGACAATGGAGGAAGGCGTTGGCGAATCCGATATGGAATGGCGCCGACGTTTGCGAGGCGCGCTTGGCGCGCTACGCTCGTCGGCTGAAAGGCTGTTAGCCACCGTTGTGGCTATGCGCGGCGGCGGCGGCGCGCGTATTGGAGAAGAGCTGGTAGAAGCTACAGGCAATCGGATGACCATGGAGCAGTGCATGGATAAGAGCTTGCTGGATGAGACAATGGCAGCGAGATGTAACAAGATCGGATGATGATGGCAGGTAACAAAGAGCCTCGTGGTGGCGTGATCAACGGCACGGCTCCGAGAACAAAAGACCTAATCACAATGATATATCATCACGCGAGGTCAACGTCGAGTGCAAGGACGACCGCCACCATGAACCGCCATGGCGCGTAAAGACTTCATCTCAAATCAAAGGTGCTTCAAGATTCAGATATTGAAAGCATTGTATCCGAGTCTTGACTTTGACACTAAAGTTTTCACTGTTTGCACCTCCTTTGCCCCAACTGAGTTCAGAAACCTGGGAGGCTGATGGCGTCATGCGAGGCGGCACTTCATTGTTGCAAGAGACAACTCGAAGCGTGATTGGTCGCATAGTAGCAAAAGGACCGTAATCAACTAAAGTAGTCAGGTGGCTTCAATGAGTTTTCTTTTGTGTGCATGCAAAGTGGCTAGCACGAAGGCTATAAGATCTGATAGACGTGTCGTCAATTCCTCAGTTTTCAAGCCGAGAAGCAAGTAGCGGCTGGCGAGAGTCGCGAGACGTGCAACATTAACGACCAGACAGGCTCAAGGCTTTGAGGAGGCAGTGATCCTGTGGATCCACCAAGATATAAAAATAGACGCACATCTAGCATGGCATTCAGACGCCAGCGTGCGATTGATCGAGAGAATCGTGAGCGGCGATGCACGAGCACCGCATGCATGATGGACGTACGAAAGCTGTCGGAGAGCAAGATGAAAGCAGGGCTGCGCACCGTGCGAGCCGCAACCCCCCTTACCTCCGACGATCATGATCGTCCTTGTCCTACAGGCTACAGTACGCCAAAAGAACACGCTTACACGCGTCTAAGCGTCCTACAACGTGTCGTTTAGTGCCTTCTATATGATTTTGCCTCAAAACGGGCTACCTCAGCGCCCTCGCCGATGAACAGCTAAAGATTTGGCTATAGGACCCTGCACAGCCTCAAACGCCAATCACTGGGCCCGAGTCGCTTTGATGTTACACAGCTGCTAGACTCTACAGCACTTGTTCAACAGCTATTATCAACGCGACGTACATTATAGCTATCATTCCTCTTTATAAGCGAACGCGAGAGCTTCCGCGGTACCAATCCCCTACCGTGCCACTCATCCGAGTCCCCAACCTAAACTCCCTGACCAACTTCACTTACCAGTGGCACGCCTTCCATGATGCCCCATCCCTCCCGCACCAAAATTCCTGCACTCACGGGCACTGACACCGATAAAACTACATATCAAGACACAACACCTGATGGTCGGTGCCAATACCATGATCTTCGCTCATGATTCGCGTCAACATTCTTCGTAGACGACGCGTTGATGGACAGTTGGAAGACATTCCGCCTAGAAGATTCTATCGGACTCGACATTGTTGAGATCTGGCGGAGCAGCGTCGAGCTCCTCTCGGTTTCCAGCCTAGCAGCTTGGTACGTTACAGGTGTTCGTATTTGTGGCGTAGAATTGATCCTCACAATGCTTTCTAGTGCCACGGACCAATCTTAGCTCACGGCTCAACCATCACTGCGACGCCATCCACCTCCGCTTATTTACGAAAGCAACAACGAACCTACATTATCTGTCATTATAGTATGGTACTTCATATTGATCGCACTGAACGCCCCACGATGTTTACCTGCCAATACATTCGCTTCTTATTTTCTCTCGACAAGCAGAGATATGACGAACGAAATCTAGGTTAGAGCAATCCATCTGAGAGGCAGCATATCCCGAAAGTCAAATGTGGCTTGAACGAAAGTGCATAAAAAGTGCATAAAGAGTTGCAGCGAGTTTCAAGACATGAATTGCTCATATTCATTTATTTGACAAGATTACCTATGAGTGACACTTTCATGTTTAGAGAACCGACAGCGGCATCATCATCCCAATCTAAACAAAAAGGACGTACTAATCAATATGCTGCATCGAACTCGAAAGCCCTTGAGACACTCACCACATAATTCGGCATATCCACGACCTCGTGCATCCTCAGATCGCCCACCACGCTACACAGCATGTACGCGTCCACCCTGTCCATCTGATGTTCCTCGCTCAAGTACGCAATCATACTGCGAACCGCCGAGCGCGTCGCCTCGCGAATGTCAGGATCCACACCCGTGGTTGTTAAGAATCTCGGATAAATGTGAGAGTGTGCGGGTTCGATTGCTTAGAAGAGTGAGAATGAGATGATAAAAGGCATGATAAACGGTTGTGCAAGTGTAGTGGTGAGTACTGACAAGTACTCTATGTCTCTATATACCTAAATGTCCATGCTGCGTAAGGCAGTACTACTGAGTCATGCTGAGTCAAGCGACGCGTAGCCTCACGGGGCTGTTCACATCGAAACAGAGTAGCTCTACGCGTAAGTAGACGAGCGAATGGGAATAAGCTCAAGATCCATAACAGTGGTGCAATAGTACTGTTCCTGTTCCGAGTCCGCAGACGATGGGGAGGCGGTGTGGAAATGAGGCGTCTTGACGTAGGGCTTGTCCTTGAGGACGGTGAGTCGGACAGTCACGGTCATGGGGGTCTCGATGGCCGTTCCGCAGACCTCTGCGATGACAGGTTAATGGTGCTAGATAGGTGGAGGGAAAGGCTCGCACCTCCGTCGCCCTGGACAGCATGTCCGTCTCCGATTGAGAACAACGCCCCATCGACCTCAATGGGTAAGTACAACGTCGACCCCACTGAGAGATGTTTGGTGTCAATGTTGCCCCCAGTGTGATATGGCGGAATCGTCGAGAACGCGCCCGGTTTTCCGGGCGCTACGCCGATCTCTCCAGCGAACGGGCGCAGCTTGATTGGCTTGGGAATAGTGCTTCCCGCATTCTTCGGCACCGCATACCCATCCTTCAGTGTCCAAAGCCTCAGCGCTGGTTCGGGGAAGTCATTGGCGAGAAGCCCAAAACCCGGGATGAGCGCCGTCCAGCCCCAGTCGGCTGTCTGGATTGAGATGACTTCGACTTGCAGTGTATCGCCAGGGGAAGCGGAAGAGACATAGACGGGGCCATTGACTTGATCGAGCTGGGCGAAGACGAGGGATGTTATGGTGGACGTGGTGGATTCGGGGGTTATCTGGCCGTTGGAGGCGTCCAGGCAGTCGAAGGTGACTGTTTCGCCGGACTGGATCGTAATGACCGGCGGGATGCTGATCCGTAGTGAGTTCAAGGAGAGCATAGTGCAAGGGCAAAGCGCACCTGTTGTCCCAAGCAAGATGTGTTTGCGCGCGCTTGACAGAATGAATCGACATGGCTGTTGGGAGAAAGTGTGGGTACTGTGTGAATGATAAGCTGGCCGTGGCTATCAGCTGGTCAAGAAATGACGCAGGCGCCGTACTTACTGTTACTGCCTCTGGCAAACGCCGACAAGGACTGCCTTCTTTGCTGTTATTGAGATTGTTCAACTACAGAAGGCGTAGGGCCCAGGCTAGCTGAATTGGTCTCTTTCGAGCCGCAATTGGCTCAGTGGCCTCGATGAATGGGCAAAGTTGCAATAGTTATGTCGTGGACATTATTTGGGCGACGCGTGGGAGATCCGAGCAGTGAGGCAAGAATCGATACATGGTGGTCAAGACGAAACAGTAGAGCGCCCCGATCGGCGGCATGGCTAATTCGGCTACGCCCGACCCAGAGCCGAGCGGCCCGAGCCATCACACGCGCGTGCATCTTTCCTGGTTTGTTTAGAACAACCATCCCGGTGCATCATGTCGAAGTTCGGCCCTATAGCCTTCATTGATCTAGCACATACATCGGAAGGTCTAACCTACTTACTTGTCAGTGTACTTGTGTGAATGCGTCGCGCATGCCGTCGGCAATTACCGATGAGTCTTAGACATAATACATTTATTCTTATTGCCGATGTTTAACTCTGATCATAGCATCCACGATGGCTACGATGACTACTCTGAAGGCGCAAGGCAACGATCACTTCACCAAGAAGCAATACCGCAACGCCAAGGCGAAATTCACAGAGGCCTTGGATCTTTCTGATGCAGCGACACCACGAGAAGTCGCGATCTTGTATGCAAATCGCTCGGCGTGCAATCTCTTTTTGAAGAGGTGGGTGTCTCTTCGCCGCTAGTATCATAACCTGACGCCTAGATGCAGCCCTGACGAAGCTATCGAGGATGCCAAAAAGGTCACTTCATCGGCTGCGTTACTAGGCGAGGGGAAGTTGGCTGACACCATGGTAGGCTATCGAACGTGACCCCTCTTATACGAAGGCATGGGCCAGACTGGGTAACGCAGAGGAGGTATACTGTCTCTACCCAGGGCATCAGCGGTTGCTGACAGCACTGATAGGAACTTGATAACCACGGCGAAAGCATAGCTGCGTGGAACAAGGCGCTCAGCCTCCTGCCGTCCACTGGCTCCGCTAACCAGCGTGCGATGTACAAGCAGAACATCGTGCTCGCGCAGTCCCGAATCATGGATCCAAAGCATATGTGCGCTAGTCCCTGCCTCACGATGCGGATAAAACTGAGGGACGTTTGATGATTGTAGGTCGTTGGAAGTAGCGCTAGCCATGACCCGAGCGCAGGATATCGACGTCCGTCCACCTCATACCCGCGAGCATGTCTGGAGGACCTACGAGTCCCACCCGAAGTTTGGCACAGAACCACTTCTCCACCTACTCATCATCCACGAAGACCCCAGCGTACCTCTCCGCCAAGTGTCCTTAGACCGCGGCGGCAGCACGGACGTGCTCCTCCAGATTGGGGCCCTACTTGGGTGTGATTATAGACCTGGAAGCGCAATAATGTACTCCGAAGATCAGCTCACAACGGTCAGTCGCGACATCCCATTCGTAAATTGTCGAATAATCCCATCTTACTGTGCGCCGCAGCTCAGAGGTAACCGACACGGTGTCGGTGTAGGTCGGCTTCATATAAGCTACGAGGTGTATATGGACGACTTCGCTCTGACTAGGAGGAAGCCGAACGCGCGCGCTAATCGGCTTCTTCACGGGACGCCCGGTCAGCCCCTCAACGGGACTATCATCCTCTTCAAGACCGTGATGATCAAGCTCAGCGACAGCCCGCTCATGGACAGCACCAGTATCATCGGATGGGAGCGCATATCGGAGGAATTCCTGAGTGGTGATGCATGGAGGAAGTTGAGGGCGGATTGGGTAGAGACGACTGGTGATCGTTATAATCCTCAGATCATGCAACTCAGATAGAGGTGATGTCTTGCGCTCATATAAAATTCACTTCATGTCGAATCACAGCTAAGCGGCTCTTCGCGAAGCAATTACTCAGATCACTGTAGATTCAAGAATACAAACAGCATCTTAACTCATGGTTGTACAGATTCAGGCGGCGGATAGGCAGGCCCGATTGATACCTCAAAGGACGCCTGCTTCAGCCTCCAGCTCCCTCGCTTCTTCTGCGACAAGGCAGCAGTGTAGCATTTCCAGAATCCCTCCCACAATTCGCTACATCTGGAGATGAGATGAGAATTGCGAGCGCGGATTGGACAGCAATCCGACACGTACCTCCTTGCGCATCCGAGTCAATTTCGTCTTAGCCCGTAAGGTCAGAGCAAATATTGTTATCTTTTCAACAGCTCAAAGACGATTATAGACACTACTACTCTAGGCCCCGGTGCTGTGGCCGCAGTGTGGCGGCTCGGGAGGCTTCAAGAGCTTTTTGGGTTTCACAGGTGCATCTCCAGCTTGTTCGTGTTGCGCTTTGGCTGACTCGTATGCTATTTCAGCTTCCTTATCAAGACATTGGACTCCAAGCAAGTCTTCGGCGTCGTCAACTTCTCGGTGGAAACGCTGTTCAGTGATTCCGCTCTTCCGTGTGCCGATCCATGGTGACGATCCGTTTCCTTCTTTGTTACAAGCCGCCGATACACCTATTTACACTAAACCATTCCATGCATCTCAGCTTCTAACACAGTCCTCTTTTTCTTCCTACCAAAGAAAGAAGACGCCGCGTTGACGACCTGCCATCGGTGAGTAATAGACTGGGTGTGATTGGTTTGGGACTGACCTTCGTTATGCTCAGACGAGCACTAGAAGGGCGTTCATCTTGAGTTACATAAGCACCTAAAGCAAGTACTGTCATCTCAAGATTCTCGGCTGAATCGTAAGTGAGGACGTCGTCGAAACGATATGGATGGCAGGTGACATGTGTGCGCTGCCGGTCATAAACCTGCAAAGCCTGCGGTTGACGGACAAATGAGGAAAGCTCGGTCAAGCATAACTCCCACAACGCAGGCTCAATGAAAGGCACCAAATTCCAGAGTGTGTCACATCTTTCGCGATCGGAAAGAATCATGATCTGGCACAGTGAAAGCAGCTTCCCAGGACGATGTAGATAGGCCAAGGTCTGGCCATACTCTTCTGCGGATATTTTCCCAAGTACGTCGAGTCCATCAATGAAGGCTGCTGTCAGGAAGGAATACGACAATATGTCAATGGCTAACATTTGTCGCGCTCCATTAGTACCCGCCGTGCTGAGAGTTATCGGGGTCAACCAGTCGTCTTCACGAAGACGAGCATAGATCTTGGGTAATGCAAATGGACATCGTATCGCCACCATTGCTACGCAAGCATTGGCAAGGGGAGCCATAACGCTCCTTCCAAGGTGCGTGTCACTTGGCCAAGTAAACTCAATGATGTTTGTTGCTTTTGAGGGATCGATCCACGCGCGATAGTCGAGATGGAGCTGTTCATCCAGGAGAATGCTTCGCAAGAAGGCATGAATGAAGTACTGTTTGTCGTCGAGACAAATACAGTTCGGGTTATCCTTTATGATCCCTTGCAGAGAATGGAAAACTGCGCCATAAATATTTGGGTGATAGGCGTGTATACTAAGCCGACCATCCAAGCCGACAGTCTCTCGGATATGGAGCATTGCTTGTTTGAACAAAGAAAGCTTTTGTGGCGCAGATGTCTGTTGTACATAGCTAGTCTGAACAATGGCAAGAAGGAGCTGGATATCGCTCGGAATATCGTCTATCCCAGCTGGAGGACGGAAGTCGTCGTAGCACATGTCGAGCAGTATATCCGCCAGTGAAGGGATCATGAAAGATTCAACAGCATCGTCAAAGGCCATCGCTTTGACAGTACTCTGATCCTGATGCTTGTGCACGCGAGGGTCAAGGATAATCAGACAATGCGTTTTAGTATTGAAACGACTCTGACGAGATGCGCTGTTCTTCATGGTGACCGGGAGGGAATAAGGCCCAGGCGTTATGGTACAAGAGCCGTTCTTGGCAATGGAAGGTCTACAAGTGGAACACATGTGGTGCGTTACTAGGTTGGAAAGGAAACGATGCCAGACTTCCGACGTATCTGCCTCAATGTCCAGCCATTCGAGGCCATTGAACATTGCGTTGCGAAGTATGTGAGCCCAGATGACAACGTCGAACTTCGACGTCGGAACCATAATTTCATCACGCAGGAATCTCGCGGCACTGGCACGTCCGTGGACGGATTTGTCCAACAAAGGGAGCACAGAATTATCCTTCCTGACGTCCAAATACTTTGGTACGCCGTAAAGGGACATTGCCGGAAAGAGACGAAGTTGTGCGCGCGTAAGTCGTTCAAAGACGGCCTCTTTGCCCCGCGCACGAATTTCAGATGTAGACCTTGTCCCTTGGATAGCCATTGCGAGGTCGCTCTCGCCGATCTCAGATTTGAGAGTCCCTACTCCCTCTAAGGGCAGGTTGCTTATGGCCTCTAGAATCTCACGCTGGACAGCAGCATTGGAAGAGATGGTGTACAACCAACCCGCAGCTCTGGCATCAAGCTCGTCGGAAGCTCTCGCTACCATAATCCTTTCCGCCTCTATGAGGGTTCGTGGGATGGCAGTGTCTGCAGGCGACGAGGGAGCAGGAGGTACAACGAGCGCAACCGCGGGTTCTTCAGAGTGGGCATGTTCCCTTCTTCGCAGGAAAGAAGGCAATGATTTCATGATTGAATTGAAATCGAGATGGCGGAAGTACTGAAGTATGGAGTATACGTATGCCGTCAGCGGTGTCCTGTAGGAGCAGGAAGGATCGACCATGGGGAGGGCGTTCGTAGTGACATAAATGAGAAGGGTGCCGGCGACAACGATAGAGATCGCCGTTGCAGTAATTTTGTCCATTGCGAGCAGGAAGACGATAAGACCCGCGAGGAATACACCCAAAGCAATATGCATCAAGACCGGCAAGAGACCGATGATGACTGGTACATGCCACTCTCTCAGATTGATGTATCGAAATTGCCGGATACGACTCCGGGCGCGAAGGCTGCCCAACTTGGTCGAATCCAGATACTCGTGGATCCATTGTTTGGTCAGGACGGCAAAGAGAGCCGTCGAAAGACTCAGTACGAGGCTGATGAACCAGAGAGAATTGGTCCACCGAGCGCTGAGCGACGGGTTGAACAAAGAAGAAGTGACGGGTACGTCCTTGGCACTAACGCCATCGCTGATGGCACGCCCGATGTCGGCCAGTTCAAAAAGAAGGGATACGGTGAGCTGCGAATTGTCGACCTGAAGAGCTTGGTACGTTTGAGAGACGAATGTGGAAACGACCGCAGAAAAGAGTCCTGCCTACAACGGGGCTTGTCAGAGCTGTTCTTAATGATGCCCTAGTAGTCTAGTACTGGTCGACTCACAAAAACGAGAAGGACGTCAAGGGCATCGGTCCAGTTGGCAACTTTATCGGCATCAACCTTCTCGCTTTCCGTGAGATAGGTATCCCAGATATTCGCGGAATCCCCCATCTCCTGATACGGTAGATCCTGTCGACACATGTGTCCAGATTCCGGATGCTTGACTGTGAATGTAATCTGAGCGAAGGGGACGTCATTGCCACAAAAGTACTCACCATGCTGAGCGGGACGAGAATGCTTCACGCCAAAGAAAGCGCCGCTCTTTTTTCGGTGCGATTGGGCGCAGGGCGTCTCCAGCTCCACGAAGTCATTGCATTCGCACACATCAGTTCGTTTGGCGTCCGGATGCGAGTCATCGCATTCCTTGAAGCAGGAGGATGCGTCTTTGGTAGGCGCAGGGGGCGGATGATCACTGCGCGAATGAGATCGGAAGCTGATATCTGAGAGCGGACTGCTCAGCCCCCCGTCCGACTGTGGCGTGGATGGAATTCTGCAAGGTGGCATGTCGACAGAAAAGGATGGGAAGAGGAGCCCAAGGGATTATATGTTTGGTGGCGTCGTATGCGAGTCGAGATCGGGGTAGAGGAGTACAGCTGAAGGCTGTCCGATCAACTGTTGGCAGTTCATATTGGCACCGAGATATATTCTATGTCGTCCAGAGGACGGAGACCCTGCCTAGGTGAGTTTTGGACGTACGGAAGAGCTGTGTTCAACAGAATGTTCCAGACGCGTTCGAGCAGCACCTTGCAACGCGTTTTCACCCGTTTTGGCGGTGTGTGATCGTGGTCAGAGGCAGACCTTGATCATCTTCCCACGGTGCCTTTTCACGCCACGTCCCGGAGTTTGTTACGCGTCGGTCATCTTCAATACTCTGGAAGATGATGAGAACCAAGGCGTCAGGCTGCTGCTTTTCATATCGCTCCAACGTATACCAGCCAGTCGCGTTGCATCACATGACACTATGCAGTGGATACCGTAGATTTCATACATTGCAGCATTGCTATAGCATAAGATCAAGTTGTACATAAATCATTGTTATAGCAGTGAGCTACCGCCGCACCAGCTCCCCATAGGCCATGTATTGCTTGCTCGGCGCTGCAGTCTAGCTGTCGCGGCTATTTCTGGGCCCGAATTGCGCTTCTATGCGCCTTCGCGGTCTGATCAAACAACGATGCCGTCGGAGACCAAATCAATAATTGATGGGCTGCGGCAGGACGGCACTGTCATCGTCAGAGAGTAATGTAATCGTCCGAGAGTAAGTAGTTTGATCGTCAGAGAGTAATGCAATCGTCAGAGAATAATGGCATCGCTATCTGACGGACATTGAACCACGCAGAGTATGGTCTCATGATGTTTAATTTCACTGTGAAGCCTTCACAGGCCACCAAAAGGCCTCCTTTGCCTTGGAACTAGTGCACCATGGACTCGGTAACTTCCGGTCCGTCGTAAGACATTAAGTCGGAAACACGTCTTTGAGTGAGCAATGCCTGACTGATGATGTCCGGACATGCGCAAATATGTGAGAGACATACCGTATGCCTCAACTCAGCACCCTGCGTAACCGGCCGCGGGGCAATGCGAGCACTAAGGAGCCTTTCGTCATACAATAAATAGCAATGTCTGCTTTGATTGACGGTATTGTAACCGTATCCGCCAGGTATCTGCCTATTTGGGCCGTTAGAAGCGATAATAAGACTGGGAGAGTCCGCATACAGATGAGGGTATACTCAGAGTTCAAAAGATGGGCAAAAGTTGCGAGCCCTCACTCGAAAGATCACGGCTCGTGTGCATCTCTGTAAGTGATACTGAACTCAAGTTCGGGGTGTTGGGTGTCCTACCATAAAAAAATGAAAGGCAGTTGATAGCTCCCCACATGCGTCCTGAATGATTTGCACCAATCACAAATTAAGCAGGGTATTCAGGGAGCGCAACAGGCCAATGTTTCTCGGACGAGACATATGATCGGCGGTCGGACCGAACAACCGTACACACCGTTCTCGAGAGATGCGAGGACACTCTTGCCTTCAGGATCCAGTATCAACCGTCAATTAAGCACCCTCTACCACCCCAATAAGTTTCTGTGACAGAACACGGACTCAAGATGCTTCTGTTGGAATTTTGACTTGATATATGTCTCCGTTCAGTCCATTCAGCTCTGTTTGACATTGGATCGGGCTTGCTGCTCGAGAAACCCAAAATATTCATTCATAAGTACTGTATACAGCCAGTTGTGAGTATCATGAGGCCGGAGACTTTGCGGAATGGTCATTCACGGCATTCTGGTTGGATGGTACTTACCTGCAATCAATGGCCTCGACACTGGTGTTGTCGTTGATGTGGTTGTCAAAACCGTCCTGGGACAGCCCGACGACATGTTGCGCCGTGATTCTGTTGAGAGGAAGCACCAACGAGGAAATGGGAACTCAGAAAACGCACTTGCCGACACTGGCGCCGGCCGCCACTGTCCGCTGTTGTTCTTGCTTTGTCGTGGGGATGGGTATACAGTAGTTGTCGTCAACGTTGTGGTACCTGGAGCAACAGACAAATGCTAATGTTACTTCCGATAAAAACATAATCTTGCCTGAGGACGGCATTGTCGCGATTCGCCGTGAATCTTGAGTCAACCGAGTTGCCGATGATTCGGCTGCATCCTCAGTGCTCCCGGTGCGACGACCACTGAGCCCGACCCCGCCATCGACTTTGCGAGAGGGACACGAGGCGCCTCGTGTTGCCAAGAAGTCCCAGAAGGTGTCAACGGGGTGACAGGTCGCTTCTCTCGGTCGTTGGCCAGGACAATGTGAGCGCCGAGTGGTGCAAAACAGAATTGGTGGTACTGTGCTACATACCTAATCACCTCTGAAAGTATCCAAAGAGTCTGCAATGACCGTCGGATACAAAGGATGCAGACGCGATCGACGGCCATGGCTCCGGCTCGTGCACGTGGGTGGTTCCACTGGCAGGCCACTAGGCCATGTATGACCCGTCCTTGCTATAGCCGTTCAGGAAGTACAACTCCTTCTGAGGCTATAGCCGCAGGTCATACATGGCATGCCCAGGATCTGGTGCACTATGCTCTTCTTCTCAGACTCGTACAGTCGCCCTCTATTTCTGCTTACATGCTCTGACAGTTTCGCACCTGTACGATGTGCTAATCTCGGCCAGGGCGGAAGCACGATGAGTGCAAATCCACATTTCAATAGACATCATGATGATATAACGTCAATCAAGTCACAGCCCTTTCGTGGCGCGCGATATGTGGCGCACGGACCCAAGTATCCGAGCTTGAGTTCAAAATCTATCAATCTTGGTGATAGTGTGGGTACATGAATACACTATGAAAACCTTCGAGGTACTCGGAGTATGGTCTCGACGGCAGTGATGTGGAGACAAGCGGGAGAAGTTTGAGAAGAGTTCTACCGGAACCTACCAGCTTCGTAGACTCAGTTGTCGTCGTCAGTGTCGCAGGGGCCCCGGAAGCCAAGCGCCACACTCAGGCTGTACGGGCACATGGTGTAGTTGGTTTATCACGCCCGCTTAGCATGCGGGAGGTGTTGGGTTCAATTCCCAATGTGTCCAATTATTTTTTGCAAGTGCTTTTTACCCGTAAGTATATATCATGACACTGCAGTGACCAGTCTCCGGTGGCGCACTAGGCCCAACCCGCGGGCGGCCGTTGACTTCCCGCTGGCCTGTGGATTGCCGGGCCTGTCTATGAATGCCGAGTTGCGGTCCACTTTGGGCAATGATCGGGCGGACCTGAGATCTTTCTTTCGAACCACCAGCATCTCTTGCCTCACAGCATACAATATACCTCGCTCTGACTTATTTTCCAACCGACCTTCAATTACACTCTTCGCCGCGCTACTCTTAGCCGTGTGACTCGACGGTCCGCTTTTAGTGGGATGGATCTGATAGAGAAAAGGAAGACAGTCACTGAAGTACATACAGTAGTGAACCCGGAAGCGAAACGACATAACAAATCTTGTTTTCTTGACGTTATTCTGGGTATTTGAGATGAACTGTCTTGTGTATAGGATGTAAGGCCATGTCATAAGTCTATCACTGAAGAGATTTGGGGCCCTTTGGAAATACACACGTCAGGAATGAGGCGCAATTATGGCCCCGCCAAACGGGGAAGCGAAAATGGGCCTATCACCGCTATCTGACAGCCAAAGGGACTTCACTTTCGGATTCAGTGACCTCAAAAACCCCCCATTTCGAGGCAAAATCAACTGAGAATACGGTCTTTCTGGACTGCAAATTGAGGTTGTTATTTTGTGTGGCTGTGCAGCCCAGAAACATAACATCGAGGATAACGCCCGGTGAGGACATGCTTTATCACAAATATCTCACAGTATCTACTCAGCAGCGTGTTATAATGCCATGCGTGCTTTTTCAGAACAAAAAACGGGACAAAAACCCGTGTTTCGCTTCCCCCCCATTTTCGCTTCTGGGTTTGGTACTGTATCATTTCATTGAACGCGTCCATCATGCTCATTGAAAACAAATCAGCTGGCCTTGCACCCACCTGCCCAGACGTGTGGTCTACATTACTCCGTATTTTCCGACATGGCCATATCGCGTACTTGGTCTGCCATTTTCTCCGCAGGCCGAAGGGAGAATGATTGTACATCAGCAAGGCACCGGATGAGGTGATAAGAACGATACATGCTCCTCGTAGCTCTCCCCGTTCAAACCTCCCCACATCAATCTCTGATAGAGCGTCACTGTGGTACCTTGTTTCATCCTATGTCTACAAGAATAGGCACTGGCCTTCAACAGTTCGTCGGCACTCTTTCCATGCGCTCCGGCATTACTGATGACTGGCATTCAGAACGATTCCGAGGCATATGACGCTCCCAAACTCTCATCAAAATCTTTTGATCGACGCCACCTAAAAGATCCTATCTGAAAACCTTCTCCGTACCAGGATGGGGTAACATACACTCCGCCAACCCCCCGGATACCGGAGAGGTATGTCACTCGTCTCCAATTTCCATCCATGGCATTTACTTGGTCGACGTCAGGCTTCTTTTTCCCATACTCAACAACGAGTTATCACTCGAGACGAAACCAAGCTCCCAAAGCCTTCTGAGTCCGCTGGTTAATGGATCGGATATTGCGCCAATCATTCTTCGCGCCGCCGTTGGCTCTTCGACGGACATACTCGTGTTGAAGGCAATCACAGTAGCGGCTTGGTGAAGTCGCATGCATCTCATCAGATATCAGTCTGATCGAAGACCATCAACCTCGAAACCGTCTTCCTTGCGAGATCATAGGAAGCCGGCTGGAGCTATACTTATACTTCCCATGATTCGTATTCTATCCCCCAGTCATGGCTTCCACTTCTTTCATCGCCACACCGCCCAACATTTGCCTACACACCGCAGAAGGATGGACGATTCCGCCACTCGACGGATCACTCAGCGTCCCGGAGATGTATGATTTTCATTATGAGCGGAACCCCGACCATCCCGTCTTTGTGTACGCCCGCCCAGACGGCACTGGCCTCACTCAAGTCTCGTTTGCGGAGCTCGTCCCCGCCGCTCACCGTGCTGGGTGGCAGGTCACCCGGATAACAGCGTTCGACCACAGCGCAGATCCCACTCTGCGGCCGACCGTGGCTGTGTTGGCTGCTAGCGGTATGTCCGCCTTTTCCAATGCGGGTTGATGGCGCATGGTCATATTGACACTGTGCTCTCTAGATACTATCACGTTCTTCACGACGTTTGTCGGGATGTTCCGAGCAGGCATACCCTTTTTGCCTATCTCTCCGAGGAACTCGCCTGCAGCTATCGCGCATCTCTTGGAGAAGGGATGTCCAACACATGTCCTTGTCAGTGCTGACGCGTCCATGCGTGAACTTTTGTATGAGTCCTTCGCGCTGATAGGGGAGGATGCGAGACCAATCGTCGCTGCCATGCCGGTCTTTGAGGATATCTTCACGGGAGAGAAATCGTTCCAAACACTACCCCCAAGACCGAAGAACCTCGACGTGACGAGGATCGTCGTTCATTCATCAGGTCAGTACTGTACACCTTCCTCTGATACGCATATACTCACAGCAACTTAGGTTCCACCGCATATCCTAAGCCCATTGGTTGGAACGACCGGACATGTGGTCAGGCATCCATGACGCCTTGTACGGCTCTTCTCCTATACTGGACCGTTCTCGTGTTAATGGCCTCACAGGGTACGGCACGAAGAGTCACACCGGAAGAATCTTTGCAGCGCATTGCCTGGCGATG
Organism: Strobilurus pachycystidiatus; assembly: GCA_019915135.1. Taxonomy (NCBI): domain Eukaryota; kingdom Fungi; phylum Basidiomycota; class Agaricomycetes; order Agaricales; family Physalacriaceae; genus Strobilurus; species Strobilurus pachycystidiatus. Next base: position 673,359 of record JAHLMK010000019.1, on the reverse strand, counting down.
TACCATGGCATCGGTCTCAACTTTTTGAACTGGATCGTACGTTCGCTTCTCTGGAGCGTGTTCATCCTGAGCTCATCACTGGTACCAGGCGACAACAGGACTGACTCTGGCTGTATTTTCTCCGTCGTCACCCGCAGTCATCCCCTCTTTCGATAACGTCTGGAATGGTGCTATCGCGACCAATCCGGATTATGTTTTTGCCCCGCCCGTTTTCTTCGAGGTTGGTGAACGCCTCGCACAAGACGAAATGTATCTGAAAGCATCCCTAGATCTGGAGTAAGGACCCAGATAAGGTCAAGTTCCTATCCAGTTTGCGAGAGGGCATCGTACGTCTTCCCAATGTACAATGTATGTGTGTTCTTGTAGGGGCTTATGTTCGTCTTTTAGTTATTCGGCGGCGCGCCGATGAGCAAGATGGTCGGAGACTATCTGGCGCGGGAAGGTTGCAGTCTGTACAGTCTTTACGGAATGTGCGTTATCCCGCGACCTCTGACTTCCTGGAGAAATCCTGAACGTGTATCTTCAGAACGGAGGCTGGCGTCTTGTGCAATCATTTGCCTGGTACGCTTCAGCCTCGCTGCAGAAACGAATACTGGGTTTGACTGTAATTAATTTAGAACGGAACGGCATGAACTGGGAGTATTTACAGATCAACAGTGGTCTCTCGACAGCTTTCATCCCGCAGGGCGATGGAACTTCCGAGCTCGTTGTTGTGGTATGTACTCCTTCAACCGTCTTGAGTCCGAACTAATTTCCTTTCGTATACAAAGTGCACAGAACAAACCGAAACACACATTATCAACACAAAATGGGGCACAAACGACGCATATGCCACGAACGATATCTTCATCCCCCATCCGACTTTACCGAATCGTTGGAAATTGATTGGACGGAAGGACGATCAGCTCATACTGTCGACGGGCGAAAAGGTTGGGCCCCACTTACAGCCATGTTGAACTGTTACTCAATTCTTTTTTGTAGACTAATCCAACGCCACTTGGTGAGAAGCAATGATCTATCCTGTCTTCGCGCTTATACTGATTTTCTGTGCAGAAGCGATTTTACGCCAAGATCCGTACGTTGAAGCTGGAGTGATGTTCGGCCGAGGTCGATTTCAGAACGGTCTTCTCATTCAGCTCAAGCCCGAGTTTACCTGCGATCCTCGAGTCGAACAAGACATTCAGAAATATCGTACCCTGAGCTGGCCTAGTGTCCAGAGGATGAACGAGTTTGCTCCGAGTCATTCGCGACTCTTCAAAGAGGTAGCACCGTTCTAATTGCAACCGCCTTTCGCTCAGTTCCTCTCTTGCCAGATGATCATCTTCGTCGACCCGGCAAAACCGTTCTCATTCAACGCAAAGGGTGCACCTCGGCGAGCTGTCATCCTCAGTCAATATGACAGGGAAATCGAAGCCCTGTACAACACCGTCGAGGAGCGAATCGACGAAGTCCATCCGTCAAGTTGGACATACGACTCTTCGTTGGCGTTTGTCCGTTTGGCAGTCAACAAGAATCTGCATCATCCGGCTAGTGATGATGAGGATATCTTCCAGTGCGGATGCGACAGGTATGAGGGTCATAGATGCTCCGTATGTATAGAATAGAACTGATCATAACTTGATGATAGCTTGCAGGCAACGTGGATACGGAACACCATCATTCATGCACTGCGTGATAAGCAGCCATCTAAGGCGCGCTTGATAGGAACGAACTTCATCTATGAACATCCAAGCATCACATCCATCGCGAAGTACATTACCGAATCCCCGTCTCCTGCAGACTCGACCTCCCCGCTGGAAGCTATGGTATCGATGTTGGACAATGTGGCGTTGCCAGGGTCTTTCTCTCGAGTTGCGGCCACGAGGCCTTCCAGTATACTTTCGTCGCTCTACAGCGCCGTAGCATACTACTCTCCATTCGACCGCCTCTTCCCTCCGGGAGATGTCGTCCTGATCACCGGTACCACAGGCTCTCTGGGTGCCGCGACTCTAGCGAAGCTGGTAGCCTCTAAATCGGTCCGCAAAATCTACGCGATGAACCGTCCTGTCAAGGGAGCGACAAGGAGTCTGATAGGCAGACAGAGACAGGCGTTGGAAAGCAAGGGATGCGACATCGCTGTCGCATCTTCTGCCAAGGTTGTCCTTATTGAATCGGACATCACTGAGGATGGCTTAGGCGTCGATCCGTCACTCGATCGTGAGGCGAGACTGTTCCAGCTCAGCCAACTCAAAGTCGCTCATGATGAAATACAGATTCGTAACAATGTGACGCACATCATCCACATTGCGTGGCGTGTTGACTTCAATCTATCGCTGTCATCATATGAGAAGATTCTCAAGGGCATGCGCACCCTCGTTGACTTGGCTCTGACATCCCCTCAACCGCGTACACCTAGATTCGTGTTTACTAGTTCCGTCGGAGTCGTAAAGAGTGAGTAACATCTTGTCCGTCAAGGTCAATTGTATCTTGTCTTACACCTTTTCTGCAGGATCACCGCCAGGCATATCAGTACCCGAACAGTCCCTCGACAATCCTGACATTGCATATGGTCAAGGATACAGCGAATCGAAATGGGTCGGGGAGCAGATGCTGTACAATGCGGCCAAGGAGACGAGTCTTCGACCTATCGTTCTTCGCGTTGGGCAGATAGCAGGTGGGGTCAACGGAGGATGGAACACCTCTGATTGGGTCCCATCCATGATCAAGTCGAGTGTTGCGCTGGGCTGCTTGCCTGACCTCGAAGGGGTTCGTCATTTCTTGATCACTTCAAAATCACGAGCTCATGTTCACGACTCAGATATGTTCATGGATTCCGTTGGACGTCGCTGCCGCTGCTGTCCTCGATTATCGACATGCCGACAAGGCTGTGGACACGGCTCACCTCGTGCACCCTCACCCCCAATCATCGCGAACGATCTTCGAAATTATTGCAGAAAATCTGGACCTTCCGCTGGTACCATTTTCGTATTGGGTGGAGCAGTTGTCGTTGGTATCGGAGTCCGAAGTGGAGAACGTGCCAGCGCTGAAGCTCCTGGAGTGGTTCAAGGCGGATTTGGAGTGGGAATCGAATGGAGGGGAGGCGATTGGTATACCGCCGCTCCAATGTGAAGTCGCGAAGCGGCTATCAAGGCGTTTGCGCGATGCTCAGCCAATTCAGTCGCGAGATGTTCTGTCGTGGCTGGGTTATTGGAGAAGTGTCGGTTTTCTGCCATCCGCGAAGGTAGAGTAAAGGACTTCTTCTCTGCGTACGACTATTTATTGGTATTGAATATATCAGGCATCGTACAATCCTGTGTGTGCCTAGTGGGGATCTGCTCAGTGGCGATACTAGGCGAGATTGTGCGAGAACTACTACGTCGTCCACTGTCCGTCAAACCCTACTAGTAGTACTAGAAATATAGGATATGCTGGTGCCATCTAATAGTACTCTATGATTCGTCGCGACCTGTCTTTTCAGCGGCGTCAATATGATGTAGAACTACAAAGTTTTGAGAACCTCACCTTAAGCTCACAACCAAGGATCGAACAACACTTTCCCCACCTCGCCCTTATCAAAAGCCCTATACATCTCGGCAGCTTCCCCCATTCCGATAACACGATCCACCAAATCCGTTTCCCCGCCCACACCTCCGAACACGTCTTGTCGCTTGGCTGCCGTAACGGCCATTAAGCATTCACAACGGAAGAAGGTGAGAATCAGAGCGGAACTAACCAAGCAAATCAAACGCCATCGGCAACATCGCCCTGGCCGGGCACCTCCCAAAGTCCAAAGATACGTTCTTGTCATACAGATTCCTTCCCGTCAGCGGGAGCGGCTGCCCAGGATGTATCCCCACCGACGTGATCACACCAAACGGGCGTACGAGATCGAATGCCATAGTCAGGGCGCTTGGGTGGCCAACAATCTTAATTGTGGACATTGAGGCCCGAGGTCGGAATTAATCACCACAACTCAAAGAGACGTACCTCCAAGACCGCATTACATCCCAATTCCCCAACCCACTCCTTCGCTTCTTCAAATGGTTTGACGACGAACGTCCCATAGGGATATCCCTCTGCTTTCCTGACCTTCTCATATATCGCCCGCATCTTGTCCCTCCGCGATTCGACGAGGTCGATCCCAACAATTCGGTACCGCCCACGCAAAGACTTTTTCTCCAACTCGTCAATGAGAGCAACCGCCGTACAGATCCCAACCGGGCCCAGACCGATGATGGCAAAGGTCAGACGAGTGTCGTCTGGGTGTAATTTCGCACTCTGAGTACCATATGAGAGGTGGTCCGGCCAGGGAGTTGCACGGAGAAACGGGAGGAGCTTGGGATGTTCGAGTGCTTGGATGGCAGCGAAGACACCCGTGGGAAGGATGTCTGCGAGGAAAAGGAGTGATGTGGGCGAGATGGACTCTGCGAGGCGGGTGGTGTTTGGATCAGAGAGGTTGAACAAGGTTCCGCCGGCAATCGGGACACGGACGTATTGGGCTTGGCCGCCTTCGAGCGCTGGGGAGCCGAAGAGTTTGCTGGAAAGGCAGCGGCAGGTGATGCCTAGGCGGCAGACTCTGGAACGACGAGCAATGGTCAGATTATGAGAATTTGGAAAAGGAGAGACTGACTGGCATTCTCCGCAGTTGATAGTGAATGGCGAGACAATCTTGTCTCCAACTTTGAGAGTCGAATAGAGACTTGGACGGGTGGTAGATTCAGGTTTGAAGTTGAAACCGAGCGCAATTACTTCTCCGACAAACTCGTGCCCGCAGATGTGTCTGAGTGGTAGAATGAGCTTTGGTTCGGATCGAGGATGACAGGGTGAACGTACATTTGGTCGACCGGTGGGTGTCCACGATATATGTGCAGATCGCTTCCTGGTTCACAACGTTAGAACGGAAATGTCTATTCGAGAAGATCCCAACCGCATAGTCCTGCGAACTACGCGAATCATAAGACCTTGCTGCGCACAGAAGCCCCTTATTGGCTCACCTGTACTTTGACAATGGCATCGTCGGGATGTTGAACCCTATAATCGTCGACATAGTTAGGAGTCTGACCCATACTGCACCGAAAGGAGAGACGAACGTCGGTACAGGAACTTGCTCGACGCGGATATCGTAGGATGGTGGGTGAAAGCGGATGGCTGTCTGCATCTTGCTTGTGGGAGAAAGTCGTCTTCGGGCTGGGCTGTTGTTTCGACTGAACCGTAATCGGTAGAGGCCAGCTGAGCAGTCACGAGTCAACACGCGTCGACTAGCGAAGCGGACGACAACCAAACGCACAATGGATAGAGCCAAGACGTCCGAATTAAAGGACTAAAAGCTTTCGCCTGTTGCAATTAGCACGAATGACAAGACGCGGAGAGATGTGGACGCACGTCAGTCCACAAGTGCAGTCGTGCTCTTTGTCCGCGATCGTCCAGGGCCGTTGTGGTACCGACGCGCGTGAGCTACCGCTATTCAGTGTAGATCATCGAGTGATGACGGTCGTCCAAGTAGCGCTGCTTTTGTCCTTGTGTCGGCGATGTGCAGACTGGCGATGATTCTCCGTCTCTTTTGTGAAATTTGCCGACTGGGCACCCCTGGGCGAGAGGTTTTTGAAGGCGTGCAATAAGCATTGGTCGCTCTGGGAAGCGCGAGAGGCATGAGGGTTGACTTGGAGTTGATTGATGGTGGTTATGGTGAGAGGGACGAGTCGGACCACGCCCGATCAAGCTCCCTTGCCGCTTGCCGCTTACAGACTCGCCAAGGGCCGTCGGTCTTGAGACCGTTCATCAATGCATCAATACGCACAACCGTCAACGACGCATTTCCGCCTCGGAAATCCCAAAAGATCAAGATTCAAGAAGTGACGAGTCTTGAGTCTTGACTCTTGAGTCTTGAAATTATATTATTAGAGTCAAAAATTCATGGACCACGAGTCAAACAAGGTTGGGACAGTGGACACATTGGGAATTGAACCCAACACCTCCCGCATGCTAAGCGGGCGTGATAAACCAACTACACCATGTGCCCATACAGCCTGAGTGTGGCGCTTGGCTTCCGGGGCCCCTGCGACACTGACGACGACAACTGAGTCTACGAAGCTGGTAGATTCAGGTAGAACTCTTCTCAGACTTCTCCCGCTTATCCCCACATCACTGCCGTCGAGACCATATTCCGAGTACCTCGAAGGTTTTCATAGTGTACCCATGTACCCACACTATCACCAAGATTGATAGATTATGAACTCAAGCTCGGATACTTGGGTCCGTGCGCCACATATCGCGCGCCACGAAAGGGCTGTGACTTGATTGACGTTATATCATCCTGATGTCTATTGAAATGTGGATTTGCACTCCTCGTCCTTCTGCCCAGGCCGAGACTATTACATCCCACAGGTACGGGACATCCTAGTCACATATATCAAGTGGTCGTGTGCCAGCAAGGAGACAGAAAAAGAGGGTGACTGTAACGAGTCTGAGAAGAAAAACATAGTGTCATGTGAATCGTGATGCGACGCGACTCGCTGGTATACTTTCTGGTATACTTTGGAGGGTTATAAAAAGCAGCAGCCTGCCGCCTTGGCTCTCATCATCTTCCAAAGTATTGAAAATGACCGACGCGTATCAAAATCCAGGATAAGATAAGCTACGTTCTGAGCAAGGGAAAAGTGTGAGTAGAGAGTACCAAGTATAAGTGTGAACCTATTCTTGGGTTGTGTCGGAGACTCGGGGTTTGGGTCAAGGCAAAGTGTGGCGTCGGGAACGGGATGTGCAAATCCGACGAACCCGCCAACACTGCCGAATGGGAAAGGGAAAGGGAGACCCAAAGCACGCCAAGTCTGGAACGTGTGGTGAAGTTGATCACGGTATGAAACTGACCGAATCTGAACACCACACGCTGGATAGTAATCCAGGGGATGGAGGGTGGGATCGAAAAGGAGAGCTTGAGAGCGATGGAATGCTGTATGCAGGCCAGACAGCGGTGACGACGAGAGCGAAGGAGTGAAGCGAGCAAGCTCGGCTTCTCCCAAGGCATTGAATCTAATCTAATCTATATAGCTCTGTCTGGCCTTCGACTTATTCTTATCCTATGATAAGTCTTCGCTCGTACCTCGCTGTAGACTTATCGCGGAATAAGATAAGCTACGTTCTGAGCAAGGGAAAAGTGTGAGTAGAGAGTACCAAGTATAAGTGTGAACCTATTCTTGGGTTGTGTCGGAGACTCGGGGTTTGGGTCAAGGCAAAGTGTGGCGTCGGGAACGGGATGTGCAAATCCGACGAACCCGCCAACACTGCCGAATGGGAAAGGGAAAGGGAGACCCAAAGCACGCCAAGTCTGGAACGTGTGGTGAAGTTGATCACGGTATGAAACTGACCGAATCTGAACACCAAGTGGAGCAAGGCTCACAACAGTGATTCGGTTGGTATTGACCGGAATCTCAACCACACAGAGAGGAAGCGACACAACCTCGTACAATTGAGAACAGCAGAGATGACACATGGGATCAGGGACAATACAGTATGGAACGAGTAAAGCTAATTATTACGAACACAAGTAGTGAGTAGCGGAGATATAATAACTAATCTAGATCTAGAGAGTCCGTAGCAGAGGCATTGATAAGCGATTGGGGTATCCCAGAGTTCAAACGAAACTGTTCAAAGATGACAGCCAGACTATCGAAATGCGCCTTGTTATAGGCTCGCGAAGTGCTGAGCGGGAGGATCTCTTCCATCCGGCGCCAGTATAGAAGGAAGGCAAGCGACGTCCAACCGCCAATGGCAGCGACAACCTCTGGAGGGACACCCGCAAGGAGGAGCTCTACAGCCCCTCCGATACGGAAACTGTGTCCGAGCACATGCGTCAGTGACGCCTTGGACCACACATCAGAGCAGAATTCGAGAAAGTCGTGCTTCGTGAGATGCGCCCAAATGCCCACACCAGTCGAATATGCGAAGAGGGGAGCATTGCCGGGAACGTCCGAGTTGATGTGAAGATGGTTTTCGAGAGCCGCACGCGGGCACAGTTCGTCATCACGAGCTGTTAGAGACACAAGAGCGCCGAGCTCCTTTGTAGTTTTGGTCCAAGGAACACGGAAATTGGCTGCGCGAACACCACCACGGAGGGTAGGGAAGGATATGCTAGATATGCAATTAGTATGCTATATGAGTATAGATCCACAAAGAGAATCGTACGTGGTAGAGCGAGTGACGTGGTATTGGGCATCAAAGCGGGAAATGGAAGTGATGAGGATCTCTCCCAGTCGCCGACATCCATTGAATGCAGCCAAGGCAGCCCCCCAGATAGCCGCGTGACGAGGTATGGACAAATTGAGGACACGTCGTAGAGCTATGAGATGCTCGATGGAGACAGGTGCCCTAAGAGGACGGCGATGATGAGTACCCGCCTTGCAGACACGCGGCCCATCTGGATCCATCGGTGATCACCGCACCAAGTTGCGTCGCAGACGTCGTGCCAGGCCTTGATACCCGATAGCCAGCCCCCGATAGTCTTGCCCGATACCAGGCCCTTGTGAGCACCAATGAAGGCGCAAAGAAGAGGATAGGCAACTGGCATCCGGTCCGACTCAGGGATATGCCACTTGTCAAAAAACTGCGTGATGCGCAAGAGCCCCGCACCATACGAGTTGAGCGTACCAGGTGCATACGCACCCTGTATGGCGGCCGACGCCATGGCTTGAAGAGGGAGAGGAAGCGATGCAAAATGAGAGGCAGTGCGGCTCTGAGAGTGTGGGGTAGACCACGCGAAAAGGCGATTACCCGCCGTAGTGAAGGGACGGTTGATATGGGGAAGGTACTCGTTGCCTGATTTAGGGCGCCGGGGTCTTGATGAGGAGTCCACTGAAGAAGAGAACAAATGCAGAGGGTCAACTGAAGGTTGAACAGTATGGTGTTGGGGCTGTGAACGAGGAAATGAATGCAGAGAGAAAGGGTCCGGAATTGCAGAAGATGGAGGCGGAATACGACGCGGAGGAGTGACGACCAAAGGCGACACTCCCGTATCCCGATCCGCGACAGCACGCGCTACCGCCGAAAGGTCAAAAGGGTTATACATAGACGAAGAGGGATGATAATTCTTCAGGCAGAGCCCAAGTAAGTTTGAGACGCTTCTCTGGTGCCCCCAATTCTCCGCGTGAGATAGGGTCAGCCGGATTGAGCTTGGATTCGATGTATTTGATAGAGGGGCGGATGGAGGTAGAGGCGAGTGCAACGTAGGTGCGGCGAATCGAAAGATTGATGTGTCGGTTAGGGCAACGGCCCTTGTCCATAGCGCCGATAGTACCCTTATTGTCCGAGTGCATGAGAAGATGAGCATCGCGCACGCCACGATCACGAAGAAAATAAATCAGGAACTCGATGGCAAGAGTCTCCAGCCAACATATATCACGGCCGGGGACCTTCCAGTCCTTAGCGAGCCGAAATGCAGCCCACTCGTCACCAATGCAGATGCCAATACCCCAGGACGTCGAAGCGTCCACATAGAGAGCTAGGTCCCGGAGCGGCCCTCGAGGACGAATTTGTCGTATGAAATCAGGGATGGAGAGGATATCCCGCCACCAGCGCAGGTCGGAGAGGACTGAGGGAGGGGCATAGCGAGGAATGGGGTGATCGTGATTGAATGATGCTGCAAAATTTGAGAGAGAGGGCAGGCGGGTGGAACCCTCGGCATAGACGAAGGCAACATGGCATAACGATCCGTGGATTTTGTCGACGTCGAGGAGCGTGGCACGATGGCCAGTGAAACGGTCAATGCACATCTGCACCCGTCGTAGAAATTTCAGGCGTTTGAGCAATGGTAGGGCGATGGTATGAGCGACGAGATTGAAGAGGTATCCAATGAAGATGACCACGAAGGCGTACTCCTTGTCGCCCTTCTTGGTGTTCCACTGAATGTTGATGGGAGCAATGCGAGCGAGAGCAGTAGCGCGGTTGTAATCATAGCGATATGGGCCATCTCGGAAGGGACCTGGATAGTGTCAGTATGTGCGCCGGCTGAGAGGTATAGGTAGTGCACCATCGGGAGTAGGGATCCGTGCAGTATTGAAGTCGTCCTCGTACTTCCATATCGGACCGACCCCCTCGCCTTCCCAAACATCGACCGCGGCGTTGGCAATCATGCCCGAGTTGCTGCTCGCTGAGGCAGCGCCGAATGGATGTGTATGGTCGGGATAGAACTGACCCGGCCGTCCCTGCACCACCAGAAAAGGCTTGTGATGAGGGTTGACGGGGCAGCTGCGATGGAATTTTGATATATCGAAGGTGCACATCTGGGTGCCCTCAGGAGCGGTAGAGATCTGAGAGAAGAGACATCAGAAACAATGTTCGGGCAAGAGAGAAGCTGATAAGAGATGAAGCGAAGTAAGGATGGGAATGAATAGGCGCCGGAAACAATTGTACATCAAATATGGACAGGGAAGAGGTAAGGCCTAGGCCAGATTGATAGACGCCGTGCGCGTGAAAGTGAATGGACATGCCATAACATGATATATGGGTATAGATTGATGTACAGGTCAAGGCTCGGTTTAGCCCATTCAAAAAGGGAAAGCCACAATCATATGGAATTGCGAGTATTGTTGTATAGGTATGGCGTCAAGGTATAGAGTATGGTATTGATCAAGTATAGAGTAGGGTATGGAGATAGCAAGGGTAGTGCATGGCGAGAGACAGAGTAATTGAATGAAACTCACAAATTCCTCAATTTGCGCAGCAAAGTCAAAGTGGGTCGGGAAGTCGACGGTCTTCTCGATGAATGAATTGACGGACGGGTACTGTGAAGTTCCCTTGGAGAGATGCCGGCAAACGCGAAGCTTGTCTGGTTCCCCGGGACCCTGCACTTGCGATGCCACGATCAGAGGAGAGACCTGGATGGGGCCGCGCATGATGCGCTCAACGTCGAGCCGAGAGAAAGGGCCAGACATGCGCCCTGCCGAGACCTCTTCATCGAGGTAAGAGTCCACCGCCGCCGCGTGATCCAAAGATTCCGTGCATGTAGGGTGATTGGGGAACACTACAGAGCAATTTAGAGGAGGCATGTTGCCCAAAGGGAATCCGGATTGAAGATTGTGAATGAGAGTAGGATAACGATCAGCGAGTGCATGCTTTTGAAGTAGGGACTGGAGCGCGTCGACCTTGTATGGATGAATGATCCGATTATAGAGGATATCGTCGGGGGACTGAATCGAGGAGAAACGATTAAGAGGAGGCCGAGGTAAGATAAATGACTGCAAGTTGGGATATGCGAGAGCAGGACGAGGGAAAAGAGACCGATACTGTTCAAGGGCGCGCGCGGCATGTCCACGAGAAGGCGGCGTGTGATTTACCGCACCAGATACAGATGTGGAGTCGCTCAGAAGTGTCGTGGCTACAGGAGAGGGAAGAATTGGCGCCACGGATGTTATATCGGATACAGATTGGTTTGGGGTTGGCGCCCGGAGTGAGAACGTCCTGATCGCGAACGATGCACCAGACCGGTTTAATTGAGGTTTTTCTGTCGTAGTGGTCCTTGGCGATGTGGTCTTTGTGGGCACAGATGATGCAGCAGATGGGGGAGCCCGGTTTCCCACTGCTTGATGGAAAGGACCGCGAGTTCGATGTGCGTGAAGGAGCGGATGATGGAGATGAAACCGGACGCCTGGAGAGGAGATCCGAGACGCGAGCAACCTCTGACCGAAGATGGTCAGCCTCCTGTTTGCGTTCAGCATCCATTGCGACGTTGTGCTTGATCCCTTCGTAGCGAGTCGCGTAATGTTGGCGATCGAACTTGGTGTGGTGCCGACGGAAAGCCAATCGAAGGTCAACCTCCATGGGGGCCCAGGAGCTGTATAGTTCAATCTTCCTGTCAGCCTTCATGAAGAATCCAAAATGGCTAGACCACCAGGATGAGTGCTCGCCGCCGGTTGGAACGATGTCGCGTGTCATCTCGAACCCCAGCCGGTTGGCGGCCGCTTCTTGCCATTCGCCCAACGAAGGTAGTGGGTCGGCCCCGAAGCGCAGAGACAACTTGTCCACATTGAAGATCATCGTCTTCTCGCCAGATGACGAGTTTGAGCGAACAGAGTCGATGGTAGCCGCGTGGTCGACCTGATATTGAAGAGCTGAGTTTGTGAAGAACGATAGCGGAAGGCTGACGACGTCGTCAGTTCGGTACAGCATGTCGGTGAATTCAGGAGTGATGGATTCGCCAAAATCAAATGCCTTCAAGTGCGCACCGTCGCGAACGCGTCGCTTGGCCGCTCTTTCCGAATCCTTCTCATCCTCCCTCTTCCTTTTCTCCTTCTCCTTGTCCTGCTGCTCCAGAGCAGCCTGGGCTGTCAGCCAGGCCATGAGTTCCTCAGGAATCTCCGAGTATTGAGCCCGAAAATCGGGCGCCTTCAATAACGCTTTCTCCGAGGATGAAATTGTTATGAGAGAGGCTACCTCGGAGCCCGGGTCGGGATACGCGGTCGGGTCCAAAGCATTATTCAGGGTCTTCTCGATCCGCAGGTTATTCTGCTTCTCAATCGCCTTGTTGCGTTTGAGGCGCTCGCCGATGGATAGAGACTTGAGGAGTGTGCAGACTAAGTCGCTGACGTGTGTTCGTCTGGCGCGCACGGGAACGGGTGCATTGACCATGATGATACCCCCAAAAGAAGAAGTGGGGTGCGTAAAATCGAAAAGGAGAGCTTGAGAGCGATGGAATGCTGTATGCAGGCCAGACAGCGGTGACGACGAGAGCGAAGGAGTGAAGCGAGCAAGCTCGGCTTCTCCCAAGGCATTGAATCTAATCTAATCTATATAGCTCTGTCTGGCCTTCGACTTATTCTTATCCTATGATAAGTCTTCGCTCGTACCTCGCTGTAGACTTATCGCGGAACGTGGCGTGAAAGGCACCGTGGGAAGATGATCAAGGTCTGCCTTTGACCACGATCACCGCCAAAATGGGAGAAAACGCGTTGCATGACGCTGCCAGTGCTGGAACCTGTCTGGAACATTCTGCCTAACACAGCTCTTCCGTACGTCCAAAACTCACCTAGGCAGGGTCTCCGTCCTTTGGACGACATAGAATATATCTCGGTGCCAATATGAACTGCCAACAGTTGATCGGACAGCCTTCAGCTGTACTCCTCTACCCCGACTCGCATACGACGCCACCAAACATATAAACCCTTGGGCTCCTCTTCCCATCCTTTTCTGTCGACATGCCACCTTGCAGAATTCCATCCACGCCACAGTCGGACGGGGGGCTGAGCAGTCCGCTCTCAAATACCAGCTTTCGATCTCATTCGCGCAGTGATCATCCGCCCCCTGCGCCTACCAAAGACGCATCCTCCTGCTTCGAGGAATGCGATGACTCGCATCCGGACGCCAAACGAACTGATGTGTGCGAATGCAATGACTTCGTGGAGCTGGAGACGCCCTGCGCCCAATCGTACCGAAAAAAGAGCGGCGCTTTCTTTGGCGTGAAGCATTCTCGTCCCGCTCAGCATGGTGAGTACTTTTGTGGCAATGGCGTCCCCTTCGCTCAAAATACATTCACAGTCAAGCATCCGGATTCTGGACACATGTGTCGACAGGATCTACCGTATCAGGAGATGGGGGATGCCGCGAATATCTGGGATACCTATCTCACGGAAAGCGAGAAGGTTGATGCCGATAAAGTTGCCAACTGGACCGATGCCCTTGACGTCCTTCTCGTTTTTGTGAGTCGACCAGTACTAGACTACTAGTGCATCATTAAGAACAGCTCTGACAAGCCCCGGTTGTAGGCAGGACTCTTTTCTGCGGTCGTTTCCACATTCGTCTCTCAAACGTACCAAGCTCTTCAGGTCGACAATTCGCAGCTCACCGTATCCCTTCTTTTTGAACTGGCCGACATCGGGCGTGCCATCAGCGATGGCGTTAGTGCCAAGGACGTACCCGTCACCTCCTCCTCGTTCAGCCCGTCGCTGAGCGCTCGGTGGATCAACTCTCTCTGGTTCATCAGTCTGGTACTGAGCCTTTCGACGGCTCTATTCGCCGTTCTGACCAAGCAATGGATCTACGAGTATCTGGACTCGACCAAGTTGGGCAGCCTTCGCGCCCGTAGTCGTATTCGGCAATTCCGATTCATCAACCTCAAGAAGTGGCATGTGCCAGTCATCATCGGCCTCCTGCCGGTCTTGATGCACGTCGCTTTGGGTGTATTCCTCGCTGGTCTGATTATCTTTTTGCTCGCTTTGGACAAGATCACGGCGACGGCAATATCTATGGTTGTCGCTGGTACACTCCTCATTTATGTCACCACCAACGCTCTCCCTGTTTCCAACCCTGCATGTCCTTATAGGACACCACTCACGGCTCACTTGTACTCCATGTTTTACTCCCTGCGTCATATCGAACTCCCTTCTGTCTTGAAAAGCATTCGTCCTCTACTGAGAATGGAGGCGAAGTCGGAAATTGCACTCGACATGATACCATATTTGGATCTCCCAACCGTTGAACCTGTCTCCCCAGAGGCAGTGCCTCCTTTCGGCACCACCATGCCTGGCTCACTGATAGAGGCTGAACGAATGATGGTTGCAGCGTCTGCGGATGACCTCGACGCAGAAGCGGTCGGTTGGCTTTACACCATGTCGTCGAATGCTGCTTTGCAGAACCGCATCCTCCAGGTAGTCAGCAACCTTCCGATTCAGGGCGTTAAGGCTCTCAAGGATGCTGTTGATGAAAGGGAGTTGGAAGCTGCGATGGAACAGGCACTCGCGCTACCTGAGGTTATGGCGCGTGGAAATGAGCCAACCCTAGAGCGCCTTACTCGTGCGCAACTCCGCCTGTTCCCAGAGATGGATCTCAATGAAATGCCCTCGTATCTTGATGTCGAACAGACCAAGTCCTGCCTACCGCTCCTAAACATATGTGATCCTGGACGTGCGGCAACCTTCCTGCATGACCAAATCTTGAACCCTTCAGCGAGTTTCGATGTCATTGTTTGGGCCCATATTCTACAAAATGCGCTGAGCTCTGGTCTCGAGTGGCTAGAGATCGGACGGGAGGAGTCCACCGTTTGGCCTCGTTTTTTGAAATTCTTCATGATGCCCCACTTGTGCTCTACATGCATATCTCCGCGAGATCCATTGCTTGGAGGAAAACCCTACTCCCTTTGGTTGACCATGAGGCCGTCCCAGTCTGTTCAATACAAGACCGACAATGATCATACCCTGACTGTTCTCGATCGACCCAGCTATACAGCGAGTACTGTGGACTCTGTACCCTTCCCGATAGCCATTGCCCTGTTCTTTGTTCCCTCCCTCTCGGATATTCTGTACGACATGCACTTTCGTCGCAAACTTTATGAACCTCAGCTAGACGATGTTCCTAGCGATATTCGCCTCCGTCTCGCATTTGCTCAATCGAGTTATGTACAACGGACATCTACCCCAAACTCACTCTCCCTTTTCCAAGAAACCATTGCATGCATTCGTCAAAGCATTGCCATGGACGATGAGCTTGGAGCACACATCCTTCATCCAACAATCCTCCGTGCCACATTCCATTCTTTGACGAGAATCGTTGAGGCTTACCCACGGTGCATCTGTTTAGGAGATAAACAGTATCTTCTTCATCCTCTCCTTAGGACCATATTGCTGGATAATGAACTGGTGTCAGACTATCGTTTGTGGATCAAAGATCTGTACGCGACCTATATTCTTCAGATAACTTTTGAGGAGCCAATACGGGATAATCAGCGCGTCATGCCTCTACTAGCCGACTTGTTGGACGTAGCAGTCATCATAAAATGCCCATGCCTCTTACCTGGTATCTATGCTCACCTTCGTCAACAGGATTGGCTCGAACTAATCGCTTTGACCTGGGGCGGCATGGGACTGCAAAGAGAGCTCGTCAGCATGGATCTCCTCGCGTATACCCTCACCGCGTCTACCTTCGTCGACGGACTGGACATTCTGAGATCCGTGTGCATCACGGAATACACCGAGACGCTGACATACCTCCACAGTCCTGGTAAACTCCTCACACTGTGTCAAATTTTGATGCTCTCTGACACCGAGAGGCGTCTCGCACTTTGGCGACTGGTTCCATTCATTGAGGCCACCCTATGGGGCCCCTGCATGGCCGAGCTTGATTCATTCATCGGTCACGAGCAGTCTCTGTATGCCTACAGACAGATGCGCAAGTATCAGATACAACATCCTTGTTTCTCTAGAACTGTCATGAGGTATGATGCTGGGGAAGATATTGGTATAGCACTTCACGCGCTGGAGTCTTACATTCAGAGGAGCAGGAAAGGTGAACAGTTGTCTCGACCTCATCCCACCGTTGCAACGGTCAGTCTTCTGCTCAGATGTCTATTCTGTCACTCACATGTAATGTCCAGACTGCTATCACTATAGCTCGGTCGCTTTTTAAATGGCGGAAGCCGAGGACAAGTGCAGAAGACGGTACCCATAAGATGGTTTGAAGCAGCGAGGTTTAGATCCTGTCTACAGTAGTCAATACGTCGAAATCAGAATGAACTTATAATTGACTGCACATCCTGAAACTAAAGACTGTCCGAGAGTTGAACGGCAAGCCACTGAAGATTTGCGTCACAGCTCCAAAAGGCCCAACAATCACCTACGAACACTGATTGATGCCGAGTCACAACGGCCCTGTGCAGTTTGGGTTGTGATTTGACTAGCGTCGTAGCGCTCAGCCATGAGCCATGTTACACCAGCTCTCAAGTTGTTTACATCTGGTGAGATTCCTTCAGAGTGCTTGACTCATCGCTGAGTACCTCCTTGTTAAATGAAGGGGGTGCACAATCCGATGATCCTCCGCTTCTCGTCCACTGGCAGCTCTGCTGGTCGCCCTTCGACAACCGAGTTTGCGCAGATCTCCCCCTGGGTGTACGCAAAGCCGCTCATCAGTGATCTCACAATAGCACGCTGTTGGTTGATGAAAGGAGACCAAGAAAACTTGAGTTTTCCCGGTCGTGACCGGGATGAGTCGAGTTTTGACTCGAACTCAAAACCCTTGCACTTTGATTTCGGGCTCAACTACATCTTGAGTTTGGGTTTGAGTTCTAATCCGAGTCCGCCTCGAGGCAGAGTTGAGCTGCTGACTTGAGTTAGATTCTAGCCATAGACTGGTTTTAGTACAATGGAAGATAGTAATTTCTACTACTACAAATTGAGTCATTCGGACTCAACCCTACACTAACTCCAACGAACTCAAACAGTCGCCAACTACAACTCCCACTCGAACCAACTTGAGTTCGGACTCGGACTCAAATCGAACTCCACTCGAACTCAAACTTGGCTCGAACAATTGCAGCTCGAGTCACGACTCCAGGGAGCACACGTTCGATTCGCAAACTTGATGAACGGGTCCGGACCACGCCCGCAAGTCTACAACAAGGGGTCGAATGGAAGGTTATGGGAAAGGTACATACATGGGATCCCACTGGGAAGGACCGAGAGATAATATTAGCACAGTTTCTGTGGTAGATAGGTTGAGAACATATGGGAATGACTCACTGGAGAAGATAGGCGGACCAAACTTGGGCATCTGCCATGCCGTGCCGATGTTGTCGACGTTGGGGAGCAAACTACCTCCGCTACTGAGAACTGTGTGCCGATGCAAATGGCCTCATTGTCGTGGGCCGTACGCCGTGGTTTTCTTTGTGGCTACCGTCGTTGTTGTTGTGGCTGCCGTGGTCGCCGTTGTGCATGCCATTGACGTGTCTGTCCATTGGGGAACAGTTGCAGCCACATTGGCGTCATTGTCTGCCGCGTTGTCGTAGGATGCCACCCGTTGCCGGTGTCGGTCGTCGCCTGGTCGTCGCTACTAGCGGTGGTTGGAAGAAAAGACGAAATGCTGAGTCAGCTGTCGACCATGGCAACGGGTCCAGACCTCATTGATGTCCAAAGTGCATCGGCACGTGCGCCAAGTGGCAAGGTGTGCCTGCCTTGGCGCACGGGCCGATGCACTTTGGACATCAAGCAGACCTGGACACGCTGCCATCGTTGCCGTATGACTAATCATTTGCCTCTTTTATCTCAACCACCAGCACAGCGACGGCGACAACGACAACTCACGGGCAACGACGGCAGCGACACACCCATCGACTGCGGCAGGCGCTCTTCGACGCTTGCCTACTCCACAGCGCTGGTCTTGATGACGACCACCACAGCCAGCGATGATGATCCACAACGCCGACAACCACCCACTGCGCAACTACAGCGGCGACGCGCCATCGACCACGGCAGGCGCTCTTTGGCAACGGACGTACACTTGTTCTCAGCACTCGACGCGTCGACGACGCCGGGTGGCATGGCAGATAGCTCGGTAAGTTGTCTCTACTAGCGACACCTCCTCCTCATTTCTCCCCAGTGTCTCCGGGCCATTATCGAGTGTGGCCAACTGTTTTCGCCCCACCGACACGCTTTTACACAACGGCCCCCCAACCCGTCGTCGGAGACTGCCACGCGCGGTCTCGACCGATGCTGTCATACGGCTCAAATTCAATTTTGCGACTTGGATGGTGTTTGAGTTCGAGTTAGAGCCGACTCGAGTTGCAATTGGGACTCGAGTTGCGATTGGCTTCAATTGGAGTCGACTCGAGTTGGGAAATCGACTCAAAGGTTGGGACAGATTTTGAGTTGAGTTGAATTGGGATTGGATCTGACTCCCTCAGTCGGAGCTGGACTTCATTGACTCAAGTCTGAACTCAAGTTGGGGATTTAGAGTTTGAGTAACTCCAGTTAGAGCTGGATTGGCTCGAGTCCGAACTTGACTTGAGAGAGTTTGATTCGAGTCGAGTTGGAGTTAACTCCAGGTTGACAGTAGTGAAGTCTTTGTTGTAGAATAATAAATATATTCAATTTGCACTACAAACATGGTTTTCGAGTTGGAGTCAAGACTCGACTCACCCCGGTCACGACCGGGAAAACTCAAGTTTTGTGTGTCATCTTTTTGTTGGTTGTGCAGACAGAACAAGAAGATAATAGCTTCACACTCATCTATTGTACTCAGCGCTTATAAACAAGAACTCATGCCACTGTAAACCACTCACAGTAAATCTCCCACCCTCCTTACCAAAATGCCTGCCCAAAAATATGTCTACAGTCATTGTTCCCATTCTGGCCGGCGACTGGTCGACGACTACCCGGCTTCGGCGCCACATAACCTACCTACCTACTCTCGCAACTCGACGCGCAGTAGTCCTTTGAACCCACCCGAGCCCAGCAGAGATTGCATTAAATCTTGGATCAAGCTCTACAAGGACTGGCAGGCAGCTATCACGGACTGGGCGGGTGTACACGCCACATGGGAAAGGCGCCACGCTAAATGGCTCATGAAGTACACAGAGTGGCTTCCAAAGCAGGGCATACCATAGTTTTCATACATGAAACGCTTGCTGTTGCAATACACGAGGTCATACATCCAGCGCTGTAATTGGCTTGTTGACGTTCATGCATCAAATCGCAATACGACCATGCATGGCGTTAAATCCGCTTTGAGCCGCTTGCTGCTAGGGATGCATGCACTAAACCCGCATATTGTGTGCATATCCGCCGTCCGAGGAGCAAATTCAAATGTCGTCGGCTGTGGATCCCGCCTTTCAGACTGTTTGCGGGAAGCAGGGAACGCGCCCCGGATCAAATCTTATTTTTGATGTGCATTTTGAACGGTCTTCCTTTGCAGCATGAGCCGCCTTGTGTTCTCGATTTGTTGGCGGGATTGAGCCTCATGGAGGGGAGAGATACAGCGCCGAGACGGCGACCCAGCTCATCTAATGACGTACACGGGATGTTGCCTCAAGCATGAGCGACGACGCTGCATCTCGCTGCATACCACACTGAAGATTATACTCTACTGTCATACGGCCAAACACTCCAACGCGCTGAAATACATCGAGTTGCATGTCGCTGGACTAGATCTTCTCAGCGCCGGTGTTGTGTAGGCTGAGGCTTGCAGAGCCATGCCGGCTCGCTGATTGTCGTCCCTTCGCCTGATTGTTCATCACTTACAATTGATGGTCTGAAGTCGCACGCTGCTGGCGTTATCTCTCCAAGTACGGACGCCACGTTAGAAACCGTGTAAGTTGGAAGCCAAGTTGAAAGGTATCCTCTCGGAGGATCCAACCGTACTACCACACGATCTATCCGACCCCGGTGCCAGGGATCTCCTCGTCGAACTCGCCAAAATCAAACAGCTTGAAGTGAAGCTCACGGACACAGAGAGCCAGACATCGACCCCCAGCTGGTGGTCAACAAAGACACTAGGTCAAACAATGCGCAGTCCCAATGTTGCAACGTCTGGGGATGTCTAGCAGTACTTACTTGAGGGTTTCAAGCCAAGAAGCACGGTTCCCGGTCTCCAGAGTGCAGCAAGTGTGCAGAGATAAGACATAGACAGATTCATGGTCAGTGGTCATCGAGCGTACAATTGAGCGTACACAATGGGCTGACGGAGACATCCTGAGCCCAAGAGTTAGCTCAGAGAGAGGTCGGCTAGTGCCCTCAGAGTTTTTAAATGCACTGTGGACGATTATGGAAGCCTGGAGCTAAGATTGCTGTCATATTTTTGCCAACGGAGTGTTCGGTCCGACCGCCGAGCATATGTTTCCGGCCCAAGACATTGACCTGTACGCTCACAAAATGCATTGTACAGCCTCTAATCAGGCAAGAACAACTCAAGATGCATCTAGGAAGTATCTCCATGGCCTCAGAAATTTACCCGGGAGGATACCAATTATCGCAATCCTGGGTACAGGACCACAAACATGGAACTGCTCGAGGTGCGATCTTTTGAGAGACTACCTGCACTTGTCCCATCTTGCTGAAGGCTCCAAGTGGCTGGGAATCACTCACTGAATGCTCTTATGTATGGCTATATGACTTTCACGGCTTGTGGAGGCATGTATCGTTGACCAAAGTACATATTGTTAGTTTCAATATGACGAACATAATTTCTATCTGACAAAAGTACCTCTGGACGCTTACTGCATGTCTTTGTTGAGATAGGCAGCTCTGGATGGGTAATGAGAGCATATCTGTCATGTATGCTTGTGTTATCGGGTGGCACAGCTTGGGTATTATTGACGGAAGACGCAAGCGGCAACATTTGATTAAATCTCCTACGAAAGATTGGAGCTTGGAGAGCCCGTTCTGCTGTCAAGGGCATTATTTGGCAATTAAGATCAGTATCACAGTGACTTCTGTGACTGGGCATAGCACTAGATGGTACACACATGTTGTGTTTACTCTGTATATCGTATGAAAATGCGATCGTCATATGAAAATGCGATCGTCATATGGAAACACAATTATTGTATGGATATGCCATTAGTATCTGACACAATCTACGTACTATCTTGCGTACCATTGTTTACGCCAGACGGCAGGTGAGGACAGCAATGAGCGGCGTCAAGACTTGAGCGTAGAGTACGAGACCAAGGAATAGGGTTTTAAAGTCCAGTCCATGTGGACCGGTAAGACCGGTGAACTGGACCGGACTGGACCGGTCACATGACCAGTCCAACATGGACCGGTCCTACCAGTCCTACCAGTCCCGGTCCTAGGTCCAGAGCTCAACCCAGATTTATTAGGACTGGTAAAGACTGGTCTAGGACCGGTTTGGACCGGTCTATTCAGGGTTCAGTTAGGACCAGTCAAATATCCCTCAAAAGGGTCGTTATATATGAGTTCATGGTAAACTTACCCTCATTGAGGCGTTCCTATGGTAAACTTTCCATGACTTATATACTCATATGGTACATTTAGCTGCACATACTCTCTTACATTTTGAAATGTCATCTTGTTGTGGCTAAAACATATTATACAAGCTTCACTAATCATTCATTTCACTGTCATTGACTATATGATCTATCTGGTAAACTTATATGATGGTAAACTTACTCGAAAATGTGCAGAAATATAAATTTAGGCTCATGATCCTTTGGACCGGTCCTGGACCGGTTTAGGACCGCAGACCGGACTGATTAGGACCGGTTTTTGCGGTCCTAACCAGTCCAGTCCTAGGTCCAGCCAGATATGGAAATTTTTTGGACCGGTCCAGTCCCCAGTCCATGACCTCAGAGGTCAAAAGACCGGACCGGACCGGACTTTTAAACCCTACCAAGGAAGGGCGAGGTCACCACATTTGCCGAGTCGGCATAGTCCGATCACAGAAAAAATGAACTCCGGCCTCTTCCTTTCCTTCTCTCCCCCGTCAACGACAATTTTGCCAAGCCGTCGACTGCGCGTCCGCTACGTCCTCTTCTCGATGCCGCCGCCCTCTTCTTGACGTTGCCGACCGCTTCCCCGCTGCATGCACCTCACAAGCACCTCAGGACCGCGATCACGTCAAAACCCTGGCAAAGCATATTTACTCTTGCGACAGCTCTACTCCACCAGACTTCAGGCTCCGAGTGGCCACGACCTCGACACAACAATTCCCGACCGCGATTATAAGATTGTTGTCGGGCGTTGCCCGCCGCACCCTTGTTGTCGCCGGATAGCGCCAAGGAGCTCTCCAGGTTGCTAGACGGGCTTCTGCTCGCGTTATTTAGTCGGCTGCTCAGATTGACCGGGTATGCGAAGCGCTGTAAACACTTGCGAAAACTCGACTCATCACCCAGCCAATAGGAAACTATCACCCGCTTTCTCTCCTCGTCGGCAGCAAGCGCGAGGTTGAACGCCATCTTCGCATGTTATCTTCGTCGTCCCAGCCCATCACAACCAGCCAAGTCTGCAGTCATCAAGGTCGTCGGCGCCGTCCTTGACGAGCTCGCCATTGGCCTGAGCTTCCTCTACCGCGTCGGTCTTTACCCAGTCGTCGACATGGAGGCGGGCCTCAGCTCAACGATGTCATCGAGTGGTCGGGCGTCACACCTGAGTACATTGATGGGATTCGGTTTGACAGGCAAGTGCTTCGCTCCGCTAATACAACGCTGAACCAACATGGCACAGACGCCAAGGTCCTCCAAATTGCTTGACGCCTCTTCCTGAAGCTTGTTGCTGCTCTCAAACACTCGTCTCGGAACACGGGCTAGGCCCATCTCTTCTGGTGTCTTCACCGCCGACTTCCCCGACAAGGAAAAGTATGGCCTCATCGGAAAGATCACCAAGGTCGACAAGCGCCCCATCAAAGCCGCTATCCACGCCGGTGCCCTCCCTCTCCGCCGGCGCCTACCTGCCTTTACCAACCAAAGGACCTTGAGCCGATCCATTGCCGCGACTCAGAGCACAACGACAACGACAAAATCGACCCGAATGACGGACTCGAAGGAATTCTCTATTGCCACCTCGAGGACATGGCACGGTTGCCGACGCTAATCTCCGACATCAATACATCAAGCCTGGTGACGAGCAACACCGAATACAGTGGTCTCGCAAGCTTTCATCGCAATATCAACACGACGCGGTGCCGACGGCAGCATTCATGCCCGACATTGCTCCATTTTCCGCTTCATAGTCTCAACGCGTACTACTTGTGTTCTATGTATGATAGTTCCCTTGTATATTCTGTAGCGCTGCCATGTAAGCGTTTTTTGTTCTTCTCATCATTGTGATTGCAAGTGTGTTTTCGGCCTGCTGGGCATGCAATCTGAGGGCTACAAAAATGTTGGAAGATACAGTGTGGTACAGACAGGATACAGACAGTACAGGACTGGTACAGGACCACTCTGAGTGGTTACGCAATATTTGGGACTTTTGGTCGACACTGTACATAGATTTAGGTCTCAAAATTTGATCTCATCAGACCAAAAATCATGCCCCGATAGAGCCGCACCGATGCATTGCGCCTCACCCACGCTCAGGCAGCGCAAATGGATACCGAGCAGCCACGTGGCTGACTACTAGGAGTCCTTAGCCCATGCATGGCCTGCCTTGCTATAGCAAGGCTGCATGTATGACGGCATGTCATGCTATAGCAACAGGTCATGCATGACTCCCCCAGTATTGGGTGTCCAAAGTATAAACATTGGGTGCAGTATACACTAGGGGAGACATTCTTATTGACATTCTCCACGGCTGCCCGGCGCAGTTAGGATATCTTTCTCAGGCTGACCTTGCCCAGAGGCTACAATCGATATTTGAGGAAAAACAGCCGGGAATATCCCTGTGAGTGGACTTTGTGAAGACAAAAATTTTTGGCTGTGTTGAGGTACTAAGATTCTTGTTTAGGCCATGGTTGGTAATTGATCAACATTTGAAAATGAAGCGTACGGCTCAGGCTGCGTACAGTGTCGGCAGCACTTCAAAATCACGCCTTCCACCCGAGACCAGAAGCATTGAATTGTACAGCACGTTTGATGAGGTTGCTCGGCGGGCGCACAGATCTGCACTAAATCATCACCGCGCAACACGTAAAGCACCGAGACTGGACGCGGAACCTGAGGAGCCTATACGACCACTGGAGCCGGAGATTGTAGATTATCAGTCAAGAGCTGTAAGCGAGTTGTTAGAGAGCTACGACTATTTGCTCCAGCGGTACAGCTTGTCATACACTTGATCGGACGCGAAATGTCTGAGGTACGTTACAAGTCTTCTTCATCGCGCGCAGCTCATTGATGTCACTCTAATGGCATCGTCAGTTGAGAACGAGAAATGTCGGAGGTACGTTCTAAGTCTTCTTCATTGCGCGCAGCTTATGTCACTCTAATGGCATCGTCAGTTGAGAAGAAGAAGATCATATTGTATGCACTCACAGAATAACACAATACATCGCGATGTCCACGAACCTTTGATGCAAGCTAGAAGACTGGCGCAAACAAACAGGATTACGCTTGAGGTGAGCTCAAAGTTCGTAGGGCATTCAGGTTGACTGAGACTCTTGTTCAGGGATCGCGTACCCACTTGTCCGCCCCCTCGAAGTCGTGGATCCGGATTCACCACCTCGTGTGAACGGGTCGAAGTCGGTCGGCGGACGAGCTGATGGAATTTGGAAATCAGTCCATCACAAATGATACAAAAGACAGACAGGAATGCCTGGAGACTCATTGCCAAAGTAGGTGTATTGTTGGGTAAAGATAGAGGACGCACGCATAATGAACTGGCCCCCTGATTGCGGAGAGCGACAGCTCTGTTCAATGCTTCGCAGCCGCTCGGATGAAAGAGGAAGTGACGCAATCACGAAAGTGGAGGTACCGCTAGTGTAGTAGTGGGAGTAAGAGAGCAAGGGGTGGATGCGCTTGAGCCTCAGTGAGGAGCGAGGTATCGATCGGCGGCAGTGGGCGGGCCGGCTCTTCTCGGGCATCTCGGCAACACGCGATTTGCTTCAGAATCAAGTCTAGTCGTGACTTTGCCTCAAACTGCGCAGGATAGCGTCGCACCACCAGTCCAACTATGACTAATGAATGATGTACGAGAAGCGTCTCTATGTGCTTGACCACCGCACAGAACACACCGGAACTCACGAGCCTGAGGGCCGAGGCTGTTGCTGCACCATCGTCCGGATCCTCCGCGTCCTTGGGAGGTATGTAAACCTTTGGACCAGCAGCCTTCATTTCACTCCCCGCAAAGAGCACTGCTGGTACCAGAAACCTCCGACTTCTCAGTGGATGACAAGTAGATATCTAGGGACGTGGACCTAGTGATAAATCCGCCTACTTCACTAGTAAATGTCCGTAGACGTGAATAAGTCTAGACCTGACGGTAGCCATCGCAAGTGCTACGCGTGCCTCACTCGCAAAGGAACCTTCGCGCCTTCCTGCAATACATCCTTCGGCCTGGGCAACAACGATGGGAATTTGCCAATCTCCATCTCTTTCCCTCCATCAAACTCGAAGCGATACGTCTTGATGAGTACAGCAAGAACAGCCTGTACGGTGCAGATGTCAGAAGCTCATGTCACCTTATCGTGTAACCTTCCGACTGACCTTGAACTCGATGATCGCAAACTGCTTTCCCAGACACGTTCTCGGACCGTCAATGAACGTGAGGAGATGTCGGTGGCCTTGGATCTGATTCTGGCGTTGTGCGTCTGCGTCGAACCACCGGTCCGGGTTGAACTCCTTCGCATCAGGCCCCCATATCTTCTCGGACATGTTCAGAGCTCTTATGGGAGCAGACACGAGCGAGCCCTTGGCTATGAACAGATTATCGACCGTTTCCCCAGATTTCGTTTTGATAGGAGTAGATAGTGGAATGACATCGTCTGCAGTCGCCTGGATAGACGTTAATGGTGGAGAGCATTAGGGATGGAGATGACATACGACTCGGGGCGATTCTTGAACAGGTGGGTGTGTGCGGAGAGTTTCATGCACAACTGCGTCGAGATAAGGCAATGCGGAGTTGAGTTGGTCGTACGTTGGATCAGAAGAGCCAAATTGGATGAGTTCCTCGCGGAGACGATCTTGGAGATGCGGCTTGCGAGACAGCTCGATGAGACACCACTGCAGTTTGATCAGTACCGTCGCCACGTCCTGTTGAAGCTGCAATTTGACTCACAGTCAGACTGACTGTGACAAAATCAATCGGTATCAGCGAAGACAGGTAACGGTTCAAAGACTCACTACTGGTGGTTTCATAGCCCGCCAACAGGAGCACGTTCTAAAGAGGGATTGTCAGAGGATATACATTCCGAGTTCGCGATGAAATAGCTAACCATCTGAGCGGTGACTTCCTCTGGCGTCAGATGGAAACTCGCGTCTTCACTCTCTGACTTCACTGTCACGAAGATGAGAAACGATTCATCTTTCGGAGTAGCACAAGGAGAGAGAACGCACGTAGTAACCCGATGGCAGACTTATTATCTGTCAGACCGCCTTCCTTTGCCTTAGCTAGCAGCTGGTCCGCAATTTTGCTGAACTCCTTCCTCATGTCGGCCAACTGAGTCATCCGTTTGTTAGGTATCTTCCTCGCAATTGGAAACTGCCCTCCTATAAGGATGAGAAGGCCGAACATCCGCGCGCCGGAGGCAAAGTTCAGCTGATCAAACGCGGTCGGTACGCCATCCAGAGCGTGGAAATCGTGTGAGAAACCAGCCACGCCTATGGAGTCGAGTCTGTGCTCATATATAGAATCGTCAAGCAGGACCACAAGATGCAAAGCTGCGGCGCCACTTACGAAATGGCATTCATCCTTGACAGACATCAGTTGGATCGAAGCAATAGTATGACGAGAGTTGCTTACCATTTTTGAACGTCTATGACCTCTGAGCCATCTGCGGTAGTCTCGAGTAGAGAATTCCATTTCGATGTCATCTGCAGAAACATCTCTATTAATACTGGAAGGAGGAATGTTCTCCTCGATTACCTTGTATACGGTGTCGTAGAAAACGGGGGTCATAGTCCGAATAGAAGCATTGCTGAAAGCCGGGGTCAGGGATTTACGATGCCTGTCATTGTTCCGCACTGATGAGATTTGACCTCCCGCTCGATAAGAAAAACCCACGCACCGCCTATGCATATCCGAATCTCCCTCCGCCCAAATGATGTTGCGTCCAAACTAAAGCATCGGTGAGTCCAACGCGAGCTGACGTCCATGAAGCTGGAGCATACCAGATTCTCAATGAAGGTCCTTGACATTGCGGTCTTCCCATACCCGCCAGTGCCCTCTCGTGCATAGAAATGCGCAATCGCCTTCGGATCATGAAGCATCACCTTCTTGGTCCAGAAGGCAGTTGGGATGCTATACACAGACCCGTACTCAGTGGACCAGGCCTCGTACAGCAAGGCGGGGTCAGACGCTTCCATGATAGCCTTGCCCACGCCAAAGATCCAGTTTGAACTGGGTGGGCCGTGCAGTTGGGTAGATTTGGAACCTCGGCGCGTCAGCCTGTAAGCGAGGATGCAGGCCAAGATCAGGAGGCCACAGTCAATCGCGTAGACATTCGAACGAAAGATGGACATGGTGATATGTGGGGTGTATTCCCATAGACGGGGGCCACTTATATTTGAACTGCCACGGCACACTGCAACGCGTGGTTGCGTGGCATCAAATGCCGGCTTGTGTGATTGGCAGCTGGGGTGCTCCGTCGGGTCTTCCGAGGTCGGCAATTAGAGGACGTGGATATCCGTAGCGGGTGTCTGGTCGTCAAACCACAGGCTACAAAGAGATTGAGACGTGCAGATGATGGGTCGGTTCAAGTTCGTGATTTCGGCACATCACGAAATTGCGACCCGATTCAGCAATGTCGATCGCTGGCCCGCTCTTGTCCTCCGACTTCCATGATCAAAGCAGAGTCTACTTACTGGACACTCTGGAGGAGGGATCTGTCAAGGAAAACTTTCTGTTGGTCAAGGTATGCGTTCCTAAAATTTCACACAATCCAGCACACCCAAGTCCTTTTTATCTTGTACGGCAGACTTTCTGAATCACGTTTTGGTCGATTGTATGCCCACCCAACGCGTCGCATTGGTTCTGTGGACACATCTATAGCCTTACTCGTCAAAGGGTCGAACGCTGTATGCCTGATCGGAGGGACCCCATCGCTTTATGGCACGGCGCAAATGGGCGAACAATGGGCACAACACGATAACGTGTTGTGGACCGCGGGGCCCATTGTGGACTGATCGCGTCCAGTGAAGTACTCTATAAAAGCAGCTCTTACATGCCACTGTTGGGTTCTCTCCTCGCACGAACTCCCCAACTGGGAGCGGAAACTCAGGCGATGATCCCTGCAACCGTGTTTTCTTTCCGTGAGTATTCTCTCTGAGCACGTCTTTCAATATTGACAGCCTCCAAGCACCATCTATCTACCTAGCTTGCTTTCAAATGGCGTCTACCATTATCTCCGCCAATCCGTCGCTGTTGGGCATGCCCACCGAAATCACGACCGAAATCATCTCCCTCTCTATTTCCGATCTGTTCCCCCACTCCGATTTCGACCCTCCCAGACTCACCGACCTCACCCCCGAAAAGCGCCTCGTCCAGATTTCGCATGTCTGCAAGCGGTTACAGGTTATCATCAATGGCTGGTGCAACATCTGGTCGCGGATCGTCATCAAACCATCCAGTGCGCGTTACGATATTGAACTCGACACCGGCGCATGCGCTGTCTTCGCCTCACTGGTCACCGCGCTGACTCGGTCGAACCGCGCTCCACTCGACATTGCGATCAACCTTCCCAATGAACGGCCGGTCTCACCCAGGCGTTCATCCTCCAGTCTTCCTCACCGGTCTGCCAGCTATTCCCCCTTTACCATGGGACACTGTAACGCTCTTATGGATCTCCTGCTTCCCGAAGCAGGGCGTATTCGCTCACTCACAGTGTGCGGTGAATACTGGCCGTTTCACTTGGTCGTGACACAAAGGCTTTCGAGCATCACTCTTCCAATTCTACAGCGCTGGTCCCATCGATGTGATCCAGACCGCGATCTCTACCTCGCAGACGACTTTGAAGGCGCTGGATTCGTTGACGGGCACAAGAATTCGAGGATGATCGCTTATACGCTGCCGGTTGGATACCGCAATCACGAGGAGTGGGCCGAAGAGATGCAGGCCAAGAAGACGCCCTCTCTCAAGAGCATCACTCTGACCGGTGTTCCTTATTCCTGGGCTCATTTCGCCCCCTCCAATCTGACGGAGTTGCACTTGGTGTACCAGCCGGTCCTTACGCGGCTGACTGTCGGCACCCTGTTGCCTATCCTATCCCGAAGCAAGGACAGTCTCCGCGTACTGGAGCTCGCATATGTCCTGTTTCATGTTCTAGAAGACGAAACACCCTCCCTCGATGAGCGCTTAGTACTCTCTTCACTCGACTCTCTCACTATCGCGTACATCGAACCCGAAGAGCTCACCCAGTTCCTCTCCCACGTCGCAACACCGAATGTGAAGGAGCTGAAACTGAACGCTTGCCGTTATGGGCTTGAGGGCACCACGGAAATGCTTCTGCAGATGGGCAACCTCCTCCCGCTGCCTCGGATCGAGACGATGTACCTTCGGGATGTCAATTACACCGATCGGACTACGTACCCTCGTCCTGGCTACTCGCATGCGTTGCAGTTCATCCGTCAGCTCAGAGGCCTGCGAGAGTTGACGTTGGACGGCTTGGGTGATGTCACACTCCTCAGGCATCTCGGACTTCTTGACGGGCGTACCGTCAAGAGTCTGCGCCATCTCAAGTTGATTGCACGATCATCTGGAGACGGTGACTTCGCGTCGCTCAGAGTATTCTATCTTGGTGGAGATGTCGATCCAGTGATTAAAGTGCACCGAAGTCTGATCGTTGCGAGTCGAGAATGCACGACAGCACCATAGAGGAGTTTGCAAAGTTCACGGATTTCATCAGTCAGGTTTTTACAACATTCCAATTTCCTGCGCTGACGACAACTGGATTTCAAGTACTTACTTCTGATACATTTACCCTCCATGCCTTGTAATGTTTCTCTACCATATAATAATTGTAATATGCTGACAGCAGTCCCGGATATGCATCACGCATCTTTGCTTTGATTAAGTCAGCGTTCAGAACGTACAGATGGATGTCCACGGATAAGGTTGGCCTTCCTTTCTGGTGTGATACTTTTGGAAGCGGCGATGTAGAAGACAAGGCGAAATAGATGCTTGTTAGCGGCGAATGCGCGATTCCCGACCGACGATCCTACCCAATTGGGTAAAGCGGGATTCGGGATGCAAAATGTGCGGCACATTGACTTTGATCATCCCACACAGGCACTTTCTTGACCCAGTCAATCCATCGTACATGAAGCTGTGGCGTAGCACAAATTTCGGAACGGCAGTCAAGGGATGTGATCGGAAGCGGTTTTCGGCCCTCTCGGATCTTGTGTGTCTGGGATAAACAAGCGCCCACAACTTCTTTATTCTCTGAATCCTCCATCATTTCGGCCGTTGGCTTGCTGACCTTGTAGCCTGAAGTAAGCGCGGACAATGCGCGGCTGCACACGAGCTTCAAAGTTTTGGGGCCCGCGGAAGGCACGCAAATTACAAACCTCCGGCTTTCACGAGCCCGTGTAGCCGGAGCGTCATCGTTGAACAAAAAAGTTTGCCAATCTTCGCTAGCTTCACTCCTGCCATCCACCTGTCACTCTCTTGCCGCTCTAGCCTCCTCATATTGCCGTCGTATCGCCATGATTGGACTCCTATGGATCTTCGCCAAGTATCTAGTGGGATTGCTGCTTCTCCTCAACATTGGCGCCTTCCCGTTAATGTGGCATTGTACATACTTCGCTTCTCTTTCACGTCGCCTCGCTCAAATTCAAGTCAGATCGCGTATTTCTCCCTCTCATCAAATTCTGGATCGCCAAGCGTCTGCATGATGTTAAGTTGAGATACAAGAGTCCGGCGGCCAAGACGAAAGCCACACAGGCTTGGTGGGCAGCCATATCACCAATCGGAAAAAACCCTTTCGAGGTGGTCGTCAAGCATCACGACTGGGCGAGTATAGAGGACTGCGATTTCAACATGCACTTGAGCAACTCGTCGTATGCCAAGGTATGTAACATATCCCTGACTACTCATCAGCGATCTCATCCGTGGCGCGTCGTAGACACTAGATGTAGCGCGTTTTAAATGGGCACTCGCTGTTTGTCCTCAAATCTTCCGCGAGGACATTGGCGGTACTATTCCCCTGGGAGGTACGCTCTCGCGATCCCCTGTTGTTCTTCCCGGATGAACGCGTCCTAGCAACATATTTCTCCTTCATACGAGAGATCCCAATGTTCGCGTCGTACGAAGTACGCGTTTCTCTGGTCGCTTGGGGCGACAAATGGGTATGTACGCTCGCGTACTTTTGCGTTCTCACTCATGCGAACCCCTCAGATCTACGGCACAGCCAAATTCGTCACCAAGGGCAAGAAACCTTCGAACAAGAAGCGCGACCCAGTCTCTCGTGGACCCATCAGTACTCCTGCGGACGATATCTCTTCCACAACCCCCTCTACTCCGCTTCCTTCCTCCTCTGATTCTCCAACCGACCTGCAAGCGCTTGCGGCCCATCTCGCCACCATCCCTGAACCCGACGGTGCCACGGTCCACTGCATATCTGTCTCACAGGTGTGCTTCAAGATTGGACGGGTGACTATCCCGCCGGCGTTGGTATGGGCGATGAACGGTCTCACCTCGTCCGACAGCTTAGGGAAGGCTGGCGGAAGCTCGGACGTATTTCTGCGGATGCGCGACATGGGGAAGGGCCTGAGACCCTTCTTGACTGGTGGGTGGAGATTAGAGGAGGAGCGGTGGTGGGAGCATGTGCTGGCTGGTGAGGTAGAAGCGACGAGGAAGGAACGATTAGCAGTCATGGAGGGATTGAGACTAGGAATGGAATGTGCGAAAGGCTACTAGAACACGCTTAGACTGATAGACACAAGATACATTACTTATTTTTATATTTACTCGTGTGGATTAGTACTACACACACTCCGGCAATAATTCATGATAGAGCCCAAAAACTTCTTGACGTATCTGACCGATCTGCATAATATTGTCATGGACCTTGCTGATGTCCCGGTGTCGTCTCACAGAGTTACTACGCGTATATTATTCATAGTACTTTGATCATTGTAAGTAATGAAGTCTTGAAGTTATCAGAGCTACTCTTCTCGAACGGTCGTCATCGTCATACGCATGCCATCCGTAAAACACTTTATAAGATACGCATGGTCGCCGTCATAAGCCTATGGACAGGTGTGTGAGACGCGTACTCAGACTAGAGCCCAGGACAGACCTTCCTGATCCCCTGATAATACGCCGGCCCTTGCGACCGACAAATGTTGATCGGTGGATATCCAGACGCTACCAGTGGTATAGACGCGATCAGACGCGTGGCTCGTGCATTTCCATCCTATGGAGAGGATGCATTAGTCAAATCTTGACATGGCAGAAGCCTTGCAACAGTAAAGCTCACATCGAAGGGATGACATCGCCCAAGCAGAAGATGGATCCAGCTTGCGGTCGCGAACGGATTGCGCCAGTTCTTGATGTATTGCTGGGCAGTCCTTCAATCTCACTGCAAAAATATACTGGGGAAGAGACCTACTCTGGCCATCCGACATATGTACACCAGCTCTTCGTCGACTTGACTGTACGGGCAGCACTGTATAGCGACCGCTCCTGGGATTGAGACGGTCTTGAGCGTTGAGCTACGAGTCTCGCCTGGAGGTACGTATGCAGCCGAGTGAAAACGCCATGTCTGCATGAAACGCGCTTGGACTTGGCAAATGCGAGTCGGGTCGAGTCGTTGGGGATCCTGGACGAGATCCATTAACACGTCGGTATATGCCTGAGCGACATGTCAGAGTCATAACCAGAGCGAGGGAGGTGAGAACCCACCGACAGAGAGTCGTTTAGTATGTTCTTGATGGTCTCAGCGTCGTGTAGAGCGCTATTGTGTTGCGTCTCAACTTCAGCGGTGTCGATCCCGTTCCTAACCATAGCTTTGGCTGACTGGATAAGCACCACCAAGGTCAGATTATGCACTTCTCGAAGAAGGTTGACTTGCAGCCTGCGTCAATAGGAATGCGCTCTCGACTTGGTTCGTGTCGATGGCCATCTGGACTAAATAGCGTTGTGTCAGGCCTGATTCGCCAGAAAACATTTCAGCCCATTCGGCTTGGAGTTCCTCGTGCCCCTCGGGAAGAATGGGTAAGGCAAATGGGAACCTATGTTCTCTACTGGGCTTCCAAGACTGGAAGTACGACACTGGATGTAAGGGATTGGTTCGGCTCGTCATGTCGGAAGACATAATAAGGAACGCCTACCATTCAAGGATTCAGCATACTCCTCTTCGGCCTGACGGGAGACGTCTCTCTCGAGACTATCAACCTCCTTGTCGAGCACATCATCGCGTGATCCCAGCTCCTCTACGGCGTCTTGAACCTTAATCAGAGAGCGTTATCATCCCGCCAACCAAGTGATCAGCCCCCCAGTCAGTACCTGTCGAAGCACCTTCGCGGCAATCGCACTAGCTCCCAGACCTTCCAGCGCCTTGGATAGCCGGTAGAGAATATACGGATGCGGTCCATATCGCGAGATCAGCTCCTCGAAGAACAACACGCTCTCCGGCCCTGTGAGCTCCGCCGCCCGGTCGCGTTCCTCGAGAGTCAGGACGGAGGGGGTTTCCTTGACGCAATACGAGGTCAGTCAACTGTCCCAAATCCTAAGGGGTAAAAGCGCTTCACAGTCAGGATGGGCAAGCTCATGATGGGGGTGGGAAGGAAAGCATGAATGGGTGGCTGTGCGGGCCTGGGCGCGTGAGTTCAATTGAGTACGTCGAGCGGATCTTTGCTCGAAGTCGCGCTTGGTGAGAGAGTCCTCGCGGGCTCATAGCGCTCACATAAACCGTTCGTAAGGCGAACACTGTAGATTAGTAGACAGATCGTTCTGCCGCCCGGGCCGGTTTGATGGCATAATTATAATTATAAATCTGAACAGTGCGCTTTTGACAAGTCTAGTCGTACTAACTTACTAGTCAGAGGGTACTCAGTGAGGTGAGAGCCTCGAGCTCGTCTGAATGGGACGGCACAGGTAACAAGGTCTTTTATACTTACCCACCTACCGAAACAGGTCGTAATCATCCATCCGAGCTGGAAATGAACCTTGTCGACTGTTACACCAGAGCCTTCAGGTAACATCCTCCCCATCCAGACGCGACTCGAGTATATGACGCGTCTTGATGACGGGAGAAATCAAGTTCTCTGCTGTTTCGGCATCTTCGAACGAAAAGATCCCGCTACGACCTCCAGCTTGCAGGCAAGACGACTTTCATGACCACTCCCGCTCTTCTTTCATCACTCAGACCAAGTATCGAAAGTCTGCTGTCGGATTATGTAGGATACTTCCAATAGGCTTCAAGAAAAATAAGAAAAAACGAAGATGAGAAGAATATAATAATAAGTCTACGGTCCCATGATCCGCTGCACTTGTGACTTCTCATCCTGGGTCGCTGCCAATGCCTGCTCCACTACTCGCCTCCGATTGATATCATAAACAGCAGGCAACCACACATCTGCAGGTAGCGCCAACGCTTGCATCTCTGAGCACCTCACCAGAGTGTTCCCCTCCCTGAACTGTTCGAAGTTGAGACTATTCACATGATTGTAATACCGGCCTCGTATAAACGACGGGTGTATCAATGCTTCAAATCCCTCAGCCAAGATAGGCCGGAAGGCGTATTCCGGGCTTGGGGGTGGGATGGGATTCGGGGAGGTAGGGGAGGACATGGCGAGTTCGTATAGTGTACCGACTGCGAGGTGGTGGACGTTACCGGAATCGGCTGAGACGGGGTGGAAGCGATGGATGCGCATGACGAGAGGGGTGTTGCTTGTGCTTCCGTGTCGAGCTGATAGGACCTGTGGACTGGGTGCTAGGCGATGACGGGCGATACATAGGCGTACGACATCTCCTGGCATGAACTTTTCTGCACCCCACCACAGTCCCATGACGGACATAGGCCCATAGGCATGTTCAATATTATCTGCGCAGCGATGAAAGATCAGCCCCAGTAGTAATGTTGATGAATTCCTACTCACCACCAATTGGAGCCCAATGCTTCAAAATCGTCGCTGCCACCTGCGACGCGGCGACAAACGTCCTGATCGCACGTTCCCATGTAGACGTCGGCAGCACAGAGTTGGAATCACACACAGGCAGGTACCGACACTCGACCGGGTACGCGCCCGTCATGAACTTCCCAATCGAAGTCATCAGCGCCTCAGTTACGGGTACGGCGTTATACGGCAGCAACGAACGCCTCTGAACTGTCCGCAAGCCAATCTTGAACAGTTCGACTTCGTGCGTCCCGAAAAGCATCTCTGGCGAGGCTATGATGCCGGGCCAGAAGCGAATGGCGTCTGTGCTGTCGAAGAGGCCGGGGAGGGGGATTTCCAGGGAGACCCAGATGAGCTCACCTGGGTAAAGGTGCGAGGTGGAGTTTGTCGATGAGTACTTGTTGGTATCGGAAAAGGCGCGCTGGGTTGAGACGATGAACGGCGTCGGGCTATGCATGGGTATGCACCCAGGGTACGCCGTCGAGGGGAGGATTTGTGGTTGGATGGATGTGGTCGGGTCACGATGGGTAGAGATACTGCTGGAGGACGGCGCATTATGTGTCGTAGGAGAGATTTGGGTACTAGGAGTTCGAATAGTTTGTGTCTTCGACTGGGCCCTCGCCTGAGAGAGTCCGGTGGCCTGTATGGAGAGTGGAGGAGGAATGTTTCGTACTGCTTGAGAATGTACCTGCTCCTGAGGAGAAGGAGCCGAAGGGGTTGTCAGCCGCGTAGACGGCAGAGACTGCGCAGGCAGCTTTGGGGCAAATTTTGGATGGTTGATTGCGTGCGACGAGGAAGCGGTTGAAGGCTGTGGTGATGATATCGAAGTGGGTGGTGTCGGAATAAAGTGAACTGGAGGAGGGATGATCAGGGAACGATTTGGCTGACCGCCAGCGCGAGACGAAGACGCGATCTGGCTAGAAGAGGTGGATGGAGCCGTGTGAGTGTATCTGGGAGAAGTGCTGACGCAGTTTTCCGATGGACGTTGTTGATCATTGGGGTCCAAGGGGGGAGCCCCATCTGCCTTCTTCGCGGTTGGCGGCCGCACTATCGCAGAAGACGAGGCTTCTGGGAAAGGCGGGACATTGAAGTGAACGACACTGCTAGAAGAAGGAGCCACATGCGCCACCTGCGTTGGCTTCGCCGATATGGATGTGGCCGTCGACTTTGTGAGTTTGCCCTTTTTAACGCGGGGCACAGCAGCAGGTGCAGATAGTGACTTCTTGAGGGGAGGGGGTGCCACTAGAAGGCCATGCGTCATTAGCACAGACGAGACTGATTTCTGCGATCTGTTGCTACAGTAGCGACACTGGCAATAGTCCTTCCCAAGAGGCGAGTCGGAATGCAGATAGATGGCATGCGGGATGAACTCGGCGATGCTTCGAAATTTGTAAGGGCCACCTTGTACGGGTTGAGAGGAATTGTATGACAGGAATTATTCGATTGACTGACCGATGAGGTATGCATCGCGCCGCTGCGGCCTGGTTCCGTCTTCGGATGCCAGTCGAGTGTGGTAGTACAGATTATAACCCGCAGGCCAGTCGGATAGCATGACATCGTCACTCGCTGGTAGTGGTCCATGAGCACGGCTACGTGAGAGGACAGAGATGGACACACCTTTGCCGGTGGTGTGCTTAACCACAGCCACCGCGATGGCCTTACGCCACTTGAGCGATGCAAAATGGTCCAGGCCGAGGCACTCAAACGCAGGCTCAGTTGGCCATCGACTGGGATCCCCGTCGGACCGGCGCAATGATAGTGTGGTGCCATCCATTCCGCCTATCATGCAGGTTGGATTTCAAGACGATGGGCGTTCGCGTCAGGGTAAGTGATCTGGAAATTGTGGCGCGTCGTCGCGTCGCCCGAGAAATCCACTGCCGATGAAGCAGTAGCCGTTGTGTCGTCCTGAATCGTTTGTACAAGTGCAGT
The DNA here is from genome assembly GCA_019915135.1 of Strobilurus pachycystidiatus. NCBI lineage: Eukaryota > Fungi > Basidiomycota > Agaricomycetes > Agaricales > Physalacriaceae > Strobilurus > Strobilurus pachycystidiatus. The sequence continues at coordinate 636,035 of JAHLMK010000019.1, read as the reverse complement.
GAAAAATCAGACACCAGATGTGATTATAGTTGCGATTGAAGCTAAGAGTTCCGGGAGTCCACCTCATGAATCATGTCGCCCTTGCGTGGTCATTGCAGCCGCAGCGACAAAAGGAGATTGACCGACACCGCGACGACGTGGTCGTCGTCCGCAAAGCCCTGGAAAACGTGCCGTAGATGCCGTCAGATAATAGCTCCGACCAGAGTCCGGAAGAGTCCGAAAGGTCTCTCCGTTCTAATATCTTTACGCCGTCCACGGCAAAACTTCTCCCTCCTGGACCTTTGGCCGTCTTTTGCTCTTGTGATTGTGCCTCGCGATACTTGCTTGAGTTCTTCGTTGAGGTAATATCTCTGCCTGTCTGTGCAACTTCAACACAAAGATCTTTGGAGCAAATGGCCTTCCCTGCTGGAACTCTCAACTGTTGATACGGTGGACCTCGTTCTCGGTAGCTGTACGGTGGAACCACTGCTAAGCTCATGACCAAAGGTAATACGGCTCGACTATTCACTCCGTGATTACCGCCCTTTGAAGGTTCACAGCGTATTGACTGGGGTTCATCTGGGGTTTCCGCCTCAATTACTTCGCTCAGGCCTCAGGTCATGGGGTCGTGAATGCCCCAGATATTCCATTTCTCAGTCGACAGAAATCCTCAAAATGCTCAAAGTAGGAAAGGAGCCCGCCACCAAAGTGGACCCCTCGTTGCCGGCCCGGGTGCACCTCGTTCCAGATAGACCCCGTTGTCAAGTGCCGCGTCGTTGACCCAGCATTTCAACAGCGTTTAGCTCATCCTCGACCCTCCCCAGACAAGCGACATCTGGATTGATTATTTCATCACTCTTTCATCTTTCCTCTCGTCTGCATACAAAGACTGAACCTCTTACAGGCGCATCTATGCTGCTCTTGCTGCATTCAGCTACTTCTCCGTCCTGAGTTTTCCTCTGGTTCCACTGCTATGGTTCTCGCGCTTGCCTGCTTACTTGCCCGGTGGGCCGGTTCTATCAATGTTACAGAAGGGCTACGCCTAACTTCTTTCGGCGAAGTATTTGTGTTGCTCCTGATGCCCGTCTCTGCCATTCTGCCCTGTAGCGCGCCCACCACTCAGTCGCACCCTGGCGCGAAATAAGGGCCGACTCCGCAGCTACGCCCTGACTGGTAGCGCCACATCACCCTTCCTCTCTGTCTTGCGAGCAACACGCATCCTCTTGATAGGCGCTGGGCACTTCGTCTACGTTCTGCTGCAGCTGCATTACATCACCTTGTTTTCTCCCAAATTCTCCTTCTGTCTCCCGCGCCGTTATTGTATTGAGTCCGAGTTCCACCTCCCTGTGACCGCGCCCTCTCAAGATCTCAAGCGGTGGCTCTTCTTTGATCGAGGCCTGGGTACTGAGTTCCGACTCGGGGAAGAATGATGATCGATTGAAAGATGGGCTCACAAGGAACTAAGCATCGAGACATCCTAGCCGGCTTGGATCATGATGCATGATGCCTCGTTGGAAGGCGGAGATGCGCAGCAGCAGGCAGATAGTTTGGTCAGTGTTTGGTCTTACATATTCCAAGTCAAGCAGATTCCCACTCGTGTCAAGGTCATATTCTTTGCTTCTCAGTGGGGATGGTTCTGTTCCCGTAGGTTTCGAACGGGGGCCTGGTTTCGAAAATTGCACTAGATGACTAGCCAAGCCCTCACGTACCTACCTCGTCTTAGCCCGAGCAACAAAGACACGACGTCTGGACGACGCCAAATGGAGCCCATGTGGGTCGGGACTAGCTCTGTATCACCGCGACTTGATTCCGAGACCCCATCTGCTTCGGACGGACATATCTCAGCTGTATCTCAACGTCGAACCGATTGGAACGCTGTTCAAAACGGCTGCTGGAACTCCCGAGCCGCCAATAACCATTCTTCACAATCACGTTCGATGCGTTGTCACTGGACTTAATTGTGCTCGCGTAAATCTCGTAACTTCCACCTCGAACACTCCATATCCCGCGCCACCATTCCCAGTCCGGCCTGCTGCTACATAGGAAGCTCATGGATATTATGGTTCAGAACCGTGTGGTGAATTGTCGGCGAACAAAGAAGAGAACGGTTGTTGAGCCCCGGGAGCTGGAAAAGGCAGGTTTGGCCCAAGAATGCATGTCAAGGGAGGACATATGACGTCGGACGGAGGCTTTGATTGAAAGTTTGTTTCCCCCGAGTATCCGAGAGATGGGTTATTATTGAAGTAAGTACCTGGAATATGACGGTCTTCCGAGTGCGCATGATCGTGTGCAGGAAGAGATAGAGGTGCTTCCTCCTTTTATTCTGTGAACCATGCCCTCATCCGTCCAAAGATACCGTTCACAAGCGTTCGCACCACTGTCAGCTCTGGCCTCATCTTCCCAATCAGGTATGTTCAAAGAGAGACCCTGCCGTCAAGATTTTTAACCTCGAGGAGGAGGGTCTTGCGTGGGGTGATCGTCTTACCGCATGGGGAGCAGGGGGCGAAATATTTGATCTCGAGTAATAAACAGCCCTGGAGAGCGGAGGATGGTCGAGTGCCGGCGTGTGCGATGAGCGGTCGGTTGCATGCAGTACTTGTTGCTTTGGCCAAGGGTATGGTTACATGTCAAACGGAGGTGCGGTGTACACTCTACTCTATACGTACTTAAGTGTGCTCCTTGACATAAACTGCATACTCGCGCTGTTGCCGAAACACTACTGAGCGCACTCCTATACGCCTTGCGGCTCAGGACAATAATCCTGAATTTCAACCTCAATGATGTGGCGTCTTCGGTCGGGCGGTCATCGCTTCATCGCCCCGGCGCCTAGGCCGCAGACATGTTGACATGTACAGCTCAATTTCGCCTACTTACCGTCTTTGGATTTGCAAGTCAATTTGTCGAAGGTATGATGTTGAAAGGCTCCAGTTCTTGGCGCACAGGTCAAGTACGTGAGAATTCCCAGACATGCAAGGCGACACTGGGGAGAATCATGAACATCTTTAGACTTTGCGCACGCCGCAATGCGCAGCATCGACATCGAAGTAGCAAGATGCGCAGACTCGGATGCTTCTAGCTTTGAGAAGAGCATTGATAGAGCCAAGGCGACGAGTGTGTCGTGAATTTCTCGGCAGATTTTCTAATTGATTTTTTGAGTTTTCTGGCGCATGGTTGCTGCTTACAGCGGTTTGCAGTAGGATGTAGAGTCTCCACAAAAGTTTCCACTCAGAATTTTACTCAGGGTGGCTGGACTCCACCGGTCCTCGACGCGTGAAAGCTCGCGTCGTATGCATAGTTTAGAACCGATTCCGGTACACAGACAAGATTCGCAACACTGGGCACTTACCCGAGTACACCCGAGGTTCATAAGGGAGTTCGGCATGTTTTTCGTGTCTTGAATAGAGGCGACTTGAGGAGATCTGCTGGAGATCTGACCGGGATCACACTTGCCCTGAGTGAAATCCTGTGTGGAAAAAAATGTGGAGACTCTACATCCTACTGCAAACCGCTGTAAGTAAGGCCCACATGGTTCGGTACCGACAGGCTGTCAGTGGGTTCTCAACAAGGCTTCACGAACTCTTCGACATCCATCAACATCCATCCGACATTTCGCACCAGGTTCGATTGACGATCCAGGAACCACAACATACCGTCATGATCGAAGAGCGTTTTGTTTAGGTACTCACGGTGACGGCGCCTGACCCGCACTCAACAAGTACTCAACTACGGGCTCGAAACGCTCTGATTGGAGAGACCTGCGGATGCTGATTCCGCTGCTGGGCGCGCCTCATTTGCGATTACGCTAGTCAGCAAACTAGGACCGACCTACGTTCAGTATGATTACACTATCTGAAAGACGCGGACCAGGAGCGGCTGAAGGGCACCCTGAGAAACCGAAGAAGGGGTGATGCTCCCTTCAATCATGGAGCAAACCTTCAGCCTGCAATAGATCACAGATCAGATCTCTCAGCTTCGATTCTTGACCGTTTAGTGATTGCTACCGGCCGAGGCCGCCAAAAATCTATCTTACCTCTTTGGGGATACATGGAGACCTATTTACGCGTGGTTCAGCCATTTTCTAAACATTGATATGATGCGAAATCGGTGAATAGGCATCTCTCTCCTTCCCGCCGTTCCACCTTGACTCCGCCCTCGAACTTTTTGTGACTCGGGAGTGGGCATTCTTTTTCTTCTCTCCTGTCTTCACAAGAGGCTGTTCTGAGACGCGTCCCCACTGGACAATGGACATGCATCAGGTGCGTCTATGACCCAGTTATAGCACCACACTCTTCTGACCTGCTTTCGACCGTCACACAGGAAACTATACAGACCTCCCCGCCTACTGGCCCTCGCTTTCGGCCGTACGCTAGCCCCAATCACCATGTTACGAAGGGTCGTTATATTACGAGCAACGATGCACGGGGCTACATGTATGTCCTCCGTATCCGTCACTACGTAGCGCTGTACTGATCTGTTACAGACCTGTCTACGAATATCCCCTCAATGGTCAGTGGATTATGATGGACATCGATGATGGGTACATACTGTGGACCGGCATTTGGAAAGGTTCGTAGCTCTGCTGTGATGGATTCCAAGCTCTCATCGACTCGCAGCGCTTGGTCATTCGAAGGGTACGCCCACGAGTCTCTCAAAACTCGTTTTGCTGACATCTTCTGCAGCGGACATAGTCAAGATGGTGGACTCTCAGCCAGATCTCGCCCCGCTCATCAGAAGAGTAAGAGGGGGATATCTCAAAATCCAGGGAACGTGGATGCCCTATGAGGTGAATGGAACGCAAATTTGGTTGGCTCCCAGATGACTGACGAGCCTTCTTTTTTAGGTCGCTCTCCGATTGTCGAGAAGGTTAGTGTTGCAGCATCCGTGTATGTCCGAAATTTCTCATGCTGGGTAATGTAGAGTGGCGTGGTCTATTCGGGAGGATTTGATACCCTTGTTTGGGTACGCTTGCTTTCTTTTTGGCCCAAAACCTTATCGTTGATTTCGCTCGCCCAGGCCTACATTTCCGAGCACCTGCCTGTCTCCTGATCAGCCGGGTTATGGTCAAGTAGTGCCTTCTGGGAGTAAGCGTCGAGCGCGCAGAAACAATCATGCCTTGAGCCGCATCTCGACTGAACAATATGGTGACTGGAATGTCATGACCGAAGTCCGCAGACCAGACACTCGTCCGGAACAGCGCCTTCCGATCTATTCGCCTTTCCCTCAGAATCAACTTCAATCTGATTCAGCTGGGGAGCACAAGCTGTCCTCGTCGACTTCGTCGCGTCATACAGGTTGCGACTCTGCTCTTCCAATACCTCGTTATGCTCCCTATCCGCTCAGGTCCCCGTCAAACGCTCTCCCTTCTCCCTCTACTTCACTTGTTCGCCCCTCCTCTCCTCGGCTTCCAGCAGAGGTGGTAGAGCATGTCGTTCTTGCACCGATACAATCAGGATCCAGACATCGCGGGATGTCCACCTCGAGGACGGCGACGTTTGCTCTCCCCCCAATCTCTGCACTCGAGGATCTGCGGGGAATCAGCGCCAATGATACCGCTGCGGTACTTCGGCGCTTGAGGTCTGACTCCGACAAAGAGATGGCAATGTACCCCGAGCCGGATCACCAAGCTGCAATGCGAGAACGAGAACATAGGCGTTCGCTCTCTATTTCTTCGTCTCAGTATGTCCCTATTTCACGTATAGCATCTCAAAGGCTGATGTTTCTGATGGCGATAGGATTTCGGCCGCAAGCCCACGCAGACTACCGCAAGCTATTCGGCTGTCTATACCGTCATCGAGCTCCAGTAACTCGAATTCCACCAACCCATCACCCATATCCCCTGCTACACCTCAATTTACTTTGTCACCGGCCGCCGGCCCCTCCAAGGTCTGGGATCTGGGCCTCGTCCCTCTTCCTGTTCTTGAGCAGCTGCGGGAGCAACAATCACTGTCCCAGCATTGCTCAGCTGAGATACTATATCATGATGGACGCCAGCCACACCGCCCTTGGTAATTTCCAGAGTGGTTCTGTCGTGCTTTTCTATTGTCTTACGCTTTCGATCGCCGCTGTATCACTAAGTCTCCAGCTGTTTATTCTACTTTCTCATAATTCCCGTATGCACTCAATACCTCTTTTCACTTCTACGTACATATTCCATATCATACTCACTTGCATCTACCATTGGACTGTCAGGCACGTATAATTATCGTAACCTACATTGTATCCTGTTCAAAATTCAAAATTCTTCAAATGTGCAGTCATGTCCGTGTATTGATTTTTTTATCTTCATCCATTCAGGTTCGGCTGGGCGCGCTCATTTGAACGCCTTCACGGCTATAGGCAGCATCAGATCCACTACCTGCCGCCTACTTACCGACTGGTGGAACAGCCAATGTATTCAGTCCCTCCACTCTCTTTTTTTGAGAATACGTCGAAGAAGGTCAAAGTCTCAGCGCGAATACCCTCTGTAATTGCTAGTTAGTCATCTAGTTTGTGACCAGAGTTCTTAGACAGCCAGCCTTCGGGCGACTGACATTTTTCGAGGAAGATGGAAGCGTAGATAACAGATTCTACGGTATCGATGAGCCCGCCAGTCCATTAGATGATCACCACGTTTTTGGAGTCTGGCAGCCGCCGGTCAGACCCACGTCTCTGGCGCAGCCCATCCTTTGACATTACCCGTATTGGCTTCAAGATAGAAAGGTCTCTCACGTCAGGTGGGGCCGCTCAACTTGTCACCCTAGCTTGGCTGTTCTGAAGACTTTGAAGCCGCGCACGCAGGACTCGCAGCTGGATTGGGAAAACCGCCTGGTAAGAGAACTTCGTCCAATCGCGCAAAGATCGCATTCTCATCACGAATAACGCGCGCCATATACCAGCCATGAACGGGTCGCGAAAAGAGAGTGATGGAACATGACGAAGCTAAATGGGAGGTAGTACAAAGGTGGAAATAGAAGCGATGGGCTAAGGTATGGAAATTGCCAGCGACTTGCACCGAACGGCGGACGCACGCGAAAGAGACGTGTCAGGGCACACTAATGCTTCGGGACAGGAAGGACGTCCAGAAAACTTTCTCTATCACGAGTTCCGCTTGTTGTTCCACTCCTGGTCCAGCTGTGTTACAGATATTGGTCACTGATGGACCCTCTTGGATGACGAGAACACCTATCTCCAATGCGTTCCGCGGCAACACGATCAATATCACCGGCCCAGCGCCTTCGCATGTCTCACAATGATACCAACAAAGACTCCCAAAGCCTCGAGTCGTGATGGCGGATAATCATGATCCACACGGGAGGAGACACTGTCACACTGAGGAGATAGGTCCGAGTCTATCCAAATCCAACCGCGTCGTACCGATGTCAACGGAGTAGCCCTGAACTTTGCATACAAAGTCCTGTACTAGTCCTGTACCATCAGTAGAAGGTAAATGATCTTGAGTTGCCGAGGCTTTCGCAGTGATTTGACCCTCTCCGGCGACAGAAGCCCCGGAGACACACGAGGTTAGCATCGTAAGGGTTGAGACGGGGATAAGCAATCATATGAAAGAGAGCTAGCTAACACACCACTACACCCAGCACATAAAATGATCTTCTTTCTGCTTGATAGAAACGAGATCAAAGCTGAGAGTACTACGCAGGACCTCAAATTAAACCCTTTGGAGTCTGATGGCGAAATTGTGAGAGTACCAGAGAATTTGAATGTGCGCGTCCACGGTCTGAGCTTTCCCTCATGCCTCTGTCCAACATTTGGCTCCGCGCAGACTTTCCACCAGAGTTCCCACTCAGCGGGCCAATTCTCGTCCTTTCCCTGGGTCGAATAAGCACGATTCATGAGCTGATGCTGGTTCAGCCACGATACCTTCTTGTGCGTATCATTTCTTCGTCAATCGAGTGAGAATCAACGCAGAATGCTCGCATCCTGACGGTGGGCACGTCGTGTGATACCTTGCTTCGGAAGGACGTCGACACTGCCGGACTCAGCTCATCGGATGCCTACCGCAAGACAAGTGACGATGATAAGTGTATATACACCTGAGGTCACGAGATGAAGAGAGGGACCTGGGCGCGGTTCACCGTTCAGAGGACGAATTGATTAAGTGCCCAGAAACGTCCAGGCACTAAAGCGGCAAATCCTGAGGCCTGAGGTCTGAGTACTAGGTCCTATAGAGGCCTGGGTATTGAGGCCTAATCAAGTCAGCGTGCAACTTCCTAGAGGTCTTCAGTAGCGCTACCGTCGAGATTCCAAGTGTACTCGGTACACAAACAAGGAGAAACTTTGACTGGCTCACTGGAGAAAGCAGCCCTCGTACGTGATATTGATTGAAAATCGACTTACGGTGGTGACTTGCCATGCGCCGTGGACCAATCACGATGGCCATTCGCCCACACAGAACCTGCTCTTCTTCCGGCTCGGACTGTGCGTCGCAAGTGCGCTACCTTGCATCATGACATGGGACGCGATGATTTCGAGAGCACCTTGAGCAGAGCGTTCAGCCGCGCGCCGAGAAACGCGGATGGTGTGAGTTCGTTTCGATGAATGAGCCTGCATGCATATAGTGTGTTAGCTTGGGCTGATCAAGGGAGGCGGACTGACGTACAGTGTATATTGATTATTTACCGGGAGGAGAGGTCCGAAGATAAATATCCGTGTGCAAAAATATGAAGTGCGAAATGAGAAGTGGCGTGAGTAGAGAGTCTGAACAGGTCCTGGAATTCAAATTGCGCCTGACATGGTGCATGCAACAGTAGAAACAACTTAGCCTGAGAATAGGAGGTATACACAGAAGATGGAGCTTCCACGGTGCCTTGAATATACCTCGATGTCGAAGAAACTGAAGCCTTGCTATAGGTTTCCTTTCCCTGTCGCCGTGTCGGACAACGTCAGCATATACTTACAAACAGGATACCGTGAAAATCGCGTCAGATGCTGTTTCGTCGACATCCGACCCCGTTGAACCGGTAGGGTGGTATTCAACTGGTCCTACAGCTCTCGAGAGTGTCCCGAATGAGTGGGTCCCTCTTCACCATGGTAGCATGAGTGGAAAGAGCCTTGATAGAAAAGTTTACAGCATAGCTCTACCACATTTTGTCGCGCCAACGCCGCTATAGAGACGAAGAGCAACTGCGCAAACGTTACATGCAGGCGGAGCAGAGTGAAGATGGTGTTAATGATGGCAATATCGCAGGGCCCGTCACGAAGGTGTTGATTATCAAAAGTCAAGTCGCGCTAGTCTCTCGAGAGCAAGCCTTCGACGGGGATCAAAAGGAGACGGCAATGCGGGGAAGTGTGGGCACCTTGATCATCAAAATGTTCCAGATTATCAAGTGAGCCATGGTCGTGGGAGGAGATAGACAGAAACACGGCAGATCAATATTCGAGTGACGCCCTATGCAGCCTAGACAATCGGCATCTTGTACGAGTCCGGTCCGTGGTGGGTTACACAAACCCAAAGATGCTAGCAAGAGAGAATGACTGATGTCGCGCGCGCAGGACAAAGCGCGTTCGTCACCATGCTCTGGACGACTGGTGGCCTGTGACACACTGTATGTGGTGGTAGGCAGAGTCAGCAGCGAGCGCGACTTACCGACATAAGAGCGACATAGATGTTGACTCGGTTCTGATCAAACAGCCATGATGAGCAGCACCTGCGGATAGATGAGATTAAGAAGGTTTATGAGGCTGCCAATGATTGAATCAACCATAACGTACCAGTAGCCCGCGTTGCCCCCCTACTCAGCCTACTGAGGCCCTGCTCCAGCAACCGCCATACCCAATCAGTTTCAAATGGAATAAGTGTCACTCTCTAGTTGAGTCTGGCGCGCAACAAGTATTTGAACACAATGTAGTAGTCAAAGTACGGCGGTGTCGCTCGGGAAGAAGAGCGCACTTGCCGTTTTGGGTCGAAACCATGTCATACACAATCAGGGGCATCAAAGTGAAAAATTTGCCCTCACTTTTGACTTTGTTGGCCTCTTCCGTCGTCCGAACTCACCACTCAGTTGTTGTGGCTTTGTACAAGACGAGCTTCAGGAAGTGAACTTTTTCTTCTATATCACTTGCGCATTGCAGCCGAATCCTCAAGTGAGGCCACATGGCGGGACGGATGGTATGCGGTGCTAACATACTGGTAGTTGAAGCGAGCAGCCTGAGTACTCGCTCCTGGCGTCGACTCGATGGCAACGGTCTCGGTGACAGCATCTGACAGCATGCATTCATCTGATCAACATCTGATTGTTCTTCATTAGGCTATTCCGTGTCCGACCTTGAACTCATTGTTCTGGTCGTGGCGAACTCAATGGCCGTACCGTGCTTAGCGTCGATTCGCGCCCACAATCGCGCCAATAGATTACGGACCACGCCTGTCTCCAGGTTCGAAATACAGTACATCGTGAAACATGAAGGCTGCTCGATCCTAAGGGCTCTATGAAACAACGTTCACCGCCGAATCACCGGAAACACAGACGCTTCTCAAGTCTTGACTGAACCTGCATTTGCCTCGATAGCACTCCTCGCGCGCCACTTTTATCCATTGTCGTCTGGCTCGCGACGTAACGACTCACGCTATGGTACAGAACTGGACCTTCATCCAGATATGCCGCTTTCCGTAAGTTTTGGGTCCCCAGTGTGGCCGTTGCCACTCACATTGTCTCCAGCATTTTGCGTACGGCAGAGGAACAAAGCGCATCAAGTTTGGAATTCGCAAAAGTACAAGTGCGCGAGAGAGAGTTGATACGATATTCCTCTTTTCCTTTTCCTTCTCCTTCTCCTTTTCCTTCAATCCCCTCCTCTCTTTCCTTCCGCTTCCGCAGGCTGGCCTTGCACACTCACTCCCTCGACCGACTCAACTTTCACGATGCTGAAGCAGGCCATTTTGAGAAGGATTCGGTCGACTATTAGAACACTAGAGGCCTTCTGGGATGGGCTACGAGAAAATTCTTGGGAGTTGTATTGCTTCCTCTCGCTCCTCGGTGCCTTTGGTCTCATCTTTCGCCCCGCCCCTCGAATCTACGTCGTCCGTTTTCTCTTGCTCTCTTCAATTTTGAAGATCATCCTCGCTCCCTTCGCCCAAGTCGGCACAGAGATCATGCTCTGGTCTATAATACCATCAGGCGTGATCGTCGTCCACCATGTTGTAACGTGAGTAGTTGCATCTTGAGCTGTCGGGAGTTTACACCGACCATTCCGCAACGTTAATAGCTGTCTGTGGACCCTTCGCTTGTTGAGTTTTAGGATCGACGCAGTGCTGACGGCAAGCGAATTTGGTGCCGGTAAGTGATCAACCCTGCTCCTCGTCGATTCCACGTTGACATCCCCGGTTAAGTTGTTGTATGCACGCACAAGGTTGCCACCCTTATCTCCTTGCGTCCATGGGACCCGATAGCTCGAAGCATCTTCATTGTTCTCGCGTATGCGCATGTCGTGCCAATGGCAGGCGTGCTTGTCCTGAGGATGCTCTGTCTGCTATGCAGCCTCGCCACATCTGTAATGAACCCACACATGACGTTCAGGGATGGCATGAAGGCGTACATGGATCAGCAGAAGGACGGGTTCAACCTCTTTACCATCTGCCCGGAGCCGACAGACCGTCGTCCCTACATGGTTCTTGTTGGCTACACCCTCTGGTTGAGAAAGTTCCAGTGAGTAGAATCGTAGTCATACCTGGTGTTCAACATTGACGTTGCTCCAGCGGAGAATCCTTGACTGTTCGTGGAATTCGAGCTGGCTTTGCTCTGCTGCTCATGGTCAGCGTGGCTGCGTTTGCTGTGGACAAGTTTGTCGTTGCGCTAGGCGAACAAGCAAGCATGCCTTCCAACATCTACAGTTCCGATCGGCGCATCGCTCAGGCTCTGAATGGGTTCGATGCGGATGTTAATTGGAATATACTTGCTGTAGGTCGTCATATGTATCCGAATCACTTCAATTTCTTTGAACTGAGACATGTCTAGTTCGTCAACAAGGATGAGTTGGTCCATGACATCGCGCCCGGAACCCTGTTCAGTGCCGTTAAGGTTCAAAGGCTCTGGAACGATGAAGGTATACCTTACCTTTCTCTGTCGCTTTCAACAGCTAACAGACGTTTGCGAAGGAAACGAGCTTGATGCCTGTCCGACTGGATTCTCAGGATATATGCCATCCGACGAGACTATCGGCGAATCGGACAACAGACCTAGCCATGCAGCGTCGCGACCTTCGGTTTATGTTGCTGCAATCAATTGTCCTGGCCGTACATCGGATTTCAATGCCTCTATGATCCCAAAGCCTCTACCATCCGATGTCTGGCCCGATTTACTAGTGACGGTGAACTTCACGGCCTTGCAAATGAATGCAACTTCCCTCGTGAACAGTCGCCGCCGCCTCGTGTCTTTGGCCATCGGTCTGACTCCCAGCGTGGCTCAAGTCCTCAACAACACGGCTCCCATTCCTCTGCTTCCGAACATGCACCTGGTGGGTGGTGTGACGCCTTCTATTCGCCAGCAGTACAAAGAAAGGACTGTCATCTCGAGTCTTCTTTATCCTTGGGGCGTAAGTAGCTCTTTCAATCTACTTTGTAACGGAAAGCTGACATCGATATGTGTAGAAAACATCGTTCTTGACCGCCAACGTTGTGCTGCTTCCCGAGAACTCGAATTCTGGATTGATTCAACGTGAGGATAACATGGCGACGTTGCGCATCTTCATGCAAACCGATGTGTCGGCGCTTAATCTCTTGGTCGAGCACACAGACAATACTATCTGGACGGGCCTTGCAGCCACCGGTGGTTTCTTCACACTCGGCGATGGATTATTTGCATTTGTGTTTGGTGTCGGTCTTTCAATGCTTCTCCTCGGTATGCCATTCTCTTTGGCGCAGCCGAAGTTGAACGTTGACTTATTAACATATCCAGGAAGTAAACCAGTTTCAACGTTCGGATTGATCCATAAACTCTTCCCGCCCGACCTCGAGAAAACATACACGCATATTCTCACTGAAGGCACCAAAACGCCGGGTTTACTTGCCTTCATTCGCGACCACATCGTCGACGTAGGGGTTCCAGCTTCCTGTGATAGAAGCGGTGACGACTTGATGCCGCCTACACCAAGTGTGACGATGGTGTCAGACTTCAGTCCTTACAGCGCGCTGCCAAAGCCCGAAGACGACCAGCAGGGCGAGCCGGGCCTACATCGGACCCCCATTCGTGCTCGTCCCGACTGTCCTTTTAGCCCAGAACGGGAAGGGTTACTCTGGAGTCCTCTAGCTAATGGCAGTGGGACGAGTCCGACAAGTCACGGAGCCGTACAACTTGAAGTCTCACCGTTCAATCCCTCCTTTCCAATCGACGTCGCATTCGGTGACGATGAAGTGATAGACACTCTCGAGCTTACCAGGCTCCCCAGTTGGACTCAGAGGCCGCAATTCGGGCGCAGCAGACCCCCTCCCATTGACTCGCGAATGGCACAGGCTTCGAGATTCTCTGGTTCTGAGAACGAATCTATTCCGACGCCTGGCTCTGCTCCACACAGCTTCATAACTCTACCGTTAAGAAGGGAGAGGTAGATGTTTGATTCATGAACATGTTGATTCACTCGAGTCGAGCTCGAATCACAGTTGCAAACATAAGTACTTACGATTTCATACAGAACGACCCAATAATATAACACACTTCCTTTACGAATCGCTATACAGTATCACGATATTTTATGATGTACAGATGAAGTTGATCTACAAGGACCATATACGTTTAATACCACACTTATACCCTCCGCCGCAGCCCAGGTTTCTTGGAGGATGCGCTGTCCTCAATATACAAGTGACTCAGGGCCTTGCGGAGCCCACGATTCTGCACAGACGTAAAGTTCTTCAAAGCACTATCGAGCTTCTTCTTCCTTTGCTGAGAGTCGTCGTTGAACGACGTTTCCACTTCATCCAACGCAGGGCCGAGATAATTCCACATCGCAATGCGAGCTATTGTAACAGTCAGAGAGGAATCGACAAAATGGGAGAAAATAGACGAACAAAGGGCCCAAGAAGAACGCTTCGCCAACAAAGGCCTCACATAATGAATATACGCCCCTTCGCCACTGAGCGTAGACGGGCCAGAGAGCATGCCACACAATACGTCGCGTGCTAGGACGAAGCACGTTGAGTCCAGGCGGTACTGCGTCTCCATCGTTTCCGTCAGCAAGGAGATGAAGCGTTGCGCTGGTATGGGCCGGTCGATCATTCTGGTGGCACTGGGATAGCGCACATACGCGTCCAACGAGTGGAATATATCGTAGAGGAACGTCATCTCGCGTTCAGGCGTCAACCAAAGATCTGGGTCCCCCGCAGACTCAGTTGCCTCCGGAGAACCCCAAGACCAGAATGCGAGTTGGAGCAGGCTGCGCAGGGCATTGCACAGCTCCCACACCTCGTCGTTGTCGGGTGGCGGAATGCAGTCCAGAGCGGTGTCGACGCCCTGCAAGAGATTGAGGTATTCGGTGTGGACCTTCCCGCGCCACTCTGAGACGGGGAAACTCTTGAAATGCTCGATGATCTCCCGGATGAGCTCTTGGAGAGTGTACCGTTCATCCGCCGCGACAGCATCGGCCATCGCTTCGACATCCCCGAAAAGCGTCTTCTGCCTCATATCGAGAAGTTCGCCGATGAAGAGGTACTGCGAGGATAGACCCTTGTCGTTGAAAGATGAATGCAGTTGCGCGATATCGAAAGGGGTGATGTAGAGGGAGGCGAGGCGGGAGCGCAAGGTGATGTAGGACTCTGGGACTTCGCCGCGAAAGGCTGGGAGGATGACGAGGAGGCAGTCATGCAGGAGTGCGAGGATGATCTGCGCTGCAGACTCATCACATAGTCCATCTTTGGTGATAACGAACTTGTCGCCAATGGGATTGAGTGCGTCAGATGGTGCGGCCGCGCAACCCAAAGTGGTGAAGACGGCATCTTCGTCGTTGTAGGGAGAGGGAAGATGTTCAAAGCCTTGGGTCACTGGCATGGTGGGAGACGGATGAAGGCTACTGAAAGAGCCATAGACCTAAATACTCAGAATGATTGATCACTTTGTTCGAACAATGGCCATACCTCGAGCGGTGGAACAATGATTCATTGCGTCGCGTTCCAGTGGCCCTGCAGGTCCTTTGTACTTAGCCAGGCTCAGACCGACCTCGAGCAGGTACATTGTCCGGATTCGCGCCGCCGATAAGCTGAGGTATGAGGTGGGTGGCATGCGGCCAAGCCACCAGAGAGCGATATTGAGTCTGTGGGTGGAGGGTCTCAGCGCGGGTGGAGGGTCTCAGCGCACGCCATTGGCCGGCAAAAGCCAGTCGTCGCGACCGCGCCTCAGCGCAGCTCCCCAGTCTCCCAGTGACCAACTTCGCCCTCTTCTTCGAGGCCGTATCCAACCGTCTGTCTCAATCCCAGGCAATGATGACGCGCAGAGCAATGTGTGGAATTCGTGCGTCTTTTTAAACGCTTTTCGTACGATAATGCGATGGAAAATGAACGGTCTCATCACGATGAGAGGAATTCATGTTGAAGGAAGAGAAGAGACCGACGAATTCCCAATTGGGAACTCGTTGATCAAACGCGGTCACCTTTCCCGCCGCTTCGTTTCCCGACAGAAACACGGTGTAATTACAAAATGCTACTCGTGCATGGGCAATAAACGAGGGTCTTGCAGCAGTGGATGTTAACATAGCGTTGCCCTGGAGTCTGCCAGTTTCGTAGTCAGTCGTCGTCCTCAGTGTCAAGGGGGCAGTGGAAATGGTACGCCACGCGTAGGCTGTACGGGCACATGGTGTAGTTGGTTTATCACGCCCGCTTAGCATGCGGGAGGTGTTGGGTTCAATTCCCAATGTGTCCATTCTTTTGCACATGCTTTTATTGTAAGGTTGAACCGTAAATTTCATGTAATTTATGAGCATTGAGCATTGAGCAATGAGACTTCTGACTGGCATGCATCCGACATCGTGCACAGCCCGCCGTTCTAAGACCCGCCAGCCCTGGGCCCACCGTCCTCTGTCTGCCAGGAGGTGATGCATTATTTTCCATCAATGCCGAGTGTCGCCGACGCGCCGTCGCTTTGGCAATGACTTGACATGTTCCTGCCGAACCACCAGCATCTCTTGCCTCACATCATAGCACACCTCGCCTCAGTTATTCCACAACCAACCCCCAATGTCCAGCGCCGGCAAACCTTTGGCATTCTGGGCGCCGGCATTCGAGGCCCACAAGGTTCAAGCTTGCTGGAACGTTTTACCTGCCAGTGGCTATATATACGTCTGGTGCATCTTCCTCGTATGACTCTGATAGCCAGGTAACCGACCTTCTGTGACGAGCAAGCGTCGATACAAGACCTGCTCATACTAAGGAGGCCAGGTTATTGGGCTATGACTCTGAGGTGAGGTACTCGGAAGACCCGCGCATATCACTGATTCACTGTGTGACTCGGAATTCGTCCGAGGGTCGCATTCGAACTCAATGAAGGAACGAGGGACCAATCTGAAGTCCCACAGGAACGATTGGCCAGACTCGCCACGCTCTCGTGTGTCCGTGTCATCACATGAGGTCAAGGAATCGACGTACCACCAGGTCCACCTGTGCCGTTATCGGTTTCAATGAGCTATGGGCCTTTCCAGTTAGCATCTGCTTGTCTTTACGTAGCACACATAATCTCCAGTCGTCGATTCCGTCCATGTTCTTGCATTATTCTATCGTGTGTGTAACCAATTTTCTTGCCAAATTCTCCTTACTATCGTCTTGAAATCTGTTGAGTGAACCTGCTCGGCCATAACGGGAATAGCATGCAGATAGGGGCGAGTGGATGACGCGCACGGCGCACGCGGTTCTCTCTCTCTCTCCCTTCTCTACCGCGATCTGATGGTCACTGTACGCATATAAAGGCCCCACCACGAGACATGCCGCTCCTGAGCTACAACAGTGCCCTCCCCGTCGACCTGTGGGACGTCGTCTCTTCGCTCTGCAACACCATGGTCGGCTTATTCTGGTACGCAACCGCGTTTGTGGCAGCGTTGGCGCCTACGACGGGCGTCGCTGGGCAATACCAGCTTGGACTAGGTACTGTTGCATCATTCACGGATACACCATAGCTCATGACGGTCGTTCTAGGTGTCGCGGATATCACTGGGTATGTCTTAGTGGCGCAGGAGCAGCATTCACGTCTGACTGGCGCGTTGCAGACCCATTGTCGAGACAAATATGATGGTCAGTCTGTCTCTACTCGACTGCTGTTTGGACTCGACTGCTACTTGGGCTCATCTGACGCTTATTGGCACAGGGATACGCTTCGCTTTCCCAGACGGACACAGGACTCCATATGCGGCAATTCAGCCGCGCTTTCATCGTGGCGGATTCTGATCTGAAGAATAGAATCCTCTTCATCAACTCTGGTAGGTCACTGCTCTTCTGGCTTGACGTGTGCCATGCGTGTTCCTTCTTCGCACATAAGCACCGAGTGATCCACCTCTCTTGCTTCGGCGGATCTCTCGAGGTTGCTGATTACCCCGCGTTTCTGACGTACTTCATCATGTAGACATCGCCATGGGAGACACTGGCGTCCGTCGCGCTATCGTCGAGCAAGTGTCGGCATTATACCCTGGGCTTTACGACAACACCAACATCGCCCTGGTTGGAACTCACCAGCACTCTGGCGTCGGAGGCTATCTCGAGAACGTACTCCCTCAAGTCACCGCGCTAGGATACGTCCCGCAGACCGCGAACGCGATCATCTCCGGGACTGTCAAAGCCGTGCAGAAGGCGCATGCTAGTCTGGCACCAGGATCCCTTAGCCTGGGCAACACTACCATTCTGGATGCGAACATTAACCGGTCGCCTTCAGCTTATCTGGCGAATCCAGCAGATGAGAGGGCTCGATATGCGTATGACCAGGACAAGGACATCACAGTGTTGCGTTTCAACGATGCGAGCGGGAAGGCGCGAGGACTGCTGAGCTTCTTCGCCGTTCACGGTACCAGTATATATGAGGTACCTCTTTCTAAGGTTCACTCGCAACTCTATGCTTACCTACCTGTTCAAGAACAACACGCTAGTCAGCTCAGACAACAAGGGCATGGCTGCATATCTCTACGAATCTTACATCGAACCCAACTCGATGCCCGGAAATACGACCTTCGTGGCTGGCTTCACACAGGCAAACGTTGGTGATACCAGCCCCAATACGTCGGCCTTTTGATTTTGCTTCTTTCACCGCGGTTCTGACCTTCTTTTAGCCTAGGCGCCTTCTGCGAAAGCCCCGGAGAAGCTTGGGACGGTATAGCTTGCGAGTTCAATCACTCGACGTGCGGCGGTACCGTGCAGGACTGTCATGGACGGCGAGTCTCCACGCCTCGTTCCTTCATTTGAGCCTGACCCGCTGTCTAGAGGTCCTGGATTCCTCATCTCCGACTTTGAAAGCAACAGGATCATAGGCAATAAGCAGTTCCAAGGCGCTCGGTCTGTCGTTGAAGGATCCGGCCTGTCTGCGGTGTCAGGCGCAGTCAAGAGCGTCCACACGTATATGTTGATGTTAGTCATGGTTTCTTTACTCTTGAAACCAATACTCAACGATCCGGCAGGGACAACCATACGTTCACGTTGCCAAATGGAACGAGTGTGCACACATGTCCATCAGCTATGGGTAAGTCGCATTCGGACCTTCCCTAAGTTTCTCTCTGACACTTGGCCCACGCAGGATATTCGTTCGCCGGTGGAACAACGTGAGTCGGAACATCTCTATTTGATCGCGATTAGCCTAACCTTTATTCCTAGCGATGGTCCCGGCGCCTTCGACTTCGTTCAAGGAGATAATTCTTCGGATAGTCAGTACGTGCATATCTTCAGTCGCAGGCTCAAATCGTGACGAATCTCATTCTAGGAATCCTTTCTGGGAGATCGTCAAGGGTGAGGACCCTCACTTCAACTTGCTGTATCTCTAATCTCAAGTTCCCCGTAGGCGCTGTAACGCCAGATCCATCCCCAGCACAGGTTGCGTGTCAATATCCTAAACCCATACTCCTCAATACGGTGATTAACACGCGCTTCGAAATCTTTCGCGGGTGCTGAATGTGCATCGTTGCAGGGTTATGCGACAACACCGTACAACTGGAGTCCTCACACCGTCGATATCCAGATACTCCGTGTTGGCAATTTCGGTGAGTTTGCCTTGATCTGGTACCCTTGATAAAGCTAATCATGCCTACCGCAAGTCACGCTTATAATCCCAGGTGCGCTTGCGAATCATAGGACTCGAACTCTGGGAAATACTGATGTGACCACAGGAGAACTGACTACCATGGCCGGGCGACGGATCCGGTTTGTGGAATTGGTTGCTTGTCGTCCATGATTTTTGACGCTCAATAGCGAGGCGCTCCGCGCTAAACTCATTTCTGCTGGTATACTGGGATCAAATGCATATGTCGTCGTCGCCGGTCCAGCAAATACTTATGGGCATTACATTACTACGAGGGAGGAATACAGCATTCAGAGATATGAGGGTGCATCGACTATCTATGGGCAATGTATGTCTTCGTCTCTTCGTCTCTCTTGGTGATTGTTCTGACCAGTTTCCGCTAGTCACGCTTGAGGCCTACATCGATAAATATTCGAGCCTGGTATCCTACCTCGCCAATACATCCACTGGGACCCCTTCCTCTGACGCTGCTCCACCTGAACTAACATCGCAAGCCATTTCCCTCCAGGTATGATACTCATCTTCTTGCTCGACGATATCTAATTTTGCTCGTAGACTGGCGTCGTCTTCGATAGTGGTAGTTTCGGCAAGGTGCTAACCGACGTGAAGTCATCGTATACCGCCGGTAATACTGTCGCAGTGCAGTTCGTTGGAGCGAACCCCAGGGTACGAAATCGTCGTCCCATGTCTTGAATCTTGTTGACGGATTGTTGGCAGAACAACCTCCGTCTTGGAAGTACTTACCTTACGGTCGATAGGCAGGTGTCCGGCTCGTGGACCACCTACAGAACGGATGCTCACCCGTCGACTGTGCTGAAGTGGACGAGAACAAGCACGGTCAGTGACCTCTTCTCTCGAACCATTCACCGCCGTGTCTCATCGCATACTTGCAGGTCTTGGGAACCAGCACTGTGGACATCAACTGGTTCGTGGCGTCTTTGATTGCCATAGGGAATTTTACTGACCTTTACTTTCAGGACCATCGAGTCTGGAACTCCAGGTGGGTATCGTTCATGCTCCGATGCCTTGTCAGTCGCTCATTGTATTACAGCTGGCACCTACCGGATCAGTTACTACGGAGACTCCAAGCCACTCATCGGCTCAATCAGCTCTTTCACTGGAACATCGTCGAGTTTCACTGTGTCCTAAATTTGCTATGATATGATATCTTAGTTGTATACCACGGATTCTGTTATGTGTATAGGAACGAACTCGCTGGTTCACTTGTAGTATGACTGGTTCCAAGTTGAAGTGTTCTCATCCTGAAGATGGTCCAAGGTTGCGCGTTTCGCGTCATGGATGCGACTTGCTTCTGGTGGTCCATGATTGTGAGGCTCACATGTCGAATCCCTGGCATATACCTACCGAGCACCGACCGTGTCTTGCGCATTTAGCAGTACCCGGACCCACTCGGACGACAGAGGACGCGACAGGCCGACAATCCCTGGGCATACTTCGGTCTCGCCAATACCTTCTGTGATATTGTTCGCGCGCGAAAGCAATCCGTTTCTTTATTTAACTGTGCACGCGTCGACTCGGTAACTTGCAATCGTTTATTAGGGATAAAATGGGAGCAAGTTGTCATTTCGCATGCTGACACCACTGTATCTAGATAGATACCAATACAAGTAAAAACAACGAAACTTGAAGTACGCGTACCATGCCAGTGTATCACTGCTGTCAGCAAAGTACGCATCCAAGTCCTGGTGTCAGAAGTTTCTGTGGTGTGTTACGAAGCCGTTTTACGATCCCACAGGCAGAATAGGCGCACCCACGTCCGCCACAGTGCGGAACTCAATGACGAGGCCAGTCGACATCAGTAGTCATCATGAACGACGATGGTTGTCAATGGCCATTCAAGACCAGATATTTTACGGGCAGTAGAAACTTCACGTAATCAGGATATGCTCCTCGATGGACAGAGATATCGCAGGAAAACAAGCGTCGTAGAGCAGACAGCCGGGAGAAGAGCGCAGCAATATCTGTGTTGCAGTCAAGAGGCAAAGAGCAATCGCCCGAAGCCGAAGTCTTGATATGTTTCCCGCCCAAATCCCGCCTCCATCGGCTTGTATATGCTTCTCTCAATGTGATTATACCTGTTGGCGTCGTGGCAAAGCAAACGTAAAATGATGGTTAGGAGGCAAGTGGTAGGTGATACAAATCTAGAGGTGCTACAAACGAGATAATGGAATACAGTATACAATTGCAAAATCCAAGATACAAATCGACAACAGTCCCGTATCGAATCCAAGAATCAAAAGAAAAAAAACATCACTAGCAATCCCACTCGTAATCGCCACAGATATCTTCCAGTGTTCCCAACAAGCGATCCGTCAGATCGACAGAAAAGCCTTCGCGTCTATACAAACGGTGCTGTCGAACAAAAGATGAACGGGCCATGCCGCGATAACGGCCGCTCAAGCCACTATCCAAGATGTCCCGATAGCGGCTCTCCTCCTGGCCGGTTAGACGCAATGCAGAGCTAGGTTGATGCGGAGCAGGCGGTGACATGAATGGGTTGGTCGGCGAGTGAGTGCTAGATGTATTGGCCGCTGTCGGCGCTGCAGACTCAGATAGCAGACCGGCATCGTCTGGCAAAGTCTCGTGTGACGAGATGGTTGGCGTGGAGAGCGACAGCGCAGAATAAGGCTCATCCTCAGGGTCGAGAGAAGCAAGAGATAGTGACGCAGACACAGATGGTGCTGCTTCGAAGAGTGTCTTGACAGGAGGAATAGAGGTAGTTGTGGCGTTCGTTACATTCTGGAAAGGCGGTGCGTCTGTCGTGCTTGAAGGAACGGCCGAGTGACTACTAGTGGAAATGGATGCAGAGTCCGATGTTTTTGAGCACTTGGCGGGAGGTGCACTACTACTCGACTCGGGGCGGGGGCGTCGCATGTTCTTCCTAGGGGAAGAGCATGGTGAAGAGGGATACGATGCGCAAGAGCATCGGCTGAGCAGTTGGGAGGCGTATTCGATGGGTGGGAAGGCAAATTCGTCTTCCAACTTGGCAACTGTGTCCGCCGGCGAACGATGTGAGCCATCGCCTTTCCGGTGAAGGGCGTGGATGGTTTCGCCGAGGGTGCGTGTGTCGATTAGTGCCTTGCCTTCTCGATAGACGTGGTAGCGCGCCCCGTCGGAGCCGAGGACAAGAAGGGCGCCGAATTTGACCTCGCCGGCGACCTCGTCCAAGAAGAAGTCACCTCTGTGTCTGCGTGCGACAGTCGTGTCGTGGTTGAGGATAGCAGGAATGATGGCGTTGGCAACGTCCTGGGCCGTGATCAACGCTAGCGCAGGGCGAGATTCGGCAAAGTCTTCAACCCAGTACTCTTGCCCTTCAAACGTCCTACCGACCTTGAGTTCGGAAGGAGTGAGGGTCGCGATGGAAAGAGTGCGAGTGCTGGCCGCCATGCTAAAGGCGCAGTATACAGAAAGAGCAAGATGACGCAGGGACAGTGGTGGGCGGAATGAAGTTTGGAAAGAAGCAAGCTGGACAAGGGGGCTCCGCTTTTATTTGTCAGAAAACGTGCTCGCAATACCAATTAGGAAATCACCGCCCGCCACTCGTTGTTGAGCATTTTTCGAGGTTGTACGCATCGGAGGCAGGTTGGATCCCAGTTGAAACCAGATTTCGGGCTGCCCTGTGGTCCGATCATATATACAGACCCACATAGTCAGCTCTGAACCGTCTTATAGTCTTTTGAAGCACCACAATATTACAATGCTTAAGCCCTGCGACGTACACATCAAGCTTGCTTGGTGTCGATGCTGTAATGCCTGACGGGGTAAAGGTTGAATGTTGTGGGAAGCGGCAGGGCTAGCGGACACTAGACACAAACTACTCAAATAAGCACATACTACTATTCAACTAAGAACTTGCTTCTTTTTGGTACTTAACTTGAGAAAGTGCAGCTGGTAGAGCTTCGTATATTCGGAAGTCAACCGGAAGGTATTGCTAAGAGAGGTCCTTCAAACGAAACAATCACTGCAGACATCGACGAATTGCGTCTCGTCTGAAGCGATTAGCAGTGTCTGTGCAAGTGAAGCCTGGCGTGGGATGGTTCTGCCGGGCGTGTCGATGAGCACCTTGCCTTCATGCAGTGCCTTCAGGATGGCCGTGGCAGCGTTCCACGTCGGAGCCGTGCCAGTGGACAAGCAGCGTTACGGGCGATTTGCTTCTGATGGTCCATGATCGCGACGTTCAAAACTCGAAACACTCATGTCAAATGTCGAATCAAACGATACTATCTACGAGTAACAGATCGCGTTTCATTGGCGTGTACCAAGGATATTTCGAGGGCTTTGGAAACCAGTTGAAAGCTAGAGAGAAGACGGGGGGATGAATTACATCGTCACCGTAAAGATCTGAAAACATACCTTGTGTCACAAGGGCCAACGAACTTGATATTTGCTCGAGAGCAAGCGGGGAGAGACGACCGTGCGGTTCTTGATGACGATGCCAGTCAATAGTAGCTGTCCCGACCGACGATGGCTGGCCGTATCGACCACAGAACCTTTACGGGTCACAGGAGCTTCGCGTATTGAAGACCTGCTCCCCATTGATGATGATATCCCAGCAACAGGAGCCCCGGGGAGGCAGACAGGCGGAAGCAGAGCACAGCAGTATCGAGGTCGTAGTCAAGAGGCAAAGAGCATTCGGCCGATGCCGACGTCCTGATTTGGATCTGTGGATCCCGCCTCAATACGGCGCCACTGGTCCTTATAGAAAAGTCTAGGCAATCGCATGTTGAGTGTGGAGTCCATACATCGACTATAGCGGCCTTGTTTTAGGCTAGGGCGGACACTCAGAGAACGTCGTTGAATGATGTTCCGTCGCCACGCGTCGGCGCGCCATAATAATGAAAGCCACCAGACCCTAACCCCACGCACCACTACCTTTACCTTCGACCATCACATCAATCACAATAAAACCGACGATACATAATTTGGAATAACAGTGGTCGAACAAAAGAGGACAACAATGGCATCCACGAGCCATATAAAGCCGGATGTTCGTCGACGGTCCTGTTCATCACCCCCATGTTCGGCGACTTTTTGCCTGAAATAATCTTGACCTGCGCTGCTATGCTTGCCTTCAAACTTATGACCGCCCCTGCCCAGGAAGCAGAAGTGCGTTCTTTTCTCCTTCCTTGGTCTGTGTTTATGACATTTCAAGCAGACTCGCGTGCACAGCGAAGAAGACGACGACCTTATACTCTGTGAAATGCAGGCTGCCTGGAGCAAACATCAAACCATTGTAAGTCGTTGCGCCACGGTTGCTTTCACCTCTCAAACCCCTCTCCAGGAAGAACGCGGCCGCCCGTCCCAGAGACGTTCACATCCCCGTCGATCGGTAGGTTCTTTCGCCGACGCCCGCCGTCCCCAGTTCATGATCTCGTACTTAGGATCGCTCCGCATCCCGGCGCCGTCACTCCCCGTACAATCTTGCGCGTCGTCTATCCCAGAGCTTCCATGTCCCATGCCGTCCGCACATATCTCCGAAGCAAAGACTGGCATGGCCACCAGCGCCTCTATCAGGCGAGCCTGGATTGAGGCGAATACGGTCGATATTCACTGAACGGAGAAAACTTCACGTAGGTCTTACTCTTTAGTTTTCTCTCCGTGCTAATGCTGACATCTATGCGAAGGGTGGTCCGGTACAAGTCTGGGTTGAGCCGACGCCGGAGTTGGTTAGGTTGCGTGAGAGGTTACCGCTTGGCGAGACGAAAAGAACATAGAATGGCTTCAGGCGACAATTTACTTGTCAATTTAGATCCATAGACACTGTATAGATACCATAGCATCGACCGGCTGCAAACCACTGACAGAATACAAGATCCATCGTTCCTTGACACGATATTATTCAAGCTAAGGGACATGATAAGGTGCAACGCACAAATGAGAGAAAATTTGTACCTGTCTGATTTACAGTACTGTACCTATCGAATTAGTCCAACTCTAGTACCAAAAGATAATGTAGAGAGTAACAAACACCGAGCTCTAGATCAAGTGATACACCTCAGGCCTTCTATACCCATTGCAGGGTCTGGAAAGAAGGAGATGAGCTGCGCGAACACGGGTACTGGAAATAAGTACGCACCACCTCCTGGACCGTGAAAGTTGAATAGTAGGCGCGGTACGCCGTCGGGTTTGGTGTGAAGGCAAGGTTCGTGATCGTCTGCGTACCGACAGTACGAGTAGCTAGCACAGCGTAGAGCGGGACGACGCTGCCGTCGGGATTTACCCACTGGTTACGGACGGTGGACGTGATAGGATCGATGAGCCACTTCACGGACGATGACAATGTTTAGCGGACGATACCACCGCTTGATGAAATGGAACGTACGATGGCAGTCTCAACGTACTGTACGGGCCCCTTGCTTGGATCGATTTGTTGCGTCGACCCGGGGGCAGCTGAATGGGAAGACGTTGAGAAAATGATTCGACAAGGCATAATTCAGAGGCCTACGTACTTAGCACGCTTGTCGTACCCGGTGTAGCAGTGCTTCACCGGTTTCATGAGTGTCGACGTTCAAAGGCATGATGAAGTTTGAACTGCACGTACACATAAGAGCTCGAGTCGAGGGTCAGTGCACTCGCGTAAGAGAAAAGATCGTAGGCCACGCCAGAGCTCTACATGACATTGACATGGTCAGATTCGGTCGCGCTCTGGCCTGCGAAGAGGATACACACGCTATCGAACAAGTTGACCGGAGTAGCGAAATCTGTCGGGGCGGTGAACTTGTAAGAGCCAGGTGTGGTTGCAGAGAAGGCTGTGCCGCGCATGTAGCCTGCGACGGTTCCAGAGCTGGTTACGATGGAGAGTGTTCCAGTGTAACTAGGAGAGTCGGTCAAAAACCTGTGAAAGGAGGAGGATGGATTGGACTGACCTCGTACCCGGTACAGCAGGAGATGCTACCGCACGAGGAGCATCTGCCAGAGTCGATATCAGCTATCATCCAGATCCAGATGGGAACACGAACTTGTAGGCGTGAAGAGCCTCTTGGGGGTCAAAGGTGGCAAACCACGGGCGAGGCGTTGAGCGTTAGTTTCGCGCGACTGTGATTGACGGACGCCGGGGAGCCGAGCTTGCACGCCTTGAGAGAGGATGAACAAGGAGAGGAACAGCGTGAAGAGCGACACGACGTGGTGAATCATGGCGGTGGCGGGGGAGGAAGGAACCGTCGAATCATCCAGGCATCGAGGCCTTTGCTTTTATGACAAAGGCCGGCGAATTGCACACCTGTCATTTTTTCGTCGGATTGTTCCTCAAGGACTCAGATCTCAGAGGCGGCCCGTGAAGTCCATCAAGGTGTGCATACAAGCTGTCAAGGTCAGGGAAGTTCTGGATATGTTTTAGCCCATTGATTGACAGCAAAATAGGAGACGCAGTGGAGATGCTATCTCTGTGGAGACGCCCACACACGCCCACGACCCAACTGTTGCGATCATCCAAACACATCTATGGAGAAATTGGTGACTGAGTACAGTGAGTAGAAAGGCAAGACTCTAATGGAAATGATGCATGAACGCCGACGAGCTTAAGACCTGAATAAGGTCCCAACCGCAGTTTCGGTGATCCGTTTGTCTTGATTAAAGCGTGTTACAGGGCCGCAAGTAGGAAGATACAGAAGTGGCGAAATCTGTCCATTGCACGACCACAGGACAGCTTCCATCATCAATCCGCGTTTCCTTTGCTGAGTATCACTACCAGAAAGGTTAGGTCTTGTGCGTTTGAGTTCCACCCTATGGCATTGTCAAAGTGGAGCCATCCTTCTTACTCTGTCCACGCTTCGGGCACGCTCTGACCAGGCGTGTAAATGAGATAACATCGTGGCGTTTGGATATCATAGTTTGACTTACGACACCAAATCATCCGCTGAGTGTTCCATCTCTCCGAGTGCCACATGCATCATGAGTGCCGTCACTGGCGTTCAAAGCACCACGAATTGCCCATGAAATTACATAGGTTCGTCAGTCGCCTCTGGCAGGGCCAGGGAGACCATTTTCGCCCGGTTGTGTAGCCATGCAGGCTGAAGAACGTAAGGTTTGGTCCGGGTATGAGGGACGAGATCTTGCAGGGAAAGCAGACAACGTCGGCGCGAGAGTAACGCACGTAGCATGGGCAGCAAAAATGGTGGGTTGCTGGCCGTTCAGGCGGCCATGGAGCACGGGAATGGAGAGCGACCATGCCAGGTTATGCTACAGTTGTCGGCGTAGTTTGTGCGGAGCATGGACCAGATCGCGCTATCGGAAAATGATGATCCATTCGAGCTAGCGACGACAGACAAGTTGGTAGGTAAGCAATGATGAAGTCCTGCGCTTGCATTAGTGATTATCTCATGCAAAATCACGGGAAAACGCACTATCTCTCAATCGTCGTCTTTCCTCGGCGGTGGCCCGCATGGTTGAAGCATTTTCTGGGAGATGTCGGTCAACCCCAGCATGGAAATGAACAAGATGGCATCGAACCTCCGTCATCTCGAATTTGGCCCTTCCAATGGATTCTCCGTCAGCGAGGGCAACGTATGAGAGGAGGGAAGGATGTCCGACGATGGATGAGAGCGTATCACGATGTTGGTGGGTTATCCATTCGCTGTTGGTTTTGAGCGTCAAAAGCAGCCTCGCGGGTGTACATGGCCAAGAGACGTACTATTTCGAGAGGTCCGCATGTCCTGCGCAATGTCAGTCATCGATGCCAGAGAGGTTTAGAGGGAGACGCACCTGTTCCAGTATAACGAGCATGCACTGTCGGACTCAGTCAGCAAATGCATCCGAAAAGGAATGGATGGCGACGCACGATGCTCCAGCTGCGTATTGGCCGTGTATCTGAGTTCGGAAGACTGGATGAGGCCATCGTGAGTGCGATGGGCGACGAAGAAGAACAAGGCTGCTGACCATGATGGACGTCGAAGGGAAAGGCGGACGCGACCAAACAAGGACCGACAACGACGTCATGTGCGCTTGCAGCTCTCTGTCTCTTACCCTCTTCATGCTCGACGCTCAGAGACTAATCCGCCCGCTGCGACGAGGATGCGTACCTAGAAATTGCGCCAAAAGATAACATCAAGAATGCTACCTCCACAAGAAAACCACTCGAGCTCATTTGGAAGGGATGCTTTCGCAGGCCAGAATTATCATATGCCCCTCAAACGTCTCGGGGAAGAAAACCTTGGTCCACGTCTGACAACAGCCTACCGAATCCGCGTCGTCCTTTGAGCAGAACTTGGCAGTCGATCTTCTTCATGATGCGACATCTCATAGCGCATCCATGGCTCGTTTCTCTCGCGGGTGACTCTCGAGCAATTGGGGTGGACTGATATTGTCGCGTCTTTGAATTCAGAAACTGCCACAATACATACCGGGATTGCTAAAGAGACCACTGCATCTATCCCTCCCGATAATATGCTCTGCAAGCTTCGTCTTTCCAGGATCCTCATAACTTTCCCCTTCTTCGTGCCCTTCAGATCAACAAGCCCCAGTGCTGTCCTTGCAGGATCCGCATCACCTTTCTTTCCGCGTTCACACCCGACAAATCGGCGAAATGTCGTCTTTTACGAATAGGCATCATGATCATTTTCGCCTTTGTGTCTCTTTTCCGACGAGCCAGAGTGGCAAAACTTCTACAACGATGGCAGGCCACAATTGTGCCAGGGTGGGATATGGTCTATGGAGTGGAGCATTCAGTCAGTTCATTCCAACATCCTTCAATGCCTTTCCTTCGTTGGCCGGTATCCTCGTAGCAATCCTATAGGTGAGTTCATTGCTTCTTCGATTGCTAGGACACTAGTGCCCCGGTCATCTCCCGCTCGTACAAGTCCCTTCGGAACTAGGCTGTATACTCTTCGACTATGTACTTCGTCACGAGTGCGGTTCGTCTCGTCGTTTCCTTCTCTATATTACTGCCATTGATACTGAGTGGGCCGGATATTACCCAATAATCATATATCATTTCATGTCGACTAACATGAGAACCTGACAATAAAATTAAGGGCGGAAAGTCCAGAAGCAAAATATCATCAGTATTTCTGTGGCGGCCACTTGTGTGGCTGTGCAACTCTTCTCTTTCCTGAACGATCATGGCGGATAGTGGCGCTGCTTCCGCTTCGAACGACGCGTCTCCCGCCGCCTCATCATCGACACCACGCGGCCGTGGAAGAGGCAGAGGCCGTGGTCGGGGCAGAGGCACACCCATAAGCCTCGCAGACACCGACAGCGGGCCTCCAGAAACAGCATCCCGAGGGCGCGGTCGCGGAAAGTCTCGTGGCGGCCTCGGAAAATACCTTCGTGCGCGCGGGCGTGGGCGTGGCTTTGGTCGACCGGCAGAGTTTCACGAACGGCTGTTACTGGATGGCGACAAGCGTCCGCCTAGGGAGGGCGACGAGGAAGACGAGGAGCAGGCAAAGGAGAGGGCGATGAGGTATTCCCGGAGACGGCTGGGCACGAACGAGGATCGATACAAGGAGGAGCAGCCCGAACTCGACGAGAATGGTGCGTCTCTTTCGCCGCACCCGCCGCCGCCGTTGTACTGACAAGATCCCGTAGGCCAGCCCATCGTCCCCCCAGAAGTGGACCTGTCTTCCTTCCTCGAACGACAGAAACTCTCCGATCCAAAGCTAAAAGGCCGAGAGGACGATGACGACGACGACGTGGACCACACATTGGACCATATATCCTCGCGCGGCATCGGCGACCCCAACAAGGGCAAATCCAAGGTCGAAGAGATTGACTGGGACGACGAGCTCGACGAAATGACGCGTGAAAAGGCCGTCGCCGACGCTAATAGAGGTGCCCCTCCCCACAATTCCGCCAGCTGGTTGCCTACATGCTAACAGCCAACGACAGAGTTGACCACGCGCTTCAGAGCGAAATCGGAAAAGCTGAGGAAGAAGCCCATTGCGCCGACGGCGAGGGAACGCAAGCAGGAGGCGTCCTATGTCGCCGCTCCTGCCCTCCCGACTGACGCCAAGGCGCGCGATCCAAAGGACGAAATGCAGGATTTCTTGGATGACTTGCTCACTTGAGTGCGGGCTGTTGTTCAGATGGAAGGTACGGGTGCATCACTTTCGGATACAACAATCCTCATTCTTCTTCCAGACCGTCTCCGACCTCAGATTGGCGATCATAGCGTGTACAAGAACGAACATGTCATGAGGACGCCTTCTCAAACGACTTGTGCGCGTATATGACGCCGTTGCTTTCGGCGATTACCTTTCTGAATCGCCACCTATGTGTTGCACCATCACGCCGGCAAGTTCTACTGGCGGACTCGGAGGCCTCATTGTTGCCGAGTCGCTCGGGATTCCTCCCGACGGAGGACGGAAGACGGAAGACGGAAGACGGAGGAAGGAAGAAGGATCATGAAATCAGTCTCTTCGCTCGAATTGCGCAGGACTCAAACAGATGCGTACAGCGAAGCTTGGGTAGAGCGGCATGTACCAATGGATATACAATTTCGACAAGAAGCGCGACGCAAATGTGTTATAAACCGATGGTAAATTCTCGTACGAACTTTTATTGACGTCCTCTCCCTGTCATGATCCTCTGGAGCGCCTCTGTTCTGTATCGACACGTCCCCTCCGCTAGCTCGGCAATCATCTTCGAGATGCCCTTCTGGACGATCCGGTTGTCGTAGTTCCGCAACACAAAGTCGACTTCGATGGACAAGACCTCGGGATACCTTGGAGCGTCGTTGAGGACCGGCGATGTTTGTTCAATTTGCCAGAAAGGATGCTCACCAAGACGTGAACCTGGAGAAGACTTCGTGCACGATGTTATGAATGGTGAGCTGACTTTTCAGATTGGCTAGAGCGATGGTTTTGAGGCCGTCCATCCCATACTAACGAGACAATCAGTAGGGCGGTCTTCGTCTCACTGAGCAGTTTACCTTATCGGCGAGACGATACGTAGACTTTGGAGAGCATGTTATCTTGCATAGTGGAGTGGATGGTATCTTGTAATCAGGCGAGGGTGGCCGAAATGGCGAAATGGGCGCAGGCAGTGGCATCCGTGGAATCGGAACCTCCCACTGTACATGCGGTACCCGACGTGGATCCTCCCATTGGTCATCAGACTCTGATTCAGAGGGCAGACGTTGATTCTTCCACTGTTGACGTGTTATCGGAGGCGTGTCAAAGGGAGATGGAGCCTTCGAGGGGAGCAGAGGACTCGACGCGGTAACAGGACTTGTCACTTTCGCTGATTTCAGTTCGCAAAAGTTGACTTCGCTGAAATAGATGTAATGCATGAGAGATTCCCATCTAGAGCATAGTAAGTCAGCGAAGCACTGTCTGAGGATTGGGCATGGAGATGGCCATTGCTTACGTTCTGAATGCAGTGTCTTTGAGAATGATGACACGTCCCATCCTAAGGAAATTTTCTTCAATCGAGCCTTGAGCGTTTCTGAGGCAGGACCTTCAGCTCCTTATGAAGGACGAAAAGGGAGGAATGATCTCACATAATCACGCCTAGGATCTCATCGTGTTTTGACTCCCCCGCATTGTCTTCGTCGCTCGACAAAGATGGGCCCTCGTCGACATCCCCGTCCTCTAAATTGCCAGTGTAACCAAGGGCAATGCTGTTGCTCGAATGTGCAATAGCGTAACTTAAGAAATCC
This sequence comes from Strobilurus pachycystidiatus, assembly GCA_019915135.1. Lineage (NCBI taxonomy): Eukaryota > Fungi > Basidiomycota > Agaricomycetes > Agaricales > Physalacriaceae > Strobilurus > Strobilurus pachycystidiatus. The sequence goes on along the minus strand of JAHLMK010000019.1, from coordinate 604,262 downwards.
GTGTCTGCTGGTGGAATGGCGCTTGATCCAGGACCAGGATCTTCGGGCCCGGCCAGAGACTTGGGTGATGCCACTACGTTTGATGGTTTCATTGTAGATTCAGGTAGCCAGACGTCGACAGGTTCCCTGTACGGACGTGAACGTCGTTTGATGTCGTTCATTATTTTAGATGTATACAACAACACTCACTCCCAATCCTCGAGATCACTGTCTTCAGCGTAGGCGTAGTGTTCAGTCTGCAAGTCGTCGTCCTTGAGTTTGTACAGATCGATTGCCGTCACTTCTGAGTCCTTGAACCCCTCGGCTTTGACTGTCACGGTGTTGCTCGTACAATGAGCGCACAATGACACCAACAGACAAAAGAAACGAACTCACAAAGGTCGTCCAAATCATCGCTGAACTGGTGAAGAATCGCCGAGCTGACGTACAACTCCTTGGGCTCCCTCGCACCGTTAGTGCCACATTTCCTCGAGTAGAGATAGAACTTAGTATCGAATAGGTGACCGGAGCGCATGGTGTCAGTGAGAGCCTGCGCAGCGCGACTCTCTACCTTTGAGGGCGTCATCTCTCTGCGCTGTTCCGTCTCGACATCGAGTTTTAGCGTGAACTTAGGGTCAGCCTCGTCGCAAAGCATGGTCACGGTGCCCAAAGGAATGACTCGAGACAAGGAGGTGTCGCCTTTGGTGAAATATCGAGTCGAACCAGACGCGGACGAAACATGGCCAGAAATCTCATGGATCGTGAGCTGTCCGGTAAGCGCAATCACCCATGGATCAAGGCGGAGCTGAACCTCCAAGATGATCTGGCGCTCAGAGGTATCATTTGCGGTCTGAGGCTCCGCCTGTTATCCAGCGTGAGCGCGATCTCTAATAGTAGTGACGAGAATCTCACCACAGAACTCGGAGTGCGTTTCTTGCCCCCAGTTTTCACAGGAACTGACTTCTTGCCCCTCTTATTCGACGTCCAAGGCGTTTCAGCCTCAGAATACGGACCCGGTGCTCTCGGTTTGCGAGGAATTACCGCGAACCTCCACCCAAGGCCGCATTCCCCAGAGCTGATCGCGGAGTCCCAAAGACCAGCTGGAACAGAGAGCTCGAAAGTCGACTCGAACGTCAACGGGGCATGCGAGATGGTCTCTTTGCCAATGCGCTGCAGGGACATCGATGGTGGATGGTGGGACGATGAGCTCGGAGATTGGGCGCAACGCAGCCTGGCGGTGTGAATACGTTCCCATAGTCATGTTACTCCTACCTCGGCATCGTTTGAAGTCTATTGTTGATCAATTGGTTCTTTGCAAGAGCTGCATATTGATTTCGACACTGTTCTCGTAGGGGTACTAGACCACGGTCCACGGAGAGACTCTTGGGCACAATGTACTTACTAGAAGTCATGTTGTGCGTGGAGCAAACACACCATGGGGAGCGATGGAGTTCGCTAATCGTCCGGTTGACGTGCAGATTGCAACGCCAAAGAGCAAAAGCCTGAGTCCCCGTGTCTTTCGGAAGTTTGTTGCGCTAGGTCAATGAATTACTGGGCGACGTACACTCTGAAGTGGTGGCGGAAAACAAGTCAAGGCGGACCGAAATTGCCGCCCAACGCTTGTGATGCATAACACTGTATAGCGCATAATGCATTGTTCGAATGAGTATACTAGGTAAAGTCCCTATTCAAACTCATCAGACAGCCGGTGAACCTTCTTGTTTGACTGAGCGACATCGATTCCACATATGAACCGTGCAGCGGTGTAATACTCGACCTCATCTGCATTGGTCTCGAGTTCATTCAAGACGTCTTCGACGTTGCGTGCCCACTCATCTATGTGAGGGGATATCTTCATACAAGACTCAATCATCATGTTGTGAACTGACCGTCAATGGTAGACTGTGGACAGCAATACGTGTCATCAGGTTGCCGCCTCGGAAGATACAATGAATCGTGGATCTCATCAGTCTTGTAGTTCTGCTATAATCTAAGGTTATTTGTTTCAAGTTGAATACTACAACTCACTGCATCCTTGGTTATGTTCGTAATCTGTTGACAAGAGCATGGAGATCCAAATGCGAATGGATGTTCCGCAGCAACTCCGGCCATAGGCTTTAGGAGCTCCAACAGCGTCGACGCACTGGGACGGTCAACAGAGGCTCGACGAAAGCAACACAAGACTAGATCCCAGAGGGCATCAGACGGGAACTTTTCTTTGGGAGGGCGAGGAGGCATGGCCTTCATCGTCAGGACTTCGTGAATCAAAGCCACTTCGGATTGAATATGCGAGAAAGGCGGCTCGCCCGTGTAAACCTGGATGGTTCGTCAGTGCCTCAAAATCTGGGGACATGCTGAGAAGAGCACGACCTCAATGATGGTACATCCAAACGAATAGATATCTCGCGCAGGAAAGTGGGCGGTATCAAATAACCGCATAGTATCCATCATCTCCGGAGGAAGCCAACGTAGAGATCCTTGCAGTGTCATCGACGAGCTTGCCGGCGCCTGCGTCTCTATCACGCGGCTGAGTCCAAAGTCAGCCAGCACACAACGGTGTTCATCTGTCACAAGGATATTTGCCTAGCGCGGCCCATCAGTACACACAGTTGATGGTATCGCCGACGGACACACCCCACGTAAGTCAGCATGTACTATTTGCGGATCTTGGCTGTGTAGATATTCGATTCCTTGAGCGATTTCAATCACCTGAGATGAGATGGTCAATGGGGTTCAAGAAATGACGGGAAAGGCACCAACAGCTCGGAGACGGTCATGATTGGGGTTGCTTTCCAAGAAGTTGATGATGTTACCGTTGGCCATCCACGGTGAGACGAGACAGAAACGCGGGGTAAACAGTTCGGTATTGACGCCAAGGAAGGGGAGGATATTTGGATGGCGTAACTGCTTCCAGACTAATGCCTCACGATAGCATTCCTGGGTGACGTATCAGAATCACGTATGTCAAGGACGGAGATACTGACGACACGTACCTTCAATAGATTCTCTCTGGCTCTGCCAGTGATGAACATCCGCAAGACCTTCAAGCATACGTACATTTGTGCTGTAGTGCCGATATAAATGTCCTTCAGAGAGAGTCAGAAGCTGACAGCACCCCATAAGACATGATGTGGCTTCAGGCCGTACCGCGTATCCACCTCCCCAGACGGGGTTCACAGCGCATAACTGAACGTCGTGACGGACAAAAGTAGTCGGTACGATGTCATAGTGTCGTCCCAGGCTGGTTAAACACCGTAGACATGTCGACCGGTACTCATTGTTCACGGACAAGGAATCCAGCTCCTAACGCAAATTAGACCAAGTTACGTAGTGGAAGGAGTCTACCACACACCTCTTGAAGTATGTCCGTCACGAGCGGCGCCAGATTCTCTGGAACAGTCGCGATGGCCTTCCATGGCCTTACCGTATTCTCTAGTAGTCCCCGGACAAGCTCTACTACACGACGTTTGGGCAGCAAGAGGTCAAGTTCAGACCAGTCCATGAATAACGGAGATTCGTCTGACGAAGAGGTTGACTGAAAGATGGTGGGCGGTGTTCACTGGTGGCAGCGACAGCAGACCTTTATATAGTGGAAGAGCCAGGACTGAAGGTCAGCAGGGCGATACCTCTACCGAGTGACCATAATTGACTACCGGCGCGTAAAAATCAGAGATTGGGGTCTAAGCTCGTTTGGTGAGACGGCGATGTCTCCACGTGCCAGCAGGTCTGTTCTAAAGCCACCAGACATATGACGGCGGAGCGAATCTACCATCAGATCGAATCGCAACGGTTTGTATTGGCGAGGCGCGGTGAGGATGATGGGTGACTGAGGGACTAGGGGATATATGCGGCCCGGCTCCCGTGTCGTAAAAAATCGTATGAGATATCTGGTGTTCAGAACCTACCAACCCCAGCGATATGCCTGCCTCCTAGTGCGGCGCCGATATGCATACTCCAGATTCTTTTACTCTGCATGGCAATCAAACTATACAGGCCAGATCATTGGGCCGGTGGAGTTTTGGTTCAGACTCGGAATCAAGTAGGCTCCGCGACCCAGACGGTGTATACAGGTGACATTCTGAGATGGCAGTCGGATTGACTACCAACCAACTTCAGGTGGCTGTCATTCTGCGCGTCGATATGGTAGGCGGAGGGAAAGATTGGTTGATCGGCACCTTCGGCCGAGACCTGCCGAGACACGAGCGATGATTTCCCGAAAAGGTAACCGCGCCTTTCCTCTTGACCGCGACCCAGGACGATCACGCTGCTTTATTCTGCCCTCG